>JAEOAD010000006.1:20552500-21761666 GCA_036365145.1 Orientallactaga sibirica
TATAAAGGTTATAAGAAATAAGAACATGATGGTTTTATATATACATATATGTATATATAAACATATATACATACATAATATACATAAATATCTATATATAATATACATACATATCTATATATAAAATCTCACATAAGATTTGAGTTTACAGGCTTAACAAACCAGTGATACCAAGCACCTGCTATTTAGATTTTTCCCAGAGTGGAAATGTACAGTCTGTGAAGTGACTCAATGCAGGATGCCTGGGTTTATATATATCAAAGCCTCTTGATATAGTTACAAATGTCGTGTCTTCAAAAGGTAGAATCAGAACCAAGGTCAGCTAAATAAAGAAGCCAAAGTGGGGGAACCCTAAAACCTCAGGGGTCACAGTAGAACACCTGGAAGATTGTAGCTTTTGTCTTTCCTATCAAAAGGTAAGATAAGATTTGAAAACATATCTCTAGAGAATATCATTCAGTGGGAAGACCCTTCCCAGTCAATAGTCCTTGAAACCAAAGCTTAGCCAACTGTACAAAAACTTTAGGGCAAGCTCTGACTGAACGGAGTAAAGAATAGCTTAAGATAAAACCCCAGTGTATTTTTTCCCATTGTGTGTGCTTTCTTGCCTGAACTCTTGACAGCTACACATCTTCTGTATAAGGAAAACATTGCCTTACTAAAATATTTTGCATTGTGTGGTCATTCTCAGACCCAGATTCATTTCTAAACAAGGAGATTCATCAGATTAGTTTACAGGATATATGAGCTGGGCAGTCCAACAATGGCTGTCTGCAGGCTTGAATTGGGAGGAACCCATTAGCTGCTCAGCTCACAGGGCTGGATGCCTCAGCAGACACAAAATGGCACGGAAGGCCTAAAGCACTGCTGGAGAGCTGCTGGTCTTCCAGCAACATTACCAGGCTAAAAACAACTTGGTTCTAATGTCAACGAAGGATAGCAGAAACAGGGCAGGGAAGAGGCACCAATAATAGACAGATACTCGTGAGTAGCACAGGCAGGTAGGTGAAAGGGCTTGTGTTGTCGCTGAGATTATGTGTAGTCTGCCACCAGAAAGGCCATTCGATCCTGGAAACGTGTCTCTTACTTGACTCCTAATCTGATCAAGTTGACAACAGAATTTACTCTCACATTTGGAACTCAAAGATTGTCTTTCGGGTCATTCATACCAGACATGAATCTGCAGGATTTGATGTTTGCCTTGTTTGTTTTTGATCTTGCATTTGTCCAGTCTTTCCTTGCTTATGCCCCCTTTCCCCTTCTGGGAATGAGGATGTTTATTCTGCTCCCTTATGCGGTGAAAGCTGCAGTTTGTGTCTTGATTTTGCAGGGCTCATAGTTAATAGACAGACTGTCTTAAGTCTCACATGAGACCTTGGTCAATGGACTTTTGAACAATGTTGAGTTTACTCAAGACTAGGGGAGGGCCTGTAGAGATGGCTCAGCTGTTTAGGTGCTTGCCTGCAAATCCTAACAACTAGGACTTGATTCTCCAGTATCCAAGCAAAGCCAGACGCACAAAGTGGTACAAGCATCTGGAGTTCATTTGCAGTGGCTGGAGGACCTGGCACTGCCATTCTCTGTCAGTCTTTTCTATTTCTCTCTCTTTCTCTCTCTCTTTCTATTTGCAGAAGTTAAATAAATAGAAACAAAACAAACAAACAAAAGCCTGGGGACTTTTAAAGTTGGACCATATGTGTTTTGCATCATGAGATGGTCATGATTCTATGAGGATCAGGGACACAATGTGGTGGTGTGAATGCAGCCTCAAGAGTTTGTGATTAAGCTTTGTATTCAGTCCGCAGCTGGTGGAGCCTTTGGGAAATGAAGCCTTTCAGGAGAAGCTGTGTTGCTGGGGTTGAGGGTGAGTTTGATTAATCCAGCTCATTGGGTGTTCAGAGCCAGCTTGCTCTGGCTTCTCCTTCTCCCTGCTGCTGCCTCTGCTGCTAATGTATAAAGACATGAACTGATTGCCATTCTTTCTCTACTCTGATTGACTAACCGGCAACAAGAAGGTAACTGTAATAGCATGTGATCTCCCCTTTTTATTGAATCTGCATCTAAGCAGAGAATGGATTTGGTGGTTATTAAGAACTGATATAACTGAGGCGGGAGAATGAAGAGATATTGGTCAAACAACACAGAATTTCAGCTGTATCAGAGGAACGAGACAAGAGGTGATTGCACAACAATGCGACTGTAGTTAATCACAACATACTGTGTCCTTGATAAATGCTTAGATTGGATGATAAGTGTTCTCTTCATAAAAATAACTAGGCATGCAAAGCAATGTCTATGTATCTAGTTAGTCATTCTCCAATATGCCTACTTTAAAAAAAAATATATATATATATATATATATATATATATGAAATTAATAGGGCTGTATATGTAGCTCAGTTGGTAGAGTACCAGCCTAGCATGAACAAGACCCTGTGTTTGATTCCTAACGCCACAAAATGATAAAAAAAAATGCCTGTTATTTATGGCAGGGTACACTGTAGCTCAGAGTGCTTAGGCTTAAGTGAATGAAACCCTGTGATTGGTCCCTGACATTACATTTGTGTGTGTGTGTGTGCTATGTGTTTGACATGAGTGTGAGTGCCCAAGCACTTGCATGTGAATGCATGTGGAGGTCAGAGGTCCGTATCACGTGTCCACCCCAGTCACAGCCCACCTTATTCTTAGATACAGAGTCTCTCACTGAACCTAGAGCTCACTAACTTGGCCAGAGTGGGGGTAACCCTTGAGCCCCATGGGCTCCCTGTCTCTGTCTGACAAGCACTGGGATTTCAGGTCCACACCCCACCCCCAAGCACTTTTACATGGATGCTGGGAATTGAACTCACGTCCTCATACTTGCCTGGCAGGCACTTTACTCACTGAGCTAACTCTCCATCCCCAATACCCTGCAGGATTAAATAATAATAATAAATTCCTGCCATGTAGAGATAAAGAAGCCAGGCCACTTCTGCAGGCGGAAATGTTGCTGTGAATTGTGGATCTCACAGCAGTTCTGTTGTCTCAAGAAAGCACTTTGTTGGGGTTTCAGTGTGAAATGTGTCTCATAGGTTCATGGGTTTGAACAGCTGGTCCCCAGCTGGCGATGCTGTTTGAAAAGGTTATAGAACTATTAAGAGGTGGAGTCTTAATATAGGTGGGGGGGTCACTGGAAGTGGGCCTTCAGGGTTTATAGCACAATTCCAGTTCCTGTTCTTCCTCTCCTTTCCTCTGCGTAGTGATGTTGGACGCGGTGTGACCAGCTGGCCTCCTGCTCTTGCCACCACACTTTCCCTGTCATGGTTGGAATGTTTCCCTTGACAGTGTGAGCCAAAATAAACCTTTGCCCTTCTTCAGATGCTTCTTGTCAGGTATTGGGTGACAGCAATGAGCATATAACTAATACAATATAACAAACCATCCAGTTTAGGAAGAGGGGTATATATTTGCATGTTTGAGCCCATGCTGTGGATATAAGAACACGGCAGAGCTGGACGGAAGGAAATTGGAATTGAAGAAATTATTGTGAATTCTCAAGGACACTACCTTCATTATTTAATATACTTATTAAAGCAACTTGGAGATAGCTGCAAATAAAATGGCTTTTAGTAATGAGGAAATAGATTTAGTGGGACTTTGAAATAACAGTGGTTATAATGATTGTACACTATAGAAGGAAGATTAAACTTCAAATGTTTTAAATTCTTTTTTTGTTGTTTTTGTTGTTGTTCGGTAGCACATTACCTCTACTGAATTAAAACAAACAAGTTTCCACATGACAGATATTTCCAGATGCATAGCACTATTTCCACAGTGCAAATACTTTCAGTTGAGCTGCAATTCTGTAAGTTAATAGGCTCAATGTATATTCTGAAGAAGTGTGTGGGAGATTAACTTGGGGGAGGGCAAATAGTGCATTTCCTTTTCATTCTTTCAGTGGAACTTCACATCTGTGTAATGAGGCAGCATTGCAGGGAGAAAATGAAGAAAGCGAGAAATAAGGGAAAAGATGTGAGAGAGGAGGGCAGAAAGGATAAGACCGTGGCTTATTTGGTTTTTCTGGGTGGATTTTTACATTCCCAACTGGTCTCCAGGGAACCCCAAGTGCACTCACCAGATAGTCTCTTTGCTGTTGATTACAGATAATGGAGGGCATTTGCATGCAGAGGGGAGATACTTCACCTCCCTAATAAATTTTCCCTCTCATTTTCCACAGAATATGTAACTATTCACATAGTACCTTCACACATGGCCTTTATCAGCACAGATATTGCTCCCTGGGGTTGATCTTGAACTTGAGATTCTAATTTCTGTTTTGCCTCCTTTCAGCAACCCAGATGTGTTGGTTATATGTTATTACATAATAGTTATATTAGTAAACTTTCTTGCTTCTGTGATCAAATCCCTCATGGGTAAAAAGCAACATATGGAAGGAAGTTATTTTTAATTTTTAAAAATTTTTTTACATATTTGAAAGAGAAAGAGAATAGGCACAACATGGCTTGTAGCCACTGCAAAAGAACTCCAGATGCATGCACCACCTGGTGCATCTGGCTTACATGGGGACTGGGGAATCATACCTAAGTCCTTAGGCTTCTTAAGCAAGTGCCTTAAGTGCTAAGCCATCACTCCAGCACAAGAAAGGAAGAGTTTATTTTGATTTATTGTTAAGGTTTCAGACTATCATGCTGAGAATGTATGGTAGCAAGTGTAAGGTGGCTGGTCACATTGCATCTACAGTCAGGAAGCAAAGAGAGACGCGACTGCACTGGCCTTCTTTTTTTGTCCAGTCTAGGGCCTGGCTGATGGAGAGCAGAGCACTGTTTCTTGAGCTGGTAATTTTCTCTTTGTCTCTGTTTTATGCTTTGGAGTAACTTTTCACTTTAATTTCATGTATGTTTTTCCTCTGGTCTCTGAACCTACCACATGTGGATTGTCCTTACACCCTAGATCTACCACATAGGTATTCTCTAAACTCTGGGAATTTCTCTAAATTCAGGATAATCATGGGTGTACCTCTCGTTGACACTCATTTCTCTTCTGAACTTCTTGGTCTTTGCTTTGATATTTCCCTTCCACTATTCTTCCTTAAGCTACCACCATTAGCCCTCGTAACTTTATTCTATGGGGAGGCTCAAGGCAGATGCTGTTGTGTGTTTCTTCTAAATCTCCCTGCACAAGCTCCTACGTTCCTTCTTCCACATGCTTGTGGCTTACTCTAGCTTTTCCAAAAACAAACAAACAACAACAAAAAAAACCCTCAATTTCTCTTAAAGTAATCTCACGAACTATGTTGTGCCTTCCACATGAGTGTGTGTGTCCTACTTTCCAGTGTTTCTGACTCTGCTCCAGCCTTCTTCCTAGATCCCAATTTCCCTTAAATAAACCCTCAAATTTGTGATTTCTTACTAAATAAGGTTAATAATTTATAAATTATCCTTCATGAGCCTATTTTTATCAATTCTTTGTTAAAATTGGACAGGACCTAAAATTGGGGTTCTTAAGTTTGGGGGAACCATCCTGAACTCCAAATCCTGCATCACTATCACTAGTTATGCAAGTGGAGAAAACCATAGAGTCTTCAAGTAAGAAGGAACTAACTATAAATCAGGAGGGGATAAATACCAAGATGGTAGATACACACTAACATATACATGTATTGTACATGTACAAACACAGAATGTACGTAACTAGTAAACAAAGTAAACAGGTCACAAGGGCTGAGGAATTCAAACCATAGATGGGACTTGAATATGATAGTTAAACAAATATAGCTGGTGTTGTGGTGCCTATACTCACAGAACTTGAGAAGTAGATGCGGGAGGTCAGGGATTCATTATCATCCTCTGCAACATAGTAAGTTCAAGGCCAGCTTGGGCTCCATGAGTCTTTAACTAAAATAATTACATATATATTCCACTTTATATATAATATACATGTAATTTCAAGTATAGTGAATGAGGGTTTATATTCCACTGAAGCAAATGGAAAGGGAAAAATTATAGTTGTATGAATTCAAAAGGAAAGAGAAGTACTGAGCTACTAAAAGCAAATTATTATTTTGGGAAATAGTCATAAACTGTATATTACATATAGCTTTTCACTTGCCATAAACACATTTTTATATCACTTTCCCATTGCTGGGACCAAATATCTGATAAGAAGTAATGTAACATAGGAAAGGTTTATTTTTGCTCCCTTTGGGAGAGGAAGGATAGAACTTATCACTACAGGAAGAAGACATGGCACCACAAATGGCTCCTGGCTGCTCCATCTGGGTAGATTAGGAATTTGAGAGAGATGAATACTCATGTCCAGATTGCTTTCTTCTTTTCTCCTTCCTAATCAATCTAGGACCCCAGCCAATGGGTCTCTATTTATTTAAACTTCTCTGGAAATACCTTTACAGATAGAGCTAGAAATGTGTCTTCTTGGTAACCTTAAATCTAGTCAACTTGACAATGAAGATGAACTATCATGGCTCTACTGCCTGTCAACTTTACACCTAAACTTATCTCAGGTTAAATACTAAAATTCCATCCCTGGTCTCCATAGACTCATGGCCATGTCATAATACAATCCACGTAGTCAAATTTCAAAGTTCCCCGCAGTCTTAGCAGTTTTAATACTATTCAACCAACAAAGTTTGAAATCCTTTCTGAGATTTAAGACCATCTCTTAATTATAAGCCCTGATGAAATTAAAACTTGAAGTTTTTGCACTTCCATCTACAGTGGCACTGAGTAACCATTCCCATTGCAAAAGGAAAAGATTATTGCATTGCAAGGAAAGATTAAAACCAAAACAATACTGAAATTCAGCAAGATGAACCCCAAATCCTGCATCTCCATGTCTAGCATTTGTGACTCTTTGTGGTATCATTTAGGCTTCAATAGCCCTGGGTAGCTCCACCCTACCAATTCTGCTCCTGCAACACATATAACCCCTCTTTGGGGATGGTTAGACTTGGAGACTACAATTTTCTTCAGCAGATATTCCGTGGGCTTGGTATCTGCAATATCCTGTCATATCCATTAAAAATTACGTTTTCATTTGACAGCTGCCTATAATGGTTTCTCAGGGCTCCTTTGTAGAAAATATGAACATATTACCATAAACTGCCTGGCCTAGGTGTCTTTTTGGAACCTTGGTGCAAGCCCCCAAATACTTGCATTTTGCATGCTCAGAAAACCAGCAGCACATGGATGAGGCTGGCAATTTCTCTGTTATGTTAAGCTGTCACATGACTCCCTTTTACCATGGCTTTAGTGGCTTGGTGGCTAAACCTGGAAAACATACTTTCTTGGGAAGTTGTTTTCTAGGAGGGAAGCTCTCCAGAGGCATTGTGAGTTCAGGCTGTCTCCTTTCAATGAATTTGAATTCTCACAAGTTGGAACCTTTTGTATCAGTGGGTTCTTGCCCTTGTAATCTTTCCTATTGTCCCAGTAGAGCGGGTTCCTGTTTAATGACACTAATACCTTTAACAATTACTGGCACTTTCTTCACACCTATTTTAACTGCTTTCTTACCCTGTTTTCAGTCTCCTTTCCCCCACCAAGTGGAATGATTTTTATCTTTTTGTGCTCTCTGAAAATCACTCCCAGTTAGAATAGCAAGCATTATCTTGACACATCCTGGATATGGTATTGAGAGATCCTCTGTCAAACAACTTAGTTAACACAATAGTTGGCCCCATTCAAATTGCCACAGCATAGATGTAATCAACCCACGTTCTCTGTGAGGATGTAACGTGGATGGTCCTTTTAGGCCAGGCTCCAGTGCCATCATTCTTCTCCTACAAGCCCTCAAGAGCTCTGGTTTTCTTACTCACTTTTGTGTTGGCATTCTTTTTTTTAAAAGTTTTTTTTTTTAATTGACAACTTCCATAATTATAGACAGTAACCCATGGTAATTTCCCTCCTCCCCCAATATTCCCCTTTGCAACTCCACTCTCCATCATAATGTGTAGCCCAGGCTGGTCTTGAATTCCTGATCCTCCTGCCTCCACCACTTCAGCAATTTCCTACTGGATTGCACCAACATAACCAGCTCTTTTTTTTTTTTTTTTTTTTTTTTTTTAAGATGAGATTCACATGGGAATCAATAATTTCTTGGCCTCAGTATTGTGTCAGCATATTCTTGTCTTCTGATTTCTTGCCAAAATAGCTCCAGACTCTTCAACCTTCTTCCCATTAGGCAGTGGGAAGGCTGCAGACATTACAGTAGAATTTCTCACAGCAGTGAGCCCACCCAGGACAAATTTTCTGTATTGGATATTTTGTTTTTCTTATTTTGGGGCCAGATATCTGGGGAAGGAAAGAACAGTTCATTTTAGCTCACAGTTTAGTGGACAAAGTCCATTATGTCAGGGAAAGCATGGCGGCAAGAGGGCTCACATGGGCAGCGGTGGGAGCATGCTTACATCTTGGTGGGCCAGTATACAGAGACACATGAATGCTCATACTCAGCTCATTTCCCACTATTTCCCTTTGTGTTCAATCTGATGTCTTCAACCACAGGATGTTGCTGCCTATATTAAGAAGGGGTCTCCCTGCCTCAGTTAAATCTCTTTGTAAATAAAGGTGTGTCCCCTAAGTGATTCTAAATCCAGGCAAATTGACAATGAAGTTTCATCATCATGGCATTTAATCCTCACAATCACATTTAGAGAAATACAAAATTATTTATTATTCTTTGCTCAAAAATATGGAAAGTAGGTCCTGAGAATTTAAGTGACTGTCAAATTTACACAGCTCATAAATGGCCAAAATTGGATTCAGTTCCAATCTTCTGTCATCATCACTCATGCTCCCCAAGTAGGTTAAAGCCCAATTATGTGTTTTCATGAATACAGATTTCTCTATAACTTACTCCTCTGATTTTACTGATCATAAACATGTGATCACAGGGAGATCATAGTATCTGTAAATGTTCACTTTCTATTCTTTAAAATAAGAATGTTGAGATAAACTTACACTCACCTTAAACTTCAAGAAAATGATTATAATAATAGTTGAATGAGAATTATAGCATATTGTTAGAGGAAAATAGGTAATCTATTGATTGATTTATTCATGCAGAAAAGAGTGGTACTTTGGCTAGGTAGGTATGGTATGGTGTAGTGATAAGCACTCTCCAAAGAGTAGTAGCTATATGCCTACATGCCCTTATATGCAAAATATTCTCAGATCCTCTGTAACCCTCCTTGTAGCATACCCATGTAGCATGATCAATGATCAAGGCTAGGAATATCTTCTAGCTCCACATCCCAACATAAGCCCTCATGGGACCCATAACACATGAAGAGTAAACAGATGGATTATTCAGTGTTTTACTGAAGCATCATGGCAGACATTGCCATTTGCAGTGAGTTGGAAAACCACAAGGTCTTGATTGACCTAAGGGGTGGTGAAAATTTCTTCTTTATGCTTAGAAAGAGAAGAGAACTGATATTGGTGAGCATTAGTTATGTCCATGAAAATTCTTAGTTCATCTAAGCATAGCAGAGGGAAGGAATGATGAAGACAAACCTTCCAATATATATACCAAAATACATTTAAAATTTATTCTCTCTAATATTTTTGTCACTTTCTTCTTTCTCCCCCATTCCTTTTCATGATTATACACATACACACACACAGTGGCTAGAGGCCCTCGCATGTCCATTCTCTCCCTCTCTCTTTGCCTCTCTTTTCTGTCTCTCTCTGATTGCAAATAAATAAATTTTAAAATGGACACTTTCTTAGCAGAATTTTAGGTTCAGAGTCAAACTGAGAGGAATGTACAGAGTTTTCATGTACTCTCCTTTCTTACATACATCATATACACTTTTTCAACATCCTGTACCAGTGGGGATATTCTTTATGGATGGAGAACCTACACTGACACATAATTGACACCCAAAGCCATAATTTACATTAGGGTTCATTCTTGATGGTACACATCTACAGGTTGGACAAATATATAGTGACATGTGGTCAGTAATATAGTTTAAAATGGAGAATTCATGTTTATTTATTCCTTCATCTTTCCCATGTCTAGGAAGTATGTATCTTTCAACTGGCTCCCCTGTTCTATTTTCAGGATGTCTTATTGTAACGGTACAGTATGCAGTCTCTTTATACAGGGTCATTTCACTCAGTAGTCCACATTTAAGTTTCATCTTCCCATGGCTTGATAACTCATTTTTCTTTAGAACTGGATGATATTCTAACACTTGGAAGTTCTGAGTTTTACTTATCCATTTGCCTACTAAAGAACATCTTGATTGATTCTGTATTTTGGCAGTGATGAATAAAGCTGCTATAAACATCTATGTGAAGGCTTTGTGTAGACATATGTTTTAGCTCCTTTGGTTAAATTCCAAGGAACATGATTGCTCAATTGTATAGTAGGGGTATATTTAGTTTTGTTAAAAACTACCAAATGTTCCTGAATAGTGACTGTACACTTTTCAGTTGCCAGAAGTCATGTCTGAGGAGTTGGTTCTGTTGCTCTTTGGTCACATCATCATTTCATGCTTTCAGTGCTCTGAACTCAGGCCAGTCTGATAGGTGTGTAGTGACTGGCTGAATATGTTTACTGTGAAACTTATTCCCATTCCATTGTGTGGCTTACAGTTTGATCTTATGGTTCCTGCATGTCATATGTCTAGCCTTGGAGATCATGATGAAGGTTCAGCTACCTTCTCATCTCTGAAACAAAGCACCAGACCAAAAGCAGCTTATGAGAGGAAAGGGTTTATTTTGGCCTATATACTACAGGGAAACTCCATGATGACAGGGGAAAATGTGGCATGAGCAGAGGCAAGACATCACCTTCTGGACACCATCAGGTGGACAACGGTATTAGGAGACTGTGCCAAACACTGGCAAGGGCAAGCAGACTATAACAACCATAAGCCTACCTCTAACAACACACCTCCTCCAGATGGGTCCAATTTCCTAATTTTCACCAGCTGGGGACTTAGCATTCAAAACACATGAGTTTATGGGGAACACTTAATTCAAATCACCACAGATGAGAAAGGAATGAAAATCCTTATCAACAAGCCTTTACTGTATTGTATGACTTTTTTACAAATTCACATATTTACATTGCTTGTTTGCACATTGTTGTCCCTGAGTATTTATTGAGGACATATTCTGTAGTGTTATTTATATTATCCAAAGGAAATTTCATATCTGAACTACTGATGCTGATTAGATTGTGATGGACAGAGCCACAGGCAAACACTTACTCTGTGAGCCACGGCCCACTGGTAGAGGGACTTTCTATCTTAACTTCGATCTTAGTTCATACTTATTAGAAAGCCTAAATAACAATGTATCTAACCTCCCACTGCATAGGTTAGCTGTTCATTGATAGTTCTAGAAGAG
This sequence comes from Orientallactaga sibirica, assembly GCA_036365145.1. NCBI lineage: Eukaryota > Metazoa > Chordata > Mammalia > Rodentia > Dipodidae > Orientallactaga > Orientallactaga sibirica. Next base: position 20,563,879 of record JAEOAD010000006.1, read on the forward strand.
ACATCCACTTTTTCCTCCTACATTGTTTGTTCCTTCACAACCTCATTGTACTTATGAGTCTCCCCATTGACCAGCTAGCTCCACCAGGCATTTGAGAAGTGTATATCTTCTTCTTAATTAATGTTTAATTAGTCATAATCAATAATCCTAATTTAAACATAAATAATCAATGAATCAAAGATGTGTAGATGAATCTACTCTTGTGGTGTAGCTGTGGCCTCCAGGTTGGATATGACCAGAGCAATCATGAATCAGAACAAGAGACCTTCAGGAAATCCTTGTGATACTGGGTATGGTAGTTTGAATATACGGCCCCCAATATATTCAGTGTTTTATTAGTTATAGTTTGCATCTGCAACCACCTTGCTAGAGGCAATGTCACTGGGGGCCGGTCTTAAGGTGTGGTGATGGGTTTGAGATTCCATTGTAAAGATATGCAAAGTGTGCCTAGCGGGAGTTCCTGAAGTGTGCTGTGGCTTTTGGCTATAGTTTTGCTCTGTGTGCTGTGTGGCTGGTGGCTTGGTTTTTCTCTCTCTGCTTGGCCCTGTGAAGGCAGGCCACTTCTCCTGCCATTATGGAACTTCCCTTGGATCTGTAAGCTTCAATAAATAATATCCCTTCCTCCATAACTGTGCCTGGTCTGGAAGTTCATCTCAGCGAACCTGAAGCTGTCTGCTACACTAGGTCTATTAACACTCAATTGTCAAGTGAAGATGGAGATTCATGAACTTCACCAGCATTATACATTTATCACAAAGCCCCTTCCTGAAAGAAAGAAAAAGAGAGGGGGAAAGAAGAAGAAGAAGAAAAAGAAGAAGAAGAAGGAGGAGGAGGAGGAGGAGAAGGGGAGGAAGAAGAGAAGGAGGAGGAGGAGGAGAGAGGGGGAGGAGAGGACAAGAGAAGAGAGGAGAAGAGAAGAGAAAAGAAAGGAAACGAAAAGAAAAGAAGAGGAGGAGGAGGAACAGAGGAGAGAAGGGAGGATAAATTGACTAGATTCCCTGTCCCCTTTTATTCTACCCTGACCCCTCTGGTCTTCAGAGTATCTTAGTTGCTCCCTTCTGGATATGTCCTCACAGCCATACTCTGATTTGTTTGTTACAATCACTGTGGTCACTGGCAAATCTCTCCTAAGATTAGGAGCAACTTTTTTATACACGATATAAAGTGTCACAGATTGTCCTCTAGGGAGGTATTGTTCAAAGATGATTGAGAACTGATATCTTTACCCTGCTCTGTGCAAATAATAGTGCTTTGTGATTGTGGAAGCATTTTCTCCAAACTAAAATCCACTGGGTTCTCCTTGGAGACCAGCACTGGCTCACAGCGATATCTTTTCTCTGAAATATCCAAGAACTAGAGGGCCACTCTAGTGTCTATTGTCTAGAATGCTCCGGAGTCAGTCACAGTAAGTATATTAAGTAGAGTTACCAAAATTCCATGAGAAGTGAAGAAATAAAAGTGAATTAGGCAGGTTTAGCAGATATGGAGCCAATACTTATAGCAAGTAAACATATTCCTTGAGACTGAGAAAAGGACATGCAATGGTTAGGAAAATATTCGATGTCTTTCAAAGTTTAACAGATATTGCATGTTCTTAACCATCTGTTATATTTTCATAAACATAAACAAACCCATTAATGGGTTTCTTTAGGACTTAAAAGTGCACTGTCTGAAAGTCTAAAAATTTTTATTTCATTTTTATGGTGTTATGTTAATTCATTCTCTATCTTTTGTTTTTCAGATTTTTTAAAATCTATTCTGCTATGAATGCTAAACCCCTGGTGTTATAGGCATTTGTGCTTTTGTGTGTAGAAGTAAAAATGAAAATGCCTATCTGTTAAAGACATGCTCATTTCACTAAGTCTGACCTTGCAAAGAGGAGAGAGTGCCATTTTATAGAGATCCTAAGAACTGATGCTGAAAATACTATCATCTAGTGCTTCAGCTGGCAAGGAGCAGAGCCAGGAGCAGAGAGATAAGTCAAAAAGGCTCCTTGTTGATCTGTGTGCTTACAAACTGAGGCAGCATTACCCCTTCTCAATAGTTTTCAGATGGTAACTAAGAGAAAGAGTCCTGTTAGCGAAGAACTGCTTTTCTTAGGAACTATTTTGGAAATAGTTTTATCTTAGGACAATTGCTGGGCTTCATTCTTCCGAGGAGGATTATTTAGTATAATTATGGATGAGTCAAATTGTATAGCATGGAATTAAGATTTAAAGAGAGAAGGCTCTCTGCTCCTGGGACATGAAGGAAGAATTCTGTCGGAGAAGGAATAGTGGGTGGGGATGGAGGAGAAAACTAGAAATAAGGAAAAATGGAACACAAAGTTCTATACTTACCTAAAAGCTCCCTGAATATCCCAAACTGGATTAGTGTTTAAATTAATGAAGCCTAGGAGGAACAATTTATGAACTGAGAAGTTCTGAAAATCCCATTGCATTCTAAGTTTTTATTTACATAAAATGGACTTGGGGGTTCAAGGTATGGCTTACGGGTTAAGGTTTTGGCTTGCAAAGCCTAAGGACCCAGATGTGGTTCCCCAGTACCCATATAAGCCAGATGACAAGGTGGCACATGTGTCTGGAGTTTGTTTGAAGTGGCCATAGGCCTTGGCATGCATATTCTCTTTGTCTATCTCTCTCTATTCCTCTGTTTCTCAAATAAGTAAATAAATAAATTTTTAAACAATGTATTCAAATGGACTTGGGCAGAATAACATAGATGGGAGAATTTCTCTTGAGGGTTAACTATAAAACTATCCATCATCTATTTATTTATCTAGCTATTATCTGTCTATCTACCTATATATCCATCCATATTCCATTGTTTTCTAGTTCTTGGACCTTAATTCTCAATTTCTACTCAGCTTTAAGAATGAAAAGCCTCTATGAATCTCAAATTAAAAAAACACATTTTTATAAATTAATTATATTTTTAATATTTCTACTCATTTAAAATTTTATATATATATATATATGGGGCAAAATTATTGTTATGTACACCAAGGTGCATCCATTCATGTTGTACATGAACAAATGGATGCATACTAGTAAATTACTTTCATTATTTATCTATTTGAGATAGAAAATTTTAATTCCTCACTGAACTCACTACAGAGGTTAGTTAATATTTATTGTGTGAAAGAATATGCCTTCTCTTGTCACTTACTTCTATAGTCAGCTAGTTTTGTCATTTTTAAAACATTGCCTTAGATTCTTCATATAGATCTACCATTAAACTTCATTTTATTCATCTTTTGTGTAGTATTCAAAGATATTTGGAAAATATGACTTTGATATAATATTATTGAGATAAAAAATTAGCTATTCAGCTTAATAAGTGTTATTTTTCTCCTATAAGTGTTTACAATATGATAAAATTATAATCTGTGTCTTGTAAAGATATCTCTTGCAGCCAGTTATGTAAATTATATTTAAATTTCATTATTTAAGATCTAGCAATAAAATAAACATATACTACATTCAATTGTACTATCATTTAAAATATATTACATATACAAAATGTCACCTGCTGCTTCAAGCCATGACATGATGCAGAACCAGAGAAAAAGGCATCCAAAAAGGCCCATTAGCATATAGTCTTGTTGTCACCATAAGAGCATTCATGGTGATACATTCTGTAATGTAATGAGGAGGCGAGTCAGCACTCTTGTAGAGGGAGATGTCCCCAGTCTACTTTTCATGTTGATTTACTGTCACTTTCCATTTGCATTAGACTCCAGGCTGAATGTTAAAAACAAAAATGAACCCAATTTATCCCTCTAATGATCGTTCCTGGAATCTCCTGCAGGATAATCACTACGCAGGGCAAGAGAAGAGAGAGAAAAACAGAAAAGTGGCAGAAAGAACCCTCCAAACACACACACACACACACACACACACACACACACACACACTGGAGAGAGAGAACAAACTTGAAGATTCCAGAGATGTAATGAACTCTTCTAGAAGTGTTAAAATATAATAGAACTGTGTGGTATGGGGAGAGGAGGAGAACATTCGTGAAAGTAGCTCCAATACAAGGTCCTGGCTATTGAACATGCACTCTAATGTTCACACTCTCACTGTCTGCCTGTCCTTTTCACAGAGGGAAATAGTCAAGCCCCATACACAGAACTTCATTTTCCCAAGATAGACACAGTTACATTTGCCACCACACATTCTTTCCTAGGTCTTTGGCAAATCCTTGCAATGAATACCTTATAACTAACTGCCTCTGTGATTAAAAGTAGTGCTTCTTACCTTCACAAACCATATCCTACTCCTCTCTTTCTTCTGACTTTTAAAGCCTGGCCATCATGCTACAATGGTAAATAAATTGGTCTGTGTGGAGAGCAACTGGGGCCCCATATACAGCACACCAACTGCTTGATATGAGTAAATGTGCTAAATGATCTTCTGAAAGAATCTTTCTGTCAATCTACCATTTTCCAACTTAGTACACAGATAAAGGGAAACAGAAAAAAAAAATGGCTCAGTGGTTAATGGTGCTTGCTTGCCTTTACCCATGTAAAGGTAGATGCACAACGTGTTTCTATGCATCTGGAGTTCTTTGCAGTGGCAAGAGGCCCTGGCTTGCCCATCCAAATGCTCTCAAATAAATAAAATATTAAAATATATTGAAAACAACTACCAAAAAACCCCACCTGTCTCTAAAGATCTCTATCCAATCTCATGATCAGTAGAAGTGATAGCACAATATAATTTTATTGCTGCACAAAATTTTGGAGTAATGCATGCAGTAAGTGAGGGACACAGATGTTGGTACCTGGAACAGAACTTTTAAAGTAACACTACTTAGAACAGGTGCCTTGGGGAGCATGTGATGTGTGGAAGCTGGAATGAGGAGAATGGTAAGTAGAAGCCCAAAAGTTTTGTTCAAACTTCTGCTCCCTGGATATTCATGATGTTGAAATCTTAACCCTTCAGAATTGAGAGGATGGGGGCTTGGGGATGTGATCAGATCTAGAAAGCAGAAACTTCATTAGAAGTGTTAGTATCCTGATAGAAGTAGACCCAAGAGAGACTTCATCCCATCTTCTACGTGAGGACACAGAGAGAAAGCACCAGAAATGAACTGAGAAAAAAGCCCTCACCACGCTCTGACTCTGGCTTGGTCTTTTCTTTCCAGCTTCCAGACTATGAGAAATGATTAACTCCTGTTCAGAACTGATAAGGTTTATACTGTTTCGTTATAGGAACCCAAAGGGGCTAAAATAATAGCACCGTGGTTAATAGCAGAAGCCATATGGTTTTTAGTGCGAATCCAACGGAAGTCACAAAATAAGTGTGGACCGTATTACGAGATCCAGGAAGATCCAGGAAGACAGCCATTGTTCTACCCTGATGGAGAGTTTGCAAGAAAACCAGGGGCAGGAATTGCCTGTGAGCCGTTGAATGCATTAAAGGAGATTTTAAGGCAGAATTTCAAAGCTGTTGGGTGGATTTTCATCAGTGACCATGGTAAGGTTAGAGCAGAGCCTAGCTGAAGAAGGAATTGTTCCTTCAGCACAATCTAATCGCTCATCTGAAGAGACAGAAATTACCAGGCTTGAGAAGAGGGCGTTCTCATTCTCTGGCGCTTCACAATTCTCAAATGGAAAAGGACTTCTAAAGTGTTTTGTTCCCTTCCCAGAAGCATATAGCACAATGCTCAGAAAAGCCACTCCATCTGACACAAGCCCTCACCCATCTTAAGAGATGCCTCACAGCTCTCAAGGAATGGAGGGTAGAGTTTCTAAGACTGCTTCTAAGAGGCTAAAGGCTATATATAGCCTGCCATGTAACACTGTGGCAAAACGTCTATAGACAATGAAATGAAGGTATAGTATTCATTTATTTAAAAAAAAACAACAAAATAAAAGAAAACAAAATAATAAAGAGTACAAAAGGATAAGTTATATATTTTGCTCTTCCAAAGGGGGAAAAAAATCAAAAAAAGATGTTAGGGTTAAAAATAGGACTTGATAAATACAAATGAATGAATTTAATCACTTGGTATAATACTGGACTTTTAAGTGATATTATTTTCATTGTGGAAAATATTCTCCACTTAAAAACACTGATTTAGGAACATGGAAACTAGACCCTTCTCTACAGCCCCAGTCTCCATCACTACAGAGATAGTTATTCTCTCTGCAAACAAATGGCTATAAAATCTTGATCTCATACTGATTATTAAGTTTTCCTATTTGAAAAACATAGTTAAAATGAGAAGTTTTTAAATAGCAAAGTTAAAAATGTGATTAGAATTGATAATATTTGACGTTTTTTATTAAGAGCATACTTAGTAAGGACACATCATGTGTTGGTACCATCTCTTCCCTCCTCCCTGCCCCCATTAGGCAGGGACCCCTCCTAAGTGCAGTTGCTTGTATTCCCCACAGGATGTGGATTATGCATTGTGAGAGCAGCAGCCAGTCACTGGGGATAGCAACGCTACTTGGTATGACATCCCAACCTTTGACACTTATAATCTTTCCGCCCCATCTTCCACAAAATTCCCTGAGCCTTGGTGGGTGTGTTTTAAGTCTATTTTAGTGATGAGCTCTCAGGAGCATCTGGATCTCCACGCGGGTATGTGTTGAATATCTTTCAACGTCTGTCTCTGTCACCCTGGAGCTGATTGTCAGGCTCACTGGAAGCAGCACTCTTGCTCTTCTGCCTAATTCCTCTGTGGTTTCACCTGGGCCTTGGCTGAATTGTGGAGGAAATTTAGTTTTAAATTTTTTAAAATAAATTATAACAGCTTATTTTCTTTTGTCCCCTCACCCCAGCTCCCATTTCCCTGAAGGTCCTCATCAGTGGGGTCATGGTATTCACTGTGGGGCATGAAGGCCTCCGTCAGTCCCTGTGGGATAGCAGGGGACCGTGCCTCAGGGTATTCCTACCCACTCTGTGGCTCTTACAATCCTTCCCTCTCTTCCACAATGTTCCCTGAGCCATAGCAGGCCTGTTGACAGTGTGATTTAGTGTTGAGTTCTCTGTAGCCTCTGTATTTCTGCTTTGATAGCCTTTGATTGACCATGATGTCAGTGATCATTGCCCTGGAACTGCCTGTCAGGCTAGCAGTGAGAGCAGTATTCAGGTAGCCGCTTAACAGCAACGCTATGCTGATATAAATAAGAACAGTGGGGGAAAGATAGGTGGACAAGAGGCTTAGGGAGATGGCTCCATGGATAAAGTTCTTGCCATGCAAATTTGAGGACTGGAGTTTGGATCCCAGGCACCTACATAAATGCCAAGTGTGTTTGGCAGCCAGCCTGCAATCCCATGGCTATGGAGGAAGATCCCCAAGGCAAGCTTTCTAGCTAGACTAGCTGAATCAGCAAGCTGGGGGTTCCAGTTAATAAGGTGCCTCAGTAAATAAAGTGGAAATCAATCAAAAAAGACAGCTGGAATAAACCTCTGGCCTACACACACACACACACACACTCGCACAAACACACATGCACCCGCACATATACAAATATGCATATATGCATGCATATCACATAAATATTCACAGGCAAAGAATGAAGATTTATGGTCACAAAAAAGGTGACGGTATTTTTCATGTTTATAGTATATGTGATTTTTATATTATCTGAATTGAATAACAATGAAATAGAAGTTTTAATAGTTCTTTTTGAATTTAAGAGGAAGACAAAATAATTACATATACCTAGTATTTTAAATGACAAGGAAATAATTTCAAGTATACTAAATTTTTCACTTTTTATAGTGGATGGTCATAGAATCTTTGTAAACCTGTGCATGTTAATAAAAGTAAGTTCAATAAGGCACCTTTTTCATAAAGACAAATAGTTACATTTAATAAACATAGATACAAAAGTAGTTAAGATAAAGTTATATATGTCCTTATGCCATAATTGTAGTAAAAGGAAAGCATATTAAACATACTTGGTATGGTTAATGCCCAGCTTGGTGTTCTTCAGACATGGTGGAACCAAGTTTGTGCATGTACACATCATGTATGTGTGTGTGGGGGGGGCACTTGGAGGATATCCCCATTTGTACTTTATGTGGAATATGCGATTTTCTTTGATCATTAAGAATATAACTTAAGGGACGGAGAGAGTTAAGGTGTTTGCCCATGAAGACTAAGGACCATGGTTTGATTTCCCAGTAACCATGTAAGCCAAGGTGGCACATGCGTCTGGAGTTTGCTTGCAGTGACTAGGACCCTGGGCTGCCCATTATCTCTTTTCTCTCTCTCCCTCTTTCTCTCTCTCTTTTAAATAAAATAAATTATTAAAGAATACAACTTAAATGAATTCTTACTAGAAAATAACCAAACAAATGTTGTCTCACAGATTATAAGTATTATTGCTTACCATAAATATTTATGACTTTTAAACTGGTGCTAATCCACTAATAATTCACCACACCACTATTGCTGAAGTAATTCTTATTTGTGATGTGAGACAGCAATTATTAACTTATTTTTACAAAGTAGTCATGGAAGAAAATTAGATTTTTCTATAACTGAAAAAAAATAATGTCATAACTAAAATCAGGCTGAAGTACTTCACAATTTTCTGCTCTATAATTTTAAAGGGTTATGTAGAGGATATATTAAAGTAAAAATACTTTGCCCTTACAAGGAGATCTTTAATTACACTTCAACTGAAATTCAAATGGAATATGGAAATTACCAAGTAATTTTCCAAATGCATAATCTTAAAATCCTCTTTCTGTTTAGTGATGTGAATTTTGTTCTTAAGGAGCTATAAAAAGGGGAATCCTGAGAAAAAAAATAATTCAACTGATTTTGGCAATATTTTTCTACGTCTTTGAGCATCTAATCCAAAAATCCCTCACCACCATGTATATACTAAATTCCTCCTTAATGTCAAATTTTATTGTGTTTTCTAGTTGATGTCCAAGTACTACCTGAATGATATCTGAGGACTTGAGAGGATCTTCTCATCAGATAGAATATTGTTTACCACTAATATTAAGTCTACCACTAATGAATAGCATTATCCACACACACACACACACACACACACACACGTACAATTTTAACTGTAACCTTCACAGGTGTTTGTAATTTACTTCTTTTGTAAAAAAAATTCAAAAGGTACTTGAACTTGTTATTACCTGATCCCAAGGCACAAAGGTAGCAACAGGAAAAACCAAAACACAACCCAAATCCATCTGAACTCAAGATCCATGGGCTTTAAATAAAGTATAGTTACTTCTTAAAAAGTGAATCATACATCGATAAACATGCTTTTTAAAATCAATTTTCACAACCTATAAGAAATTAAGAAAAGCTTCTTGACATTATGATAAGGTATGTCAATCTGACTTTTTTTTTTAAGCTGGACACTTGCTTTGTCATCTAGGCTGATCTTTAATAGTGGAAGCCATATGGCTTTTAGTGAGACTCTCACGGAAGTCACAAAAGAAGTATGGACAGTATAACAAAACCCAGAAAGAGAGGAAGACAGCTTTTGTTCTACCCTGATGGAGAGTTTGCAGGAAAACAGGGAGCAGGAATTTCCTGTGAGCCACTGAATGCATTGAAGGAGATTGTAAGGCAGAATTTCAAAGCTGTGGGGTCACACCACCCCTCCAGTTATGAAGTGTGATCCATGGTCTCTTATTGATGAGTGTCATTCATTTCCCTGGTGTTGAATATATGGGATACATAAAAGATATCTGTTTCTAGCATAAGAGTGTGTATTTATACTATGAGAGTGTGTGATGCAGTAGTAAACAAATACTTTTTTATGTGTACCCCATAGATCTACACATGAAAACATGCATTTAATTTTGTTACTTTAGAGAGAAAGAGAGAGAGAGAAAGAGAAAGAAAGAAAGAGAGAGAGAGAGAATTGGCACACCAGGGCCTCAGGCACTGCAATCGAACTCCAGACACTTTCGCCACCTAGTGGGAATGTGTGGCCTTGTGCTTGCCTCACCTTTGTGCCACTGACTTACATGGGATCTGGAGAGTCGAACATGGGTCTTTTGGCTTCACAGGCAAGCACCTTAACCCCTAAGCTATCTCCCAGCCCCATAGCATGTATTTCTTCATGTAAATGTGTATTTATTTATCTTAAAAGAACATGACCAACATGATGTAAGTATATAGTACAGCATAAAATTTCTATAAAATTTATCCTCAAATTTTGATCAACAAACAAAATATATTTATGCAACAACTGAGAATATATGTGTGTGGGGGTGTGTGTGTGTGTGTGTGTGTGTGTATGTGTGTGTGGACACATGTGCAATGCCTATCATTGGATATGCTTAAACCCAGGAACCACTTATGTATCAGAAAAAAGATACACACAATGACATCAAGCTATCTATTAGTAGAGAAAGATAATACCTTAATCCCTCAAATATGTGAGAGGAAACAGTGATAGTGCAGTTTCCCAGACCTCAAGAATGAACAGATTTATTTGGAATTGGAGGAATTACATGATATTAAATAATATTGGAGGATTCAAATTTCTATAAAATTATCTGGGGTAATCATACCATAAAACTCAGGCACTAGGTGAAATATCATCTGATCTATAACATTTCAGAAAATCTAACCTTGCAAGTACAGTCCCTATTTTCCCACTTGACCCTGTTGGAATTTTGCATGTTCTGTTCAATAGAGTAAATGGAATTTTGAACTTGATTTGCCACTAATTATTTTCCCCATTTCTGGTTCAGATTCACTTTAGTTTGGAATCTCATAACGGCCATCATTAAATTCCTAAGGAACTATCTGGGCCTAAAGCCCCTCAGTGACTAGAATTTGGAGAAGGAGAAAAAGTCAAAAAGAAGTAAGTCTGGCAGAAAAACAGAGTTAGAAAAAGCAGGTCAATGCTCCCTGTATCCAGTAAAGATCTCAGGAATATGTACTTCCTATAGTTCTTAAAAACTGAGCTGATAAAAGCCGTTTCTACCTCTGGAAGTCATTTGGGAACTTTCCCAGGCCTTAGATTTCACCTGCACTTCCTATTGCTCCTGTCTTCCCATGATTCTCAGCAGTCAGAAGTTAACTCATACTGCCCTTTGCCTGGTGGCTAATATCCAGCTCATGGCAACTTGCAGGCATTTATTATCCTCTCTCCAGAAAGATTGGGTGGGCAAGTCCCAGCATACCCCTGCTATCTTGTCTCCAAGATGTCAGGAGAGTTTTGATTTTTTAATATAAATTTAATATTTAGACTTTTTGCTTTAGGATAGTTTCTTAAAAAGCAGGAGAAGGCCATCCCTTCGAATTCTAAATTTACATTTTGTTTCTGATTACATGCTTAGAATATATTTTTCATTTTCCTAAGAGATAATTTGTTTGAATTCATATTTGTTTAGATTGCTCTCTGATTGAGGTAACATTATTGAAAAATATCAAATCAAGCTCTCTTTGATTTTGGGATAATCTCTGCTTACAAACTCATTGACATTCAGACAACAGCTAGGCGATCGTCTCTATTCTGAGGTTTATCTCTACATTAAAGTCTTTTCACCCTTCTTTAGGTGAAACTACACTTTTGTGGTCGCTCTGACGTTTGGCCTCTTTAAAACGTCTTCCATCTGAGCTAAGTGACTAATTGTTGGAGTTGCTTGGAGCTATACTCAGGCTTGCTTACAACTCTGAGAAAGGGGGTGTCACCCTCAGTACTCTAAGTTTGGTTGTATTCATCTATGGACAATTATCAAATTTATAACTACATTGTGGGATATTTTCATGACTTCCCTACACATGTTTCCTCTTTTCTATATCAAAATTTTCTTGCCAAATCACGTATGTAAAATTTAAATAATGTCCTCTTTTCTACCCTCCCCTGGCTTGCTTCTCCTCCAGTGTTTATTACTATATCAGCAAATATCTGAAGAGATGCCTTCTTCCTAACATGCATTACTTTGTATGGCAACGTCTGGTTTCTAGATTCAGTCAATCACCAAGAACTAATTTCTTTGTCTAGCTAGCTTTTGAGTTCATTAATTTCTTCCCATTTCTTCGTCATCCTAGTCCCTATTTATTATTAGTAAATATAATTATTATATATAATATTCATATAATATTAATTAATTTCATTGACTAATTCAATATCTTCTAGCCTAGATGAACTTAACACGTTCATTTTTCACTTTCAAGATTGTATTCTACACTAAAATTAGAACTTTTTAAATTAAAATATATTCCCTCTGTCTAAAAATTTCCAGTTATCTTCTATTTTCATTAGGCAAGCAGGATTATTAAAATAGCTCATGTTATGGTATTATCTAATGAGGTGACTCATTTACATGTCTTACTCATCTCCTGGTAACATACATTCCATTTATAGTCATCCATTTCCTTCTCTTTTGTTTATTTTTCTGTTTTCAAGACTTCTGAATACCTACTGTCTTTTCTAAATAACACACTGCTATCCTCTTTCCTTTCCACCTACACATTACAAACAGCCAGTTGGCCTGGTTAGGGTTACATCTGTGTAACTTATTCAGGAAAGATTTCTGAATGTCAGATAGCCTTGACCTTGACCTTGACACTAATGATTTCAATTCTTCCCCATACCTCTCATCTGTATCAACATCTTCAATGTGTCTCTAATGCTGACTTCAAGGATATAGCAATTGTGTATATATAGGCCAACGTCTAAATAAATCATAACAGAATATATATCTAAATATGCATTGTAAAGCCATAGCTTTTATAAAATTATGCAATGTCCATAGCCTGGACTCAGTAAAATAGTAAAATAAAAAGGTCTTTGATCCAATTCCTAAAGATTATTATAGGAACATATTATAATTTATCCCAGGTGAGAGTTTCTTTAATGTCTTCATATATTTTGTGCTTGGTGACATTTTATTTATTTATTTATTCATTCATTTATTCATTCATTTATTTCTGAGGGGAGAGAGGGAAAGAGAAAAGGCAGGGGGAGAAGAAAAGGAAGATGGAGATGGAGATGGAGAGAGGGTTGGTGTCATTTTGAAGCCAGAAAAATTCTGATATACTACTGTCAAACAAGAGTCTTATTGAATATGTGTTTAACTAACCTGTATAAAATATGTTAGGTTCTCTTTTAGATTTCATTTTACCACTTTATTTTGAATCTTAAAGAGAATTGAGCAAATCATTAGAAAATGAGAAATGTATTTTTTTTCACCCATAGTGTTATAAATTGGAAAAAGCAGACATCAGTAAACAGGCATTCATTAGACTGCTGGAAGTTTCGAGATGTTAGCTGTTGAAGATCAAAGTCATTAAGAAAGAAGAATGCCAAACCATCCCAATAGTTAATTTTGTTTCTTAAAGAGTTTACGTATACTTTATTAACTGTGCATGCATTTAATGAGTCATAAGAAAACTGCACTAGAGTTATCCCATGTGGTAATTTGTTTGACTTTATTTTTATTTAGATTGCTTTCTGACTGAGGTAATATTATTTAAAAAGTTCAAATCAAGTTGGCAATTATCCATATATGGAGATTAGCTACGTTCTTTGGAAGGTCTGAGACTCCCCTTGGGTCATAATGAAGTAAAGCTTTAAGCATAACCATGTCATTAAGTTGTAATCCTCCTAAAAAAAGGTCAAGGTCAAAATTATAATAACAATTTTACCCAGACTGGTGTCTGTCATCACTAATCCCTAAGGTATTTGTGACTCCTAAAAATTCATTTCTGTGAGCTTTGTAATACAAATGCATCTTCAACAAAAAAGAAAACATGATGTTTATCAAACCTGACATTGCTCTATAACAATTATGTCCTGTAGTAGATAATAATATGAGTATTGGGAAATATTGTTTTAGGATACAAATTTTCTATATGGATATAACTCTTAAAACTTCCTGGAAAATGGGCTGGAAAGATTGCCCAGTGGTTAAAGGCATTTGCTTATAAAGCCTGATGGCTTGGGTTTGATTCCCCCGTCCCCACATAAAACCAAATGTACAAAGTGGAGCATGCATCCGGAGTTTGTGGACAGTAAGAAAGTTCAGGTGCACCCATGCTTTCCCACTCTCTCAAAAAATATTTTTTAATATTCCTATAAAATATCAAATAAAGTGTTTCTATTTTTAAGTCCTATTTGAGTATAAACATTGTAATCAGCATATGTGACATTATCATTTCAATTCATATGTTCTCCAAGATAATTTTTCAAAATATTTTAATTCATTTGAGAGAGAGAGAGAGAGAGAGAGAAAGAAAGAAGCAAAGAGAGACAAAGAGAGAGAGAGAATGGGTGTACCAGTGCTTCTAGCCGCTGCAAATGAACTCCAGACGCATGCACCCTTTGTGACTCTGGCCTACGTGAGTCCTCGGGAATTGAACCTGTGTCCTTTGCCTTTGCTTTAACAGCTAAGCCATCTCTTGAGCCTTAAGTTTAAAATTTCCATTACCTAGGTCAGCAATAAGTCTTACAGGACTGAAGATATCCTTTTTTACTTTTTTTTCTTATATTTTTATTTGTGTACATATTTGCAAGGGGAGAGAGAGAGAGAATGAGAATGAGAATGCATGGGCCAGGGCCTCTTTATTATTGTAAATTTCAGATGCATGCACTACTTTGTGCATCACACTTTACATTGGTATCAGACACTGAAATCCTGTTTATTAGGCTAGCAGGTAAGTGCTTTAATTGCTGAGCCATCTCTCCAGCCTGATATCCTTGTGTTCAATGACAGTCAGTGTACCTGAGTTCTGGGCATGGTCACTGTGAGTTGAGCATCACAGCAATGGAGCAGGTGGCTTGTCACAGTACCCAGACAGAGATGGAGTTGCACCTGTATCTTTTTCTTTCTTTTTGAATTTTTATTTATTTATTTGACAGAGAAAGAGGGAGAGAGAGAGAGAGAGAATGGGTGCACCAGGGCCTCCAGCCATTGCAAACAAACTCCTAATGCATGTGCCTCCTTGTGCATCTGGCTAAATGGATTCTGGGAAATTGAACCTAGTTCCTATGGCTTTGCAGGCAAATGCCTTAACCACTAAGTGACCCCTCCAGCCCTTTTTCTTTCTTTAAGTAAATATATATATATATATGAGAAAGAGAGTGCCAGGGCCCCTTGCCACTGCAAATGAACTCTAAATGCATGCAGTTCTAGAAATTCCTGACAATTATCTTCACTTTTTAAGAACCAGAAAGCAAAATTGAAGAGAGTAAAAGTTAAGAAGTAAAAACAAATGAAGTGTTTGGTAATTACTGAACTGCTGAAATTGGCTTACTTCACTCATCTTGCTATTTTCATCAGGTAGTTTGCATGAAGTAAACCTGTTATTTTTATCTAATGCAATCAAAGTGATCAAAGAACCAAAATTATTACTTCAGTTTTGGTAAATAGAAATTCTATGTGGTTGAATTACAAATGCATTGCTCACCTAAAACATAGGGAATGTAAATATATGTAAATAGAATTCTTCCCACTTTGCCTCAGGCGTAGTTCAAACAACTATAGTAGAATGTGAGGGACACCAAGTATTTGTTAGATTTCGAAGCTATCAAATAGTGACCCATGGCATTGTTCATCGATTCTGTGATTCTCAATCTTAATAGTAAAGATAGAATTTCCACGAACAATACATTCTGAAACTTGAATTTGAGTACAATTAGGGTCAAATTTTTATGATACTGACTTCCACTTTCAGTCAGGAAGGAACAATAGCAGTAGATAAGAATAAAGGAATTTCAAGCTAAGTTTATTGTTATCATTGACTTTTTCATTGATGGGGCAAAATAACCAACCAGGACCAAATTAAGGAAGGAAAAAGGGTATATTTTTGGCTCAGTTGGCGGGGACAGCTACCATGTCAGGGAAAGCTTAGCAAGCCAAAAGCCAGATTCACATCTTCACACCCACAAGGAAGAAGTAGAGTGAGCAAGTTGGACCAAGCTCTCAAAGCCTGTCCCCAAAGATTCTACAAACTATCTAAACAGAAACATGATTTTTTTTAATGAAAAGATAGTAAAGGTGGCAATGCTGCCAAAAAGCATGCTTACTTAGAGTATATTTACTCAATCTACATGTGAAGTCACCGCGAAGTAATTCCCCTGACAATTAATGCTCTGGAGGTAAATACAGATTTAACATCTCCATCCAAAACTCACACTTCTAATTATAGTACTCAATTAATTCTACAGTTTTTTTAAAAAAATATGAAAGTCATATTGACATAACTGAAGCTTCAGTGACTTTATTCTGAAGAGCTTCTCTTCTTACCAAGAGAGTTGTGGTCAACAGCATTTGAGGAATAGACTTATTATAATCCATACATTTGTACTTCACTTGCATGAAGAAGGTGTATGTTGTAGTTATCTTCTCGTTGCTGGGATGAAACACTCGAACAAATGTGGCTTAAGGTAGAAAAAATATTTACTTTGGCTTACAAGAGGAAGTGCCATGATGGCAGAGGAAAGTATGGCATGACCAGAGGCTGGATACGACCTCTGCCGCAGCAGGTGGAAACAGCAGCAAGACAGTGACCTGAGTTGAGCTCAGCTCTAGCACAGGAAACCTGTCTGTAACACTCTGAAGCCTGAACCTAACAGCACATCTCCTCCACCATGGCTCCACTTCCCAAATTACCATCCACTGAGAACCAAGCATTCAAAACACAAATTTATGGGGATAGCTAATTCAAATCACCACACTGTGTGTGTGTGTGTGTGTGTGTGTGTGTGTGTGTTTGCGTGTTTTAGTGCACACTGCAAATAATTACAAAATTACAGACCATGGTAACGTTTGAAAGCATAATAAAGAGAAATGATATGTAATATTAAAAGTCAGTTGTATGTGTGGGTCCCATCAGTAAAGCACAGTCTTCAAGTATGAAAGATCAGGGATTATGCTCTTCACTGACAACCGCTTATTGTAACTTGGTGATTTCATGCACTTCTTTAGAAAATAAAATAAAATAAAAGCCTGGAAAAAACAAGCAAAAATTTGTGATCACTAGTGCTAATTATGGTAAGTCTTGCTAGAGGAGAAACCCCTCCCCAGTTCCATCTGGAATCATAGATTTTTTTTTTATGTAAATGGGGTTTACTGCAAGCATGATGTTTCAGCTCCTGAGTATATTTTCCCAACATTATAGCTCTTTATATGAATTAGTAAATTTTAACATAATTTTGAAAATGTGATATGAAAAATGTCAAAATATTAGAAGTTTTCTATACTGTAAAGAGATAAAATTCTGTATATTGTTTTCCATATGCTGCAAGAATTAAGGAAGAGTGGCATTATTGAAACAACAGAACCATTTACACATTTTAAAAGAAAATGTTTACTTGCAAGGAGAGAGAAAGACAGAGAAAATTAGTCAGGCATGGTGGTGCACACCTGTAATCCCAGCACTCAGGAGGCAGAGGTAGGAGATCACCATGAGTTCGAGGCCTACATAGTGAATTCCATGTCAGCCTAGGCTAAAGTGAAAACCTACCAAAAAAAAAACAAAAAAAAAAAAAAAAAAAAAAGAGAGAGAGAGAGAGAAAAAATTGTCATGTTGGCATGGTAGGGTCTCTAACTACTGAAAATGATGCATGTGCCACTTTGTGCATCTGGCTTTACGTGGGTACTGAGGAACTGAACCAGGCTGTCAGGCTTTTCAGACAACTGCTTTAATAGTTGAGTCATCTCTCCAGCTCCCGTGTACACGTTTTTACTCAGTTACTGGTAGAGTGGATATTATGTTGCCAGGAATAGGAGCAATGAAGCATTCATTGGTATAACAGTGAAGCATTTTATTTTTACAAAGTACTAGTTACTTTACTCAGTATTGAGGCTAGAACTTGAAATGGTATAATCTGGTGTTTGACTCTGAAAGGTCACAGTCTAGCGGAATGAGACCAAGTAGAATGGGAGCAAAGGCAGATGGGTCCCAACATTCTATAGCAATAATAATATTTGCATTAGAAAAAAAAAACAACTTTTAACTGAACCTTAAAATTCAAATAGGTATTTGTGAGGGCAATATGGCAAAGGAGAGCCAAAGGTGAAAGGTCATCTAAGAGAATAATGCATAGAGAAACTGAGTTAAAGATCATGGACGCATTACAACACCAGAAAATGAGACCACCATCTGCACACTCATATTTCACTGATAGCTCTATATCTATTCAAAAGAGCTTGCATTTCAGCTTACTGTTTATGCTGCCAAATTATCAATTTATAAGTGATAGTCATGGATATATGCATGAAACAAATAATTTAGGAGGCCCGTGTAATGTTAAAACTGAAGAGTCAAGGACAGAAAGAGTTATTGACTGAGAAAAACGTTTCAAGAGGAAAGGAATGATGAGGTGTCAAGTAAAACAGAGTGAAAACCCTTCCAGTAGTTATGAAATCACTGTAGTGGAGGCTGAGTTTAGTGGATTAGAGTCAATGAAGCTTGAGAAGGGGATAGATTCAGGATATCACTTGATTTTCACCTTAAAAATGTATTTTAGCAACATAGAGGAATATAAATTACTAGATAAAGCTAATACAGGTTTTTTTTTTTACTTTCTTCTTCTTATTATTTTTTTTTTTTTTTAGTACAGAAAAGAATTGAGTATAAACAGAAGATGGTGAGAATGTAAAGAGTGAAGAGCCTGAACGGGTTTAATCAGGAAAGAAAGAATATGGAGCTGCAAAGCTTAACAACTGGATGTAAAGCCAGATGCACAAGGTGGTTCATGCATCTGGAGTTCATTTGCAATAGCAGGAAGCATTGACACACACTCTGTCTCTCTCTCTGTCTCTTTCCCTGGGTGTGGTGGCACAAGCCTTTAATCCCAGCACTATGGAAGTAGGGGTAGGAGGATCTCTGTGAGTTTGAGGCCAACCTGAGAATACAAAGTGAGTTCCAGGTCAGCCCGGGCTAGAGTGAGACCGTACCTCGAAAAATAAAAAGAAAGGGAGAGGGAGAGAGAGAGAGAGAGAAGGGCAGGGCAGGGCGGGGCAGGGGCAGGGGCAGGGGCAGGGGCAGGGCAGGGGAGAGAAGAGGAGAAAAGAGGAGAGAAGAGGAGAGAAGAGGAGAGAAGAGGAGAGAAGAGGAGAGAAGAGGAGAGAAGAGGAGAGAAGAGGAGAGAAGAGAAGAGGAGAAGTTGGACCCTGTGTAGTGTGTACATGTCTCACAAACCAGTAAATTTCTGAGTCTTGTTATTCATGTAGGAGAAATAGGAACAATTGTGTCAGCATAATCTTACTCACATGGTTATTCAGATAATTATAGATGTTAATATATCAAAAAGTAGGTTGAAAATTCATGATTTACTTAACCAAGTTACACCACCATAGAATAAAAAATAAATAATAGATATTTTGATTAAATAATCATATCAAAATATGAACTTGCATAATTACATGACTGTCTAGCCCCTTCCTATAAGAAATAGGTTTATATTTCATAAGGAAAGCTGTATGTCATGCTTTCAATTCAAATTCATCTTTCACTCACTAAGCAAGATAAAAGAATGTTCCACTAAAGTAATTCTCTGTCTTGGCAAAGGCTGAAACTGCAAATAAGTACAATGCAAACTTAATCTTTTCTGTTTATAGTCACTTCCATTTCAAGGTTCTTTGGGGATACCATATGGGTTAGCTTGTTGCTTGGATGCAGTTTACAAATATGGATGAGTAAGTAATTTGGGGGGGTTCTGCAAAAGCAATTTAAATTGGATGTCACATCAAGCAAACACCATCCCTTTTTCACAAAGAAAATAACGATTTATTATGTTTGAGGAAACAAATTCCCAGGTAATCCAGGTACTATGTCACTAGATATACACAAATGCTTTCATGCACTGCATTTCACTGTCACTTAAGCAGTGCTATGTTATTATAAAAAAATAAATTAAATGCACAATTAATCATTTCACAGTGAGCTTTTTAAAAATTTTATTTATTTATTTGCAAGCAGAGAGATAGAGATAGAGATAGATAGAGAGAAGAGAGACAGATAGAGAGAGAATGGGCACGCCAGGGCCTCTAGACACTGCAAACAAACTCCAGATGCATGTGTCCCTTGTGCATCTGGCTTATGTGGGTGCTGGCAAACGCCTTAACTGCTAAGTCATCTCTCCAGCCCTCTCCCTTTTTTGGCTTTATATAAAACTTTTATTATGGTACATTGTTATGATTGTTTTATTTTTAGTTAACTATTGTTAATCTCTTATTGTGCCCAATTCTAAAGTGAAACTTACCCACAGGTGGATTACATATAGGAAAAAAATGTAGTGCACTGAAGGCTCAATTTTTAAAAAAATTTTTAACTAAATGTTCATAACTAACAGGGTTGTGTCGCATTCCTAAAGAAAGACTTCAGTTTATTTAATAGTGAAGTCTTGGGCTGGACAGTTTTGAAGAAGTGATTAGGGGCAAATAATTTCAACACATTTTATAAGTTTTTTTTTTTTTTTTTCCTGAGGCTAGGTAAAAATATTATAAAAAACCCTCATGAACAAAGATGTAAAATTCCTTATAAAATATTAGTAAATCAAATTCAATAACATTTCCAAGAAATGATAAAAGATCATGTTCAAATAGGATTTTCAGGGGTGATATAAAGTCAGTGTACTAACTTATCATATCGCAGACCAGAAAATAAGCACCTTACAGTCAGAAAAAAAAAAATAGGTACAGTATATTAGTCAACTTATTGCTGGGAAAATTCCTGACAAAAGTCAGTTTAAGGGAGGAAGGGTTTATTTCAGCTTGCAGCTCCCAGTTACCGTTCATCATCCATTGTTCATCATCCATCAGAGTGGGGAGGCCATGGCGGTGGTAGCCCGAGGCAGCTGCTCACCTTCAACACAGTGAAGAAGTGGAGAGCAAATGATGCTACTGCTCAGCCAGCTCTCTCCTTGTCACCCAGCCCAGGAGCCCAGTCCCTGGAATGGTGTCACCCACACTGAAGACGGGTCTTCCCACTTTAATTAACCTAATCAATAGGATTCCTCATAGACATACACAGAAACAACGTTCTCAACCCCTTACAGGTGATTCTAGTTCCCCTCAAGTTGATGATCAATATAGGTTATCGTAGACCGGAGAAATGGTTTGCAAAATTCATGTTCCATTTGAAATTAACATGCTTATCAACAGGACCAGACCTTTAAGCAAGCAAAGGACTTTTTCCCCCAAAAAGAATAGCGGATGGTATTGATGTAATAGTATTAAAATGAATGCTTTTACCCCGAAGTAAGGAAGAAAGTAATTGTCAATTTCTAATATCCTAAGAAGTATAAATAACCACCAAATGAAAATCTAAAGTTCAAATAGAAATAGAAAAAGAAAAAAAAATACTGATTTTAAAGAAAGAAATAAAACCACCTGAATAAACGTGCATTATCTACTGACCATGGCAAGCTGTCACTGATGGCAGCTCTGTCCCAGCCTGAGCTACTGGTTTCAGGTCCACTCACTATCCTAACTAAGTAGCAGAAATGGACAGTCGTCTTCACACTGTTTATCCTTGTCCTTGCCAGAAACTGAAATCCAAACCTTGACTCCAGCCAGCCTTAGGATTTGTCAACATCCTGTCTATCTTCCTGGGCTACTAGAGTCATTAAAAACAGTTTCTGACAACAAGTGAGGAACATGTTGAGAAGGAGAAATAAGTAGTGGGGACAAGGTTTGAACTCAATTTTGGAGGAATTTTGTGTTAGGTAGTGCTAACATCTGAATGTGTGTGACTCCTCCCAACCTCTATTTTGAAATGTTGAAATGCTATCCTCAAACTATGGTATTAAGAGGTGAAGGCTTGGCAAGGGTGTTTCATGAGGTACAATTCTTATGAACAAAATTAGTCCCTAAGAGAAGAGATATGAAAGCTTTTTTTTTTTTTTTTTTTTTCCTTCTGTCACATGATGAGAGCAATAAGGCAGCCATATTTGAATCAAAAGTTGAGCTTTTCTTAGAGGCTGGTACCCTGATCTGGGACTTCTAGTCCCAGGAACTTGAGACAGTCTCTGTTATGGGGACCCAGAAAGCCTAAGGCCAAGGCTGGAGCCCTAGAATAAAACTTAAGTCCAGATTCTGAGGCCAGAGGAAGATCTGCCAGAGTCCAGTGGACAAGAATGACACATAACTATCTGGAGGGAATTGTCAGATGTCATCATGAGATTTCTTGTTGTTACTTCTTTTCAAGTAAGTTACACAGCCCCTATCCTGTCTACTGAATCTGAGCAACAGAAGAAATGTGTGCATCTCTCTGCTCTAAAGAGATTTCCAGTGTGTGAAGGCACTCCTCTGTGTGTGAAACCTGGCTGTGATTCAATGGTAGAGCACTTGCCTTTTGTGTGCAAGGCCCTGAGTTCAATCTTCAGCACAGAGGTAAAGTGAGTAAGTTTGATCAAAGGATTGATCTATGATTTTTCCATGTAACTGAAACATACCTTACTTCTTCCCACGCAGCACAGAGCGGGCTGGATGACTAATCATGTCATGCCAGGGTTCCTTTCTTGAGAACTTAAGACCTAAACTCTGATGTGTCTCTTTCCAGTTACATAAAGCCTGCTCACAGCAGTTCTATTTTGAGGTTGTTCAGAAACAGAAACAATGCTAGCATGATTTGTACCGGGTTTTATTCTCGAAATGCACAAAACAGAACATTTCTTCGTAGTTCTTAAGTGCTCAGTGATCCTTCTTACTTTACCTTCATCTTATCCAGGATGGCTGGGTGTCTTCGTCCCAGATGTCTCTGACTTTTTACACATTCACAGCAAGGTCATACAAACTGGGGCCCTTTGCCTTGTTTCCTGACAGCTGAGCAAATGTGTGGGACCCAGAATCAGCCAGGCCCCAGGAAAACCTCAGTCCACTGGCACTTCACAGAAACAGGGACAGTGAACAGTGGAGCTTCTTCTTGAATCTAAACAATGAGAACCCATGAATGCCTTTCAGCTTCACTAAAGCAAACTGAGAATTTGCTAGCTCCAAACATTTCTTAATTGCCTGTTATTTCCTCTTGTTTATCTGACATGAAAGGTTTTGTTTTTCTTCTTACAATTTACATTTGCAGAAGAGGAATTATGCCATATCACATGCCTGAATAAATACAAAAATTCCCAGCTAACACAGAAACAGCCATGCTTTGTGCCTCATAGACAAAAACTTCACACACCTTTTCATATCCTAGAGATCTGAAAAATGTGTAAATTTTACATCTGTTACAGCTGGAGGAAGGGAAAGAGAGGGAAATATAACATGTGGATTCTCCATAACAGAAAACCTATCCTTTTCAAGTTGGAATAAAAAATCAAAGGCAGGGCTAGAGAGATGGCTTAGCAGTTAAGGCATTTGCCTGCAAAGCCAAAGGACTCAGTTTCAATTCTCCAGTACCCACATAGAGTCTATTTTTTCTCTCACTCTCTAATAAATAATAATAATAATAATAAAATAATAATAATAAAAAAAATCAGGGGCAAGCCAGGTGTTGGTGGTGCATGCCTTTAACTCCAGCACTCAGGAGGCAGAGGTAGGAGGATTGAGGCCACCCTGAGACAATATAGTGAATTCCAGGTTAGCCTGAGTTAGAGTGAGACCCTACCTCAAAAAAAAAAAAAAAAAAAAAAAATCAGAGGCAAGGGTATAGAGAATATTGGTTCAGTGCCTAACACTATCCGCAGTGATTTGTAGATGTTTCTGGTGTCATCTGTTCAGTAATAGTGACACAGAAAATATGATGCATTTAGAAAGTTCACAATGTATTTGGTGTTGTTTTTGTCAGTTTGAGCACTCTGTTTTCTCACCTATTTCAACCATCTATTGCACCAGGTTTTTCCTGTTTTTTTTTTTTTTTTTTTTTCTTTTGTTTCTTTTGAGATAGGGTTTCACTTTAGCCCAACCTGAACCTGAAATTCATTCTGTAGTTCCAGGATGACCTTGAACTCACAGCAATCCTCCTATCTCTGCATCCCAAGTGCTGGAATTAAAGGCGTGTGTCACACACACCTGGCTATATTTTTATTTTTAATTACTTGCTTTACTTGGAAAATTTCTAAATTTTATTTTGCATGGACATGTGTATTTCCACTGGATTTAAGGCAAATGGCTAGAAAAGTGCAAGAGAAAGAAGAGAGATTATTCAGTAAAAAATGCAATGTATATTTATTCATATGGAATCAAAAGAATAGGAAATCCTTACTATTGTGATTATTTCAGAAATCGCAAACAAACAAAAAAAACATTTGCTTTCTTGGTTTTCTAAAAATATCTGATTCACAGTGGTCATAACTTAGTATTTATAGCCTTCTTAAGAGGTCCTTAAGTGTGAATTATTAAGTATTGTAACTGTGGGCACCATGCTATTAATACAGGAATTTTGGCATTTCTCTGCCAATGTACTAATATACACCAATGCACCAATAATTTAGGGGTGTTCCCAGATTCTTGTCTTACGAATTTGAAGAATGAAATCCATAGATCATAGAATAAGGTTCAGAAAGGTTTTATTATAGCTTAAAGCTTTAGCAGGGAGAACAGAAGGGGATGCTTGAGCCCAGAATGTAAGAGAGGGAAGCTGGGTGGTGCTCTTGCCCAGAGAGGCAAGAGGGCATTGAGAAGGCCCCCTTGAGACTCATATTCGGGTGTTTTATGAGTCCTGTGGATGGGTGGTTGGTTTAGCCAGTTTAGTCCTGACACCTGGAGTCAGGATCTCTGGAAAAAGGCAATCTTCCCCAAACCTTAATTCTCTGGGAAGGGCCTTCTCCAAGGTCTCACTAAGGGGACAGACATAAAGAAAGGCCAGAGCCTGCTGACATTTCTAACCTGTGGTAAATGCAAGAGTTTAGCTTTTTCCCTACAGGCCCAAGGACAATTCCTGCATTAAGCCAAGAGGAAGCAGAGAGAGATGAAGAGAGGATAGAGACAGACAGAGAGAATGGGCATGCCAGAGCCTCCAGCCTGTGCAAGCAAACTTCAGATGCATTGTTCATCTGGCTTACATGGGTACTGTGGACTCAAACCTGTATCCTTAGGCTTTCTAAGCAAATGCCTTAACCTCTGAGCCATCTCTCCATTGCTAAGTTTATATTTTTAATGACTATTGTGTTGATCTCATTATATGATATGTAACCTGTTAGCACTGAGTCTTTGAGCATAAGATAATAGCTGATCCAGCCACACTGTTGTTCATCTGTTTGTATTGATAGGCTGTATTCTAGTTTATAAATACACTTTGTTATGGAGTCATTCATTCAAAAACATTTGAAATATTTTAAACTTTGAAATTATGAATTTCAAAAATTCACAGGTTTTTTATTTGAATATAAGATTTCATTTCTTTAGGACAAATGCCCAACTCTTGGATTCAGCAATAAGTATGAATGGTGACCATTAAAAAAAAACAATAAATTGGTGTTCAGTTCACCTTCACCATCTTTAAGTCCCAGAAGCAAATTATGACAGTTCCAAATGCTTTTCATTCTCATCACCATTTCATGATATCAGTATTTTTATTATAGCTATATTTTTATTAAGGTGCAGTGAAATCTTAATTTTCATTTTCACAGTGAGGTTCAGCCACTGTTCTGACAAGTAAAATCTTTTCACTTATATAATTTCCTTTTTAATCTCCACTTTAGTGATATGTGTATTTCAGTCTTTTGCACAATTTAAGAGAGAGTGAAAGAGAAAGAGAGACACACACACACAGAGAAACAGAGAGAACTGGCACACCAGGGCCTCAGCTACTGAAATTGAACTCCAGATGCTTGTGCCACCTAGTGAGCATATGCGATCTTGCACTTGCCTCACCTTTGTGAGTCTGGCTAACGGGGAATCTGGAGAGTCTAACATGGGTCGTTAGGCTTCACAGGCAAGTGTCTTAACTGCTAAGCCATCTCTCTAGCCCCCTTTGCCCAATTTTTAATCATGTGATTTTCTTATGATAAAATAACTTTAGTAAGTGCTTAATATTTGCTAGATGCAAGTTCTTGGCCAGATACATTCTTCTCACATGTATTCTCCTGGGATATAGATTTTCTTGTAAGTTTTTTATGCTGCATCTAATGGAGCAAAATATTTTAATTTAGCAACATTTTGTCATTGATAGAATGTGTTGTTGCATCATTTCTAAAGAATCCTTTGCTTGTCTACACATTGTGGTTATTTCTCCTATTTTCTCTCTTGAAACATTCATATTGTTACAAATTATAGGCCCACCATTGCTCTAAATACATGAATAATTTTAATCAAAACCTTCTTTCTCCCAGGCACACACACACTCTCTCTCACACACATATGTATACAACCTGTGAAAATGGCAGCATTATTAGGGAGACCCAGGAGAAGCTATTATTTCATATGTCTTTATGGTATTAATCATATCCCCAGGTAGCTAGTGGAAATAATGAGTGAGTGCACTCTTCAGTTAATTATATTATTTCCTAGAACAAAACATAGCAGTGACCTTTCACCAGGAGGTGATTTTCCTCCATCTTACCAAACCCACTTGAGTAAAGTGCATAGCATGTTTTAGAATTTCAGACACAAATATTAATATGTACAAGAATCACCTAGAAATCATGATAAAAGGCAGATATCCACTGAGTGTCATTGAGGTGGTTAATAAGTAAGTAGCAGAAGGGAGAGATATCTGTCTATATAAACAGCTATGGGATTTCTGATTTGGATGGGTTGTGTTTGTTTTTCAGTTTTGCCTAGACAATATCTTAAAAGTAAAAGCTCACTATTTTCCCTGATTATAGAGTCTTTTCCTGCTCTAGCCAGTGTGGTCTATTGTTTCCTATTCAGATATAAACATCTCATTCAGAATCAAAGAACAAGTCATTATGTCTTGCCAATTCTATGACATATGTTTTCATATTTTAACATCTCAAATTATGTTGAGTTATAATTCATTGCATTTTATGACTTGATGTGTAGTATTTTTTCTCTTCATTCCTATTTCCCATTTCTTTCATGTTTTTATAACTCATATGTCACACGTTTAATCCACAAACTGTGGAATCCACACAAAGGCTGACTGATTGCATGTCCTGTCCACGAGCATGCTCACTATAGAACAGCCTAGCTGTGGATTCAAAATGCCAAAAGAACTGAGCAACACTAAACTATGCTGGGCAGAAGAGATGGCTTAGTAGTTAAGGTGCATGCCTATGAAACCTAAGGACCCAAGTTCAATTCACCAGGTCCTGCATAAGCCATTTGCACATGGTGGCACATGCATCTGGAGTCTGTTTGCAGTGGCTAGGTCCCTGGTGTGCCCATTCTCACTCTCTCTGTCACTAAATAAATAAATTAAATTAAAATCTTTAAAAAAATTAAGAAAGGTAAGATTTCCACATCAGCTTCTTTTCTCTGTAGGGTTTAATGGAACATTGCACAAAATATTATGATAATCCTTTCTTTTACTCTATGTTTTTTAGATCACAGTCTCCTAAACTTGTATGACAGGACTTCTATTTCTTGTTAAGGGCCACACATTTTTTATTTCTCCCTCATTACTAAACCACTGGGTGGTGATTGTGCATGCTGGTTTTCAGTGTTGTACCATTATGGAGCAAGGCAAACCATGAATGATTCTTTATCTCTTCCTGCCTTGCCTGGTGGAAAGTTTTGAGTCTAGTCAAGGTGCTGCTAATGTTGATTGAAGAACACATTTCTTCTCAGTTCCTAAACTTAAGTCTCTATGAACTTGTCAGTAAAAGCACTCACATTTGCAGCGATATCTTATGTTAACTATAGCATCCTTACAAAATAAATAAAATAAAACACTGTCAAATGGCTCAGTGGGTAAAAATACTTGCTGTACAACAGTGACAGCCTGAATGTGGATCCTCAGATCTCATGTCAAACCTAGATGCAGTGGCAAGCATGTGCAGTCTTAGTCTTCTGATGGCAAGAGGGAAGCTGGAGACTGGAGGGTCCTTGGAATCTTGTGGGCCAGCTAGTCTGGGGAACTCAGCAGTGAACAACAGGAGACACTATTTCACACAAGATGGGAAGCTAGGACAACCTGAGGTTGTCCTCTGCCCTCTACACATACACACACATGCATATGAGAGGGGGCAGGGGTGGACTTGGTTATACTTAAAGAAATTGACTGCTCTAATAATGAAACGCAGTACCATTGTGAATCTTGATGAACTATTACACAATTGTGAATCTTGTAGACATTTGATTTTTTTCTTGTTTTTGCATGTAGTTCTTTTGATTGCCTTTGGTACTTCAGATAAAAGACTTTAAAATTGACTCAGAAGGGAACTTAAGGATAATTTATTAGAGAGATAGAGAGAAACAAGAGAGAGAGAGAGATCTGTGTGCCTGGGAAAAGGTGTCAGTTGGATGAGACAGAAGGTGGAAAGAAACTTACATTTTGTTAGAATAGTAGTAAAAAGAAACACTTTGGAAGACAAGGAGGACACTCAAGACAAAGAAAAAGAACTAGATGCCCTGGGTTCCTTGTAGATTTTTAGATTTTTATTGAAGGGGCACAGAAATTTCCTTCTCCACTGACAACATGGGCTGAATTGTGAAAATGACACTCAATACTCCATCCCTTCTGGCCAAAAAAGGAGGAAGTATTTAACCTTGATGTTACTCACTTTAGCCTTGTAATCAATGGAGAGTTGCTCCTGGGTATGTTTAAGATAGACAGAAATAATACCTAAGTGCATTCGTTATTGTCATTTTCCCATTAGGTCAGCTAGCTTTGGCCAGGAGGGAACATTGACCACACTGTTGCAGGTGGCCATTTTTTGCTATCTTTGGGGCATTTGAAAACCCCTGCCGTTGGCTCAAGTTTAACCTTGCAATGAGTTGTGAGCATTTTGTGGGTCTTTATCACCTGTCAAAAAGCCACACCTGGGTCATTCTGAATCTTGCACAGGAAGACAGGTGCTTGAATATGAGTTCTGAGCATCTTGTGACTTTCCATCATAGTGATCTCAAGCTGGTATTGTTCTTATTTCTTTAATAATTTATTGCCGTTTTTAATTTATAAAAGGTTGCATACAAAAGCTACAATTCTGCTGAGGGTCTTTGGTGGGGCTATTGGTATTCATGGTGGGGACCAAGTGGCCTCAGTCAGTCTCTGCAGGGATGGGGGAAACACAGTGTCTCGGGCTATTTCCACCCACCCTGAGGCTCTTACAATCTTTCCACATCATCTCCATGATGCTCCCTGATCCTTGGTGGGCAAGATAAAGATCTGATTTAGTGTTGCTTTCTCTGTGTACTCTGGAATCCCACACTACCAGGGTATCACTGATTAGGCCATCTGTCTCCATGGAAACTGAAATACTGATATTTATATATTGGTATTTATAATCTCAAATGGTGCCTGGAAGTAGGTGACTAAAAAGGACCCTTTAATGCCTGCCTTCCTGCTTAGCATCCTCTATTTCATGTGTGTTTCTGCAGAACTATCTTTATATTCATTATGAGAGTCCAGTTTTGATAGGCACTAACCAGTAATGAGAAAGCACCAGTGTAACGTACACATTTGCCTATTGCTCTCGAGGGAGGAATTTCCTCTGGTTTGTGAAATTTGGGTGATGGTGGGAACTTCTTTGCACACCATCAGGATCACCTGTGTCCTAATGAGCTAAGGTTTGGCTACAGGAGGTTGTAGCTGTCTAAATTCACGTTTATTCTTCATTATAATGCTCACAGCTAACAGGAGCATCAGTTAGTGTTCCTCAGATGAATACCTCTACTGAGCCAGCTGTTTGCTTCAAACATCTGCTTAGGTCATATTGCTGGGCTTTCTGCCATTTGTATGAACACTGGTTCTGACTGGTTTTCACTGTCCGTGGTGTAGCTTCTGCTTCTACAATCATTTTCCCCCATTATCACAATTCCTTATAACCAGCATTCCTTATTTACCTATGAAATGAAGAATGTGTGTATTGAAAAAGAGAGTATGAGGGTTTTCCACTATCCACATGCTTGCTGTATTTTCCAACTCCTCTTGGAGTTACACATGCCAGATAATCTGTTCCATGCCCTGCAAGGTGAGTGGAAGTGACATGTGAACACACAAGGTGAAGTTAGGATTATTGGCCAGTTACTAAGAACTTGCACCATCAAGTGAAGAGTTGCCCAAATGATCCAGCCCCATCAGACTCTCTTTGAGTGGAATGGAAATTTTATTTATTAAGTAGTCGGGGTGTTGGGGATTATTAGAATAGATATTGTTAATAACCTTGAGGAATACTCAATTAACTTGTTAAAATTAATATAACAGTGTTACTCTTACATATGAAAACTGACAAAACTACTTTCTTATTATATTTACCTAGCTTTTGTGTTAAACCACTTTTATGAGATACTTTGTAGTTTTTAGTCTATGTATTAGTGTAATGCAGGGTCTTCAAGATTTGACTTACTTCAAATAATTGTTGTTATTCACATTTACACATTCTAATTGGAATAATATGATTGATGAAAGAAGCCATTTCAAATTGGTCCATTGCATTTCAATATGCTCAAATAATTAATTAAATAAGTTATCAGTCCAGCGTCAGCAATAATTTATTGGCCTGTTTGATCTTTCACATATTCTGAATATGTAATCAGTCATGCACTAAGAAATACCTTCCTTTTAGTGTGCATGCACCCATCTGTCAGCTCCAGAAAAACATATTAGATTATTTATAGCATGTGTTTGAGCAAAGTAAGTAGTAGCAGATTTAAAATTGTTACAATAATGTGAATACTTTTTTATCTTAGATCATGCTGAAATTATCTTTATGGCTAGCTCCAAGTATCATCCATCTCTCTTTCATAATTCTCTCATATTTCACATACAGCCAGTTTTTCTCTATTGACAGAAAAGTTTATTAAGTTTATTGAAGATAAATATAGTGATTTTCATCATATGTTAAGTCTTATGCTTTAAAAAGCTTTTGACAAAAGCTCACAATCCTTAACTGCTTTAAAAAGGCTTCTTTGAAGATCTAAATTACCAAAGACTTTATATGCTACCAGCTTGATCCACAGTCCTGTAGAACAGAAGTCAGTCCACATGGAAAAATGGATTAATCTAATATATGTGTGAACATGAATTCTGAATCTGACTAAGGTGCACAGTTAGGGGTTGGAGGGATGACTCAGCTTGCCTTCAAACACCTAACAACCTGGTTTTGGTTCCCAGTACCCATATAAAGCCACATGCATAAGGTAGCTGTGCCTAGAAGCCCTGATATGTAAGTCTCTCTCTATCTCTGTCTCTCTTCCCCCTCTCTCTATCTCTAATTTAAAATTTTATCAAAAAAGATGCACAAAAGAATCGTTTTATGTACTTATAAATATATAAGCACAGCATACTAAGTGATGTACACATATTTTCTACTTTACAAAGCTACCTTTTATGAGTCTCTGCATTAACATCCACTCCCTTCAAAAAAAGTTTTTCTGATCAAGGCTGAGAGCGGCACAAATACTTAGATGGCAGTTTGACAACATAATCCTTTAGCAAAATAGCAGAAGTGTATTCCCTTCCAAACTGCAGTTGAAAGCTCAGGCCTAAAAAGGCACTTATACCACCCTCCCCAAGGTTTAGAGACCATCCTAGGAGGGGGGACAGTAAGTATAGAAAGAGCTCAAAGAGAGTGACAAGTATTGAATTCTCTTCCACACATGACAAGGCCATAATACTCAAGCCGACAGCAGCTTTGGTTAACACCTGCACAAGACAGGGTCAGTGAACAATCTGTCATGAATTGGGAAGGGGATCAAGATACCTTGCCCTCTGAGGAACTAATGTCATTAATGAGCATTGGGGGAGGGAAAGTAATTCCCTTCCATGGTGTATGCACCACAGGTAAGTGATGGGACTGGAGGAATCTCAGCATGGGTGAGAGGGGGATCAAAGACCATAAAAGAAAGTGTGCATAATCAAAATATCATAGATTTGTCAAGGAAGTAATTAGAAAAGTTACCTTTACTGAAGAAGAATACATGAAATAGAAAACCACGCATCAGCTAATATCTCTATATTTACATATTCATGTTGCTAATATATTTATGTTTACATATATGTTAATTCAAAATACTTTAAAATATTTTTATCATATATTTGTAATAAATATATTGCATTTATATTTTACATTATATATATATATATATATATATATATATATATATATATATATATACACACACATATATATTTCTATTTATATATATTCACTACTTTTCTTGTCACTGTGACCAAATAGCTGACAAGAGGCAACTTCATGAAGAAGGAATTCTGGCTCATAGTCTGAGGATATCATGGTGGGAAAGGGACAGTGGCAGGAAGGTGCAGCTACTTGTTCACACCTTGGCCCACCAGTAAACAGGGAGAGAGAAAGAGCCAGAAACAGGGCTGGACTATGAACTTCAACTCCTGCCTCCCAATACATTCTCTAACTAGGCCCCACCCACATCATAAAGGTTTCATATCTCTAGAAACTAGCATCATTTACTGGGGACCAAATGGTAAAAAAAAAAAAAAAAAAAAAAAAAAAAAATTAGCATGTAGGAGATATTTTATATCCAAACCATAACAATACACATTTATATGTTTCTAATATTATTTGGGTCCAGTTTTTTGTCCCCCCCACTTTTGCCCTCCCCTCCTGCCCCAACATTCCTATTGTATAGGGTTTCCATAGAATCTGTAGGTTGTTGTAGAAGGGATGGACTTTTAAATTTTTAAATATTTTTTAAAAATATTTTATTATTTATTTATTTATTTGAGAGAGAGAAAGAGAGAGAAAATGGGTGTGACAGGGCCTCCAGCCACTGTAAATGAACTCCAGATACATGTGTCACCTTGTGCATCTGGCTTATGTGGGTCCTGGGGAATTGAGCCGAGGTCCTTTGGCTTTTCAGGCAAATGCTTTAACCGCTAAACCATCTCCCCTGCCTAGGATGGACTTTTTTGTGTGTGTGTGTGTGTGTGTGTGTGTGTGTGTGTGTTTGAATGTTTACATGAGTGTGGTTATTATTCAGGAATACCACTCACCTCTTTTGGAAACAGGGTCTCTCATTGGCCTAAATATCACCAATTCAACTGGATTAGCTACCCATAAAGCTCCAGGTATCTTCCATATCTGTCTTTCCAATTTAGGATTACAAATGTCCCTACTTTATCTGGTACTTTTTATGTGAGTTCGTGCCTCAGGCTTGTGAGGCACACGAACTCCACTGACTGGGTTATCTCCTCAACCTAAGAATGAACACTGCAGCAATATTAACTTATCAAATTTATGACCATGATGTGTCTTTGATTTTTGTCATCTACAATATTTGCATTAAAACTCTAAATGTTTCAGTATACAGATTTTCATCGCATGGATTAAATTTATTCCTAAGCATATCATTCTATTTGACACTGTGTCATAATTACAATAATTAATTCACTGTTTATAATCTTAGTCTTAATTTCTTTTCTAAATACTTATTTCTCTTTGTTAAGAGTTTTCAATAACATTTTTTCTTTCTTTCTTCATTTTTTTATTTCTGAGTAGAGAAAGAGAGAGGGAGGAAAAGAAAGAGACTGGGTTTGCTAGGGCCTCTTGCCACTGAAAATGAACTCCAGATGTATCTGAATTTATGTGGATACTCAGGAACTGAACGTGCTTTGTGAAGAAGTGTTTTTAGCCACTGAGTCATCTTCCCACTCACATAGCTCCGTTTTTTAAGGTTTGCAAAGGCTATAACATTGTATTATGAACAATTAAAGATATCACCAAAATATTGTTAGCAATAACAATCAAATTTGATAAATTTTCAGGGTACATATGAAATTAGCACAAGAAAATCAATTGTGTTTATCTTCTTTATCAATGTTTGTGAATGAAGAGGAAACTGTAAATAATTCCTGATTCTTTTATATATTGAGAATGAATTAAATGAATTAGTGTCTGTTCTAAGTCTCCTTTAGTGTTGAACTCTCAGCAGCCTCTGGTTTTCTGCTTTCATGAGTTTTGAGTCTCCTTAGCATCTCTGGAGTGGGGACAGGAGAGAGGTAACATAAAAGGCTAACCTGATGGAAATATTGTGAATATTCAATATGCTAAAACAAACAAACAAACAAATAGGTAGATAGATAATAAGAGCACAGAGTGGGTGACAGTGGTATTGGTTTTAACCATTGATTGCTTAATGGAATACCAGAAGAGTGAGAATCCAGAGAACGAAATTCTGCATACAATTATTGCTTCATGGCTTTTAATCTAGTTGAGGGAGAAACACAGTATAAATGCAGAAAGGACACTGTAATATTGATACATTAATATAGATATAAATCAATCTTTATGAAACCATTACAGTTATACACCAGTGAGTAGAACACTTGTTTAATAAATCATGGAGAATTGTCAAATATAGTATTCTGAAAAGAAGAGCAAGTCGCCATGTGTCTTTTCTTTACAAATATTTATTTATTATTTTGAGAGAGAATGAACACTGGCACACCAGGCCCTTTAGTCTTTCCTTTTTTGAATTGTCTTTCTGAGATTGGGTCTGCAGGGAATTGTCCATGAATGAACCAAGGAAACCTGCAGTTGTGTCTTCAGGAGACCCCGCCAACCGAAGGTAAGAATCTCTGTGGTTAAATATCCTTGAAGCGTCAATTAATTACTTCCTGGGCTATATCAGAAACTAAGGCACCAGCTTATTTTCTCATTTGCCACAAATTTGTACTAGCAAAGAGCCTGAATTGTGAAAAGACCTTGTGATCATGATAATATCATTTTCAATGTACGCTTATCTAGAGTATCCTAGAAAGAATTACCCTACATAGCCTATCTACCTTATAAATATTCATTAAAACTTAAAACAATTTTCCTCCAGGTCAGTAGACTCCATTCTCTCTGGAGTATACTATCACTTGCTTTGGCAAACTTCTGCTTAAATTGTCTGTGTTTCTGGCAAATTCATTCTTCCCTTCAAGCTGACAAGCAACAAAGAGAAAGGTCGGCCTGGTAGCATCTTTAATTATTATTATTAAGAACTATATTGAGGATTTTGAGGCCCCTATTGTGGATGAACTTTCATCAAAAGTAGCTCATGAATGAAAAAAAAATCATATGCAACTTAAAGAAGGTAATCACTGAGAAGCATTTTTTAATTATTAATTTTTTATTGACACCTTCTATACTTACATACAAAAAATATATGATATTTCCCTCCCCTCCCCACATTCCACTTTAGAACTCTAATCTCCATCATATCCCCTCCCTCTCTCCATTAGTCTTTCTTTTAATTTGATATCATCATCTTTTTCTACTGAGAAGCATTTTTAATATTTACTTATTTATTTCAGAGAGAGAAAGAGAGAGAATGGGTGTTCCAGGATCTCCTGCTGTTGTAAATTAACTCCAAATGCATATGTAATTTTATGCAACTGGATCTATGTGGGTACTAGGGAATTGAACCTGAGGCACCAGGCTTTGCAAACAAGCACGTTTAACTTCTGAGCCATCTCTCCAACCACTGAGAAGAATTTTTTAAACAACTTACTGGATGGCGGGTTGGTTACAATAAGCATCACACAACAGGAACAAGCCAATAATCATATTTTTACCACTTAGCAATGTCGCCATTTTAAAGGTTGTTGGGGTCCCCCCCAAGGCCAGCTCAGGAGGGACGATAGGGTCTCTGCCGAATTGGGGTGAGCAGCGTGGAGTCACGACACAGACTCCGGGAGTTGGGTGAAAGTGGGAGTGAGAACCCACAAACTCGTTTATTCAGGAAGTGTACATGGGTTTTAAGGGGCTGTTAATCTTTGTATGGGGCGGTCCCCTTTTGGTGACCAATGACAGCTTGTCTCTGGACAGGACATCTCGTAGTAGGCTTCTCGCGAGCATGGGGCTGTAACTGTTGTCACATCAAGCCTGCGCAAGACACCACTTTTACAGAAGCCACTTCCTGTTGTCTTTTGCCATGCGGTCTGGCTAGGACCAGGCCTGTATTGTGCCATACATATCCTCCTTTTTGTTTTTATTATTGGCAACCCTGAGAGGTATGGTTTATTGCCAAGCCATTGTTGAACCCAGGCCCCAAGGGATCATCATACGTGACAGTGCCTGTCTTAGGTTGATCCATCTCATGGAGACTTACCTGTCATGGGCCAAATGCCACCTAGGTGAGGAAACCCGAGGGGGATAGCCTGGTATGGCTTTTGGAAAGCCATTGTTGAACCCAGGCCCCAAGGGATCATCACATGTGACAGTGCCTGTCTTAGGTTGCCCCATCTCATGGAATCTTACCCGTCCTGGGCTGGCTGCCATCCTGGTGAGAAAACCCGAGGGGTATGGCCTGGTATGGCCTTTAGCATGAGGTCTGGCTAGGGGCTAGACCTGTATTGTACCATACATATGAGGCTGTTGCCTAGGAGGCATGGAAGGGCCAAGTTGGCGTGGCTCTGTGGCATGTGAACAGTCCCAGCAAGCGAGAATCAACTAGAGAGCCTGAAGAGGAACTGGGGTAGGACAGGTTGCTGGGTGAGTTCACCCTAGCGTCATAGTCAGTAGCATTGAGTGTCCTTAATGGTAGCAGCTCAATGTAATGAAAGGAGTTGGAAAGGAATTTATAGCTAGGTGGGGGGGGGGATAAGTTTAAAGTCCCATATGTAGTCTGAGGGGTCTGGCATCATCTTCTTTAGCAAGGCTGGTCGCTGAGTCAGTGGCTGGTGGAGGGAAATAAGTTTAAAGTCCCGTATGTAGTCTGAGGGGTTTGGCATCGTCTTCTTCAGCAAGGCTGGTCGCTGAGTCAGTGGCCGGTGGGGGGAAATAAGTTTAAAGTCCCGTATGTAGTCTGAGGGGTCTGGCATCATCTTCTTCAGTAAGGCTGGTTGCTGAGTCAGTGGCTGGACGGACATTTCTGGCAGGAACCCAAACTGGGATCTGTGAAGTTTCTGGAAAGACACAAGCATACCCTCGGCCCTGCGTTAAAAGAGGGTGGGGCCCCTTCCAAATATTAGTAAGAGGATCTTTCCAGCGGACTAAGGGTAAGGGTGTCGTGGTTGGTTGGGATCTCCAATGTTTGTAGGCTGGGGAGAGTCCTGCCTCATCAAAGGTGAGAAAATTGAGGGTAAAAAGAGCTTCCACTAGGGCCAAGTGGGGGTCCTTGGGCGACATAGTGGACTTTTGTTTTATAATTAGTTCCTTTAGGGTCCGGTTTGTTCTTTCCACGATGGCCTGTCCTTGTGGGTTGTAGGGGATCCCAAGGGAGTGTTTTATTCCCCAAGATTCCATGAAGGATGTGAATTGGGCAGTTGTGTATGCAGGGCCATTGTCTGTTTTAATTGACCAGGGCACTCCCATGACCAACATAGAGGTTTTTGTTGCCTTAATAACATGGGATGCCTTTTCCCCAGAGAGAGCAATAGCAAAAGTAAGCTTAGAGTAAGTGTCCACAATGACATGGACATATTTGAGGTGGCCAGGGCCTCGAGGGGGGCAGACACAGGATTGATATCTTTGGTAGCTACAATCCATTTATGGAGGTCCTCATTACGCACGGCAGCAATAGCATTACGCGCTGCTGCGGATGCCCCTTCCCATGCCAGTTGCTTAACTAAAGCGTCCCTGGCGGGGCCAGGGGGAGTGCGTCGGTCCACGGACTCTGTCACACGAGAGAGGAAATCTGTGAAGCCCTCGGATGTGCCCTGGACCAGATTACGAAAATAGGTATCCGGCTTTTGTGGGAGGCAGGCCTTAAGCCCTTGAAGAGATAACGATTTAATTTGGTCAAAGTAGGCGTGTATGCCCACTGTGGCTTGTGATACAGGGTCTGTATAAGGTCCTGTGCCAAGGAGCATGTCCAAGGTAATTGGAATTCCATCCCTAAGATTTTGGCGGGCCTGGGATTCCGCAAGGTCACTATAGGCGGCTTTCCATTGGAGGAATTCAGGGGGGAGAAGAACTGCCTTGAGGAGGGAATACCAGTCATAATAAGTCTGAAGATGGATGGCCCATTGTAAAAGGACTTGTTCAAAGTAAGCAGAATCAATGCCGGATTCCTGGGCTGTCTTACGGATGAGGGCCAGATCAAAGAGGGGGGTGGGGAGCCACGGCCTGATTGTGGCATCTGGCCCTACGTTAACAGGGAAGGCAGCGAAGGGGCGTGTCAGGGAACCGGCAGTCACCTGGGTGTGTCCAGGACTGAGCAGGGGGAGGTCCCTGGAAGGGTAACGAGGGGGAGGGGTGGTTGCAACTGTGGCCGTAGCAGGAGGGGGTTGTGGTGGTGGTCTATTGTAATGTAAAAGTTTGACTTCCTCCTCATCCGAGTTACCGGAGGGGGCTGGGAGGAACGAACTTTGAAGAGCCAGTTTAGGATCCTTACAGCGTTCGTTATGGGCAGAAATGACGTTCTCCACGGTGGAGTCTTTAAGGCCGGCAATTATGGCAAGGAGGATAAGAATCCATGGGGCTAAAACAAGAGTTTCATCCCAAAAGCTATGGAAGTCTTTTTGTTTTAATTTTAAGCCACATTGCAGAAGGAGGGCCTTAAGAGCTTGCAATTGCGGCGTCCTCTGGTGGGGAGGGCGGTTGCCCATTGCCGCGTGGTGTTGTTTGATGGGGGGGCTGGGCTGGGACACTCCTGAATCAAAGAGACTGAGAAAATAATAACCCAGATCAAAGATGATAGACCAGAGGATAATCATGCAAACCACAAGTCCTAATGCTGGGGCCAGCTGAGACATACGGATAGATTGTTTAGGACCCATGTGTCTTGTGCTTAGTGGGGGGAAGGGCCAACACAGGCTTAGGGCCGTGCGGCAGTGTGTGCCTTACAGGGGGGTAGGGGAGGACAAACAAAGAAAGAAGGGGGGGTAAGGGGCTGCCTGCTCACCCACAGGCAACCGTTAGCCATTTTTCTCTCACCAATGAAGAACTGGGCGCTTTGCTCGTCGAACTTTCAGGGACGAGGCATCGCCGAGGGGGCTACTTGCCGAGGGGGCTTCTCGAAGAACTGGGCGTTTTGCCGTTCTGCCAAACGCCGAGGGGCTGCTCACCGGCTCACGGGACGTTCAACGGGGCATCTCGCCAGATGCCGATGGGGCAGGGGGGTCACGGATGGGGTGTCTCGCTAAAACACCGACGTCGGGGCAGAGGGTCCCTGTTCAGGCACCAAAAGGTGTCTCCATGATGAGCAGAAGCAAGCTACTCCTTGTCAGTTGGTCAAGATTCAGGATCTTGAGACCTATGAGTCAATTCATGA
Source organism: Orientallactaga sibirica (assembly GCA_036365145.1). Taxonomy (NCBI): domain Eukaryota; kingdom Metazoa; phylum Chordata; class Mammalia; order Rodentia; family Dipodidae; genus Orientallactaga; species Orientallactaga sibirica. Next base: position 20,603,031 of record JAEOAD010000006.1, read on the forward strand.
CCAACATCTCCCAACTTTGAGTCATTTCTAATCAATTAAGTATCTGGTGAGAATTTGATTTCCTCAAGCTCAGACCCCAGAAGATTCTTCATAAAGAACTTTCATCTCTAAAATCTATGGAAACACATGACCTATCAGTCCTAGGAAAGGACAATATTTCATCGTGTAAGGAAGAATCACATATTGTTGTAAAAATATAGTCACATCAACACAATAAAATTAACTTAAAGATAGAAGGCTCTGCAATAGACAAATCCCATTAACTCCAATATGGTGAACTATTTTAACTTATGTACTATTTTGTCCCAGAGTTATATAGGAGCTCTTATAAAAACCATAATGATAAAATAGTCTGGTTTCATTACAGTTTGAGACCAAGGTCTCCCTATGATTTACACATTAATTAAATAAAATCTGGCAACACTAACAAAATATTTTAAAGAAAACCATAAAAGTCCTTTTATATATGCCAATGTATTCTTTTAATGGAGTTATTTAAGTTATATTTATAAGGCATATTACTTTCCAAAATATAAATGATATGTCTGAGGGAAGTCAATGCAGGTCAGATAGCAACTGCCACGCACTACGTCTCCTATGCTTGTGCATATCACATGCTGCAACATGATGGATGAAAGATTTATAAACAACCAATCTTGTAAGACTGAGTCTTTTAGGTTTACAATAGCTGCAAAGATAATTTTGTTAGAGAACACTGAAAATCCATACTAAATTAATCTAAAAAGTTTAATGAAGAAGTGAAGAGAGTTAATTTTGAACCACTAGGTCATTTTAAAGCAACAGCCTCTAAAATTAAATTCACATTAAAATGCTTGAGAATTCTTAATCTAAATTCTTAGGGTAATTCATTTTCTCTCCAAATCTATTTATATGATGGGTGAATTTAACTTTAATGAAGGCAAAATTTAATTTAAACATTAGTGACATTTTGAGATTTTTCTCATTTGTTTCTTCTAGTACATAGTGCTATTGTCTATGGTGGTGTGCATCTGGAAAAGTCCCCCTCAACTCAGGCTGGTATTCTTTACAAGCACGCACCCTTTACTTCTGAGCCATCTCCCCAGCCCTTGTATCCATTTATAAGAGAAGAACATTGAGATAAGACACAATATGACTGGTGCTGGGAATCTTGTAACCATTGGTTATTTAGCATCTATGAGCCTCAGTACACTCTTCCGCATAAGGAAATTTCCTTTGTTTATGTTTGTGTGCATCTATGTGTGTGCAGATAGACACACATGTCTGGTGTGCAAGCATAGGTGTATGTTCACCCATATGAACCTGAATGTGGAGGCCAGAGAACAATGTTGAGTCATCTTCATAAATGCCATCCACTGCCTTTGAAATGGTCTCGTGGTCTGACACTCACCATTTAGGCTATACTAGCTGGCCAGCGAGTCCCAGAGAACCTCTTAATTCCAGGCTGACAGCTGCACTACATTGGAACTGCAGTTAAAACTCAGGTCTTGATGTTTGAAAGGCAAGCACTTTACTAACTGAGGTATCTTTCTAGCCCTTTAAAAGGAGTTTTCTAAGAGAATAAAGTTAAGATGCTTAGCTCAGTACCTGGTAAAAGTAAGACATCAGCAAATTTTGGCTGCCATTATTAATGTTCTCGACACAGCGTCTCTGAATTATAGGCATACACATGAATCTTCCTCCGTTCTTCTCTCTCCTCTATCACGGGGACACAGGAACATCCATTCACAAGGAGAATGTCAACAATGACTTCTTTAGCCTGTTGTTACTTTATCTAGCTCCCTGCTATTGCATCTTTGAAAGCCCACACATGCCCCCAGCCCCACACAGTTAGATCTACTGATCTACTTTGTTCTTCACATATGATAACAGGTTCAGCAAGTTCATTTACAATCTCAGCACATCCTCAGCTTGCGATGGCCCCCAGATGCCATATTTTAAAATTCTGATGGCCGTTTTTCATGTTCATAATCCCAACACTGACCTCAGCTTTGCTATTCACACATGCCCCTTGATTGCTAGTTCCTCTCATTTCCTTCCCCTAGAATATTTATGCTCTCGCATATAAATCTTAAAGCTTAGTTATCCCCTTACAGGCTTACAGTATCCTAATTTAAGCATCCCTTCTCAGAGAGAAATGTCTTCACCCATCTTTTTAAAATTTTGGGCCCTTCAGTGCTTCTTTAACCACTTAGTTCACTGCTGATACCTTGGCCGCAGTCAACATTTTGACTTCCATTTTCTGTTGTCTCTGGGTTGGTGTCCATGTGTTGTTCTCTAATTGTATTGTTCAAAGTGTTACAATGTCATGAACAATTTACCTATTTCTCTACAATTTACTATACTTTCCTGACTCTAATGTCTAGCTTAAGGTCTCTCACAGATATTCATTACTAATTATAGCTGGAAGAGCTCGTTACTGTACCTGCATTTATTTATTAATTATATTTGCTACTGTACTCATTGCTGTGACAAAATTCCTGACAAAATCAACTTTGGGAGGAAAACAATAATTGTGCATCCCAGTTTGAGAGTATAACCTATCACGGCAGAGGAGTCATGGCAGCAAGACTGAGGCAGCTGGTCACATTGCATCTGCAATCAGAATGCAGAGAGAATGAATGCCAGTGTTCAATTTGCTTTCTCCAGAAACCTCACCCGCACTTAGAATGAGTCTTTCCACCTCAATTAATCTAATATATGCAAACCCTCACAGAGATGCCCCGAGATTTGTTTTCATGGTGATTCTAAGTGGTGACAAGTTGACAACCTAATCACACTAGTCTAGCATATATTTCCTTAAGATATTTTATTATATATCTATTAGACATTTATTATTATATTTAGCCAAAGTGCAATTCTATAGTATGATGACATTGGCCAAACACAACTTATATGAGTTTGAGCAGGTATGTGTCACATTCAATTCAAAACAAATAGAGAAATTTCATAAAGGTTCAAACAGAAAAAACTGATATTGATTAAGCTAAAAAACAATCAGCAATGGGCTGGAGATGGCTTAGCTGTTAGGGGACTTGCCTGGGAAGCTTAAGGACCTAGGTTTGATTCCCCAGCACCTACATAAGCTAGATGCACATGGTGGTGCATGCATCTGGAGTTCACCTGTAGTGGCTAGTGGACTTAGCATGCCCACTCTTTCTATGTATCTGTCTCTTTCTCTCCCTTATAAATAAAATAAAATATTTAAAAAATCAACATTGGGGCTGGAGAGATGGCTTATCGGTTAAGGGGTATGCCTGAGAAGCCTAAGCACCCTGGTTCAATTCTTCAGGTCCCTCATAAGCCAGATGCTCATGGTGGCACATGTGTTTGGAGTTCATTTTCAGTGGCTAGAGGACCTGGAGCGCCCATTTTCACTCTTCCTCTCTCTCTCCTCCCATGTCTCTGTCTCTAATAAATAAATAAATAAAAATAAAATAAATTAGAAAAAATCAACATTGTATTATAAATGAACCTTAAAATATATGTAATCGCATGAATTTTTATAGCATAGTGGGCATTCAATAATTTGTAGTCATCACAATAGCAATAAAGATGATGGTGATGATGGGATTGCAAAGAAAATGGCAGTAGGGAAACACATCTCATATTTTTGTGTGGTGTCTATACTATTGAAGCTTACATACTTCATATTCGATATTGGATACTATGGACATGGTTTAACTGTTTTCTGACTTCATATATCTAACAACTATAAGTGATGTCACAAATCTTCACAGAACCATCTAAGCATTTGTCATCATGTGCATATTGCTTTGATTTTATTATTTTCATATTCCTCACTTTCAAAAAAGCATTGTTTTAAGACAATCTCCAGTGATACTGATAATTCTTCTTTGCTACAGAATGAATGTAGAGTAAAAGTATCCCTACATTAAAAAATATTGTTTTTATTTTATTTATTTGAGATAGAGAGAGAAAGAGAAAGAGGGAGAGAGAGAAAGTGCAGACAAACTCTGGATGCATGTTCTACCTTGTGCATCTGGCTTATGTGGGTACTGGGGAATCAGACCTGGGTCCTTAGGCTTCACAAGGAAGTGCCTTAACTGCTAAGCCATCTCTCTAGCCCATCTCTGCATTTTTGACTATTCAAAATGCATTTAGTCTTAGGGAGGGCATGTCAGGAGCAGGAATTTTCCATTCAGTCATACTTCTCTCTGGAGGTCAAGGTCACCTTCGTTGCCTTCTAATAGAGCAGAGCATGGAGGAACTTCTGGTACCCCTCAGACAAGTGTTAGTCCCCTGCCTCAGTGTATTGAGGCAGTGTACTGAGAAGACACTGATCCTCAGGAACAGCTCACTTGTATTTGACACCATGAGGGAAACTCAAGCTCTGAAATTGTAAGCAATGTCACTCATGAAAGCTAAGGATTGGTGTGCTACATAGCTAGATGCCAATTCAACCATTTGGCACAGTTCAGAAACAGAAGTTGCATTTCACATGAGTTATACTAATATTTTTCACCAATGGTCACACATTTGTATTCTTTTGAAATTAGCTTGGTTGACAGTAGTCAAAAAATTCAGGTCAGTCATTTATTAATCCATTCCTTTATTCATGTGAAGTCATTGCAAATAAAATTCATATGAAAGGAATATAATCGTTTTCACTTCTTGGCAGATTTATCACAACAAATATCCATTTTTCAAAAGTAAACATTTGGGGTAGGGAGATGATGTAGCAGTTCAGGTGCTTGCCCGCAAAGACTAATGGCCTGAGTTTGATTCCCCAGTACCCACGTAAAGTCAGATGCATAAAGTGATGCATGCATCTGGAGTTCGTTTGCAGTGGCTGAAGGCCCTGGTATACTCATTTTCTCTGTCTCTCTTCTATCTCTCTCTGCTTGCAGATAAATAAATAAGTTAATTTGAAAAGTAAACATTAATCCATAAGTTCAACCAGACCTGTTCTTTGATATTTAATGTTTATTTTTCTACTTTGTGTCATGTCTAATCTCAAATTGGTAAAGAGAAAAGAACATATCTAATAAACTAATTTCAGCCAATGAAAATAGTTTTAAATTCAATGTTTCCAGGAAAAATATAAATTTCTGTAACACACATTTTTCTGTTATTATAGCCCAAAAGGTAAATACTGATGAAATATCTATGGTAACCTATTGGGAAACAAGGTTTGTGTAAATATGATTAAGAAATAAATATGTGGCTGTAGAGCTAATCCTGGGCATACTTGTTGAAGTAAGAAATAAAAAAGATGGGCTGGAAGGAAGGCTTAGCAGTTAAGGTGCTTGCCTGCAAAGCCAATGGACCCAGGTTCAGTTCCCCAGGACCTGTGTAAGTTACATGCACAAGGTGGTATGAATCAGGAGTTTGTTTGCAGCAGCTGGAGGCTCTGGTGCACCCTCTCTTCTCTCTCTCTCTCTCTCTCTCTTTCTATCTCAAATAAATAAGTAAATAAAGAAAACATTAAAAAGAAATGAGAAAGACAATGTGTTCTATATCTAAATGTCTTTTACCAAAATTTTCCGGTTCATGGGACTTTACAGTTGATTCATATAAAGGAAATTTCTATATAAGATATCTTTCAATATGTGATTGTGGTGGAATTAATAGGTAAACCTGAACTGATCCTATATCTATAGAAATATTTCTAGAATTGATTCACAGGGAAATTATACTAAATGATGATTTCAAAACAATTTCTTATTATTTTACATTGAGATTACATTAAATTGAATTTTGTCTAATCTTTTTATGCTGCGACATGCTTAGATTTTGTAATAAAATTTGCCTGCCATAATTGGAGCTGGTTAGCTGGCTCAATGGATAAACTGCTAGCCATGCAAGGGAGACTACCTGAGTTCAGATCTCCAGAACTTATGTTAAAAACTTATGTTAAAAGTTGAACAGTACAGCAGACATCTTTAATCCCAGCACCCCTATGAGCAAGATAGGAAATGGAGAGAGGAGACTTTCCCAGAAGCTCGTGGGCCAGCAAGTCTGGATAACAGAGGGGATGACAAAAATGAGAGACCCTGTCCCAAATGCGGTGGAAAGTTAGGAAAGATATCCACAGAGAAAGGTATTTTTGACCCTAACACAGGCGTGACAAGCAGCCACACACACACACACACACACACACACACACACACACACACACTTACCAGTCACTCTGAGGAAAAAGTCGTCTGTACTTTTCATACTGGTTTATTTGGAAAGAACTTATAAGTAAATAGGATGAGAAAGCTATTCTCATCTTTAATTTAGTTCTATGAAGACCAGAGCCAAATAAAGTCACTCTGTCCTTTGGTAAAATTATGTGTGACTTAACTGTTTATTTAACACCTGCTTCCCAATGCTTGTTATTTAGAAGCAACATATGCTAGAGCAAGTGTTGTGAATAATTGCAAAATGATTATCAAAGGTTTACATTCAAATGACCACCATGCTAGAATGATAAGAAAAACAAATTTCCTATTTAAGGAAAAATAAGTAGATGGCTGGTTGCCTCAGATTCAAGGAAAGTCAGGTAACTAACTGTGTTATTGACAAACACGCCTAGATATTTGTAGTTCTAGGAGGTTGGTTATGAAGAGGAAGGATAATGGAGATAGGGAAAATGTCATGGGGGATTCTTCAAATATTTATCTCTTAAAATAAACTGACTTCTGGAATGCACTTCAAGCCAAATGAAAATGAATTTCGAGATACTAACACAGTGGTTGTTTCCATGGTGACGTCAAGGCACTGATGGATATTTCATGAGGAATACTGGACTATCATTAAAATATGGCAGCTGTCAAGTACAAACAATAACCATGATGCTTGTACCAAAATGAATCTCAAGATCAGTGTTTCACAAAAGAGCCATGGCAGAGAATAGATGGCCAGGGAGCACATCACTTCTACTCACAAGTTGCAGTGACCATGACCAGCCCTGTGGCCGCATGCCACAGACACACGTAATGAAAATCAAGCCATGACAAGATGCCAACTCACCTCAGTAAGCATGGTTTTGACCTAAAGACTATGGCAAGTAGTGTTGTTAAGAATGTAAAGATGCCAGGCATGGTGGTGCACGCCTTTAAACCCAGCACTGGGGAGTCAGTGGTAGGAGGACTTCCATGAGTTCAAGGCCACCCTCAGACTACATAGTGACTTCCAGGTGAGCCTGAGCTAGAGCAAGACCCTACCTTGAAATACTAAAAAAAAAAAAAAAAAAAAAAAAATCTTGGGCTGGAGAGATGGTTTAGTGGTTAAGGCATTTGTCTGCAAAGCCAAAGGATACAGGTTCGATTCTCCAGGACCCATGTAAGCCAGATACACAAGGGGGCACATGCATCTGTAGTTTGTTTGCAGTGTCTGGAGGCCTTGGTGCACCCATTCTCTCTCTTTCTCTCAGTGTCTCTTTCTTTCTTACAAATAAATAAATAAAATATATTTAAAAGAATGTAAAGAAAATCTTGCACACTGGTGCACTCTTGGATGTTGTGAAAATTGGAGCAGCCATTATGTGATAGACTATGGGAACTCCCCAAAACTAAAAGCTAGAATGAATATAGGATCCAGCCATCCCATTATGAAACATTTACCAAAGAAAATGAAAGCAGAATGCTGATCTGGCTCCTTCTCTACCATGTTCCTTCACAGATTCTGGTAGGTAGAAACATGAACTTCCAAGTAGCTAAGGAAAATAATGTTATTGTGTCTTTTGCAACAAGATTCATGGGACTGGAGGTCATTAAATTATATTAATTCTATTATATTATATCCGTTATAGTATCTGAAATAAGCCAGACACAGAAAGACAATTCCACAAGATTTATGTTGAATCTAAAATTGTTGGTTTCATAGGAATTGTATGAATAGTAGTGATCAGAGGTTGGGGTAGAGCAGTCATGTAGCAGAGAGAAAGTAAAGGGAAAATATTAATGGGAACTAAATTGCAGTTAGAAATAAGTTTTGAAGTTTTATTGTACTGTTGAATGACTATACTTAGCACTTGCCTGTATATTTTATATTTTTAAAATTAAAAGAGAATGCAAATAAGAAGGATGTTGAATATTTTCAACATAAAGAAATGGTGGATATTTGAAAAAATAGAAATTTTCAACTTCATTTAGATATTACACAATATATGTGTATTAAACCTCATACTCTAGCCCATAAACATATATAATTTTTATATTTTATGTATATACCAAAATTACACCGAGGAACAATTAGATCTGAATGCCATAGACTTTCTAGAGTCTGTGTCATTCTGTGTGAGGATAGGAAGATCAGCACCAGGGGGCGTGAAGTCCAGGGTCCACATGTGGTAAGGGATAAAAATGAGTCAAAGAAAACCAGAAACAGTGAACTTCATTACTTGTATTCTTTTCTCTCCTGCAAAGACTATGTCATGAAACAATTTAATGTCATATCTAATATTATAATTCAGCTTTGCATTAGGCCAGATTAATTGTATCCAAGCTCGGGTTGTCACAAAAATATCATTTTTCTCAATTTAGGCCAGTTCTTATCTGTGCTTGGGTCACAAGATTCCTCTCGTCCTATATCTGCTTCTGGAATCTTGTGTGTTTCACTAAGAATATAACATGACCATCTCTGCACAGTATTAATGTGAAGGTAAATTTTATATGTCAGCCTTACTGTGTCACAGTGGTCTGAGAGTTGATCAAGCATTATCCTAGATGTTGCTAGGAAGCATTATTTTATTAGGTTAACAATTAAATGATCTTGAAATAAGATTATCCTATATAATATATATGGGATGTATCTAATCCATTGAAAGCTTTCATAACACAAAGACTGACTTTTGACCAGCAAGGAATTCTTCTAGCCGACAGCTCTGGACAGAAGAGGAAACTCTTGTGAGAATCCCTAATCTGCATGGCCATGCTACCCTTGAATGCATGAGATGATTGCTTAAAATTATATTTCTTCCATCCCTTCTTTCCCATATCCCTCCTTGACAGTAGATGATGATAGGTAGGTAGATAGATGACAGACAGATAGAGATAGATAGATAGATAGATAGATAGATAGATAGATAGATGATAGATAGATGATACATAAATAGATGATAGATAGATATAGATGATAAATAAGCATGAAAGATATCACATGTGTGTTTTTCCTAAAGAATACCAATTATACATTTTCATAGGGTTTCTATTAAAAAACTGTGACTATTAGAAAGGTAAAGATAATAAATGTTTAGAAAATAGATTCCTCTCATTTATAAATGAAATAATCAGTCATGATTGATACAATTCAGATCTGCTGTAGTATGTGACAACAAATGATCTTGGATGTGTGTAGCTTTTGCCCTTCTCCCCAAATTCAAAACTTTATGAAGTCTAGCTTTACTCACTCAGATCTTGGCCCTAGACCCTTTTATTCACACGGCTTTTATAGTGCTCTAAGGGAATGTGGAGGCCTTGCCTTTGTGAGTATGACTCCTGTGTGGATTGAGGATGGTGATTGGACAGATTTTATGCATACATATGGATTGTCTCTGGGAGAATCTTGGTGCCTATATGGTAATTCAACTTCTCCACCATAGAACTAAAGTATATCTGTGAACCCATAGGGTGATATTTCTTGAGGATAAGCCTATGTCTTGCCCTGTAGCCATTAAAAAGTGAGTCTCCAGGGGAAGGCAGCCTCTCAGATGTAGCCATACTTCCCCAAAATGACTGTGTTTGCAGAGAGGCATCATTTCAAGACTTGTTCTGTGCTAACTGAATTAGTTCAATTAGAACTGTCTTGATAACATAATGCACTCAATGACAAATGCTTATTCTAATTGCTTAATTTTAATTAAGACCTATTAATGGTGTCATGTCAGGTTTATTTTTTTCTGGAACAATATTTAATATTTTAATTTAGGTATGAAATGCTTCTCAAGAAAAACAAAGGATTTTAAGGCCTTCATAAGTAAATTTCTCCAATTTTATGTAAATATTAATATTTAATAAAAATTTTTATTTCATCACCTAACTGCTCAAAGATTAGAAGTAAAAATCAAACAGTAGTTTAACTAATCCCTAAAATTGAAAAATAATTGTATATTGGAAAAAGTACCCATCTATCCATCAATCTACCTACTTATAAATAAGGCTAAAATTCGGACCCTGTTATAGCCTAAACTTATGTACTTGTAACAAAGCCCCACCAGCAACAGAATCTATGATGATAGCTAGAGATGTTTCTAGATAATGACAATATGAAGAAACAGTTAAAACTTTAAATTAATATTCATAATTTGAGTTATAAGTCAAGATCAGGATCAGAAGTCTTTATTTTTTAAAAATGTATTTTATTTATATTTTTATTTTTTTTTGGTTTATTGAGGTAGGGTCTCACTCTAGCCCAGGCTGACCTGGAATTCACTATGTAGTCTCAGGGTGGGCTCAAACTCATGGTGATCATCCTACCTCTGCCTCCCAAGTGCTGGGATTAAAGGGGTGCGCCACCACACCCGGCTTATTTTTTCCTTATATATTTTATTTTTTTAATTTTTAAAAAAATTTATTTATTTGCAAGTAGAGAGAGAGAGAGAGAAGAGAGGCAGACACAGAGAGAATGGGCAATCCCAGGGCCTTTAGCCACTGTAAATGAACTCCAGATGCATGTGCCCCTTGTGTATCTGGTTTACGTGGGTCCTGAAGAATCGAACCAGGATCCTTTGGCTTCACAGGCAAATGCCTGTAAACCATTTCTCCAGCCCTCCTTATATATATTTAGCTTAGTAGTAAACTAAGATAATTATGTACTTTGCTTATGAATGTGGATAAGCTCAAAATCAGAACCCTGAGATAAGAGACACTAAATCAGGTGAGGTGATTGATTTAGCCACTTGTTGCAACTATTATAATTTGCTTGCCTAAAAGAAGGGGACAGTGAAGCACAATTTGCTGTATTTGAAAAATGTGCTTATGGGGGAAGAGACACCAGTTCCCAAGGTCAGCCCATATTCCATCCATATACCTCCCTGGGTTCCTAGATCAGAGGCACTTGAGTTATGTTCCCAATTGTCAGGATCTTCTCCGACTCCACTCTTGTGTCTCTCAGGGTCTCTAGCTCAGCCAGGTACCCCCTCTGCCACCTCTAGCCATCCAGGGGTGAGGTTTGAGATCCTAATTTTCCAGGTATGAATCTTCTTTGCTGGGTGTCTCTCCATGTTCCTTTATAAACCAGCCTGCAGTGATTTTCCAGTTCCCTAGGTCTTCTCCTACTCTGTCTGTGTGTCTCTAGTTCACCTGTGCCACCTCTTAGAAGGCCAGAGGTGAAAAGGTGGGAGTGGTATCCCAGTTCCATAGGCCTGCCCTTACTCTGCCCACTTGTCTCTCTGTTCCTGGATCAGACTGACTGGGGTGAGGTCCCATTCTTCAGGCCCTCTTCTACTCCACCTGCACAGGGAGCCACAGCTGCAGATGAGCCCCTGTCTCCACATGCCCCCTGTAACCCCACTTGAGCCCACATATTCCTCCTGAAAGCTTGGAGATCCAGACCCCTACAGTGAGTTCCACATTCCTAGCACACTCCTTCTCTGCCCACTTGGCCAAGAATATCACACCTTCCTGTTCTCGGTGGCAGGCCAGCACAGGGCACAACACAAAGGCTTGTGCAACCCCACACACATAGTGGTCCCCCATAGAAAAACTGGGCACTCTATGTGTAAGCCCAACAACTCACTTGATTTAGATATTACACAATACTATACATGTATCAAACTCCAATTAACATATAATTTTTACATTTTAAGGATCTACCAAAATTACAATGAAAACTATAATACACTAACAAAAGAAATGGAGGAAGACACCAGAACATGGAAAGATATACATTACTCATGGATTAGAAAAATTAATACTATAAAAATGGCCATTCTACCAGAATGTGGTAACACTACCAAAATCAGCATACAGATTCAATTCAATTTTAAACAAAATTACAGCATCAGAGCCTGGAGAGATTGCTCAGTGGTTAAGGCACTTGCCTACAAAGCCTAAGGACTCCAGTTTGATTCTACAGTACTCATGTAAAGAAAGATGTACAAGGTGGCACATGGCTCTGGAGTTTGTTTGCAGTGGCGGAAGGGCTTGTTGCACCCATTCTCTCTCTCAAATAAATAAATACATACATACATACTTTAAAATAAGGGATCTGATGAAACTAAAAAAGCCTTTGGATAGCTAAGGGACTGTCAACCATTGTTCCTTGGCTCAAATGAATACATTGTGTTCATCAAATTGCCTCCTAAATGTCTGTATCTATGCCCACTGATTTGTGCTGTTCTCACTTTTGATTAGAGACACTTCTTTGAAGATTTTAGTGACAACTGGGGTTACCTCAAGACTCAAGGTGATGAGCAGTGACCCTCCAGTCCTCTTCACTGGACAAGACACCATCTATCACGCCTGCTCAGGCTCAGCAAACACTGCAGAAGTAGTGTGGCTTAAAAAATGAGAATAAAGCCGGGTGTGGGGGTGCATGCCTTTTATCCCAGCACTCGGGAGGCAGAGGTAGGAGGATCACTGAGAGTTCAAGGCCACCCTGAGCCAGGTCAGCCTGGACCAGAGTGAGACCCTACCTTGCAAAACCAAAAAAAAAAAAAAAAAAGAGAATAGCCAAGTATGGTGGTGCACACCTTTAATCCCAGCACATGGGTCACAGAGTTCAGAGGATCACTATGAGTTCAAGGCCACCCTGAGACTACATAGTGAATTCCAGGTCAGCCTGGGCTGGAACAAGATCCTACCTCTAAGAACTGGAAAAAAAAAAAAAATTAAAATGTATGAGTGCTGCTCTCACCATTTGCCCCAGAAGTTGCTTTGGAGACTCAAAGCTCATCAAAGTGCTGAATACAAGAGGCTCTTGAGCGTTGGTGCTACATGTGGCATTTCTATCTCACATCCACAAAGGTCTTGACACAGGGTGGAAGACGGGGCTGTAAGCACGTAGGAACCCAAGGGTGGTGAGGGATATTGGGGAAACTGCCCTCCAGCCATGAAGGGACTCAGCATTCATGATTTCACTGTGGAGATCCCTACCTCCGTAAAACCTGCAACTGAGCACATCAACATTTTATCATAAATGACAGAGAAAGGCAAAAAAAAAAAAAAAAAAAAAGAAAAGAAAAAAAAAAAAAAAAAAAGAAAAAGAAAGAAAACCAGAAGAAGAGGTCCTACAAGGAAAGAGAAGGGGATTCACTGGAATGGGGTGGGGGAGGGGGGGCTAAAGAAAGTAATAGGAGTGCATTTTGATCAAATGATAGTATGTTCATGTATGGAAATTATTTTTTATTTGTTGACTTAATGGAGTGACAGCAGGAAGGAGGGAGAAGGGAAAGAAGGAAGAAAGGAGGGAGGGGAGAGAGAGAAAGAGAGAGAATGGTCATGCCAGGGCCTCCTGCCACTGCAAAGGAACTTCAGATGCACGTACCACTTTGTGCATTTGGCTTTTTGGGAGTACTGGGGAATTGAACCCATACCATCAGGCTTCTCAAGTAAGCACCATTAACTGTTGAGCCATCTCTCTAGCCCTCATATATTAAAATTCTAAAATAAAAGCCAGGCATGTCAGGATGCTGAGGCAGGAGGATGGCTTGACTCCAGGAGTTCTGGGATGTAGTGCACTATGCCCATTGGGTACCCACGTTGCTTGGCATCAGGATGGTGACTTCCCAGGAATGGGGTCCACCAGGTTTCCTAAAGAGGGCTGAACCAGCCCAGGTCAGAAACAGAGTGGGATTAAAATTCCAACAAATAAAATAAAATGCAACATGTAGTTATGATATGTAACAAAATGTAATTCTTCATATTAATTATTTAAATGTTATTTATAAAAATCAAGTTGTATAAGATATAAAGCACTCTGGTATATCTATATATTTGCTCAATAGTATTTGAGTACAAGTTTCTATTTGCTTAACATGTGTTTCTTCCAGGATATGGTAAGGAAAAAAAATGCCATCAAGCCTGAATTTCTTAGTGGATACATTTGTACAGATATTTCTCAAGTTTTTCTGTGATTCCAGGGGACTACAGCACCTTGGTATTTTTAAGTGTATTCTTCTCACCTCTGCCTGAAATTCCTGTGCTTTTTTTGAGCCAATGAATCAAGATGTCCTGTGATAAATGCTTAGGCCTAAAGGCTAGGGGCTTTATTTAGCTCCAATTTACCTGCTACCTTGACATTTTCTTTCCTTAGGCATCCGCATGCCCTTCCATTACTGTTTTACCTGGCCATTCCATCTGACTTCACACTACTGACCTTCAGACTCTGATATTATTTCCGAGTTAATATCATCAGTTGTCATTGACCAATATTCATGTTGGCCTTCATCTTCTTCTGAGATAAGTGGACTTTCTGGACCTCACAGTGAGCAAGCACCTGGATCCACATTTTTGAACCACACCCAACCTAATCAGTCTGCCATTGCTTCCTTTTTCTGTTTGCTGTACTTGTCTGTAGATGCCACCCATCACCTCAACTAGAACAGATCTGTTTGCTTCACGGCAGCAGATACCTTGTTAGATGAGGAATTCACCATTTAGGATCATGTTTTCTTGTGCTATGGAATCCCATTAGTAACACAGCTGAAGGAGTTTAAGTTCAACATTATATCCTTGAGATAGAAGATATTGAATTAGGCAAAGTTATTTAGCTGCTTACTTTAAATCTCATAGTTTACTAGCCTCATCCATTTGTTTTATTTCAAGATACAGTACTAAATCTTCCCACTATCTGATGGATCAGTTTCATAGCTATATCCTCTTTATCTTGGTCCCTTAGTTTTTCTCTGTCATTTAGTTGAGCTGCTGATACCCTCCCTTTCCTACTAGAGTCCTCCCTTCTTGTGTTCCAGGGACACAGCATAGATTGGCTTCCGTTTCTTCCTAAATATCTGCCTTCCAGTGCTTCCTCACATGCATGCGATGACTAGCTTAGCATTTTCTTAATCACTTCTAGTAACAAATCATTCATTTCATTTCCTGTGTGTGTGTATGAGGGAGAGAGAGAGAGAGAGAGAGAATTGTATGCACATGTATGTGCCAATGCACACCTACCTCAGATGCTCATCTGTAGTGGGGTGCACTCTCTTGTAGTGGTGAGAAAGGAATGTCCAGTGTCCTGCTACATCAATTTTCCAATTTTTTTTTTTTTTTTTTTTTTTGCAGAGAGAGAAAGAGAGAAAGAATGGGTGTGCCAGGGCCACTAGCTGCTTCAAACAAACTCCTGATTCATGTGTCACTTTGTGCATCGGGCATTATGTGGGTACTGGGGAATCAAACCCTGCTGTTAGACTTTGCAAGCAAGTGCCTTAATCACTGAACCATCCCTTACATCCCTTCCACCTATTCTTATTTGAGCAGGAGTCTCTTACTGATTCCAGAATTTGCCATCTTTTCTCTTGAGCTCCGGTGATTCTTGGATCTTGCTCCCTTAAGGGATTTGGCTTATAGTCATATCTGGTCATGCTCAGTTGTTCATGTGAGTCGTGAGGATCAAACTTAAGCAATCTTTCAGGCCTCCTCAGGCCCTCATGCTTATGCCCAAAGCATTCATTTCTCAAAATTGATTTTTTAAATAGGTCAAAACTTCAGTAAGTCCTACATCATGACTCATTGGCTCTGTTTTTTGGTTTTCTTTTACTGGCTTTTATTTTACAAGACTAAATAGTGTCATGTAAAAGATTATGGAATGGCTATGGTCTCTCACCAAAAATACACTTCTTTAAAATCAGCTATGTTTGAATAAGGTAATCTCAACAGGAAAGCATATTTACTCAGTGTGGTAATGTGAATAATTGTGATGATGTTCCTTTTCTTTACCAAATTAGATCATAAAGAAACAACCAGATACCTAGGTAATATTTTCATGGATAAATAAATATTCCTAAACCTATGTGCCAGTGCATCAGTGATGGACACCTGGGTTGATTCCAGCTCTTTGCTATTATGAATTGAGCAGCTATAAACATGGTTGAGCAAATGTCTCTGATCTGAGGCTTGGGGCCTTTAGGGTAAATGCCCAATAAGGGAATAACTGGATCCATTGGTAAGTCTATGGTCATCCTTTTCAATAGTCTCCATATAGCTGTCCATAGTGGTTGAACCATTTTACATTCCCACCAACAGTGAAGACTTGTTCCTATTTCTCTGCAGCCTCGCCAGCATTTGTTTTCATTTTTTTTTTTTTAATGTTAGCCATCCTTCCTGGGGTAAGGTGGAATCTCATAGTTGTTTTAATTTGCATTTCCCTGATGATTAGGGATGTTGAACATTTTCTTAAATGTGTGTTTGCTATTTGTATTTCTTCCTCTGAGAACTCCCTGTGCAGTTCTCTGCCCCACTTTGTGAGTGGGTTGTTTGGTGATTTATTGTTTAGGTTTTGGAGTTCTTTGTAGATTCTAGAAATTAGGCCTTTGTCAGTTGTATAGGTGGTAAAAATTTTCTCCCATTCTGTGGGTATTCTGCTGGCTTTGGTTATAATATTTTTGTCAGTGAAAAAGCTTTTCAGCTTCATGAGATCCCAATGGTTGAGTGATTGTTTAATTTCCTGAGCTGCTGGGGTTTTGTTCAGGAAATCTTTTCCCACTCCTATATCGTGGAAGGTTCCTCCTATTTTTTCTTCCAGTAGTAGTAGAGTTTCTGGTTTTATATTAAGGTCTTTTATCCATTTGGACTTAATTTTTGTGCATGGAGAGATGTGTGGGTCGAGTTTCATTTTCCTACATATGGTTGTCCAGTTTGTCCAGCACCATTTGTTGAAGATGCTGTCCTTATTCCATTCTACATTGCTAGGGCCTTTGTCAAATATCAAGTAGCTGTAGTTTCTTGACCCAAAGTCTGGGTCTTCAATGCTGTTCCATTGGTCTATATTCCTGTTTTTGTGCCAGTACCAGGTTGTTTTTATTACAATGGCTTTGTAGTATAACTTTAGATCAGGTATGGTGATGCCTCCAGAGGTGTTTCTTTTGCTGAGGATGAGCTTGGATATCCGAGGCCTTCTGCCTTTCCATATGAATTTTGAGATACTTTTTTCTATCTCATTGAAGAAGGAAGTTGGTATTTTTATCGGCATTGCATTGAATCTATAAAGTGCTTTTGGTAAAATTGCCATTTTCCCAGGTGTCCATCACTAGATGAATGGATAACAAAGATGTGGTATATCTATACTATGGAATTCTACGTAGCAGTAAGGAAAGATGAAATAAGGAAATTTGAAAAAAATGGTCAAACATGGAACAGATCATCCTCAGTGAGCTCACCCAAGCACAAAAAGATAATCATCGCATGGTCTCATTTATCTGT
Organism: Orientallactaga sibirica; assembly: GCA_036365145.1. NCBI lineage: Eukaryota > Metazoa > Chordata > Mammalia > Rodentia > Dipodidae > Orientallactaga > Orientallactaga sibirica. The sequence goes on from JAEOAD010000006.1 coordinate 20,620,343, forward strand.
CGCCCCTAACCAGATTCCACGTGACATGTGGCCAAACCTAATAAACACTCTGAGGATGAGACAAGAAGGAGGGTGGGATGGAGGGAGGGTAAAGGTGGGAGGGAATGAGAGGGTGGGAGGGAGGACAAGGGGGGATACAAATTGGGACCCAAAAGGGAAAAATACTACAAAACTCTTTACTCTGAACAACAGGCTAAACCAGTGATCCTTCAGCAGGCCTACAGAGGGAATATTCGAACCACAGGAACCTGGAGAGAACATGATGAAGTCCAACTTTAATCTTGTCCTGCTTCTCTTTCTCTTTTCTCTCTCTCCCTCTCTCTCTCTCTCTCTCTCCCTCTCCTCTCTATACTCACTTTCTCTTACATTATCTATCTTTTTCCTCCCTCACCTTCCTAGGTGCAGACTTATAACTCCCGGTGCCAGCACGGGGTTAACTTCCACAATGAGCTGTTGATCTGAAACACCTACAAGGTTCCCCAAAAAAGACAGACTTTGGTCAGAGTATTTGGTGACCCACCAAAGGTTAATGGTAAGATCCTACTGTCGAAGACAGCATATGTGTGTGAGACCAAACACAGAGAGAGACCTGGCCAGAATATGGAAGAAGGTCAGTCCCCAGACAGTTAGCTAGTCTAGTACCAGAGGGTGCTACACGAGCAACTGGGGGAAAATGTCTGACATTGGTCCAAACAACTTGCAGTCTAAGATACCCAGCAGGAAACAATCTGACGTAATGCTCATACAAGTGCAGTAGTGGCAAACAGCCATGGTGGGTAACCAACTGCTCTTGATTTGGCTAATAAATCCGTTCAGTGGAATGGAACTCATTGCTGGAACTGGGAAATAAGTCAAAGCCATGTACAAAAAATGAGCTCAGTCTCCAAGATCTAGAGGCCACCAAATGTGGGCTAGAAGAGAGCCAATGCATATAAAATTCCCTCCAAAACATAGATGGTCATCCCTTCTATCTAGTACTAACTTCTCTCTCTGTTGGAGAATTTGCTTATCTCTTTTCAGGTGGACAATGAACCTGAAGGGAGGATCAGCTAACCACACCTAACCAGCTGAAACCATAGAACAACGCAGGGGAAGGGCAAGAATACAGCGCTCAAGGTGATCACAACACCAGAAAAAGGCTGAAGGAGATAAACACAGAGAACATCCAACTCCAACTAAGACAGATATCCAGAGACACAGAGGCTCCCAAAACCTCATCAAGGAAGCAGAACTAAAATGACCCCAATGTGGCTCAGGGAAACTCACGGAAGAGGGGGCGGAAAGATTGTTAGAGTCACAAGTTGGGGCATTATGCACAGAGACTGGGGCCTATCCACCAGAACTCTTGAGCAAACTCACAATGCACGATCCACATTCCCCATTGATGAGGGTCCCTTTGAAAGTGGGAGGACGGGGAGGAGTACAATGGAACCAATACTATGAATGTAAAATCAGAATAATATAAATAAAAAATATATATTTATTTTAAAAAAATAAAAAATAAAAAATAAAGATGTGTCACCATGCCAGGCAAAGAAAAAAAAAAGTTTAATACATTTGCCAATTAATCCTCTGTTGTTTGTAGTTAATAAAATTATAATTGTCATATATATTTAAGATTACATTTGATGTTTTAAAACTATGTCATATTTTACGGATATGTTAAAGTTAGCAAACTATAATTTGTTAACTTGAGGGACTCTCCTATTTGGAGAAATTTGTTTTATTACTTTTAAGTTTATTTAAGTAACTACAGGGATATAATCTTGTGCTTGTTGAAATGTACCTAGTATTCATCAAATACATGAGCTAGTATGTTTGTCCCCATTATTCCCTATGAAATTTACAAGCATAATTTCTACACAACTGAATCTTATTAAGCACAGCTGGATTGTCCAAGTTCAAAATCAGATCCCTGGGTAAGAGCCATGGAATCAGGTAAAGCTGATTTATATAGCCATTTACTGTATATCACATAAATCTCCCCATAATTCTAGGCACATCTATTTATTGTTATGTACAGAGATAGCTCAAGGCATGCTGTTAAATCTTCCCATCATCCTCTGACCACATCTCCGTTTTGTAGCTTTATATTGGCATGTTTCTCAACTGTGCCATTAGTGGTCTTATTTATTGATCTCTCCTGTTTCAGCCTTCACCCCTAGAGTCTATTCTCAGCATAGAAGACAGTGTTTACACCCTAAGTAAAGGGCTGGAGAGATGGATCAGCAGTTTATGTGTTTGCCTACAAAGCCTAATGAACCAGGTTCAATTCCCCAGAACCCAAGTAAAGCAAGATGCACAAAGAGGCACATGTATCTGGAGTTCATTTGCAGTGGCAAGAGGCCCTGGTATACTCATTCTCACTTTCTCCCGCCCCCCTCACAACTAAATAGACAAAATAAAACCTAAGTCAAAGCACACCACCTTTCTTCCCAAGATGCATCAGAAGTTCCTCAGCTCCTTGGAGGAGCAGCCAAGTTGCTTACCCATGTCTACAGCGCCCTACCTGATCAGGTTCACTGTTACTCAGTGACCTCATTTTTCATTCTTTTTTATACTGCTCACAACATTTAACTGCTAAGCTCCACCTTCTGCCTCCCAAGCTCTGGGTCTTTAACTTGTGCCTTCAACATCTTTAAGAACCCCCACCAAAGAAATGAATTAGCATAACTTTAAAAGAAGTAGAAAGGTCCCCCCCCACCCCACCCCCACACTCAGACAGTGTCTCACTCTAGCTCAGGCTGACCTGGAATTCACTTTGTATTCTCAAAGTGGCTTTAAACTCATGGTGATTCTCCTACCTCTGCCTCTCAAGTGCTGGGATTAAAGGCGTGTGCAACCACACCCAGCTAGAAAGTGTTCTTATTGTGTTTTCTCTAGTGAGAAAAAAAAAATCAATAACTGATTCTTGAGCAAATATCAAGAATATTAGAAAAGTCTTGCATCAGAAAGACACATTCTTCTTTATTTCTAAAGGGTAAAAATGTCTGATTTACATCATGGATATTTTACAGATAGTGCTCCCATGGCCTTGTTCATGGAGAAAGAAAAAAATAAGTTTAAATTCAGAGTATGATTATATGAAGAAGTTATTCATTAGAATTAATTGCCAGAGTCATTTTACTAGCTTGGTTAGGTACATGTCCATGCAGAATGAAATGTACAATATTAACTCAATTATTTGCTGATGAATCAAAGGACATGTAACACTTCTTATAAATGTTAATGGTAGTCATGCCGGTTTGGATATACTAAAGCCAGATTGATGAGAAAAACTAATTTCAAATCAACACATTGGAATTGTAAACAGTGTGACTTCCTTAGGATAGAGATTTGACCCTTCTCTGTCGTTTTGTCCAAAACATATCTATTTTATTATTTATTTATTTGAGAGAGAGAAAGAAGTGGGGAGAGAGAGAGAGAATGGGTGTGCTGAGGCCTCTTGCCACTGCAAATGAACACCAGATGCATGTGCCACCTTGTGCATCTGGCATACATGGGTCCTGGGGAATGGAACTTGGGTTTGTAGGCTTGGCAGGCAAGCAAGTTAAGAACTAAGCCATTTCTCCAGCCCCCAAACACATCTATACTATGAAAATCAATTAGAAGGTGTTCCTCCTGTAGTCTAAATGTTAGGGTTTCCTATGTGTGATTTTATGAACCTCAGAATGAAATATGAGAGTGCCATTTTCAGCTTCCCATTATATCTGATGGAAGCCATTCTAATACAATAGATTGCAAAGCATGTCACATAGAAGTCACAGGATACAAATTCATCAGACAAAATCAGTAGCTGTCTTATATACTAATAAAAAACTTGCAGATAAATTAGGAAAAGTATCCCTAGAAATAAACCTAACCCAGGAAGTGAAAGACTTCTACAATGAAAACTTTAAGACATTGAAAAAGAAACTAAGAAAAGGGGGAGGGGTGGGGAGATGGCTTAATTGTTAAGGTGCTAAAAGGACCCAGAAATACATCCATATTGCTTTTAACAAAAATGTCAAAATCATTTAGTTAAAAAAAAAAAAAAGACAACCTATTCAACAATCATTGCTGGCAAAAGTGAATATTCACTCGTGAAAGAATGAAATTAGATATCTCTATATATTTTTTAATTTTTAAATTTATTTTTATTTTATTTATTTGAGTGGGGATAGAGAGAGAGAGAGAAAGGGAGAGAATGGGCATGCCAGGGTCTTCAGCTGCCACAAATGAACTCCAACTCATGTGCCACCTTGTGCATCTGGCTTACGTGGGTGCTGAGGAATTGAACCTGGGTCCATTGGATTTGCAGTCAAGTTCCTTAACTTCTAAGCCATCCCTCCAGCCCTAGATGCCTATATGATTTCCTGCACAAATATCAGTTTAAAGTGGATCAGAAACCTGACTTTAAAATTTTTAATACTGATAGAGGAAAACATAGGGAATACACATCAATATATAGGCACAGAAAGAACTTTCTAAACAGGATTTCAGTAGAATAAGAAATATACTCAATAATCAACAAATGGGGAACTGGAGGGATGGCTTAGTGGTTAAGGCCCTTGTCTATAAGCCTAATAACCCAGGGTTCTATTCCCCAGTACCCACATAAATTCAGATGAGAAAATGGTGTAGGCATCTGGAGTTCATTTGGAGTGGGTAGAGCTCTTGGTGCACCCATTGTCTTTCTTTCTATCTGCCTCTTTATATCTCTCTCTCATACAAACAAATAAATAAAAAAGAAATATTAAAAAGAATTAACAGGCTGGAGAGATGGCTTAGTGGTTGAGGCGCTTTCCTGCAAAACCTGCGGACCCAGGTTCAATTCCCCAATATCCACATAAGTCATATACACAAGGTGGAGCATGCACCAAGAGTTCATGTGCAGTGACTGGTGCAACCATTCTCCCTCTCTCTCTCAAATAAGTATATAAAGAATTAACAATGGGACTACAAACTACATGAAATTAAAATGTTTCTGCATAGAAAAGGAAACTATCATCAAAATGGATACACAGCCTTCTGAATGGAAAACAAGTATTGATAGCTATACTTTGAAAAGACACCAATATCTAGAACTTATAAATAATTACAAAAAAATCCAAACACCACCCCTAGGCAATCACTAAATGGGTTAATGAAATGAATAGACTGTCCTCAAATGGCCATTATTTTTTAAAAAATTGTTCAACATACCCAGACAATAGGTGACACGAATCAGAACCACTGTTATATATTATCTCACTGTAATCAAGATGATGATCATCAAGAAAACTGACAACAAATGTTGGTGAAGTTGCAGGGAGAGAGAAACCCTTGTTCCCTGCTGGTGGGAATGCAAACGAATACAGCCACTATGAAAATCAGTATGGAATTTTTTTTCTTAAGATTAGAAACAGAACTCTATATCCTACTCCATAGTCAGCAATAATGAAAAATGAAATTATAAAACTTGCACTAAAATGGAAATAATTACATTAAGTGAGGTGACCCAAACTCCAACCCTTCCACATTCATACTCACATGCAGATCCTAATTTGTTTTTCTGGTTGGCACCCCACTGTCTCTGGGTGCTGTCATTCTTGATTTCATTTACCTGTTTTCTGATTATTTATACATTCCAAAAAAATGAATATAATCCTTAGAAACACTACAGATCTAGTTTTCAGTTTTCACCAGACTGCTCCATAGCTTACTGCATGCTTCAAGTTGTATTGTATCAAAAGGCACAAAATGATTATTTATCCTGACTCTAATAAGATTACAGCAGAGGATGGGGACATGGTTCAGTCTATAAAGTTCTTGCTATGCAAACATGGGGACCTGAGTTCAGACCTCAAACATCCACTTAAAAGACAGAAATGGCATTGAACTGTAAGACAAGAGCAGGGAGGTTGGAGAGAGAAGAATCCCTGGGGCTTGCTGGCCAGAAAGTGTAGCCAAATTGATTCAGTGAGAGACTTGGCTTCAAAAAAAACTAGATAGATAGAAATTGAGGATGACCCCAAACATTGACCTCTGGCCTCCACATGCATGTCTGCATGCACTGCCCCCCCCCATACACAAACATGTGTCCACACACATGCAAAAAGAAGCAAAGCAAAGGATGGAATTAAGTGTTGGCTTCCTGATTTTCCTAGAAAATTATGTTGTAATGATTTAGTTGCTGCTGACTGTTACTAAAATCCCTGTTAACTAGTAATTCTCTAAGGTGTCAAAATTTACATTAAAAGAATCACATTTTAAGCTGAGATAATTCTGCTTTAGCTCTTGGTGGTCACTTGTTGGCATTTGACCATACTTGTTCATGTTGCGGAATTAGCGGAGCTAATTGTTGTCTAGACATATTGATAATATTAAAATGGCGGGGAAGGCATGGAGGTAGGAGTGAAAAACTGGATGTTGACATTACATCCACAGACAGGAAACAGAAGGTTGAGTAGGAAGTGAGGCCTGCCTATAAAACCTCAAGGCCTATCCCCCACCCATTGACTCACTGTTGTAGACATCTTCAAACCAGACAGTTTATGGGAGGAAGGGGTTTATTTCAGGCTTACAGATCCAAGAGGAAGTTCCATCAGTGGTGAAAGAAGCTACGTCCTTACATCCAAGCAGAGAGAAACAACCATACAGTAGCAATAACCAAAAGGCAGCAGGCAGAAACCAGCAGCAAGTAGAACTCTGTTGGGTCTTGCTAGAAACGGGCTGGACCTGTGAGGAGGCTGGCCTGAACTATTGGACATGGCCAGGGACCCTGGGCTGTGGGGTTGCAGCTGGCCCTATCGTCAGGGAGTGCCTGGAGATGGTGACTGACCTTTCCTACGTTGTAGGTTGTAGTGTGCTGTCATCGCCCAGAGTGGGCAGAACTGGCGAGCCCCTCCCCCAGGACCCCAAAAGGCTCTGACCATTCTATAAGTCAGACTTTGCCCCCCACAGTTCCTGACCTTGTGGAAAGCTGCCCAAGAGACCCTTATGTGGCTGAAGTCATGTAGCCTTCTCACCATCTCTCTCATCCCCCACAGTCTTTGAAGTCACAGCCTTCGCCCTTACCCTTATCTTCCCTTATCCTTCCCCCACAGCTTTGAAGTTACTAGTCCTTCTTCCACCTAGATAACAGCCCATAAACTATGCATCCGATTGCCATATAGTCTGTATGTGCCATCTCAACCTTCCCCAAGTGTTTATAAACCCATTACCCTATGGAATAAACAAGTGCTGTTCATCAGACAATCTCCCAGGTGTTCATTGCCCCTCATGTTTGTCGCTGCACTCACCTGCTGCTCCAGGAAGGACCCTGCTGCTTCCCTCCCAACTCCTCTCTCCCTCGCCTGGGACATCGGTGGCCAACGACTTGGGGAATGGTAACGGTAACAGTAAAGACCCACAGAACCCCAGGGCTCAATCTGCTCTGCTGTGTACACACCTCTGGGCTGTATCCCAGGATCTGCCCCCTCCCCCCACAATGACACCTCCTCCTAACAGGCAGCTGGAGACTCAGGTTAAAATCTTGAATTAGACACCTGAGTCTGTAGGGGAGACATACATTCAAACAACCACACCCACTGACTCCAGCAAGGCTGTACTTCCTAAATGCCCCACAACTTCCAGAAGAGCACCACTAGTTGGGGACCAAGTATGGGGGTATTTCAGATTCAAACTACAAGGGGCATGCACATTTTAGGCCACAATAATTCCTTTGGTTATATAAGTTTTCTTTTTGGAGCTATAAGCCAAAATGAACCCTTTCCTTCCTTAAATTGCTTCTTTTCAGTTGTTTGGTGTTAGCAATAAGCAGATGAATGTTTAATAAATTATTAATGCCTAATAAGTAAATATTTGCTATTACTACGGTTTCTAATAAAAATGTAGTTTTTAATTCTTTCCCTTGCTTTTTCTTTCTCTGCCCAAATCCTCATTAGATTAGGTCCTCGGGAGAAGACCAAGAAAACCCTATGTGGCTGTAGTGATGACCTTCATATGTCCTTTAAAACAATCTTTCACCATTCCTTTTTATGTGTATCCCCAGCCTCTCATTTCTGTTTCTTTTTACTCTTCTAAACATTTATGGTCCAAGTAGCAATTTAGTTTTTTGTTTTGTTTTCTTTTTTACTACCAAAGTGGAAGGGCACAGCTGATTTTGCTTGTATAAACTGCAGTTAATTACACAGCTGTGTGCCAGAGTTACACAGACTCATTTTTTTTCCATGGGAAAACTAAAGATTACTTTTGCAGTTTAAAAGCTTTCCCAAATGCTATTTTAATTTATGAAGGGACCCAGAATAAATCCTGAACTCAGACTGTCTCTAGGTATTTCTTGAACCAATTCTCTCTTTTATTTTGACTAGAAATGGCATTTGCTTTTACCCTGATAGTCCTTTGTACTTAGAATGTCCTTTATCTCAGCTCTCAGGAAATGTTTTCTTAGAAATAAGATTTTTTTCTGAGAATTGGATTTTAATTCAGTTGTACCTGGGTTATTATTCTATTGTTCAGAGCTCAGACTTACATCTTGTTCATCTGTGTATGACTCCCTCTGTGCTGTTCCCCTTGGTGAGAACACTTGGTACGTACAGCAGGACTGTCTGTCATCTCACTCACACTGACTCTTCCTCCTGGAACATGAATGATGTATTCTGGGATACTTGTGCCTGAGTTATCTTAAACACCGGATGTTATTGGGGTCCCAAACTAAATATGTTAAGAATAGCTAGGGGCAGTTCAAGCTTGTTTCTACACAGTGTCTGGTTCATCAAATAGTACCTGAAAGTTCCTTGAAGAGATACTAAAGATGACTGAGAATTCAGCCATCTGCTTTGGATCTCTGGATCTCATTACGAGTACGAGAACAACATCCATGCCCAAGCTTCCCTTCAGATTAAAGGTGATTCTCTCTGTGTTTGAGTTAGCAAAATATAGAAAAATTCCACCTAATGGCTAAAAGGTTAGACAAAATGTCAATAAAACATCAGAAAAAAAATATTTACAGATCATAGTGTGCTTGTTAATTATAGAAAATTTCACTTTATCCATAATTAGTACCTATTGAGAACAAGTCAGGGTCTAAACCATTTTGGGTCAGTATTCAAAGGCTCGGTGTGGTGTTTGTGATCATCAACTGACTGGACATTGTCCAGTCTTATCTATGTGAGATGTCGTAGTGTACATGAGTGTACCTGAATGTGTGCATATGTTGTCAAATACAAGCCTGACAAAGGATGATTGTTGCTCACGGACTTTCAAGTAAGTAATTTGACTATCCTCAGATGCCATACCTTTTGATGGTTAAGTTCTGTTGTCAACTTGACCGGATTAGGAATGGAATGAGAAATCCTTTCAGGCCCATCTGTGAGTGAGCTTCTAGGCAAGATTAATTAAGCAAGAATGTCTGTCCTCCTAAACAGGCATCCCTTCCATGGGGGACTGAGTGTAAGGAAGCTCCAGGAGAAAGTCTGAACACTTCTTCCATCGTCGTGCTACCCATGCTGCTCCCTGGTGCATGCTGCTGCACTCTTTAGTTTCATGGACTGAGTGGCTACCTGTAAGGATATGACTGTAAGGATAAAAATTACAACAAAGTCTTAAAGAGAATGAAGTAACAATACTGGTATCATCATAATAATGCTATTAATGTTATTCTGAAATTATATATAGATAGATAGATAGATAGATACATACATACATACATACATACATAGAGGTAAATAATCAATTAATGGTATATGGAACCAAAGTTAAGCATATGAGAAAATAGACATAATCAGTGCTTGTTTAAATATTAATCACACTGTCCATGTACTTGAGTATAAAATGAAAGTATAAGTGTGAGCTCCTGAGATGCTTTATTATGGAGAAGGCCCAGTGTCTGAACTCTGGAGCAGTCCTCTTCCTTCACCCTGATGAGGTCTCAATTCCATTTTCCAAAGAAAGCAAGGCAAACTTCTCATAGAAATGGCTGCTTCTAGATATGTTGTACTGTGTGTGTGTGGGGGGCAGAAAATAAATAAGATGTGGTGATACTAGTAAGTAATTTCAAATAGTCTTTATGTTATTCTAAAAGTAAATGCTAATTTAAAAATATGTCTGTGTCTAATATGGAACTATTTTAGTATCACAAAACTATAAGTAGAATATATTTAAACTCATTAAATATATTAAAATCTATGATTTCAGGGCTAGGGAGATTACTCAGTGATTTAAAAGTCTTTGCATCATAAGTCAGTCTAGTGGTATTCAGATCACCATCACTCACATTAAAAAAATAAGCTGGATGTAAAGTAGTTTGTGTGTCTTTAATCTCGATATACCTATGGCAATGGGAAGCAGAGACAAGAGAACCTTGAGAGCTCACAGGCCAAGTCATCTTACCTTCCCTGAAGTGAACAGCAGCAAGAGAGACCCTGTATCAAACAACGTAGAAGGGAGACCAATACCCCGAGGTTGTCACCTTGCCTGCATTCAAGTGTCCATACCCATACACACACATACACACACACACATGCACACACACACACACACACACACACACACACACACAAATAATGTTTTGAAAAAAAGAAAAAAACATGACTTACAAACAAGAATAAAACAACTTAATTGGACATCCTAAAAGTTTCCTGAAATATCACCTTGTTATTCTCTGAAAAACCTTTCCAGACCTATCTTTAATAAATAAACTGCCTTTTAACTTCACCAAATAGTTGATGGACTGTGGGCAACCCCCAAGCTCAAGTTCCCTCTAAAATAAATGGAGAGTGGGAATAAGTGGGAAAGTGATGTAATGAAGCAAACTGTGGCCATAACTGAAAGTCCAACTGGAATAAGGCTATGGGTTTATGTAAGTGGTTATTCTGCTATTACCTACTCTACACATGGGTGAGGATTTCTACAAAGGAATATTTTTAAAGGCCAACAATAGATTCAAGGGGAAGAGAACGTCTGAGAGATTTGTGTTGAAGAACGTTGCCTGGGTGGGGACAGTGTAGAGTCAAGCCCCAGCTGCACTTGCTAATAAGCTACAGGGACAGTGCAAAGGAGCTAGCCTCGGGGACCTGAGGAGCAGCAGCATCCAGAGCGATCATCATTGTGCCTGTCACACAGGACGTATGTAGAGCTACGTGATAACTGAGTCAGCTAGAGACGGGTAGAGACAGCTGTGGCCACAGGTTTTGAATTCATTAATATACATAGTAGCCGTGGAAAGGGTTTCCAGAAAGTGATTTAAATACTTCCATCTGTATTTACAAAAAAAAAAAAAGTTTCAGTTTATATAGTACAAAATCTGGATTAAGAAGTGAAATACTGCTAACATACATATTAATATACTATTGTATTATATGTACAAATATATCATATTACCATATTATTCCAAGGGTAAGAGTGAGTGAATGAACTAATAAACTGAGAATGCAGGAAGGTGATGTTTTTAAAAGAAATGAGATATTCAGAATATCCAAATGGCACAATTGATTGAATGTGGACGACTGGAGAGGAAGGAAATGAGTTCTTAAGAGAACAAGAAATAATTGTGTGGAATTAAGATTAGATTCATCTTTGAAATCTTGGCAACACTGATTGCCATTTTTCTTTTTTTTTTTTTTAGGTTTTTAAAGATAGGGTTTCACTCTAGCCCAGACTGACCTGGAATTCACTATGTAGTCTCAGATTGGCCTTGAATTCAGTGGTGACCCTCCTACCTCTGCCTCCTGAGTGGTGGGATTAAAGGAGTGTGCCACCATGCCAGGCTAAGGTTCTTCTATGGATGGACTTGGCTAGGGATGTGTGTATATGAATATATATATATATATACATTCTTTTTTCCCTTCCCATCCTCTGCAATGCTGAAAATAGATGAAGAGTGAGGCCAACACATTTGCTTTTGCTCAAGGCTACATCCAACAAAATATTTCTCCCTCCAACTTGGAAGAATAAATCAGTTGCTCTTGCTGAAGGGTGGTTATCTCGAGTGACTTTAGGAAAACCTGAGGTCTTTTAGACGAGTTGTTTGAAATATACCTGCAAATATTTAGAGGCAGATAACCACTAATTATGGCCTCTTTCATCCCTATGCTTATGTACACAATAGAGGACACATTTTATCACCAGGTATTTTCAGGGTCAAGATAATATTTTAGTATCTCTATGAATAAATGTATTATATTGCATTGTCCGGGATGAAGACCGTTATTCATCTACGAAAGGTCTAGGGTGGCAGCTTACTGGCACCATTGAAGGAACAGTAATTTCCATGTTAGCCCCACAGTCACTCTATGGTCTGGTTCCCCATCTCTCCCCTAAATTCCTTAATGCATATTATCTTTATTAGGTGAAAAGCCAAAAGGTACAAGGACAGTAGACTATGGATGTAAACCGAGAACTGGGTTTAGAATTTATTTCAGCTGTCCAAGCACCTACAAATGATGATTAAGGACTCGAGGCAAATAAAATGAATGATGTGAGCTGAGAAGTTAGACAAATAGAGATAGAGAAAATTTATGGAGGAGAGAGAAGGCATAAATTAAATACACCCAGTGGTAAATATCCTCAGAAGACACAAATACATCATGCTGGGAGAAAGACGCCATCTTCAGCATGTTCTTGGAAGAACAGTGCATTGGATAGAGCTGATTTACTGCCGGTCATGACAATCTGTTGCCTTCACTAGGGGGAAGCTTTGAAGTTTGGTTTTCATTTTTAGACAAGTTTAGAGAGGTAGATTTTATGGACCAGTTTGTTTCCGGATGTTGTTTCCGTATTATCATGTGTTAGGTTGTCCAGCTTAACTAAGTGATTCTGGAGGCATATAACAACCACCAGAAACTTCTATACCTTGAACACACTCTGAGCCATAGTCCACACAGGAGACAGGGCAGGTCTGTGAAATACTGAGCACTCACTCACAGACCTTCAAAGTTGAACTTACCTCTGTCTCTCTTTTGCTATGCTCCATCCCATCTTTTGCCTTTCCAGGAAAGCTGCACATATATCTCTGAAATCTCATGAGTGCTTTGCAATAATCAAGTTTGTTGACATTACAGCATAATGTACCCTCAGCAAAGATAACAGATGGAAAGTTTTGAATAGAGAGATGTTATGGAATTGGTTTAAAAAAAAGGTGGAAGTGTCAGAAAACACTGTTTCAGGCTTAGGAATTGCTTAATCTTTTCTGTGTGGCCCATCACTGATGAGAAGTTCCTACCTGACCCACATCCATCACAGAAGCCACCAGAAAGCATCTGCTAGAATCTCCCATTTTTAACAGGTTTCTTGTTAATTTTTATTTATTTATTTATTAAATATTTTATTTATTTATTTTATTTGAGAGAGGGGGGAGGGAGAGAGAGAGGGAGGGAGCAATGGGCACACCAAAATCTCTAGCCATTCTTAATGAACTCCAGGCACATGTCACCACCTTGTGCATCTGGCTTATAAAGGCACTGGGGAATCAAACCTGGGTCTTTAGGCTTCACAGGAAAATGCCTTAACCTCTAAGCCAGCTCTCCAACCATCTTATTGGTGTTTGGGCCACAAAAAGATAACACTACAATTCCTATACATTGCTGAAAAGTGTGGCTGGTAATTGCTCTGGGAATGGAGAATTTATCAAGGATTCCTGAGAAAACTAGTAACAAAGATGGTGTACGTTAGGGTCATTAAAGCCTATGAATGGGCTGTCTTTCATAAGCTCCTTTTCTTCCTCTTTTCTTCCAATAAAAACACAAGTTGCAAAATCACTCTTCTTACCTCTAGATGCTAGTTAAAATTTATGAGTGTGCTCTATATTTGTTCCCAGAAAAAATAAATTTTTCCATCACCACATGACTTATGTAGGATAAACTGCCTTGAGAATGTAGACTTAATGCCCTGTTAGTCTTTGCCAAATACTCAGTAGACATTGCTCTGTGGGCTTGCACTTCAGTGTTGCCTCCCATGTTAACAATGTCCTGGGTAACAGGGTCTGACACAACTGAGGTATTACCTTTCTGAACATTCACCTAAATCAAAGTTAACCATTTCCAAATCACTGACAATTTGAAAAAAAAAATGGAATTTTCCTTCTGATCCTATTTATTGAAAGACCTGTTAGATAAATTGATGTCAAAATCAAGCAAATGGGGCTGGGAAAATGGCTTAGCAGTTAAGGTACTTGCTTGTGAAGCCTAAGGACCCAGGTTCAATTCCCCAGTATCCACATAAGCCAAATGCACAATGTGGTACATGCATGAAGAGTATTTGTAGTGGCTAGAGGTCCTATATGTCCATTCTCTCAATTTCTCTCTCTCTCTTTCTCTCTCTCTGCCCCCCCAATAGACAAATAAATAAACATTTTAAAATTTAAAAAGTCAAGTAAATGACAATATAAGCTTAAATTACATACACACAAACAAGAAAAAATAGCTTATTAATTTACATTGTAAAAGAGTATGAGTAGCCTGCTGCTTTGCACAGTACTCTGGTAATTCACATGCTATCTCCTCTGTCACAGAGTAGACGAAGCAAGGTTGGCTACCAGTCCAGACTCACTGGGAAAGACACCATCTCTGTCTCACAAAGTGGGAAAATGTAAAGTCCCATTAAAAGAGAATGAAACCAAGAATAAGTGAAGGATTATTGCCAACTTTTTGCCATTTACCATACCAGCAAGAATCCAAAGAAAATTTCACTAACATGGGACATGTAATAAATTAATAGCTTATTATCTTTTCCCAACTCCCATTGTGTACACTGGAGCAAAATTCTTCTACGGTTCTCTGAACAAGTACAAAACGTATAATTTGCAAAAAAGGAAGTATACTTTAAAGGAAATTTATTAGCATATTGGCTGATGTATTTTGATATAAAATATTCTTAGAGATTTATGGGGAAGTTTAAAATATAAATATTCATCCTGAAACCATCCTTCTAAAGAAGGTATCTGCATGATCACCATTTGTTCTGATTTTCCACTATAGTCTCAGAGTGTTTAAATTTTATTATTTCACAAATCCCACTGATTGTCCTTCTATTTTGTGCCATCTTTGAAATGTCATGGGTCTTAATTTTTGGTCCAAGAACTGTCACTGTGGCATGAATCACTTTCTCTGAAATGTGCATGATGATGATGCATATTAATTGCATTTAACCAATAAAATAATAAGTGCAAAAAAAGTTGAAAAACGGGTTAAGCTGTATTTACAAGATAAAAACTTTTTGTGTGTAGACTACCAGTTTACAGAAAAATTGAGAGATATCCTGGGAAACCTTCTCCCTGGGGTAGAGACAGAATGTGAAAATACTGATAGAATTAAAGATAAGTCAAGTATAATTAACAGAAAAAATGAACTAATGGCAGGCAGTGTTGTATATGGAATGTGAATCATGACAAGATGCTCTATGCTTTTCATCATTTTCAGAAAATGATTTATGTTACTTTCTAGAAGTGCTTTTATTCTTCCCTTCCCACTTAGAACTTCAAGAACAAATAAATAAATAAATAAATAAATAAATAAATAAATAAATAAATGTCTGTTTCACTTCCTCTGTATATACATCCTAAAATCTAGTTATAATACTTTTAAAAATATTTTATCTATATTTATTTGAGAGAGGGACAGAGAAAGAGAGAGAGAATGGGCATACCAACACATCCAGCTGCTGCAAATTAATTCTAGATGCAGGCGCCACCTTGGGAATCTGGCTTACGTGGGTCCTAGGGAATTGAACCTGGGTTCTTTGGTTTTGCAAGCAAGCACCTTAACCACTAAGCCATCTCTGCAGGCCAGAAACATATCTTCTCCCTGGGTAGAGCACAGATAACAGGAAAAAAAAATGACAATTATTCCAAAATCAATTTTATTGAACCAATGAGTTTATTAGAGCTACTTACAAAGTAGAATGAGGAGATGCTTACAGGAGTGCTGGATGGCTCAAAAGCAGCTGCACCCCAAGGTGTCTCATCCCATGCTGGATGAAGACATCCTCTTTGATTCTGGATCACCAGAAAGCCCATGCCAGTGCAGGTTAAGACTCAAAAACTGCATCTCTGGAGCTCACTGCACCACTTGCAGGCAACTCAATCTGAGTCTCTGCTCCAAGCAGTTGTTTCCCCTTTACGAAGCCTTAGGAGGAGGTCAGGCAACCCTTTCCCAGACTTTACTCTTTGAGCATCTGGAGCTTGCATCTTTGACACCCCCACACCCAGGAGGGAGTGTTTCAGTTTCTAATCAACATGACCTTGGTATGTGTTTGAGTGACCTTTACGTGTCAGGTCTCCCAGACTTGACTTCTGGAATCAGAGCCTCCTTCCTTCATCTGGGCTGAATCTGCTATGCTACAGCAGGTTAACTTTCACTACATTGGCTTGTAAATGTAGAGGATATGTGAATGTTGGGGAACATTCATGGGTGAAGAATAACAACTCACAGCATTCATGGCACGCTTCAGAAAGCAGAACAAACACTGTCTTCAGAGTATCTAGGAATGGAGTCCTCAGAGAGGAACAGCCACATCAGAGGTCTCAGAGCAGAGAACTGAACACGTCAGGGGACGAGTGGACCAAGGCAGAGACGCCTGGACTTGAACAGTCATTCTCCCCCACTGCACTGGCAAAACATATAAATATAAACATGAAGAAATGTATGGGCTATGTGTGGAGGTTGTTTATTTACCATTTACTATTTGAACAGTGGAAAACCAGTAATATGTTAACAATTGGTACAATGCATGAGCAAAAGGTAAGGAACTTTTGACCTTCGATAATCCTTAAATATTTTTTAAAGGAAGGGATTTAGAGATATAGCCTGCTGGTCTCTGCTGATCCAGAATACACATACTCTCTGATCACATTAAGCCCACCTGCTTCCTCCAACTATGGGCAACTGTGTTGCTTTCAGATTCATCTGTGGACCCATAGTTACTGACCTCATTCTCTTCAACACGATGACCATCATTTCTTGTGTATGTATATGTATTGAGAGTTCAACCAGGCCTCTGAGGAAAGGAGCATAGAGGATATCTTTACATTTAAGAATATATTTCAGGGCTGAAGAGATGGCTTAGCGGTTAAGGCTCTTGCCTTCAAAGCCAAAGGACCCAGGTTCAGTTCCCCAGGACCCACATAAGCCAGATACACAAGGTGGCATATGCGTCTGGAGTTCATTTGAAGTGGCTGGATGCCCTGGCATGCCCATCCCCTCTCTCTCCCTCTTTACCTTTCTTAAATAAATAAAAAATATTTTTTAAAAGAAAAAGAATGTATTTTAAGCAACAGATAGTATTGTTTCCTCCTGTGGTGATAGTTTCTAATTTAATTATGGTATCCAGATAATCTTAAGCATTTGGTATCAATACATATATAATAAGCCTTAATTATTGTCAATCACTGTTGGTACATTCCATGTATAAAATTGCCATTAGTTTATTTTTTGTTTATTATAATTGTCTTATCTTTAATTTTATCAATATTTTCATTTTCTGTCTGTTACCTAAATATGTTTGCATTGTTTATTATTTTTAACAAGTACCTGGATTTTATAAGTAATCCCCACTCATGAAAGCCTGGTATGAGCTGATTCATTTTACACTTTCCAGACAAACCTTTCACATAGAGTATGTCCCTGCATTCATAGTCTTTCTTTTGTGATATTACTTACTTGTACCTTAATAAGCAATGGGACTTGTATGGCATATATCATTTTTATTTTATCGATCATATTTTTAAATTATTATTTATTTATTTACAAAGTTTATAATCTTAAATCCCCACTTTCCCAGTCCCAATCTCACAGAGAGCCCTCCTCAGTGGGGTTACTGGCAGTCACTGTGGTTGATTAAAGATCACAATTTTATTTATCTTACCTAGAGCTGTTTATTCTTCTGAAATCCTTTATTTTTTTTTTGCCTACAATTAACTTAATTTCCTGTAGAACTCCTTAATCACTCATAGTTCCATGTAATTTTGCAGTGAAATAAAAATAAACTCAGCTTTTGTTTGTGCTGAGTTATTTTTATTTTGCCTTCATTCTCAGAAGAATTTTTGTAGAAATAGAATTATAGGTTTGCATTTATTTTGCAACGCAAATATTCTATTTCATCATTTTTGGCTTCCATCACTTTCTACTGTAGTTATTTCATGCTATTCTTTTATGGTAAAACATTCTTTTTTTTCTCCAGCCATTTTTGAAAGATTTCTCCATATAATTTTCTGTTATATCTATTTTTTCTGTATAGAGAATCATGACAAGATGTCCTGTGCTTTTCATCATTTTCCAGAAAATGATTTACATTACTTTCTAGAAGTGCTTTTATTCTTCCTGCCCCACTTAGAACTTTAATTACCAATAACGAAATAAACAAATGTCCGTTCCACTTTCCTCTGTATATACATCCTAAAATACAGTTCTAATACTTTTAAATATATATATTATTTATATTTATTTGAGAAAGGGAGAGAGAATGGGCACACCAGGCTATCCAGCTGCTGCAAAGAAACTCCAGACACTGTTCATCTGGTTTAAGTGGGTCCTGGGGAATTGAACCTGAGTTCTTCGGCTTTGCAGGCAAGCATCTTAAACACTAAGCAATCTCTCCAGGCCGTGTTCTAATCCTTTCTTATATTTATCCATTCTATGATTGATTTTATGTATTCAATTGTTAATTTTATTCATTTTTAAGCAACAGGTACACAAATCAGCGATAAAATTTCTCCAGTTCCACAAAGGACGAGTTCTCCTCAGCCATCCTCAATTTGCAGCATTGAACAGAATCTTTATCATCTCATTTGAAAGCATATGCACTTGGCTTTATGTGTTGTGTGTGTGTGTGTGTGTGTGTGTGTGTGTGATATGTTGGAAGACTGTTCAAAAACAAACTAGCCAAGTGACTAAGTCATTAACTAAATAGATTTTTATAAAAAATGAGCTTCTTTCTGGGCAAGAAGAAAGTCTGCCCTGAAGTCAAATTGATTTTCTGCTCAAGAAGGCAGAAGGTATTTGAAACATTCAAAATGTTCCTTTTTACTGGCTTTAAAAGTCTTACCTTTTAATAACAGATGCCTCATCTACTTATATTATGAAGACTTTCCTTTCATGACACCTTGTCACATTCCTTCAAATGATTGGAGTTGAAGATCTAATAGAGCAGAGACTATTTCAGAAGTTACTCTGCACTTCGGAGCAACATGTCAGTAATTTTTTTTAGTATTTCCATCTTTTGAAAGCTTATAAGAAAAGTAGCAAAGCAATCTAAATAGAGGCATGCTTTCATTTTTCCTAATCCCAGAAACATCTATATTTTCCAGATGCAAATGCATATATATATTGATAGCATTCATATGTTTATAAAGAGAGGAATTTATCAGTCACTACATGTATTATTTCTTGTATTTCAGAAATTCAGTTTACAGTACCTACATAATGCCAGATGCACAAAGTGGCACATGCATCTTGAATCACTTTACAGGAAGCCCTGGTGTGCCTGCACTCAGTCTCTTTCTGTCTGCCTCTTTCTTTCTGTCTCTCTCTCAAACAAATAAATAAAAATATATTTTAGAAATATCCAGGAAAAGCATCCTTTTCTGTGCAAACATAGGCCATGATTTAATGTAAAGCAGTAAATCTCAACAAGACAAAACCAGGCATAATGATTAAATGTTGATTATGACAATAATGAACTGACTCAATCATTTTAATTATAAATATTTCTTGTAAAAAAATCTAGTCCTGGGGCTAAGGAGAAGGCCAGATAGGTACCATTTCTTGTCTTGAGTGTGTGATGGCTGAAGGGGGCCTCAGAGGGCCAGAGTTTGATTCCCAGAACCTATGGGAAAAGTTGAGTATGGTGACACATGCCCATGCCTGTAATATCAAACCTACAGGAATCAGAGATAGGAGAATTTGGGGGGCGGGGAGTCTTGCTGGTCAGCCAGCCTGACCAAAAATGGCAGCTGTGGGTTCAGTAAGAAACTCCGGTGTCAAGGAAACATGGGAATGGGAGATGGAGGAGGTCCACCAATGTTCTCCTCTGGCCTCTGCATGTACAGACATATGCCTCTATACACACACACACACACACACACACACACACACACACACACACCACACCACACCATAATTCTCACAATAATACAAACTTCAATTTTTTATTAAATAAATGTTACATATAGTAGTCAATTCCAAATTCTGGAATATGTTATGCTTTGGGTAATGCTTGTATTTACTGTTAGTAAATGAGATTTTGTTTCCCCCATCATCTTAGAATCAGCAAAGTGGCAATGTGCAGATCCACATGGAATTGGGCTTAAATGCTGAAAATTGCTTACTCTCTAAAACACTAAAGGAAATGTGGCCATTGCACCAAAACACGAATGTGTATTAATTTCAATATATTTGCTTAATGTCTACTAGACACCATTCTGATTCCTATGCTGGATGTATTCTGTGTTTTGCCTTATCTAACCATGTCAACAGTGTGAAAGATGAGTGAGAACTGGAGAGATGACTTAGCAGTTAAGGAGCTTGCCTGGGAAGCCTAAGGAACTGTTGCAGTCGGATTTGCATTGCTGGCAGAAATCACCCAACCAAGAGCAGCTTTTGGGAAAAGGGGGTTTATTTTGGCTTACAGACACTAGGGGAAGGTCGATCATGGCAGGGAAAACGATGGCATGAGCAGAGGGTGGACGTCACCTCCTGGCCAATATCAGGTGTACAATCACAACAGGACAGTGTTCCAAACACTGCCAAAGGGAAACGGGCTATTATACCCATAAGCCTGCCCCTAACAATACATTGCCTCTAGAAGGCGTTAGTTCCCAAATCTCCATCAGCTGGAAACCTAGCAGTCAGAACATCTAAGTTTATGGAGGAATACCTGAATCAAACCTTCACAAGAACCATGTTTGACTCTCCAGATCCCACGTAAGCCAGATGAACAAAGGTGAGGCAAGTGCAAGGTCACATATGCCCACTCGATGGCACAAATGTCTGGAGTTCAATTGCAGTGGCTGAGATCCTGGCACACCAATTCTCTCTCTCTTTCTCTCTCTCATTAAAAACAAAACAACAACAACAACAACAACAAAACAGAATGAGGAGCTGGAGAGATGGCTTAGTGGCTAAGGCGTTTGCCTGCCAAAGGATACTGGTTCGATTCCCCAGGACCCACGTAAGCCAGATGCACAAGGGGACACATGCATATGGAGTTCATTTGCAGTGGCTGGAGGCGCTGGTGTGCCCATTCTCTCTCTCTCAAAAATAAATAAATAAAATATATTTAACTTTTCTTAAAAAATAAAAAAATAGAATGCTACATAATTATAAATGGAGCAGACAAGTCACAGATATGTTGACAATATAAGTAGGTTTCCTGTCCCAATCCTCAGCCTTTTCCTTTTGGGTCACACCACCTTCAGAGTTGTGACCATAACATTGAGTTCCTCACTAGTTGAGATGTTCATACTAATTGCCTTTTAAACTCCTTGCTCCATACCTGCACAGTTTTCTACTTCAGAAGAGAAATTGTAGATAATTAAAATAAAAATAGCTTAGCTTTTGCCCTTAAGCTCTCATGGGGTAAGTGAAGGGATCACGATCAAAAATAAAAAAGAAATGCCACAAATATCTATTTATAAATATTCTATCATAGTAAATAATTAATCTGTGTACTTTGCAGTTAAGCACACAAATTTTGACAACACTAGGGGTAAAAGAGTTATCAAGTAGGCTAAAACTCAGAAGATAAATGAACTAAAATAAATAAAACAAGGGCAGTCCAGGAGCTGGGGAGATGTCTCAGTGATTAGGCACTGTTTCATAAGCACGATGACTGGAATTGGATTGCCAGCATGTGTGCAAATGTGGGGTGGGCATGGTGGCTGGCCTATAATTCCAGTGCTCAGTGGAGACAGGCAAACTAGCTAGCTGGACTAACCAATCAGCAATCTCTAGACTTGAGGGAGAGAGTCTGCCTCAGGAAAAGCAAAAGGAGAGGAATCAAGGCAGATATCTCTGGCCTCCACACAAACGTTCATGGGCTCACACACCCACCTATGAGCCCAGACACATATGAACACACAGGCATCCCACTTACATGTATATGCACAGACATGCACACTACTATGGAGAGGTTTTAAACACATATAGCTGGATTACCCTCTAACTGGACATAGTGGTGATGGGGTGGGGCTCAGGAGCCTGAAAGCATGTTTTATAAATCACCACACCTCAACAGTTTCTTCAACTGTTTCATTTTCAACCTCCAAATGCCACCAAGATGGCCAGGTTTTACTCCCACCATAGCTGTTCTGGGATGTCTTGTGTCATGTTTAAAACCACTCACACAAAACACATTTCTTCTTCTGCTCTCCCTACTTTGCTGGCTGAGGTGGCATCCTATGACATCTGCTTGGATATGTGCTATCATCCCCTTCTTCTGTTTTACCTTAGAAGACTACTGGAGTGTCATTAGTGGTTATTATAAGAATAGAGGCTGGAGCTGGAGAGATGGCTTAGCGGCTAAGGCGCCTGCCTGCTAAGCATAAGAATGCTGGTTCCAATCTCCAGCGGTTCCAATCTCCAGGTCCCACGTTTAGCCAGATGCAAAGTGATGCAAGGGTGCAATGCCACACTTGACCACAAGGGGGAGCACGCATCTGGATTTCGTTCACAGCAGCTGAGAGACTGCTGGAGTGCCCATTTCTGTCTTTCTTTCCCTCTGTCTCTCTCTGTCTCTCTCTCCAAAAATAAATTAAAAATAATAAAAAATTTAAAAAAAGAATAGAGGCTGGAGAGATGGCTCAGTGGTTAAGGTGCTTTCCTGCAAAACCTAATGACCCAGGTTTAATCCCCTGCATGTTTCTGGAGTTGGTTTGCAGTGGCTAGGGGCCCATGTGCACCCATTCTTTCCATTTCTCTCTCACTTTCACTCTCACTCTCACTCTCTCGCTTTCTCTCTCTCTGTCTCTGCTTGCAAATAAATAAATAAAACATATCAAAAAAAGAGGGCTGGAGAGATGGCTTAGTGGTTAAGGCTCCTGCCTGCTAAGCCTAAGAACCCGGTTCCAATCTCCAGGTCCCACGTTTAGCCAGATGCAAAGTGATGCAAGGGTGCAATGCCGCACTTGCCCACAAGGGGGTGCACACATCTGGATTTCATTCACAGCAGCTGAGAGACTGCTGGCGCGCCCATCTCTATCTGTCTCCCTCTCCCTCTCTCTCTGTCTGTCTCTCTCTGTGTCTCTCCAAAAATAAAAAAGTAAAATCAAATAAAAGAATTACCACCTTTCTTACCTATGCCTCCAGTAGTGCTCCTTAAAGAAAGGGTAGGACATATGACATCAAGACCAGTAGATGAACCACAGAAATTTGTACTCATGGCTTTTGCACAAAATTGAATAAAATAATCTTTTCCTTCTCTAATAAAGAGCTATGTGTGTGAGATTGCTCCTGTCTCAGAATTCTGGAACATGCACTGTATTAACTCTGGCTTCTTTTTAGTATGAGTGCTTTCATCTCAAGTTAAACAGAGCTATAGGGAAGACACACAGATGAGAGTAGGGAAATGAATGTATTTTCTTCAGTACTCACTTTACTACACACAAGATGCCATTGTTCTCTTAATGCGTATCATCTATTTTTGACATTCCATGAATAGTCATTGAGTCAGTTAAGATTACTTAGCCTATCAGAATAAAATAAACCCCTTGGGCTGGACAGATTGCTTAGTGGTTAAGGCTAAGCCTGTGAAGCCTAAGGACCCAGGTTTGATTCTCCAGGTCTCACGTAAGCCAGATGAACATGTTGGCACATGCATCTGGAGTTTGTTTGCAGTGGCTAGAGGCCCTAGCACTACCATTCTCTCTCTCTCTCTCTTTCTCTCTCCCCGTCTCCCTGTCTCTAACAAATAAATAAATAAAAATAAAAATAAATCTTAAAAAAATAAACTTCTTTAGTCATTAACAGAATAGAATGTCACTGCTTAGAACTGTTATAAATTCACAGTTTTCTAAATATCTTAGAGAGGGGCACTTCCACTGATTTAATTGGACAGTCTGACAGTTGTGAGAGATTTCTAGCTAGGTAAGTTCCTATTTGCTGAATACTTTCAAGTTATTGATGTGATGTAGTCTTAACATATAAATTAAAATATAATAAATATATAGACTGGAGAGATGGCTTAGCAGTTAAGGTGCTTGCCTGTGTAGTATTAGGGCCCAGGTATGATTCCCCAATACCCATGTAAGCCAGACGCACAAAGTGGCATGTGAGTCTGGATCCATCTGCAGTGGTATAGACCCTGGCATACCCATTCTTTCTCTCAATTTGCCCTTCTCTGTGTTAAACAAACAAACAAAGAGATAAGTAATATTTAAAAATATAATACATATATAAATATAATAAATAGAAGTTTAAATAAAATAAATAGTCTTAAAAAGAGATTGTGTGCTATGTGTATATATATAATTACTCAAGAAAGGAGTAATTAATAGCAACTCTGCTGTCATTTTAAATAAATAAGATCTGGCAGGCTAGGCTTCTGGAGAGGAGTTTGAGACCAGCCTGAACAATGTAATATGACATGGTTTTAACAGAAACAAATCAATCAATAAGTAAATATACATTAGTTGAATGCTAAAAGCCCATGAGTTTGGGATTATTGTCATCCTTGTTCTTACTGATGATGAAAATGTTACTGAATTGTGAAATGTCTACCTGATAGTCCTAGAGCCAGGAATTGACAAGGAGAGACCATCTCTCTTTTCATACATCAAATCAGGTAGTTAAAGCAAATTCTCAGGGAACTTCACCCCAAGCTGAATGCCTAGAAACCATGCAGGTCCTCAAATACAAAGTTCTCTTCTTTTTAAAAATATTTTTATTTGTTTGAGAGAGTCAGAGAGAAAAAAGGAGAAAGAGAGAGAGGAGAAAGAATCAATATGGGCATGTCAGGGCCTCCTGCCACTGCAAATGAACTCCAGGCATGTGTCAGGATTTACATGGGTACTGGAGAATCGAACCTGGGCCGTCAGACTTTGTAAGCCAGTGCCTTTAACCACTGAACCATCTCTCCAGCCCAACTTCCCTTCTTGATATTTGTTGGGAGAGGGAGTTTACACGTGTGCTATTTTCCTGCATGAAGGTTTCCTCTGACTTTTTACTAGAAACCTCACCTTTGGAAACCAGGTGAGGGGACCACTCGGGTCTATTAGTTTAAGACTAGCCTGAACACCATGGTGAGATTACATCCCAAAACAAATGGAGACACGAACAAACAACCTGGGTGAGAGCTGATCCACCTCTACTATTTGACATGCTATCTTTGTGTGTGAGGATGAAGAACTGTGGACTGGTTTGATAAGACGTTGCACTGTCCTAATATTAACACTCATTTCTTCCCCAATTCCTCCCCTCTCTTCTTCCCTGTGTTTTAATATGGAAGGTAAGAACTCAGGTGTATCCTGGAAGAAAATATTTTCCATAAAAATAAATAAACTATTATCCCTTCAAGGCACGGTGCCACTGTTTCTTGGGATATAAGTGCTACTAAATGAATTATCTGTATTATTTGCAAAGGTGCTGATGAGGCAGGCATTGCATGGACAGACTCACGCCAGATGAGCAAGTTTGTCCCTAGGTGGAAATGACTTTTACATTTCACTGGGCTAGCCTCTCTCTCCTCCACACATTATTAGCCATGTAGTTCTTATATTTATATCTCCGTGAGACTGAACAGAATTACTCAGAGCTTCTAGCTCTTTCTAATTTTTTAATATTTTTTCCGGTCACCTTTCCTTCTCTATAATTTTATGGTGAACCTGTTTCTTGTTCCAAAGGACAACAAGCCTTTGAAAAAAATAACAATTGATCCGCTTGCTCTTAGCTGACCTGGTGATGTAAACATTTAATAATTATTATCTCATTAATGGGAACATGCACTTGAAAGAGAAACTGACACGTGTACCCTCTTTCAAACCAAATGCCTGTCTTCATGCTGCCAGATAAGAAAAGGTCGTCACCAAAATGCTCATTGTTCTGCCACACTCAGCTGAGTGAGCTGGGGATTGAATTAAATCTTAATGGATAACACATCAGGTATTTATTTAAACACTATTGTGCTCTATGCTAACTTCTTTACTGGTGTTGTTTTATTTGATCTTTATGTCCATGTCCTGGTATCACTATAAGACTACTTTTGTGCTCACTTCATAGCTGTGAATAGAGGCTCATGTAATTTATAGTTTCATAAGGTGGGGAGTCATCTAGTGACCAAATGTGAAGGGACAGTTAACCTTGAGCTCATAGGCTTCATTACGGGCCAGAGAGAGAATGCTAGTTCAATAAAGTTGTTCTACTGATAATAATATGGTATGGTATGGTATGGTATGTGTGTGTATGTGTGTATACTGTGTATATACATAAACAGATAGGTATAAAATTGAATGCTTTTACAAACATTTACATTAACCTGAAATAATGAATGGGCTTTGCATTCATCATAGTGGTTCGTAGCTCCAAAGTTAACAACCGAAGCTGACTGATTTTCATTAACATCTCCTTCCTGCAGAATATCATGTGTAATATTCTGAGATCCTTTCCTTCTCTAGCATCTCTGGGTACACTTGATTTTTGTACACTATGCTGTCTTTTGGAGTGTCTTTTTCATCTTACATAATATTTAAAGGTTACTATGATTTCTATGTTATTTGAAGCCTCAATTTAATCTGTGTAACAAGAGATATTCAATTGTAACAGCAATAGTTTTTGTTTTACCCCAAAGTACCACCAATGTAAACAGCTTGTGTTATTCATCATCCAGGCTTCCTAGAATAGAAATCGTCTGGTTTGGATGTACTTGGCATGCTCTGGAGATGTTTGCTGAGACCTGCATCCTTTCCCCTGTCCTCTTTCTGCCACAAGGTGAAAGCTTGTTCCACAGGGTGTTCCCCGCCATGATGTTCTAACTCATGAAGGAGACTGGGCAAAGGGATTATGGAATAAAACTTCTGTAACCATGAGATAATACCAATCTACTCTACTAGCATTCCTGGTCTGTTATTTGTTGCTAACCATTTCTATCTAAAGATCAATTAAGGGCTGGAGAAATGGCTTAGCGGTTAAGGCGTTTGTCTGAGAAGCCAAAGGATCCCAGTTAGATTCTCCAGGAGCCACATAAGCCAGATGCACAAGGAGCACATGTATCTGGAGTTCGTTTGCAGTGGCTAGAGGCCCTGGCATGCACATTCTCTCTCTGTCTGCCTCTCTTCTATCTCTCTCTCTGCTTGCAAATAAATAAATAATTTTTTCTAAAAAAAGATCAATTAATTCTTTCTCTTTTTTTTTTCAAGGTAGTGTCTTGCTCTAGTCCAGGCTGATCTGGAATTCACTATGTAGTCTCAGGCTAGCCTCAAACTCCTAATAATCCTCCTACTTCTGCCTCACTGGTGCTGGGATTAAAGGTGTGTGCCACCACACCTAGCTCCATTCTCTTAAAGAAGAGAAACTCCGGCTCCTAGATTTGAAAATTGAAGGGGATCATCGAAATATGTTGCAACAGGAGAAATACCAGCACTACATTATTTTGGAGCATTGGCTTATTAAGAATATCTTTAAGGAAGCATTGTACAATGAATTTAAGTAATGGTGAGGAACACAGCCCTCAGTTGAACAACTCATATAGACCTAAAGCTTGTTCACTATTGGAGCTGGGCGGCAGATTACTTACTCCTCAGTCATTCCTTATGGCAAGTATACTCCGGCTGGTACCCACATGATAGTCTTGGAGTGGCCTTGAAACAGATGACCCTGTCAACTACACCCAGATTATGACCAAAAGCAACTCTCAGGTAATAAATACACTTTGCTCTGATGCTGCTGAAATGAAGTAGTTCAGTAAGAGGTAATAGATAAGTAATACTGCCATCTCCCTCTACGCAGGAAGAAATTTCAGCCTACTAGCCCAGAAGTCAGTGAAACTAGTGTTTAATAAGATTGCCAAACAGATTAGCATTTTAGATATCTGAATTGTATACTTATACTGTAGATAAAATATGAAAACCCAAAGTTCACCAGCCTTGTCCTGTGTTTGAATCCTTCTATTAGATTTTACTTTGATCACTATGCTGCTGTGCTGTGTCAACAGGGTTAAAAAGAAAAAGAAAATCTCCAAACTTATCCAGGTCAAAAGATTGTCTGCATATGCAAGCTATCAAGGTCACATGACCTTGAAGTCTCAAAGGAAATGACTTCTTCTGTGACACAGGAGATTGGAGGTGTCAGAAAAGTCTCTTGACAATCTAGCATCTGCTCTGCTCATCCTTGTATTATGAGAACATGTTTCGGAACCTTGAATCCCTTTTTAAACACCTCAATTAAGATGCAAATGTTCTTCAGGAGAGTCTTATTGTAGTCTGCTACCAATAAAATCTACCAATAAAAATCTAAACAGAAAATATCAGGAAGGGGTCATCAGATGGTCTTCTGAGAAACATCAAAAGCAGTAGGGATACGGTTATAGAGCGTCTCCCTCTAAGCTGTGGCTATAAGGAAAGCAGTTATCAACAAGAACAGCACACAGTGTATAATGAGATCCATTTACTTACAAGCCTGCTGATATGAATTTGCTGCCACACAGGAGAGCAACGCTGTATTCATATTAAATTCAAATATGAGTGTTCATCAACTCTCCTTTATGGCTGGCTCATTCCTTGTAGACTCATTTGGTGCCCAAGGCAGAACACAAGAGCTCCTAAGAGGAATTGAAGAAATTGAATGTAGTGCAACATTGACTACCATATCCCGAGTCAGATCCTGCAGTTAGGATTCTATACGGAGAAACAGCACAATGCTTCACGTCAGGTTCTCCACTCTCAAAATTATGGCAGGCAAAAAAAAAAAAAAAAAAATCTTTGTGAGTGTTGATTCTTAATGCTGATAAGTGACTTGTATATCAGTCACCTGACCACAAAACTATCCCATGTCACCATTTTATGGTAGTTAAGCACACTGCATTTATTAGATGAATTGTGTTTTCTCTAATTCAAAGAATTAATTCATAGTAGAATTCTATTAAAATTTTTCCAGGCTGTAAGATAACCTGTTATATGATGGCTATCTCCATAGATGGAATCTTAAAGGTCTGGCATGGATTGATTTTCTATGTTAAATAGCACAATGATTTTAATCTATAGAATCAATGACCCAGTTGTATCTTGGGGAGAGAACTGAGAAATATCATTAGCATTAACATTCAAAATTCTGTTTTGCCTTTAAGCCTCTTTTACAACATATTTATAGCCCAGGGGCATTAATTCATTTAGGAAATCATACATTTTTTCATGGAAAAATACTACATAAACATTGTTCTGTAGCAGATAACATTTCAAAGACTGAAGTGTCTGTTACAGTGTGTATTTGAAGTATCTTCAAAAGCCTCTTCATTAAAGGCTGGGTTTCCAATGGGGTACTACTGGGAGGTTATGAGATCTTCTTTTTATTATTTTATTTATTTATTTATTTGAGAGAGAGAAAGAGGGAGAGAGAGAGAGGGAGAGAGAGAGAGAAAACGAATGGATGCGCCAGGGCCTCGAACCACTGCAAATGAATTCCAGACACATGTGCCCCCTTGTGCATCTGGCTTAGGTGGGACCTGGAGAATCGAACTGGGATCCTTTGGCTTTGCAGGCAAATACCTTAACTTCTAAGCCATCTCTACAACCCTGGTTATGGGATTTTAAGGGGTGGGGTTTAGAGTTCTTTATATAATTGGAATGGGCTTCTGATGGTTATTTTGAGACCTTATTTCTTCCTTTCACTCTTTTGTGTCTGGCCACGAGTTTCATGATTTTGCCTCACATTTGCTGCCATGACATGCTGTCTTACCACAGACCCAAAGGTAATGGCACCAAGTGATCATGGACTGAAACTTTCCATATTGAGGAGCAAGCTTCCCCTCTTTTTAAGTGGCTTTATCTCAATAGTTTTGTAGCAGTGAAAATCTGAATGATACATTGTCTGCAACAATTAACTTTTCATATCTATTACCAATGTGCTTAACATAAACAATTTAAGTATTATAGTTTCAGAGTTTAGTAATAATGACCTTGAGGGTATGGCAAACAAGAATTCATTTTTGGTGGTCAAGAAGCAGAAATATAAGAAGGGTCCAGGGTAAGGAATATCCCCTAAGGATATCAGCTCAGGAAACTACTTCATTCAACTATACCCAGCTTCTTACCTTTAACTATTTCCCAATGATACCATCTCATAATGAATAACTCCATCAAGGGATTAAGTCCTTGCAAAGATGAGGACTGTTATGATCCAATTGTCTCTGGAGACAACCTCACAGACACACAGACACACAGCCACTGATGTGCTTTATTTATATTCTAGACATTCCTTAATCCAATTAAGATTAGCCATAACAAATCAACCACTTGTCACTCTCACATTCAAACATACCTTAAACCTAACATCATCCTAAATGCAATCAATTAAACAAAAGCTATGTTGGTTATTATAAGAGAGATAATATTTGTTTTAAAATAATACACAGTGCAACAGTACCCATAGCAATAAATCTTCTGAGACAAAATGAAAGTAAAGTATGTGAGCAGAACATAGGCTCTGGGTCCTCTTCCAGAAACTCTCTCTTCAGGTGTTTATCCCGAGTGAACCCTGGGCTGTTATTGGTCAGCTCTTCCCTTCTTTCTTCTCTGCACCAAACTTACACTTTACACTATTAACTTAGTGCTGGGTAAAAGAATAACAAATAATCTCTCCTGAAATCATGAAAAGAAAATATCTGGTCCCAAGTGTGAATTATTGCTGCAGAGAAGGTACAAAACAATATCAAATGAAAAGTTTAATTCACTCTTTGTCCATGTCCACATTGCCCTCAAGATTCCAAAGAGATCTTCAATGAGAATTAATTTAAAGTGGCCTCAGAGTGTGGCTGAATCCTGGTAACCAAGATAGGCCCTGCTTTTCTTTCCAAGAACAATATGGTTTTGACTCAGATCCCAAAGGCAAGCAATAGGCCAAATGCCAAAAAAGAAAATTATCTGCCCAGAATAAGGCCATATTTTCTAAAATCACAACAAAATACAAAGAAAATCAAGAAATTAAATAATGAAATGGGAATGAGAGCTTGCCAAAAACTCAAAACAGTAGAACTTAAAGTTTTGCTGGGCTGGAGAGATAGCTTAGCGGTTAAGGCGCCTGCCTCCTAAGCCTAAGAACGCTGGTTCCAATCTTCAGCGGTTTCAATCTCCAGATCCCACATTTAGCCAGATGCAAAGTGACGCAAGGGTGCAATGCCGCACTTGACCACAAGGGGGCGAACGCATCTGGATTTCGTTCACAGTAGCTGAGAGGCTGCTGGCGCGCCCATCTCTGTCTGTCTTCTTCTCCCTCTCTCTCTGTCTCTACCCCCCGAAAAAAAAAGTTTTGCTTTGTTGAAATTATCAGTGGCATAATATATAATGGCCTTATAAAACATGATTAAGTAGAGAAGCTTGAAGACTTGATTGAGAAACAAGAGTCCAGTGGCCAGGATATGACCCAGTGAGTAAAGGTGCTTGTTGGCCAAGCCTACTGACCTGAGTTCAGTCCTATCCCAGAACCCACATATAGGTCCACAAAAAGAACACAGTGGGATGTGGTCCCAACATATGTAGAGAAATAGGAAGTAGAGCGTGGAGAATCCATAGCCCACGGGCACTTTTTAAAGCAGCATGAGACCCTGTCTTAAAGAAAGTGGGAGAAGAGAACAGATAGGAAAAGGTGTTCAATGCCATTAGCATCAAACAAATGAGATTTTATTTCTAATCCCACTGTATAGTCAAGATCATAAAGACTAGGCCAACAAGAGTATAGAGGGTGTGGTAGCGCTTGAAAGCCTGTACATACCAGTGACATGAGAATTCCTGCAACTTCTGTCAAGTGCTATAGCACCAGCTAGTGCTCATTGGCATGTGTACCAGGATCCAGAAGCTTATCCAAACTATTTTTCTTTAAATTTTGTTGTTTATTTATTTGAAAAAAAGGCAGAGAAAGAGGCAGATAGAAAGAGTGAAAGAATAGGTACACTAGTGCCTCTAGCCACTGCAAACCAACTCCAGACTCATGCACCATCAAGTGCATCTGGCTTACGTGGGTTCTAGGGAATCAAACCTGGGTCCTTAGAGTTTGCAGGTAAGCACCTTAACACCTAATTCATCTCTCCAACCCTCAAACTAATTTTGTATGTATTATTACATATGCAAAATAATACATACAAAATATAATGCATTATGTGTTATAATTTCTATATGTACATACATTGTATATAAATAATCTATTACATATATTATTATACATGTAATATAACAACACTCTCTATATATTACATATTATATATTAATATGCAAGTATAATATTTTTATATTAAATAAATGTAATAAATATATTAAAAATAAGTATACTTAAAAATAAATATAATAAGCAGCACTTCTAGGAATGTTTGCAGCATCACTATATCAAATAATAAAAATAATCAATTTAGCCAGGTATGATGGTCCATGCCTTTAATCCCAGCATTTGGGAGGCAGAGGTAGGAAGATAGCTGTGAGTTCAAGGCCAGTCTGAGACTACAGAGTGGGTTCTGACCAGAATCTACCTTAGAAAACAACAGCAACAACAAATGAATCAATTAAAAAGCATTTAAAGGTTCAGTTGTAATTAAAAGTGCTAAATTGTCATATATTATTCAGTGAGAAATGATGTATTACTGCAATGATAGAGACAAAACTAAGAAGTATAACATAGAACAGATTAAACAGTCTATTGAGTGCATACGATGTAATCTCATTCATGTAACTTACAAAAATACCACTATCAATGAAAATATTGAATACATTATTGTAATTGCTCATTGGAGACAACTTTTTTGAGTCAACATGAAGTATGTTTCTGTTCTACTTTTTTCAGGATTAGTGTTCTGGCCTTATTAATTCCTTATAAACTGTTTCTACTATACAGATGGGTTTGATGTGTTTGGGGGAAGGATAATATTCAGTCATGTGCTACATAATTTCTTCATCTATGATAGAGCACATGTGTACAGGTGGGCCAATAAGATTATGTCAACAGAGGTGTTAAATGACAAAACTGCCTTAGGACTCCTTGTATAGTACATGTCTCCAATG
The DNA here is from genome assembly GCA_036365145.1 of Orientallactaga sibirica. Lineage (NCBI taxonomy): Eukaryota > Metazoa > Chordata > Mammalia > Rodentia > Dipodidae > Orientallactaga > Orientallactaga sibirica. Next base: position 20,653,485 of record JAEOAD010000006.1, read on the forward strand.
CTAAGTGAAACTTAGACATTTACATCATGACAAATATGTCTGACAAAAACTTAAATGTAGATTTCTTTGTCAAGAAACAATTCACCAATGAATAGAGAAAGAAGATAGAGAATAATGGAATTCTGCACTTCATAGAGATGACACACAAAAGCAAAAATTGCTCATACAATCCCCCTTTTGAGTAGCTGCTACCTGTGATTTGCATTCTTAAAGAGTGGGACACAATTACAATTAAACATTGAAAATAAAGCTAGGTGACCTGGCTGTTTCATGCCTATAGGCCCAGTCACTAAGGAGGCTGTTCCATGTTTGCTATAGTTCAGGAATTCAAAGCCATTCTGAGCAACATAAATAAACTAATCACAATGTAAATGAATAAAGTTTGAGGATGTATTTCTACTTCTCAATTTAATACTTGATTTTCTTTGTGAAGAATTAATTAGGTGTGGAGGAAAGAAATCACAATTTGTTGATAATCACTGCAAATCAAAATTATTATATAATCATATAGCTACTAGATAATAATTATAATTTCATCAGCTGAACTTCAATATATGAAACAGTTTATCCTCCAAGCTTCATAAAAATCTAATTATCAAATGTTATTGCTGTATTCCATGGTAAAGAAAATGAAGAAATCCTTGGTTCTTTTATGACCGATATTTTTATTATAAATCATAACTTTTATACAACCATGAGTTGTAATACTTGTATTGTTCTGCAGTGTCATAACTTGTAATGGAATGAAGTATATTTCAAAGGAAGAATACTAATCTACTATGTATAAATTTTTCTACAAATCACATATTCATGTTTTCTTAAGGTGATATTGGAAAATAAGCATTATAAATTTTGCTATACAGATAATTAGATTAAATTTGTATAAGCTCTATGTCTTGTAATGGGCCAAGGAGTCTTCAACTCCAAAGCTATTCAGTTGAATCTGTTAGCAAATAAAGATATGTGACACATTATTTTCTTTAATAATACATTACATATATTTAGCTTTTCTGTTTCTTCTTAGAAATATGTTTATTTATTTATTTGATAGAAAGAGACAAAAAGAAATATATAGAGAGTGAGTCTGGGTGTGCCAGGGCCTTGTGACACTGCCATTGAACCCCAGACAAATGTGCCACTTCATGAAACTGGCTTTACATGGACACTGGGGAATCAAATCTGGGCCACCAGGCTTTTCAAGCAAGCGTCTTCAACAGCTGGGCCATCTCTCCAGCCCATATTTAAATTTTATATGAGTTCCCACTCCATCTGTAATTTGATATTTTAGTGCTTCCATTAGTAGGATATAGCTCTATATCCAGAATTTTATTTTCATAAGAATATGAAGTTTACCAAAAGGAAACTCCTCCAACTAAGTGTATAATAGAAAGCTGGTGAATTATAATCCTCTCTTGGAGACAGCAAGGAGCACTTCAATCATAAAGACAATGGCAGGGGCTCACTGTGTAGCTTCATTAAGTTACAGCATGCCATCACAAACTTGTATCAGTAGTTAAAAAGCAGAAAATCTGCCAAATGTTTATAATAACCTGGTTGCTCTTCATTACATTGTTGCAAAATGCTGTTTGCTCAAAACTAAAAGAGCTTCAAACATGTGGAGTGTTCTGACTGATAATCTCAGCATCCCTGGCTGATAGCATCACAGAGAACATTCAGATGTCCAACATAAAGCACTACAGCACTTGCTTGATACGAATAACCTAGATCACATCCTTTGCCTACTTCTTCCTTCTCTAAGACATGGTCTTGCTACGATGTTCAGACTGTCTCCAAATCCCCTGCTTCACTCTCCCATGTTCTGGGATGACAAGGGATGCACCACTACAGCTGGCCTTTATGTCAAACATGACAGTTTTTTTTTTTTTTCACAAGGCAGCATGAATGGAGCAGAGATGTTATGTCAAGACGAGTCACATGCCAGGGGAAATGACAAGAATCAACTGTAATTGAGATCCTAGGGGCAACCCTAAAATTATTAACCACCAAAGAATGACCTGTCAATCAACTATTCTGTAGTTTTCTACTAACATGTCAAACTAACACAGAAGTCCTTTAAATAATTTTTGAAGAAGAGTTATATCACAATAATTGTGGTACTTCATGAGTCAGAAGCTACTCACACATATAAAATTATTTCCAGGTGAGTGATTGTAATCAAATATTTTTTATTTGCTAAGTGAAAAAGACACAGATAGATACATTGTTAATATCAGGTCTCAGGGAAAGATATAAAAATGGAGAATTCTAAGAACATACTCCTTAGTAGTGTTATACATTGTAATAAAAATCATTTCTAGGGCTGGAGAGATAGCTAGCTCAAAAGTTAAGGCACTTGTCTGAAAAGCATGATGACCAGGGTTCCATTCCCCAATATCCACTTAAAGCCAGAAGCACAAAGTAGTGGATACATCTGGAGTTCCTTTGTAGCTGCTAGAGGCCCTGGAATCCCATTCCTTCTCTCTCTCTCTCTCTCTGTGTCTGTCTCTTTCCCCACCCTCTCTTTCTCCAAATAAATAAATAAATATAAACAAAATAATTTCTATTAGGAAGATATTCAGGCTGATCAAATGATAGCTACTACTTGGTCTATTTTCTTGAAGAAAATCTATATCTCAAAGTACGTAGTTTTAATTTTTTTAATGACAAAGAACCTGTATTTTTAATGACAGGTACCAAGAACAATTATCAGCATTGCTTGCATCCAACTATCACTTTCTAGTTGGTAGGATGCTCTAAACACTCTCTTGTCTGACTCATTCCACTCGGCAGGCAAGATAAATGCTATCCCTATTTTATAGATGAATTACCAGGTTCTGTGATTATCTAAAAGTTATAACCCATATAGGATAATAATCTCAAGAAGTATCTCAAAAATCTGGCCTATTTCTTCTCTCTCTCTCTCTCTCTCTCTCTCTCTCTTTCTTTCTTTCTTTCTTTTTTCTTTTCTTTCTTTTTCTTTTCTTCAGAGTCCAGACTTTTCCTCATAACCAGTGATTCTTGGAAAAGGGCATTGCAACTGTAGGTGACTGACACTGTTGACTCAAGATTCATGCTTTGGTTAATCTACTTTTTATATAATCACTCATTGCCAGAAGTAGCAACCTCATATCATTGCTCTGCTTTGGTTAGAAATTATGATAATTCAGGTTAATAGACATATTCATTTGAAACATATGGTACTGAATTCACAGTATACTCAGCCTTTGGGTTTTTTTATTTTGTTTTTAGTTTGTTTATTTTTCCTTTTTCTTACTTTCTTGTTTGTTTTGCATGTTGTGCTGTCTTTGAAACTGGCTTGCCTGGACCAACAACTCTGCTGTTCATGACACAAAGTCCTAGGGGCAGCCATCTGCATACTGAAAGGGCAGTTTGGGGAATACCATTTCAGTGGCATCCATGGGTATAGATTTTGAACATGATTTCTAAGGGCTTCTTAATGGAAATTAAAGCTATGAGTTTTGATAATCTTGCATGGCTGTGGATTATTTGTGTCCAGATTAGCTGGAATTAATAAGAATGTGAAAATTTGATCATTTTTACACCTTCATATTTCTAAAGATTTTATTTATAGAAAGTATCCTAGCAGAAAGAATCATTTAAAACAGGAAAAAATCGGATTCACTTCGGAAGAAGTGATGTCTCAAGCTTAGAAAACTTTTTCCTTATTAATCACAGACACACTTATCATAGACATATTGTGTGTTTGTACCATCCTTTCCCTCGTCCCTGTCCCCATTCCACTGGGGGCCTGCCTCAGTGGGGTTGCAGGTTTTCCCCATGGGGTTGTGGGTTATGCATTGAGGGAGCAGTAGTCAGTCATTGGGGAGAGGAGTGCCTCTGGGCATGAATGTACCAACTTGTGGCTCTAACAGTCTTTCTAACCCCTCTTCTGCAAAATTCCCTGAGCCTTGGTGGGTGTGTTTTAAGTCTACTTCAACGATGGGCTCTAAGAAGCCTCTTGATCTCTGCTTTGGTAGGTGTTGAGTATCCTCAGCATCTGTCTCCTTCACCTGGTACTGATTTTCAGTCTCAACATGGAAGCTGCCTTCTTGCTCATCTCCACAATTCCTCTGTGGTTTCAGCTGGGCCTTGGCTGAAGTGTGAGGGATAGTTTATTTCCTCGGGTCTCACCAGCATCTGTGAAAGAAAAGCAGATTCTCCAGCCGAGAGTAAATTCAGCACAGGGTAACTTGGATAAGCATTATTAATTTAGGGAGAATTTGATGGATATAGTCCCTCTTTTGGTGCCAGATTAGTAGGAGCTTGCCATTGGAAAGCATACTCTTTGTCTCCATAGGATTCTGACCTGGTTTCCAGTTCAACATATGGTTTCCTTTCCACTGAGCAGATCTCTTAGACAATCAGAAATCTATTGGTTACCCACAAAGGCTGTGTGCCACTAATGCACTGGTGTGCACATCTCATCAGAGGATGTTTGCCTCTGAGTAGCTTAGACCTGTGGTTGCTTGGACAACTGTTAGCCACTTTCCTCCAGTAAGTAGCTCATGTAATGCTTTCCAGCACTAGATGGGCTGTCTGGGGACCTCAGCCCAAATGCAAATCACATGCATTGCTTCCAACTGGGCCTTACTCCATTATCCCTGTCGGGCATGGCAGCAGCACTTGCCTTGCTTTAAGTAATAAAACTCATTGTTTCTAATCCTGGACTTTCATGTCACTGACAACATCCATGAAAATGTGATCAACTGCCTACATCTTAGCTCTTTAAACGAATAACATGCAGACTGTGATAGAGTCATGGAGGAATGAGTAAGAATGCAGCTGAACTTGGGGATGACTGGATGAGTTCATAGAGCTCAGCATGACTCAGTTTTCCTGTGGGTCAGAAGCATGAACTCATTTGCAAGCAGTACTTACCTTATTTCTCCATTCTCTATGAAATTTTATATAGTGTTTTTATATAGTTTGAAAGGCAGAAGATTTAAGAGAATTTAGTTAGCCTTTGTATCCGTATGGCAATTAGAGAAAGGCCTAACTTTATTATATACAGATAGAACATTTTATATAGTGCTTAAGGTAGAAGATTTAATAGAATTCACTTAGCTTATCTGCCTCTGAAAACAATTATAAAAAAGAGACATGTTTATTATATATAGAGAGAGACAAAGACAGAGATGAGAGAGGAAGATAAAGAGCGAGAAAATAAGGAGGAGGAGGGGTAGGAAGCCAAAAGGAACAGGGAGGAGAAGAAGAGAAGAGGAGAGGAGGGGATAGGGTAAGGGGAGACAGGAGAAAAGGAGAAGAGCAGAGGAAGAAGAAAAGAGAAGAAAATTAAAGAAAAAAATCACAAAATAAAAACTTAAGGGGTTCTTAAAGATGGGGTATATTTTGGGGAAATAATCCATTTGTAAATAAGAAAAGTGAGCTTAGGCATACCCAGGGCCCCCAGTGATAAAGTAACAACAGGTCACTAATAATAACTACTTCATTCTCTGTCACACTCGTCAGCATGTTATAGTCAGTGTGATCAGTGGATAATGAGGGTTAGAGGTGAATACTGAGATAGCCAAAGGAAAGAGCTGTCTGTACTCTGTAGACAGAAAAATGGTATTGACAGAGTAGGGTCATCAGAAGCTCGGGGAGGCCATGTAGCACAGGACCTGACCACAAAGAGAAGGGCAATCCCGGCAGTTCTCCAGGAGGGTATATTATGGGATGAGTCCTAAAAATAGTAAAGGAAGGTGACATCTGGAATCAGTCATTGGTGGGATGAGGGCAGAAACACCAAAAAAAAAAAAAAAAATAGAAAGCACCCATACAGTCTCTACTTTTGCCAGCCACTCTCCCATGAAGCCCATGATCCTTAGAACCTGACAGAATGCTAGCAGACAGAGTTTGTGGAATGCAGTTGGCCAAAGCACTTGGCTCAGCTCACTGAGTACAAATATTGACTGTGGCTAAGAAACAATGTGTAGAGAACAGGCATGTCCTACTTCATATTTTAACTCTTTAATGATGTTACATGGGATAATTAACTGGGAAAGGCTGATAAATTAAACAAGAGGACACCATGGCCCCAGAGACCATTCTAAATTTCTTACTTCCTTATTTTACCCATGTTTCTCAAGTAATGACCTATTTGGTTTTTTAAAAATTTATTTTTTAGCTGGTTGTGGCTTATTTTTTGCGGCCAAAGTCCACACCAAGGAAACTGTACCCAGTGACATGTGATAATAGATTAAAGCAGAACAAATAGTCTAGATTTAGAGCTAAAAACCTGTAGTCTGTATATTTTTATTCTAATATATCTTGGTTTTATGGGTAATCACATTTTAATTGTTTTAAGTCACAAGTGTGTACATTTGCTACCTAAAATTTTGAAAAATCTATAGCAGAAACATTAACCCATCACCCTGGTTTCACTGTTCTCTCCCATTGGCTCCCTGGTCCTTGTAATCTTGGCCAGAGCAGTTCAGATGAGGCACACAGAATGTAGTGTGGAAGACAGATGGCGTTCATTACAGAGCAAAGTGGGGTACCCTAAAGGGATGAACATGGAAGATAGTCAAAGCAACCATTGTAGAGAAACCGCTCTCAAGAGGTTAGACTGGACAATGTCCAAAGAGACCATTTTTGCCAACTTACATGTCAGTCAGGATTTACACTGTTTCTAAAGTTTCTGGAAAGGACAGCTATCCTAAGGGAAATTTTCATCTCCAGGCAACTGACAGGCCCATTTGCCTTGACTGGCGCAGGAGGAGCAATGATGCATAAAGCCTGCTGCCAGATATTAATCTTATAAAAGTTAAGCTTCCTGGAACCAGGCTTAATAATTGTCTACTAATGACCTTTTGGTCAGTTCAGAGTATCAGGTTTCATGGACTAGAAATAATAGAGAAAAAGAGCTTTGAGAATATATTAAGGGGCATGGAACTATTTTATTTTAATTATGAAACTATTTATCTGAACTAGAACCAGTAGTGTTTGCAACACCTAATACTTGGTACCAGCCCTGTCTTCTTAAAAAACAATTAATTATATTTCTGAACACAGAGAGAGAGAGGAAGAGAAAGAGAATAAATGGCATCACCAAGGCCTCTTAGTCCCTTCAGACAAACTCCAGATATATGCACCACTTTGTGCATCTGGATTTACATGGGTTCTAGGCAATGGAACTCAAGTCATTGGATTTTGAAGGCAAGCTCCTTAAGCACCAAGTCATCTATCCTTCTGTGTTCTCATCTTCCCCAATCTCCCCAGTAATAAGAAAATTTCTCCATCTCTCTGACAGCATGTAACCTCAGAAAAGAGCCTTTCTTAAAAATGGTAGTGGGGGGTGAATACCGGGGTGACTCAAAACTCATCCAAGTGCTGAGAAGAAGACAATGGAAGGTCCAGCAGTAAGTAAGACACTTCTACCACACCTTCCAAGGCTCAGGGACCATTGTGGAAAAGATAGTGGCAAGAATATAACAGCCAAAGGATGAAAAGTGCTTTGGAATGCTGTCCTCCATACACAAGTGGCCAATGCATTCATAACTTCACAGTGGCTGACATTACCCACACAAGACCTGCATAATATGAGGGCAAAAAAAATGACATCAAAATAGAAGAGTGACTAGCTGGAAAGAAGGGATTCAGTGGAAGGGGAATACAGGAGTGAAGAGAAAGAAGGGTAGGTGGAGGGGATTATGATCAAAGTCCATTGTATATATGAGTGGAAATTGTCAATAATTAATAAAATAAAAATAATAGTGGTAATTTATAATCAGTTTGCCATTAGAAAAGCCAGAAATGACACTAGCATGATGTTGCAGTCAAGTTCACATTGCTGGCAGAAAACACCCAACCAAGAGCAGCTTGTGGGAGAAAAGGTTTATTTTGGTTTACAGACTCGAGGGGAAAACAATGGTGAGAGGAGAGGGTAGACATCACCTCCTCATCAACATAGGGTGGAAACAGCAACATGAGAGTGTGCCAAACACTGACAAGGGGAAGCTGGCTATAATACCCATAAGCCTGCCCTCAACAATACACTGCTCCCAGGAGGTGTTAATTCCCAAATCTTCATCCGCTGAGAACTTAGCATTCAGAACGCCTAAGTGTATGGGGGACACCTGAATCAAACCACCACACATGGTTTCTCAAGAGAAGAATTTAAGAATTTCTAAACTGGTAGGGAATATTGGTAAATGACTGCATTGTGTGGGGGTAGGGGAAGTTTCTAACAGAAGTAGACAAGCAAACATAGCAAACAAATTCCTGCAATTTCACACCAATGCATGATATTAATTTAAATCCCAGGCATTGTATGAACGAAGATCATCAGATTAACGTTTAATAAAACCATTGAATTATCTCAAGGATCCAGAGGACCAAATCCAATTACAAAATATCTCAGACATCTATTTGTTACTCAAAGCAGTTCTTAATTTAGTATGTTTATCAATTCTATCAATGCAGGGCTAATAAACAAACAAATCTCTGAAGAATCATTTGCATTGTATCAAATAATTTATAAAGAAAATAGGTATTGTTTCTAGTTAAATATCAAAGAGATTAAAAGTAACAAAGAGTTTCCAAGGGAAATAAGAAGCAATAGCATTGTTTTTTCTCTCAAATATAACTGGAAAGTTTATGCTTGGCTATAATATTTAATGTTTTTAGTTGATGAAACCGGTTATTACTTCTACTTTTATCTAGACTATTTCAAAGGTCTATCAAGTAGTTCATTAGTTTTACAGAGCAAGTTTTTATAATCATTAGACAATAATTCATTTTAATGTATAATCACTTTAAGTGAATATAGTAACTCTTCTGGAAAACATTATTGGCTTAATCTACTAAACCAGAAAATGAGAAAAATTAAAAATTAAATATTTGGTGAGCATGCAAAGCAATGTGTGTATTTTAACAGGGGAAACAAAACAATTTTTTTTTTTTTTTTTTGGTTTTTTAAGGTAGGGTCTTGCTCCAGCCCAAGCTGACCGGGAATTAGACTCACTTACAGTGATCCTCTTACCTCAGCCTTCCTAGTGCTGGGATTAGAAGCATGTGCCACCATGCCCAGCATAATATTTACTTTTAGTGAAAAAAAATGAGGCCCTTAGAAAGTAACCTGAATTTATGAAGTCATATAGCAAGATGCCCTGGAGTCTCATTCACAGGATCCTTACTTAGAAAGTCCTTGAAACTCAGGAAACACTGGGAAAACATCCAAAAGGAGAGTTAAAACTAAAAAGAAAGATAACTTATATACATGTTTCGTAGGCAGCAAGCATTATGAAGCTGGTTTTCATGTAGAATGAGCAAGCAACACTTGAAATAGACAGAGCTCCACTGTGTATTAAAAATGATGTTAAACATGACAGTAGAACTTAAGAGCATAGCTTTGATGTTAAATAACCCTCTGTAAAAATCTTAATTTTTTCCTTCCATTCTTCATATTTGATATTTCTAAGCTAGGGCTCCTTGCCAGTTGTTAATGTCACTGAAAGCCAGCTCTCCTTTCATTTATTTTTTTTATAATTGACACTAAACTGAATGTATCACAAGGTGTTTTAAAAGTGAAGTAAGATAGTGTATGGAAAATTCACAGGATAGCAAGTGATATAAAGAGAATGGATGATTTCTGTCAGTGTGTCATTTGTCTTCTCATCACTGGGACAAAATGCGTGACTATAACTGTGTAAGGGAAGAAGGGTTTATTTCAGTTTATAGTTTCAGGTCCCACTCCATCATGGCAGGGAAGGCATGGTGACAGGAGCTTGAGGCAGCTGTTCACATTCAGTCCACAGTGAGGAAGCAGAGTGTGATGAATGCTGCCGCTCAGCCAGCATTTTATATATATATAGTCCAGGATGCCAGCCCACAGAATAGTTCAGGTAGGTCTTCTCACCTTAATTAACCTAATCAAGACCATCCCTCAGAATGTCCTCAGAGGTTCACGTAATCTACATAATCACTCAAAGGTGACTCAAGGTCAAGTCAAATTGGCAGATGGAGATGGCTGAGCATCATGGGAAAGACCGAACCATTGCTTGGCAAGTGAGCAGGAAAAGAGAGCTCACAACTGCTGCTCTTGGAAGTCTCTGGTACCTTGATCAGATTCAGTGGTTTGAGAGACATAAAAAAAATCTCAAAAAACAATTTTCAGATCCTGGTTGATGTTCCTTTAAACAGAACAAAAAAAAAAAGAAAAGAAAAGAAAAGAAAAGAAAAGAAAAGAAAAGAAAAGAAAAGAAAGAAAAAGAAACTCTAAGCATGGCTCAGGAAGAATACAGATTCAAAGTGGTACAACTTTATTGCTGAGAAATCATGGAAGGGGCTTTGTTTTAACTGTGGATATATTCAGCCTCTGGTAAAGATCTGTGGAGAGAAAACAATGGATATAAAAGCTGGAAAGATGGCTCGGCTTGGTAAGTGTGCTTCCTGCAGAAGCATAAGGGCCTGGGGCGGGGGAGGGGGGCGGGCGATGGCCCAAATTTCATTCCCCCAGTATTCACGTAAACTGCTGGGTGTAGCTGTGCACATCTGTGATGGCAGTCTGGGGAAGCAAAGTCACTGAGGCTCACAGGACAGGGGTGTGGATAAAAACAAATTAAAAACAGCAAACCCCAGAACAAGGGAAGAGAGGCAGGTGGCAAGAGATTCATCTTTAGAAGGAACAACAGGCAGGTGAGTGATGGAAGGGAACCCTGTGCTTTTCTTCTTCTCCCACAGGCCACAGGCACGGGCACAGGGCAGCACATCAACACATACATGTGCATACATTTATACCTCACCTCCCACACAAACACAACACACACACCACATCATACAAACTACACATGCATGCCCCCCCACACATTAATGGATATAATCTGTGACATGCTGGAGTTTTACTTTTCTTAGTTCACTTATATGTTGCTATACCACATCCCCTTTCAAAGGATATCTTCTATGCCAATAATAGGAACAAAGGACCAGAAGAGGAATTATAGTGTGTTCCCTGTGTCTGACCAGCATAGCCCTTCTTTCTTTCACATCCTAGTCACCAAAAATGAAACAGCATAATGCCTTAAGGAACAAGGAGTATTAACTCAGCGCAGTTCTATAAATTTTTAGCACTAATTTTAACTTTAATGCAGGTCTTGTTATTTTAAAGTTCTATTGCTTTTTATGACAGTTTAGGCACAAGAGTATCAAATATTTGACACCACAAAGGGTTCGTGTGTGTGTGTGTGTGTGTGTGTGTGTGTGTGTGTGTGTGTGAATGTATGCTGGTATATGTGTGTTGGAATATGTGTGTGTGTGTGAGTGTGTGTGTGTGTGTGTTTATACATAATTCTTAGTGATTGCAAAATGGATTTCTACCATCCTATTGATATGGCAATCTAGAAAACAGATCTACCAAAATGATTCTGCTTAATGCTTATAACCTTCTAAGTTATTGTAGTTGAAGATATTTAGAATTAGCATGGCTATAGGTCAAGGTAAATCACAGATTAGGTCAAAGCCTGTGCTCTCCTTCTCAGTTTAAGAATTCATATACTCAGAAGATAGGGAGAAATCTCAGTGGGTTAGAGTGCTTGATGCACAAGCATAAGGATCAGTGTTCGACCTCCCTCCAGCACCCACATAAAAAGCCAGTTGTGGCTATGCACACCTGTAATCCAGTATTAAAGAGGATGGAGACAGGAAAATCATGGGGGCTTGCTAGTCAACTGGTCTAACTAGACAATGGTGAGCTGCAGATGCAGTAAGAGTATTCATAGCAAGGAAATAAGATCTAGGAGTGATAGAGGAGGGCACCCTATGCCCTCCTTTGACCTTCAGACATGTGTGCACAGGGCACATGCATCTGTACTCAATATGCATACACCACCCATGTATACATATGTGCATATATCTCATACACACACTAAAAAAATCCATGTACACAGATTATCAAATCTATATCTTTGCATTTAATTTTTTACCCAATGCATTTAAAGGGTGCAGAATTTTTATTGTGCCAATTAATGAGTGAATGAACAATCAAGTGTTTTGGACCCATGAGGATAGTATTTAGGTGTGTATTTTCCACTTTCATATCATCTTGTTTGCACCTCAGTTCTTTCGCTTACAGTTTATAAGCTTTATGTTCTTATAAGTTTATAAGTTTATGTTCTTATAAGTGTTTCTGTGTCTGTAAACAAGAGCCAATAGATTAGAATTACACTTCGACAAGTTGTTTCAATATTAAACCAAACAAAGTTATTACAGATAATTTGTATCAACTTCTTAAAGTGGAGGAAAGGGTGCATAACACTCAACTTGATTGAGTTATTTTTCTTCCTAATTCTATATAGACTCAGGAGCTATGTGCACTCCAAAATACCATATCTAGCTATGTTCATACTGTTTATCAGTGGATAACTAGAAATAATTCAAACTAACATGAACCTTCATAAAGTTTTTTTTTTTTTTTTGAAACATGAAGCTTACCAAAAAGAAAGAAGGAATGAAAACAGAAGGAAGGAGAGGAAGGAGGAAAGAAAGAATAAGGGAAGGGAAAATTTAACAACAACAAGTACTAAAGCTAACCAAGAAAAAAATATTTATAAATCGCTGTGCTTTTTAAACAAAAAGAATTTCATAGAAAATTTGGTCAACTTTAGCCAGAAGTATAAGAAGTCAAGATATTGTAGAATTATCAGAGTGCATCCTTACATCATTGAGCTTGTTGTAAAATAAAGACTTTACAAAGAAAAGAAAAAAAAATCTCTTCAGCTATAGAGATGGTTTAGAAGTTATGGCACTTGCCTGAAAAGCCAAAGGACCCAGGATTTGATTCCCCAGGATGCACATAAACCAGATGATAAGGTGGCATGTGCATCTAGCGTTTGTTTGTGGCTAGAGGGCCTGGTATACTCTCTCTCTCTCTTTTTCTCTCTCTGTTTTCCCTCTCTCTCAAATAAATAAATAAAAATAAAATATAAAGGATCTCTTGACTACAAAATAAGTTTTATTTACTGCTGTCTCATTGGATTGCTGCATATTAATTGCATGGTGAGATATTTCCAAAATAATCATGCCTTCATGATTCAAACATCTCCCTTTTTAGTTTTACCAACAATCTAAAGAAAAGGAGGCATCCTAGACAGAGAATGCTATGTTCAGCATAGACTCCCCAGAGTGTAGCACAGTTGCCTGCAAATGGCTAATCTTCAGTAGATATTTATTGATTAAGTGGTTTTCCTTGAGTAGACAATAATGTGAAGATCTGGGAAGGGGAGCCAGGTTTACTCTGGGTTAAATTTCATGGAGGAGTTGAATTCTCTTTCTATTAACTTTATTGATTTGCCAGGAAAAGGCAAAATAATAAATCTTACTCCTACACTGTCTGACTGGCAGGAGAGGGGACACAAATATCTAAAATTCAGTTAGAACCAATCTTAGTGAGTCTGAATATAAGGTTATCTACTCCCCAATGGCTAGGGAGGGGGTTGTTCTGTGGCACATCTGTAATATAATAAGAGTGCCTCCAGCTGAATCAGCAGGAAAAGAGCTGGCAACCTGTTATGGAGCTACAGAGGACACCAAATGCACTTGGCTTGAAGGAGGCCTAGCAGGGATTTGGTCAGCAAATTACTTCAGACATTGAGCTGATGGTTGAGGGAATAATCAAAGCTCTGTGGTAAGACGGCACACATCTGAGCTTGAGTATGTTTGTTTCTATGTAATTTTCATTGCATTATTTCAAGTCTCTTGAGTTTGACTACTTGCAAATGAATCTGAATGGTTAAAATGGTTTCTTTGCTCATTGCAGAGAGCATTTTGAAGAAGAGGAAAGGTAATAGAAAATATTACACAAAGACATTTTCATAAACCGTAAAGCCCTGCAAAGACATGATGGCTTAACATAGCAAAGTACTAGGTTCAGTGATTTGAGATTCAGGAATTCTGCATTTGATTCAGCCCCTGGAATTAGATTGTAGTGTAATTGGATACACCATTGATATCTCTCTCCCTCTGTTTTTTAATGTATTTAGTAAGCAAATTGTTTTCCTAACTCTGAATTCCAACATTGTCTGATCATAGCTGGGGTTGTGATTTTATATAAAAATCCAGTTTTCCTTAGGATGTTGTACTTTACTGAATTGAAGAATAGCTTCTTAAGATTTCTATTTAATTAAATTTCCTCAGTGTCATTTTTTGAAATATCTCTTCTTCAGAGAAGTAATTATATAATTTTTTCAGCTATAAGTAACAGCAAGCTTCTGCATTATGCCTGAATGCCTGGTGATGAAACAGGATATAGAGTTTTCTAAAGAAGTCTAGTTATTGTTCAGTTTCTGAACTTTTGTCTTGCCTAAATGCTTAACCTACCACAGCATTCAAGTTTCAGAGACTAAAGACATGAACACAGGAGCAAGCCTCTCACAAGTACTGTTAAAAAAGGAGGTAAGTTATGAGCTGTATACAAACATAAGTGTTATGGAATGATCAGCTGCTCTTTGATTGAATGGGAAACCTGCTGCACAGGACAGAATGAGTGCCTGAGACTGGAAACCTAGTCAAAAGTCTATGGCTGGGAGGTTTATAGGCCCTAATTGTTTGGCCAAGTCGATAAGTTACAGCCAAGAAATTCCCCTCCAAATATTCATATTTATGTTCATAAATTAGTGCTGCTCCCACCTTTGACCAGAAACATTTGTTTTTGTAGATGCCGTTGACTAGTGGGAAGACTCAAAATTCATTAAAGTGCTGAGAAATGACTACTAAGTGCTCAGCACTAAAAAGACATCAAGCACTTCAATACTCAGGAAACATTGTCGAACAGAGGCAGAAAGCATATGAAAGCCAGAGAATGGGGAACAGTGCTTTGGAAAGCTGTCTACCACACATGAAGTGGCTGCTACATACATGACCTCACAGTGGCTGTTGTTACCTGTACAAGGCCTACACAATATTGGTCCAATAACAGTCCATCACAGATGATGGGGGTGGAAAAAGGTGACATCAAAATGGAATAGTGACTAGTGGAAAGAAGGGTATTGTGGAACGGGAAAGGGGAACAAAAGAAGGTATTTTCAGGTGTTTATGATCCAAACACATCATGTACATATATGAATAGTATCAATAAAAAGTTTTTAAAAGGAGAGAGCTGGCCGAGCGGCAGCATTCATTACTCTTGCTTCCTCATTGTCCAGTGAAAGAGAGAAGCTGCCTCAGGCTCCTGCCTCCATGCCTTCTCTGACATGACCGACTGAAACCTCCAACAGTAAGTGGAAATTAACCCTCCCTTCAAAAATGAAAAAAAGAAAAAAAGAGAGCAAAACTCACTCCTTAAAGAACTCACTCCTATAATTTTGTACATTGTTAAAAATGTAAAAAAGCATAAATATGGAAGTCATTTTTCTGACTTAAATATATCAAGGAATGATAACTCACCAAGAAAGAAGTTTTCAATTTCAAAGAAAGGAAA
The DNA here is from genome assembly GCA_036365145.1 of Orientallactaga sibirica. Classification (NCBI taxonomy): domain Eukaryota; kingdom Metazoa; phylum Chordata; class Mammalia; order Rodentia; family Dipodidae; genus Orientallactaga; species Orientallactaga sibirica. The sequence continues at coordinate 20,668,918 of JAEOAD010000006.1, forward strand.
TCTTTGACATCAATGTTGCCTTAAGGCTTTTTTTTTTTTTTTTTTTTTTCATTTTTCGGTTTCTCAAGGTCGGGTCTCACTCTAGCCCAGGCTGACCTGGAATTCACTATGTAATCTCAAGGTGACCTCAAACTCATGGCCATCCTCCTACCTTTGCCTCCTGAATGCTGGGATAATGGCGTGTGCCACCACACCCAGCCACCTTAAGGCTTTTATGTCTAGTAAATGTGGAATTACTACTAAATTATTTGTATCTTAGAGCTGTGATTTCCATGTCATGACACTGATTAATATTAATCAGAAATTTGGTAGTTCCCAAACATAGTAGCTCCATCACTAAAGTGCCTTTTAAAAATGCAGTATTATTTCACTGTTTAGTATTTCAAATTCAAAAAGAAAAATAATATAAATATATGTTAAATGAAATATTTCAGAGCTTCAAACCATGTCTCCATTACTTAGATCTTTTTTGCTCTTCTTTTTTCCTGTTAATTCATCTAGCAATTATCCTTGTGAAATGAAAGTACTAGGCAACTACAGTCATTTGAACTGAACATTTAGTGGAAAAGAACAAAATAATATATACAGGAGTGTCATTGCATCAATATAATTTCACATCTGTGGCCACATTGCTGCCACCAAAATCCTGATGCTTTGTACATTTAACTGCCAGATCCTGTGTGTTGTATCTGCATGTGTAAGTTAATTACTGTGCAGGATAACTAAGGACTCCTAGACTTGCCTTCCAGAACATTTGATTCCAATGCAGTTCCACCCTGTTTCTGGCTCAGTGAACATTGTCTCAAACACTCTAAAGTCATGTCACATGGAAGCATCTCCTCAATCAGCTGCATTCACATCGGAGCTCAATCATTCTATTTTTTTTTTAAGGTGAAATCCCTTTGGGTAGTTAATACACTGGATTGCTCCATGCAAAATTCACATATTAGAATCCTAAAATTAGTACTTGAAAACTTGAATGCATTTGTAGATAAGACCTTTCAAAAGATCACACAGATAGGTCTTAATCCATTGGGAAAAAGATACTAGAAACAGAATGCACAAGGAGGCAACAAAAGCACAGGGACTAACATTGTCCACTCATATCTCATCTTAGTTTTTAAAGGAAATTACGTCCACCATCTCCCAAGGTTTCCAGGGGTCTCAGCACCAGCTAAATGTCCTAATTTTCATAAGAATCATCTAGATAGGACTGAATGAGATTCTTGCGTGCAATCTAGTAGGAACAGCTCCTGAGCAAAATTTCACTACACATTTGGACTGGTGAAAGAAACATAGACAAATTGTCTGCTCTCAACATGCCCCTATGCAGTGCTGGGACTGACACAGAATAATTTTTTCCTTTGAACAAAAGGTAGCTCACATTTGAAACAGAGTCATTTTATGGGCCTGCTTTCTGCTACCCTTTGGCCCTATTGGTCAAACTGATAGAAATCCTGATGATAAAAATATCTCAAGAACCTGTGATCGTTCTGAATTGTGTTGGGTTTTTACCAGCAAATCCTTTTGAGATAATCCCTTCACTCTTTTTGGTCCTCTTGGGTCTAGATGAGAAACAACGTCCTTAAGCTTTCTAGTGGTTCTCAGAGCATATCCTTAATCTATGAAAAGAGCCAGATGCAGGACATAGGTTTCTGACCTTTCTGTCTTGCTGAGATTTTGCCATGATGTTAACCACCATAGTCTCAGCCTTGCAATGATTCCATGATTGCTTCTGAATTTTGTCATCTATTATCCTATCATCTTCTGAATAGCTTAAGAATATCCCAGTCATCAACTCACAGATCCTTTTGATTATAGATTCTTTATTAAATTTTTATTTCTTTGTTGTTGTATTTTGCTATAAGCACTGAGAAGAAATAAGTGTGCACCTTAAATATTTTATTTTGGGGAGCTGTAGGATTCTTCTCATCTTTTAAATATATTTTAACTTATTTATTTGCAAGAAGAGAGAGATTGAGAATGGGAGAGCGCCTCGCCTTTTATATCCAAGTTATTTGCTTACATATTTTATATTCCACACAACAGCGACAGCTTCTCCGAAGTTTTAAGTGACCACACAGGAAGTGTGTCCCTTTCTCTTGTTTGTAATTGCTCATTGCTCATGCGCTCTAGAGCTCTCAAGGGCAGTTTCACATGACTTCACAACTTGTGCAAAATAATCTAAATATTTTCCCATCATTCTTTTCCAATGTTTACCCACAGACACATTCCAAGGCACTGCTTCTTTTTGGCCAGTGATATTGTCATCTCTAACAATCTCTTGTAGTTTTATTAACATATAACAAATGGAGCTGGAGATGTAGCTCAGTTTGGTGGAATGCTTATCTAGCATTCATGAAGCTCTGTTTTTGATCTCCAGTACTGCATGAAAATCCAGCATACTGGTGCACACCTATAAAACCAGCACTTGGGAGATGGAAGGTAGATCAGAAGTTCAAGGTCATCATTTTTTTTTTCCCTGAGGTAGGGTCTCACTCCAGCCCAGGCTGACCTGGAACTCACTCTGTAGTTTCAAAATGGCCTTGAACCCACAGGGATCCTCCTACCTATGCCTCCCTAGTGCTGGGATTAAAGGCGTGCACCACCACACCCAGCTAGTTCAAGGTCATCTTTAGCAAGTTCTAGGTCAGCCTGAGTTGCAGGAGACCCTGTATCAAAATAATAGCACTGAAGAGATGGCTCAGCAAAGCCCAATGACCTAGGTTCAATTTCCCAGTACCCACATGAAGCCAAATGCACAGTGGTGCATACATCTGGAGTTCATCTGCAGCATCAAGAAGCCCTGGTTTGCCCATTCTATTCATTTATTTCTCTATCTTCCCTCTCTCTATATAACAAATAAATAAAGCAAATTAAAAGAAAAAAATGACAAAAACCCCCAAACTATACAATAAATGACCACAAACACAGATGCTTAAATACCATCCATTTATTAAGAAATAGCTTGGCACAAAGTGGCAGATCAACACAGTATCACAAGGTTGGTATCACAAGGCTGAAAATCAGGTTTTGGCAAGGGTACATGCTCACATGAAAGCTCCAGGTAAATTCTGTTTCAACTGGTTGTTGGATTTGGAAGATTTACTTTACCGTGGCCAGAGCCTTTGTTCCCTTGATGGTTATTTTCCGTGGGCCTCCTTCAACAACTAAAGACTGCCCATATTTCTTACCGTGTGGTCTTCACCTTGAAGCCAGGAATGGCATATCACTATTCTACCATCTTTGCTCAAATCCAGAAGGCTCGTGTGATAAGCTCACTGGGACAGTCTTCCAAAGTTAAAGTCAAGTGGGTTTGGGATTTCACTAATATAGGCAACTTAGTGTCGCTATAGAAAGCAGCATAACAATGGGTGTAAAAGCCTCATATTCACAGCCCTTTTAAGTATATAGGTCTTCTATACATAAAGCTGTCTTAACATTGAGCCTATCCCACATACCAATGTCACATGTACCCTACTTGAACTAGTGCTTTCATGTGACTTCCAGGGGCTATTGAAAGTTTTGCAGCCTGTGGATGGTATAATGTGTGATATGACAGACTTGTGGATTCTTTGATCATGTCGGGCGATCCATAAATGTCCTTTGCAATGAAGTTGACTGACTGTATGGTTTGAAACAAATAATATAGAATCTTTATTCTGAAACACAAAACACACTTGGAATACAAGTTGCTGACAGTTGAAGTGACTTACAGCCTCCTTCAGAGTATAATGATGTGGTATAATGATATGATAATAATTTGGTCCATTGGTCACCAAGCCCCTTTTCTCTCTTCTATATTATAGTGTTAAGCTGAGGGCTCACCTCAAATATGAGTTAGGTATTTGGAAGTGACGGTGGCTAGATATGCCTTGGTTAGTGTGAACGCGTGCTATTGGGATCATGCATAAATAATCTCCTGCCATGGTTACATGGGGCTCATGTACCCCATGTGTCAGTACCTTGTGCGAATGACAGAGATTGACAGACATCACATGGAGGACGTATACTTTATCTACTTGTGTATGACAGCTGAACCTGTGTGAATTTATTACAATTTCTGTGTTGATCTTTGTGTTGTTTGTACCATGAAGTGTGTGGTATGTGGACCAGGCAGTAGTCATTATAACTGCAGGTTCCTTTTGGTCCCTAGGTATGGCTATCAGCAAGCTTTCCACTGGCATGCCTTAGACCCTAGCATCTTTAGGCACTTGGCATTGCCTGACTCCCTTCTGAGGACCAAGTGAGTCTCACTTCAGTCTGTGGCTCAGGACAGATTTCCACTGTACTGAACACTGCATGGCTCAGCCTCAGAGATTTTGCATTTTGAACAGAGGTGATTCTGCAGAACACACCTACTGTTTTCATTTGTTTGTTTTATTTTCCTGGGTTTCTGTAGTGCTTGGTCTCTCCCCTCCCCTTCAAAAACTAATTGGCATAGAGAAATCACAGAAACAAAACAATGGTTTGAAAGTGATCCCAAATAGTAAAATGCAATTGGATGCCTTGATTACATCTCCAATAAGATCAAAGGCAATAAGAGATAAAATGCTTTTAGGATAATCCAAATTAAAAGACTATTAAACCTATAGAAAATTATAATTAAATGAAGTCAAGGGAGGACAGGATTGAGAAAGAGGAAAAAAGAGGAAATTGGAAAGGAAAGCATATTTGTTGCAGGTAAAAGAGATCGTAGAGAGGACACAATAAAATACATGCAGAAAGAGAACAGTTGTGATAGATACTCGTCACTGTGAGAAACACACCTCTGGCCATGACTGTGAGGACATTTCCAGAAAGGTTTTACATAAGGAGGCAAGTGTCACTCTGAATGCAGGCAGAAGCATCTCACGGGTTGGGCTCCTGCACTGAATAGAAAGGAAAAGAAGAAGAAAGTGATCTGAACACTAGCATTCCGTCTTTAATGCTTCCTAGTTGTGGCTGCATGGGACCAGCTGCCTCACACTTTTGCCCTACAAGTAGAGCCACTCTGGCTGCCACACTTTCACCTTCATCGTCCTAAACCATGAGATGAGACAAAGCAAAACCTTGCTTCTTTGAGTTTTTTTGTTTGTTTGTTTATTTGTTTTTGGTCAGAGATTTTGTCACAGCAATGACAAAATAATCAGTACAACACTCATCAAACATACTTATGTCTATTGATTCACATGAAAACTAAAAGGAAACAACTAAGAATCTTTTTTGTTTTTTTTTATTTGTTTTTGTGGTAAGGTTTCACTCTAACCCAGGCTGACCTGGAATTCACTATGTAGTCTTAAGGTGGCCTCAAACTCAAAGAGATCCACCTACCTCTGCCTCCCAACTGCTGGGATTAAAGGCATGCACCACCATGCCCGGCTCTAAGAACCATTTCTTCCAGGTGAAATTGTTTAAAAAGTAAAATTTTAAAAAGGAAGCAAAATAAAAGTAGCATCAATAACATTATAGAATTATCATTATATCTTCCTTGCTGGTAATGACATTGACCCCTTAACCCAATACCCTGAGTCACAATATAAACCTAACAGCAGGGATAGGGGTTGGGGGTGGCCCCTTGTGTCTCCAGTTCAAACCTGTTCTACTGGATTAATTAGTATTGCTTCAGTGGCTTTACCAGTCCATGAGAGTCTCTCAGTCCTCAGCATGGGCACCACCTCTGGATAATTGCCACTGACCAGCTCCTGTCTCCCACTGGGTGGTTCTGCTTTTCCTGTTTGGGTTTCAATGTCTCAGTCTCTCCCGGGGCCATGTCCACGCTTGCATTTATCACAGCAGTTGAATATTTTTGTCTCCTCTGGGCTGGGGTTGCCATTCTACTACCTTCCTCAGTCATAGCTTGGGTGTGTTTGCTCCACTAAATGTCAGTTCAGGTCATCTCCTCGGGACTGTTCCTGTTTGATGAGTACCTTTGGGGTTTGGGGACATGCTTATGCAGAGTTTTCTATTCTTCCCAGCAGAGCTGTGCAATGGCAATTTCTCTAAGGCTCTGTGCCCTCCTTGCCCTAGCATGATAACTGATAGGCGGTGACACGGGTTAGCCAGCACTGTGTGGCTTGTCAGCTTCTATTTTGTGCATGCATCTTGTGGCCCTGTCATTCAACATTTTGTTTTTGCTGCCTTTGTGTCTGCGAGGTTTCTATGTGTCTTTTGTTTGTACCCTAGAGCAGGGAAGGTAAAATTCTGACCCTTCTCTCCTATGTTGTTGAGAGCTGTAAGTTAGAATCTGGATTTCCTTATCAGCCCAAGAATCAATAGTCATACATCTTACCCAGTCTTTCATGGGATGCACTTGACTCCAGTGTTCCTTTGCTTTCCTGAGTTTCTTGCCTCTATTTTGAAGTCACAGATCAGCTGTCTTATTTCAAATTTCTCAGGTCACAGGAGAATACTTCTTTCTCCCCTCCTCCATCTTTTCTCCTCACCTGGTCGATTTTGTTCACTTACTGTGAATATTGATCTGGTAGCCAGAAGGGCAGAGTAGGTTGACCTAATGGAGAGTTGTGTTGCAAGACTGCAGCCACAGTTTGGTTTTTCAGGTGAAGGGTGTATTTATCTGAAGTTATCCTTTAAACATTTATCAAGAATTAACCTTTAAAGAAAAAGAAAAGACAACTTTTGCAAACCCCCAAATTGGCACTGATGTTGCATCACTGATGTAAGTCTCAGAATTTCACATTAAAAAAATAAATTAAGGACTCTACCTTGGTCTGCTAAAACTCTGAAGACAGAGGTAGAAAAGCACTTCTGGAACACTGGTACTTCTGTAATTAGGTGATGGGATATATGCTAAGAGTTTTCATATTTTGCTTCTAGGGTATAAAATCTCATATGTTGCATAGGAAGCTCTCTGCCTTTATTTCGTCATTACAAATTCTGTACATTTGTCTCTATGTTTCTGATATATAAAATATTCCAGCTTCATCAGGCATGGTGGCACATGCCTTTAATCCCAGCACTCAGGAGGCAGAGGTAGGAGGATCGCTGTGAGTTGGAGGCCACCCTGAGGTCAGCCTGGACTATAGTGAAACCCTACCTTGAAAAACCAAATATATATTCCAGCTTCATATTTAATATCATTTCAATTTCTCTCATACATCTCAAACACTTGATCCATTTCCCTGGCCACTTGTTTCCCTTCCACTTGGTATATCAGCCCAGTTAACCTACAGGAGAAGATATAAATTGCAGCACAAACTGCTGCCATGGCCCATTCATACTCCTCCTAACTCCATTGGGGATTTTATGATTGGGGAGTTAATGGTGGATGAATTTCCCAAGTCTTATTTTTTAGACCTACTTTATCAAACTATTTATAGTAACAGGTTTCCTAGGAAGTTTATTAGGGATTGTTCTGCAGATCAGCATGTTGAGGGAAGTAAACAAGGTGATACTGGGCAAAAGTGACAACTGGACTGTGATAAAACTGAAGCAAAGTTACTAGCTGATTGTATTTAGACAGTTGGAATTCAGGTGGAGTTTTGGAGTTGCACCAAATTGGAGACAGGGGGTTGAATTGTTATTCCCATGTATCAATGAATTATAACCTTGAATGAGATAGCTCCTGGCCAATGCCAGGCATGAGAGAATGAATCAGAGCTGGAGAGATGGCTCAGCACTTAAAGATACTTGCTTGCAAAGCCTGAAAGCCTTAGTTTGATTTCCCAGCCCTCACATAAAGCCTGATGTACAAAGCGGCACATGCTTCTGGAGTTCATTTGCAGTGGCAGAATGTCCCCGAATGCCCATTCTCTTTCTATATCTGCCTCTTTCTCCCTCTCTCTTTCTGTCTCTCAAATAAGTAAATAAAATATATTTTTAAAAAAGAATCAGCTAAAAGTTATCATCAACAATCCTTTTCCTGTAGCTGCAACTGTGAGTACTTTTATCTCGGGAAGGAACACAAAGGGAGCAGAACACTCACCAAGCTACATTTTGGACAATAATCAAATATTACAATTTATTTATATTTTCTTGTTCTCTCTATGTGTTTCTCTATTCCCCCTCACAAACACACACTTTATCATTATGTCTACTAATACAACCCGAAGTCTAGATCCATATGCTATCTGCTATCCAAATATGGTATTTTACATATTATTCGTAAATGTATGTGAGTGTTGTGGGCTCAACATTTGCACCCTTACAAAATGCATATGCTGAAGTATGGACTCCCAGTGGTTGGCCATTTGGAGATGGGACTTTTGGGAGGTAAAGATGGTCAGATTATTGGTTCACCAGAGTGAGAGCTTCATGATGAGATTAGTTCCTCCCTGTTTGTACACATGAGGAAAAGTTGGTGGAGGAAGAATCAGTAGGTTAGTCATACACAAGCCAAAAGAAAATATGCACCAGAACCAAATTAACTGATGCCTTAATCTTGAACCTCACAACCGCCAAAACTATGAAAAAATATGTGTATCCTTTAAATCACCTACCATGTACTATTTTTTTTAGGTAAAACCAACAGACTGTCCTTTCTTGTGTGTGTGTGTGTGTGTGTGAGAGAGAGAGAGAGAGAGAGAGAGAGAGAGAGAAGTGGCATGCCAGAGCCACCAGCCACTGCAATCGAACTCCAGACTGTGCCACCTTGTGTGCTTGTGCAACTTTGGGCCCTTGCACTCCTTGTGCATCTGGCTTACAGGGCACCTGAAGAGTCAAACATAGGTCCTTAGGCTTCACAGGCAAGCACCTTAACTGCTAAGCCATCTCTCCAGCACATACTATTTTATTATGACATTCCAAACTGGCTAAGACAAATAGGTTTAAAATTACAGCATAAACATGGAAGAATTTGTGTGGATATGTGGAAGCAAGATTGTGAGACAAAAAAGGAAATTAGCGAAGGGAACAGACGCCCCCACCAACCCAGAAGCTAATGACACTGATTCTACTCACAGAATGAGCATCTACCTTTTATTTCTCCAATAATATAATTGACAACTTTGAGAATAATCTTCATACTTAATTGTTTCAAATATCATTTCTGACTTTGATAAAAGAATAAAAAGTCTCATTTATCAGTTATTTTTCAAAACTAGCTCTCTGACAAAAGTATGAAAATTATTTTTCTCAAATGACTGAAAATAAGCTTTTATTTCTTTCTACTGCAGCAGTACTGTAGCCTGCAATTTATGTATTCCTCTCACATGATTCCACATACTGTGAACAGCAGAAAGCCCAGTGTCAAATATAATAACAATAAAAATTTAAATTTGACTGTATTTATTATATGTACCTATAGAGAGATATATCTCCAGATGTTGGGTATCTTTTTCATTGTATACATTTTTGTCCCTTTGGTAAAATTCTGAACTCTGTGCCTTTAATGTTTATGAATCTACCTTTGTTCCGAATGTGAATATTTGTGTTATAATTTGTTTCTGTTTCCTGCTGCTCATTTTTCCCTCTGGGCTTCCTACTCATTAATTCCTACTTAAAAATTTCTCTTCATTCTGCTATGACTATATATTGATTTGTAAAATGATGATAATATGGTCTCTGTGTGTAGCAGACAGCTTCAGGTTTGCTGAGATGAACTTCCAGACCAGGCACAATTATGGAGGAAGGGATATTATTTATTGAAGCTTACAGATCCAGGGGAAGTTCCATAACGGCAGAAGAAGTTGGCCTTTCTTCACAGGGCCAAGCAGAGAGAGAAAAAGCCAACCAGCCACCACAGCACACAGAGTAAAACACTACAGCCAAAAGGTCACACAGCATACTTCAGGAACTCCTGCTAGGCACATTTGCATATCTTTACAATGGAATCTCAAACCCACCATTAACATCTTAAGACCGGCCCCCAGTGACATTGCCTCTATCAAGGTGATTGCAGATGCAAACTATAACTAATAAAACACTGAATATATTGGGGGACATATATTCAAACTACCACACTGTGTTTGAAACAGAAATATATATTGATGTAAAATAAATTTGAATATTACCCTAAGTAATGTTGTTGCCTTAGGAATGGATTTTTTTTTTTCAGAGTGTTTTAGCTCCCTTGAGATGATGTTTCACACTGAAACATTTTCTCATCAGATTCACATGTGTACTTTCTGAAACCAATATTAGTCTCTTTCTCTCTGTCCCTCTCTCTATCCCCCCTCCTTCTCCCTCTCCCAATATAGTTAGATATAGTTGGTGTGTGTGTGTGTGTGTGTGTGTGCGCGCTCATGTGTGTATGTGCGTGTATGTATGTGTGTGTGTGTGTGTGTGTGTGTGTGTGTGTGTGTGTGTGTGAGAGAGAGAGAGAGAGAGAGAGAGAGAGAGAGAGAGAGAGAGAGATTGTGTGATGGGGGATCTAAAACTCAACTTCTGCCACCGAGCCACTGACAAATATCCCCAGATCTTTGCTTTTTGAGATAGGATCTCACTATGTAGCTCAGGATGACCTTCAAGTCGAAGGGCAGCCCAAAATGAACTGAAACACTTGATCCTTCCACCTCTACTTCTAGAATGCTGAAATTAGAAGGATGTCCCACAATGCCTGACTCAGAACAGAAATAATATTAAAAGCAACATAAATTTTTACACTGCCTTTCAGTAAAGTGGACAGCATGTTTCCAAGAAGCTAAACACAGAAAGAAAAATCACACTAGTCTTCTCCATTGTGTTTTCCATTGTGGAAATTTTCATTATGAATAAATATTGTGAAATATTAACAAACACATTTAAAGCTTTTATGAGATTTATTTTTAGCTTCTCTTTCACCTTTATGCAGACAAATTTGTGGGAGGATTTTTAGTCAGTTCAATAAGCTAAACTGTTTAATATTTTGTCTAATACACACTTATTCTTTAATAAATTGGTGCATGCCTTGAAATTTGCCTTCCTTATACATTCTTCAGATATACCATGTTTATTTACTTTTTATTCATTAGTCAATCGACTAGCTTATTTGGAAGCCTAGTTCCTTTACTTTCAGATTTTCTTTGTTTTGGTCTCTGACCTTTTTCACATGACTTTGTATTATGTAACCTATAGTTCTAAATTCATTTCCCTTCCTCTCTCCTTCCTTTTCTTCTTTACTTCACTTTTTTCATATGAATGTCTATTATCCCAGCACAAACGTCAAAAGAATGATCCTGGCTGTGATGAATTTTTATGATTGTTTTGGTGAAGTTCAGATTATTTTTTATGCAATGGTTTATTTCTAGACTCTTCTAATTGGCTTTTTATACCATTTTGATTGCAATTGCTATAAAATAAAATTTAGTCTGAGTTTAAACCCCTCATTTCTTTTGCATTTTCAAAATAAATCATTGTTCTTAGTCTTTTCATTCCCACATAGAATTTACAATGCATATTTCAATTTATATGAAGAAAAAGGTTGCTAAAATATCGACAATCTATAATATACGTATATGTATACATCCACACACACATATGGAAAAAACTGACATATTAATAAATCTGAGACATAAAAGCTATGCAGTTTCTTTCAAAATGACTTTTTGCTTATCATTTTTATTTTAAAATATTATTAGATTTTTGTTGGTGCTAAGTAAAATTGTCTGTTTATTATTTCATATTACTTTATTAATTGCTTGGCCAGAAAAATGAAATTGATTTTTCTATGTGAATTGTTAACAAAATAAGTCTGGTTGTCTTATGAGTCTAAAAAGTTGTTTTTATTTATATAAGAACATAGTTTACTTAGGATCGTGTATGTGTGCGAGCGCATACGCGCACACTCGCGTGTTTGTGTATGCGTGTGTGTGTGAGAGAGAGATTTTCATTCATTTTTCTTCCTTAAAACCCAGTCCAGGATCTCTAATGCAATACTGAATAAAATTATGAAGAGCAAATATGCCTGCAGTTAAAATGCTGAATCTTTGAAGGGGCAACATTCTTCTACGTAGCACATTGACTATCAGGAGAAATATTGTACTCAGCCACTAAGAAATGTGGTATTATAATAATGAGGAACTCTTAGGTTAGAGACAGGATTAGACATTTTTACTTCTAAGATCCAAGTTGGCACCTGTAGAAATAACCAAAGTTAGAGAGATCCATATTATCATACCATCAGAGACAGTTTAAAGAATTGGAGAGCCTCACTAAGTCATGGGATCTGATCAATCTCAAAGGTTATGAGTAAGAAAACGAAAGTGTAAAAAAAGGACAGAATTCTCTCCTTTTCAGTGGTTATTGTGATTTTCAAAATCAGTTGTGGCATAGAAAATACAACTGGCTTACAGTAGTACAGATTCCTCTTTCACAGATGAGGTTATATAAATGTCTAGAAATTTAAAGGATGCAAAAATAATTAGATCATGGATTCAGAAACAGAGTGTCAACTCTACATATATTTATAAAGAACAATATGTTAAAATACTCAAGCATACAAATGGTATCTTAAAATAGTTCAGTTTGTTTTCTTATGACTTTCATTCACTAAGAAATCACAATTATATGTGAAATCCGAGTGTAAATAAACCTATTAGTCCCCAAATTATTTTCACCTTCAAAGACCCAGTATAAAATATTTGATAAATAGTATATATATATATATATAATTTTCATTTAATTTTCTATAGTTATAAAAGGGAACATATGGCTTTACTTAGAGGGGTAAGGGGAAGTAACAAAATTTCACTCTGTTGACAATGACTAATTTTGTGACAAGTCAACCCATACTTGATGGCAACTAAGGAACTGGCTTTGGTATTCATTAGGGAGAAATTATTCTAGATGCCTGTCATCTCCTTGCGTAAGTGTCCTTGGGATGTATCAGGAACATATGACCAACCTTTGGCAAAGGCTTAAAATAAAAACAAAATAAAATTTTAGTGAAATTCACAGGGCAACTGCTTCTTCAGCATGTATGAGAAAGAAACTTAAACCTTCTGTTGAATTTTGGGAAAAATGTCCAAAATATCCAGATGATAAATTTGAGACCTACACAAAAGGGTTAGAATTTTGCTTATTTATTATTATTATTATTTATTTTTTGGTTTTTCAAGGTAGTGTCTTGCTTTAGCTCAGGCTGACCTGGAATTCACTGTCATCTCAGGGTGGCCTTGAACTCGTGGCGATTCTCCTACCTCTGCCTCCTGAGTGTTGGGATTAAAGGAGTGCTCTATTGCGCCCAGCCTTTTCTCCAGAAATGAGCCCAAGGAAAAGTTCCTTGAAAGCCTGAACCTTTGTGTTGCTGTCATTATATTGATGGAATGTTTGAACTTCTCAAAATGTTCCAAACTGTATTTTATTTTTTTGAAATACAGTCTTGTTCTAGCCCAAGCTGATCTGAAATTCACTGTTTAGTCTCAGGGTGGCCTTGAACTCATGATGATCCTCCTATCGTTGCCCCCCACACACACACACACAAAGTGCTGGCACTAAAAGCATGTACTACCACACCTGGCCTGGACTGTGTTTTGAGTAAGTGTCATGGTGTCTATCATCACAGACCTGCATCAAAGCCAGCGGAAATCTTACATGGAGCACACCTCAGTATTCAGATGATGACGTCTCCCTTGGGAGCATGTCAGGTTCAGATAACAGAATGAGCTATTGTTTGTCTCTTGGCTGACATTGTGTTTTACCTTGGTTACAAGTAGGCAGTTATGATTTGTATCATCATGTCTGCACAAAGCTGTTAGTCTTATACATTTTCAATTAAATACAAAACTCAAACATCATATGAACAAAAGCATCCTATTGGGGGCTGGAAAGATGGCTCAGCCATTAAGGCGCTTGCTTGAAAAGCCTAAGGATCTGAGTTTGATTCCCCAGTAGCCATGTAAGGCCAGACATGCAAGGTAGCGCATGCATTTGGAGTGTGTTTGCAATGGCTAGAGGCCCTGGTGCACCCATTCTCTCTGTCTGTCTCTTTCTCTCTCTCAAATAATTAAATTAAATTAAATTATTTTTTTAAAAAGACTATCCTTTTAGAAAGGCTCATTAAACCTACAGTGTTCAAATAAAAGAAAAATAAATCTGTAAGTATTATAGATGGTCAAATTTGATTTTCCTGGAAATTAACACACTGTCTTCCAAAGTTCTACAACTTCTGTGGATTTCTGTACCCACCTCATGATGAATACATTTAAATTCCTATTTTTAGACACTGATACTTTTTATTTTGTTGGAGATTTAAGTTTTTGCTTAGGTAATGACGACCATGGCAGTGACTTTGTTGTGAAATCAGCTTGAGTCATAAGCAGATGGTGAATGCCATTACTCGTGCTCCTGATCCATAACTGCACACACTCTAAGCAGTGAGAACCCACCAAGGCTCTTTGCCAATGCATGGAACCCTATACTTCCATAAAAGATTGGGTTATCATTTTTGCTTTAGGCTGATTTCTGCAGTGAGGATCTTCCATTGCATGCACTTACAGAAACTTGGCTACTGCCTGGACCTTACTTATCTTGGTTCCGATAGTCACTTTTAACACCTCCCTCCAAAACTTTGTTTCACTCCTTCTTGATGTTTGCCGACCATTGGGTGAGCTTATATCTGTTTCCAATAAATAATATCTCTATAAATGTACGAACCTCTGAAACATCTAATGTCTCTAGTCACTTTCTTTTAGGTATAAGCCATCATGAATCTAACTTAATAGGAAAAATTTGTAAATGAATTGTTATACTTCATCAATAATGCCTTGTCCTTATCCTAAATATCTAAACCACCATGAAGTTATATTCTCTTGACAATGTTCATGGCTCACATATTCATTCACCTACATGCACATACTTCTTGCTCTTCCTGTCTAGGTCCTTCTCTGTCCTTCTTATCCTCTTGCCTTCCTTCCCTTCCTTTGCTTTTCTCCTTTTTCTCCATGCTTCTTGCCAACCGTCTGAAATGGTGAGGAAATTCATGGTGCTAGAGATCAGCAAATCACAGAAAGTCATGGAATAAAGCATGCGATCTAGCTTCATAAATACCTAGATACATTTTGACAAATGGTATGATCATTTCTAGTTATTTTATAAGCCTGAAAAATAGAGGTACAATATCAATGATGGGGAGTTTTGCAAAACTCAAGGGCAATAGTGGACCAGATGCATAATATAGCATGACACAAAGTAGGTGCACAGATCACTGCCGTCTGCTACTTGTCCTGTCTCTCTTCTCATTGATAATCAGCTAAGGTGACACATAATTTTCTGCCTATCTCACTTATGGATGTTACTTGGCATCCATGCTGTTCTCGTTTGTTCATAGCTTGGTTCTCAGCTGTTGGTAGAATTTGGGGGGGTGGAGCCTAATTGCAGGAAGTATCACTAGGTGTGGTAGTTTAAATGCATGTCCCCCATAGCCTCAGTTATTATTATTATTTCTTAATCAGGGTTCAACTTCCCGCTTAAGTCTCCAGCAGCCTCTGGAGGAGGCTGTCATTGTGTGTCACTGGAGGCAGTTCTGAATTCCAGCCCAAAGGTATGGAGAGCTTTCTGAGCTCAAAGGATCCTGTTTGCTACAGGTTTGTGCTCCGTTTTTTGTGTTTGCTGGGTGGTGGTGGTGGTGGTTTCTCTCTGTGTTTGTATTTACCAAAGGGAATCATCTTCTTCTGCCATTGATGGGATTTCCACTGGATCTATAAGTGGAAATAATTTCCTTCCATGAAACTGTGTTTGGTTGGATGCTCATCCCAGCATGGTGGAGCTATCTACAACACTAGGGAAGCACATTTCTTTATTCTTAGTCACATGTCTCTCTCTCTCATTCACTCCTCCCCCTCCTTCATGTAGACCACGACATAATGGTCTTTGTCATACTTAAGTTCCTAACACCATCAGGGCTGAAGCTGTGCTCACCCACACCTTCCTCACCATGATGGACTAAATCTTATGAAACCATTGACCAAAATAAATCTTGCAACAATTTATTTTTTTTTCTGGGGCTTTGCCACAGTGGTGAAAAATTAGCACAAACTTTCTGATATGCTTAAATACACATGTATCAGTAAGTATATATAGACTAAAGCTTCATTACTGTGCTGTGGCATATTAGTGCATTTTCTAGTGATACATGCTAGATACCTCTAGCTATCATCAAGTAAAATGTAGAAAATATATAGTTCACTCTCTTTACCAATGAATGTTATTATCATAGTGTTCGTTTTTTTTTTTTTATTTTTTTATTTTATTTTTTTTTTTTGAGAGAGGGAGAGAGAGACAGAGAGAGAGGGAGAGGAAGACAGAGATGGGCAAGCCAGCAGCACCTAAGGGGCTGTGAACGAAATCTAGATGCTGCTCCCCCTTGTGGTCAAGTGCAGCATTGCACCCTTGCGTCACTTTGCATCTGGCTAAACGTGGGACCTGGAGATTGGAATAACTGGAGATTGGAACTGGAGTTCTTAGGCTTAGTAGGCAGGCACCTTAACCACTAAGCCATCTCTCCAGCCCCATAGTGTTCATTTTTAAAATAATCTTACTTATTCATTTATTTGCAGGCAGAGACAGATAGGAGAGACAGAGAGAATGAATACATCAGGACCTCCAGCTGTTGCAAACAGAGTCCAGATGCATGTGCCACTTTATGGTGGCTGGCTCTATATGGGTATTGGGGAAGTGAATTGTGGTCATTAGGCTTTTCAGGCAAGTGCTTAACCACTCAGCCATCTCTCTAGCCCTCTACTTATCAAAATTTAGTAAAATACACAATGCATAATATTTATTGCATATGCAGCATCTATTACTTATAGTTGCTTAGCATTGTAGTAGGAATGTTAATTCACAAGAATTACTATATATATATATATATATATATATATATATATATATATATATATATATATATATATATCAATGAAATGTTAACTAAAAAATTGCCATTGAATGAAAACTCATATATAGAATATTAAATAAGTTTCCAAGGTTCTCTGGGTTCATTTGATAATCAAGTCAAGCAAACATGTGCTAAAATTATCAGGATGATTGAAATGTTTGAACGTTCTTGATCTGACATAGATTAGCATGAATATCACTGAAAGTCATTCAGCCGATGCTGGTTTTCAGTAATGAACACACACACACATACACACACACACACACACACACACACACACACACACACACACACATATATATATAAATGGCATCTCCATATACTTCTAATTCAGCTAATGGTCATTTTCCTGGAACTCAACCACTTTTAAATGCTACACTCTTAACACTGGAAAGAATCTTGGAAGACATTCAAACCAACTTGCAGTCCAGTGGAGGTATTCTATTCTCATCGACAAATAATTCTTCATTTTCTAATTATTGCTTCTAGTTTGCATACAGAATAATAGATATCATTATGACATTTTTCAAACACAACTTGCTGTTATCAATTCTCTTCCTCATAATATGCCCATCCCTGCATCCCTTTGTTGTATCCTGCCCCCTGCCTCTTTTCTGTTTTTTATACCACATGTGTTTTGACACACCCCTACATAGAGTTTAACCTCTTGATTTCTTTTCTAACTTTTTATGTTTTATTTACAATTTCCCTATTTACATACATAATACAGTTATTATAAGCTATAATATGAGAGACAATGTGTGTTTTTGAGATTTCTGAGTTTGGGTCACCTTGCTTAATGTAATTCCTTCCAGATCTATCCATTTTACTGAAAATTTCATTTTTGCTTTACTGCTAAGTAAAATTCCATTGTGTGTGTGTGTGTGTGTGTGTGTGTGTGTGTCACATTTTCATTATCTAATTATCTGTTTGGCACTATTGTGAATGGGATATTTTTCTTGGTTTATTTCTCTGTACATTCATTATTAGGATAGATGGAAGCTGTTAATTTTATATCCTGAAACTTGACACAAAATGTTTGTTAGAAATAAGAGTTTTATGATCAATTTTTAGTCTATTAAATATAGAAGCATGTCATCTACAAATAGTTTGTGATCTTCCTTTCCTAGATTTTTTCTGTAATGTCTTACTGCACTATCCAGGACTTTAAGCACTCAAATGAACAGAATTGGTAAGGGTAGGCATACTGATTACTTTCCTAATGTTATAAGAAATACTGTCAAATTTTATCCATTTAGCATAAGGTTTGTTATGAGTTTGTCATATACAGTCTTTATTATTATGAATATGTTCCATGTATTATTAGTCTGGAACTTTCGTTATGAAGTCATGTCGGCCTTTGTCAAAAGACTTCTCTGCATCTATTAAGATGATCATAGGATTTTTGTCCTTAAGTTTATATATATGGCCCATTACGTTTATTGATTTGTGTATGTTGGACTAACCTTGCAAACTTGGTATGAAGCCCACTTGGTTATGATAGATTATCAGATGATCTTCTTGCATTGTTTGTGAGAATATTGTTAAGAATTTTTGCATCTGTCTTCATCAGAGAATTTTATTGTTGTTGTCTATCAGTTCTGAGATCCGAACAACACTGTAGAGTGTTGTAGAGTGAATGTAGTAGTGTTCCTTCTTACATGAGTTACTTTCTCAGGACCAAGAGAAATACCTCAACTGAAGTGACTTAGAGAAGGGTTCATGTTGGTTTAAGGTTCAAGGTGGGGAAGCCATGGCAGTGGGAGCTTGAGGCAGCTATTAGCAGTCAGAGCACAGTGAAGCAGAGAGTTATGAGTGTTCCTGCTCAGCTACTGTGGTAGTTTGAATATATGTCCCCCAACATATTCAGTGTTTTATTAGTTATAGTTTGCATCTGCAATCACCTTGCTAGAGGCAATGTCACTGGGGGCTGGTCTTAAGGTGTAGGTTTGAGATTCCATTGTAAAGATATGCTAATGTGCCTAGCAGGAGTTCCTGAAGTGTGCTGTGTGACCTTTTGGCAGTAGTTTTGCTCTGTGTGCTGTGGTGGCTGGTTGGTTTCTCTCTCTCTCTGCTTGGCCCTGTGGAGAGCAGGCCGCTTCTCTTGCCATTATGCAACTTCCCCTGGATCTGTAAGCTTCAATAAATA
Source organism: Orientallactaga sibirica (assembly GCA_036365145.1). NCBI lineage: Eukaryota > Metazoa > Chordata > Mammalia > Rodentia > Dipodidae > Orientallactaga > Orientallactaga sibirica. Next base: position 20,687,814 of record JAEOAD010000006.1, read on the forward strand.
ATATCCCTTCCTCCATAACTGTGCCCAGTCTGGAAGTTCATCTCAGCGAACCTGAAGCTGTCTGTTACAGCTACTCTGTCAAGTTTATTCAGTTCAGGACCCCAAGCCATGGAACTGCCTGCAGTTGAGTCTTATTTCCTCAATTAAACTAATCAAGATAATCCCTCACAGGTATGTAAAGAGGCTCTTTTCTATGGTGTTTTACATCAAGCTGACACACAGCATAAACAAACCATCATACTTCCAACATACTTACTGGTACAGTTTAAGAAGAGTTGGTATTAGATCTTTTTTTTTTTTTTTTTTTTTTGGGGAGACAAAAGTATACCTTCCGTCTCATTGTTGTGAATCAGTCTAAGTTGTTTATATCTTCCAGTTTTAATTTTGGTAAATTATATGTAGTTAGAAATTCTATTTCTAGGTTTTTCAACTTTTTGAAATATATATATTTCCAAAGAACTCTCTAATGGTGTTCAGGACTTCCTTATGTTGTAAAAATTCCTTTTGTATCACTGATTTTGGTGATTTTTTTTTTTTTTTGGTTATTTTTTGTTTATTTGGCTAAAGAGGATCTTACTACTTAACCATTGTTGTGAAATTATGCTTTAGGATGTCTAAAGGTAAAAAAAAAAAAAAATTGAGATTTCTTGGGGCTGGAGAGATGCATAGTGGTTAAAAGTGCCAATCTAAGTTTGATCTCCCTGGGTGCCCATGTAAACCCACATGCAAAATGGCACAGGTCTGCAATTCCACATCCTTCAAGGCAATGGGAGGTGGAGGCAGAGACCAGAAGCTTCTAAACAGCAATTTATCTCAAAAGGGGAGAGGAGATGAGAGGAGGGAAGACACCCCAAACTGTCCTCTGACTGGCACATGTGTGTTGTGATAATTGTATACTCATACACACACACACATAAATATAAAATAATTGAAACCTTTTTAGTGTTTTAAAAATAAAAATTTAAAACTGTACTTATTGATGAGTTGTTGCATACAGAGGTCTGGGCAGGTGAATAGAAAAGGTTTGAACGATGTAGTGCATGCATCTGGATTTTGTTTGCAGTGGTAGAAGGACTTGATGTCTCTCTCTCTCTCTCTATCTCTCTCTCTTTCTCTCTCTGCAAATAAAAATATTTTTAAATAGGAAGGGTCAATTAGGTACCCGGTGATGGACAGTAAAGGGAAGCTATTGCCTCCTCTAAGTCTTGAGGGTTCAGTGTCCTGTTCATGGTTGCCCTCAGACAACCTCCTTTCTGCTTTCTTTATTCTTGACTTTAAACATCATCTTGTCTTTAAACATCACGGCATTTTCTGATCTCCAGCTTTTAATAATTGTTTGAATTTCTGGAGTAATGTGTTGTTTCTAAATCTGGCCCTCATCTCAGTTGATAAGAAAAGTCAGGCCTCAGTTCTTTGAAACCCTCTTCTTCAATAACCCTCTTCACCATGTCCAACTAGCTCCTAGCTCCTGACACCATGAATAACAATCACCTCCCTTTAGCCTCATTTTCACTGACACCAAACTACTTTTCCAAGTCATCATTACAATCTACTCCAAAAATTGTTACAGCCTGGGAATTGCTCTACCTACCCCTGGATGAGAGGTCTGCCTGTATTGTCCAAACCAGTCCCTTTGATTTGGTTCAAGATCATACCATTCTCCTCGCATATTTATAACGAGCACTGCAGACGTTCTTCGTTGTATCATCTGTAATCAACAGCTTGTTAAACGTAATCCAGGCAGGGTTCTGTAGCTGAATGTGGGGTCATGAAAAATTTGGCAATTGTGAAAGTTGTCTAAATATGCAGCAACTGAAAATTAACTCAAAAGCAAACAAAATCCAATGTATTTCTGGCAGTACTCATACACTTTAGTGTTGGCCTTCCCAGGGGCCGGGTTTCTGAGCACAGAACATGCACAATTTATACTGTGCATGTCACCACACCAGAAAACACCAAGGAATGCTCCTAAATCACCTTGGCTCAGTACCAAGCATGTTGGATGTTATGATTCATCATGTTTTTATTGTGCACACAAAGTTTTCTTTCCTTATGAAACCATAGTAGAAACAATGGATTAATTATGGAAAACAAGACTTTTTTATTCCTCTGGCAGTAGTGAGAGCTGAATCTATAGACTCCTTAGCATTCATTGAGCCATGTTCCCAGCCTAGAAAATAAAGACATTTAATGTCTTCCTGCTTTTATTCCTCAGATGTGTCAAATTAGGATATTTTTAGAATGTGTTGGGTTTGACTGATTTTTAAAAATTGGCTGTTTGATGGGCTATGGTGATGGCTCACTAGGAAAACAGCTTGCCTAACAAGCATGAGGACCTGAGTTTAGATATCCATAACCTACGTAAAATGTCAGGCATGGTGACACACACCTGTAATGCTAGCACTGGGGAGGCAGAGATAGGGAATCCCGACAGCTCATTGGCTAGCTAGTCTAGCCAAATCATTGAGCATTGATTTCATGGGGTGACCCTGTCTCAAAGAATACTGCAGAGGTTGACCGATGAAGATACCTAACATCACCTCTGGCCTCCACGTGCACATGCACACATAACCACATGTTCCTCCAGACACTTGTGACCACATGCCTATGAATACACATGTACACCACCCTCACACACAGAAGTTATTGCTGATGTGCTGACTTGAGTTTCATTAAAAAAATAAATTCTTAGTGAATTCTGACTGGAATTTGGACAGAATTTCCAACAATTTCTGAAATATCCCTAAGCATACATCTGCCACTTCCAATATTGTAGTTATGCAAAGTGGCATTTGCCACCTTGACAATTATAGAATCAAATATGGATTCCAGAAACGGACAAAAATACTTTACAAATGCAGTATCAAACCTTCAGCCAAAATTTACTTCTTTATGTAAAATTAAACAAGCTTATCTATTTCATTAGTGTGCAAATTTATGTTGGTTTTAATAAGTGGTAAAATATGAATCTTTTTAAAAGAAAATTTTTCATGAGTCCTTATCAATAACTGCTTGACTTGTATGCCAAAGTCACACACCTGTACACCTGGAGTCATGCAAAAATTTTTAGGTTATATCTGTTGAGAGTAGAAAAAAAGGTTCAGAATCCTTGATCTACCTCATCAGTTTAATTGTCTATTATCATAGAAATGTGATTTTATTTCTTTCAGCTCAGAAACAAAATAAATGTTCCCTTATTCCCATTTTCCCTAAAACCAGTGTTTCCATAACCTTCACATTGCTCAGATAATGCACCTCAACCAAAGGTAACTGATGCAAGGAATGCTGTTTACTTTGGCTTTCAATCTCAAGGAGAAGCTCCATGATGGCAGAGGAAAACATGGTAGCATGAGCAGAGGCTGGATGTCACCTCTGCCACAGCAGGTGAAAAAATAGCAGCAGGAGAATGAGCCAAGCTCTGGCAAGGGGGAACTGGCTATACCACCCTAAGACTACCCCCAAGCACACACCTCCTCCAGCAAGGCTCCACCACTCAAATTGTCACCAGCTAGAAACCAAACATTCAAAACACACGAGTTTATGGGGGACACCTAATTCAAACAACTACAACCATACCTTTCTTTAAAATAAAACCTTCCTAAGAATTTTTCTATATTTATTGGACTCAATTTCTCTTTACTGCTCTCTTGAGTAGCCCCAGTCACCAAGACTACACAGCAACTCACTAGTGCCATCCTGCTTACACAAACCTGGGGTTGATTTTCAGTCCTCATTTTAGCTATCAGTTCTATTATCCATGCCTCTCACCCCCCCACCCCAATTTGGCTTCTCCATCACAATTCTCTCTTGTTTTCCTTCCTCCTCTTCCTGTCAGTCCATTTCTACTTCTTCCTCTGCTAGCACTTTAATTTCACATTATCTTTATTTTTAATGTTGTGTTCCAGGATTTAGTCAGTTTGGTTTTCTGTTTTTTTACCTAAAATCTCACAATCTTTGACTCACATAGATTTAATTTTTTTAATTATTTATTTGCAAGGAGAGAGAGAGAGAGAGAGAGAGAGAGAGAGAGAGAGAAAGGCTATGCCAGAGCCTCAGACAAACTCCAGATGCATGCATCACTTTGTGCATCTGGCTTTATATGGATACTGGGGAATCAAACCTGGATCATTAGGCTTTAAAGACAGGCACCTTAACCACTGAGCAATCTCTCCAGCCACCTCCTCCCCCATGCTCAGAATTTGAACTTTAAGTACTCTCTAAACAGTGACCTTTCTCATTTTTGTATCTTTTGTCCCGAATCGCATGTTCATATCCATTGCCTCCACAGAAACCACAGTAAGTGTAGTACTGTGATGTTTCTTTCCATCACATTTGTTAAATTTTCTGGTTTATCATTCCCACTGAAAAATAGAACTTGGAGTCATCTCCCACTCCTTTAATGTTTTCACTGTCCATATTCATTTATTTTTATAAAAAATAGTATGTTCCTATTTCCAAGTACATACAGTATCTTTTTTATATTTATTAATTCCTCCACTGCTTCCAGCTTTGTTTAGCAACCCACACTTCCTGCCTTACAGAGCCACATAAATGATTTCCCTGCTTTAGTCTTTGTCCCTTTAAGATCTCTACTAGAACCAGCCATGTGATCAGACTGATCTTTTAAAATCCAAAGGTATGTTTCACTCCTCCTCTTATAATATTGTAATGGTTCCTGGGGTCATTCATAATAAATGCTAAACTCTTACAATGGATCAAATGACTGTATAGGATGTGGTTCTCAGAAACCTTGTGAAAGTCCTCACAATCTACTGTCTGGTCCCACCTTGGGAGCTATTGGCAGTTGTGTGTGGAGCAGGCCAGCAACAGCCTTCACCCTCAGTGTGGATGAGTGGAAGTCTATTGAAATTGAGTATCAGGTCACAAGTGAATGAGGCTTTTGCAAAATTGGCCAGTGGTTGGTTGCCAACATCATTTCAAAACATTACAAAGAAGCATTTCCTGGCTGTCCCTGTTAGCCAGGGTTTGTTGCTATTTGTTTGTGTGTGTGGCCTGAAGGGGTTTGTCACACTTACCCAACACTGCAGACAAGTTCTGGCCTTATTCCAGTGACCTACTCTTCCATGAAGTGATCTGCAATGGCACCTTCTCCAGGAGGGCTGAATCCAAGACTTGAGATTTATGTCTTTCTTTGGTATGTTTCCCCAACCTTGAGACAGTAGTTTTTAGAGCACACTTGACTCTTCTACAGAAAATCCCACTGTAGACAATCCTTTATATTGAATTTTCTGTCTTCATTTTACTGTGTGGTTTCTATCTTCTGACTGAATCATAACAGAATGAGGTAAAAGAAAGATTAAATCTTCTCTAAGTCCTCTGCATCACTAAATGGAATTTTTCTAAGTGGATCACTTCAACCTGGGAAATTTATCTCCTTATATATTCTTCTTTAGAAATAACACGTCAAAAAGATTCATCAAGCAATGAGAGACAAAGGATGAATATATAATTAGATAGTTAATGGCCAGGGTATTTGCATTCATAATTGAACTAAAAGGGGATAAAAATAGAAATCTTTCTCTTCAGCCCTAAAATATAACATGAAGTGTACACCATCAGAATTGCAAAGCAGCGCCATGTGATCAAAGTGATTTTTCAACCTAGTGTTTTTTTGAACAATGAAGAAATAGCACACTATAAACCTTGTCTAATGGCACATCACATTTAGGTAATTTTCTTGATAGCACAATTTTATCATATGTGTTTGGAATAGTTATTAAGCAAATTACTTTTCATAGGAAATTATTCTTTTGGAAATTGTCTTCAAGGAAATTCTGTAGTACCATTATTTTTTAATAATTACTGTTAAGTGTTTTTCTCCAACAAGAATATTTCTTACTTTGATGTTTAAGAAAAGATTATTATATGTCAACCACGGATATTATCAAAACTGTGTTCATGGTTTTCGTCTTCAGGTTAGTAAGAGTATGATTTATGTCAATAAAGATCACTATAATGTACTTCCTAAATTTTCCTAGTTACTTTTTTGCCTACCCTTCTAGACACTGGGAAAACAGTTTGGGAAGTATCTGGTGAAAATGCTTACTTAAGACATAATTTCTTCTCAGTGCAAGGGAAATTCTATTGTTTATTAAGTAAGTTAAGGGATTATATGGCATTGATTAATTTGTGTGCCTGCTAATATTGTCCTGGAATACTTCTAAAATTCTTGTTAAATGGAGAATATTTGCTTTAATTTTCTTGTCTGGTGCAATTCCAAATTGATACAGTTGTATTATAGCTGAAAGACAATATGAACATGTTACACATTGGAATCTCTTGAAGAGTGTTTTAAATGACCATACCACCGACATTTAACATGTGGATGTAAACCACAACTTTTATTAACTAATGTCACAGTCTGTAAGCAGGTGGTTTTGAAAAGTCTTAGGGAATCTAATGTCGAATCAGCATGGAGCCCTACTGTTGCTATGCTCTGAATAAATGCTTGGGGACTGAAGGATGATTGCTGGTCTACACATGAACTTCAGTTTCAAAGGCACTGGAGTACAGAACTGTGTAGTTACAGAAGTTTCATTGTATTGCAACATTAACATTTTAGAAATGTGTATATGAATTTAAATCCATCAATAAGTAAGTATAGAAGTTATTGGGGAACAAAGTAAACTCGACCTATTAAATACTGCATTGTGTCTACTATATAATTACTAGGTTTTTTTTCATAATGATGTATATAGCCAAACCTTTTGTTGGTTTATTAAAGGTCTTAAATCCAACACTGTGGAATCAAAATATATTTGTGATGAATATGTCAGACTTTGAATTGTTGTTTCCCTGTGGTTTCTGGATTTGGTATATAAGAGTCAGGTTGGATGAATGACACTGGGTTTTCTAACATGCAATGAGTTGTTGTCCCCTGGTAGGCAATAGATGGTATTTACTACAATGTACAAGATAGACTCCCAAAACCTCCTCACTGAAATAGACCTAAAATGAACCCAACGTGACTCAGGGAAATTTGTGGAAGAGGGGCGGAAAGATTGTTAGAGCCATGAATTGGGTCATTATACACAGAGTCATTGCATCTCCTGCACAAGTGATGGCTACCCCCATAAGGCAGACCCACATTACCCATGGGGGGAGGACAGGAGGAAGGCTGTATATACACTATATACATAACTAACCAAAAAAAGTGAAATACCAAAGAGAGAGAGAAATCCAAAGGTGATGGTCTCAATAACCATGGCCAACATCCTTACACAATTTTCCCATTAACAGCAAGTTCAGTGGAATTTTTGGTCAATCTGACTATATACCTGACCACCTATCTGGATTCCAGATGCTTTTAATTTTTTTTTCCCCTGTAATTAGCTACACAGAATTTTTCTCAGAAGTCCTCAGGGAGATGGTAAAGGTAATGAGAGCCAAAGGGTGGAAGTCCAGGCAGATTTTCAGTCAGATGGCCCTGACATAGTCTATTTCGCAGCCAGATGGAGACGAGCAAGTCAAAGGCAATGTCTCCTAAACTTTGAAGAATCCTATAGTTTTAAAACGAGAGGTCATTTGCTGTATTGGAACTCAGAGATAATGCTATTTAAGCATAAATATTTATTGGAAGGCACACTTGCATTTGAAACATCAGAACAGCTTTACGGAAATTTTTGGTAACATATACCATTATCTGAAATGAATTAAATGATCAATACGTATTGGAAGAGAGTCATCAATTATAATATAGCAATTTACATTGACATTACAAAGTCAAGTTAAATAAAAGTAATGAATTTCATATGTAATTGATAGACATTCAGTCTTGTTTTGATACTCAGAGGAGCATATACTCTAAATTTTATTCGAGCAGCATATTTAATGTATCATTATGATTACAGTGTAAGATGGATTTTAAAGTTAGTACTATACATTGGTGCATAAGCATGATCACTAAACTATTATAAACTATCACAATAGTATCCCGAAACCCAAAATATTTTGCAGAACTGGCATTTCAATAGATTGATTAATACCTTTCACTACACACAAATGCATGTATAGAATATACACATACATTCACACATCAAAACCTAAGTTTAATCAATACCATATAAGAGTTGTCATAAAACACACACCAAGACAGAGAGATAGAAACAGAAATGGATAGACAATGGAGAGAGGAGAGAGGGGAAGAAAGAGAGAAACAGGTGATTGAGAAAATCTCAGGTTCAGAGAGGAACAGAAGCATTAAGAGTCCCTTGAATGGGCAGAGAGTAAGTAGAGAAATGTATAAGGTGTAGCGGGGAGGAGAGGCATTTAGAGATATCGAGTTAAGGCCTATAAGTCACAGTGTTAATAATGGATTGCATGAATGCAAGAGAAGGACTCAGAGACTTGGGACAAGGTTGAAAGGAGAAGAGAGTAAGGTTGAGGCTACTTCTATCACTAATGACTGGCATGAAGCAATAACTAATGGCAGTGTTATCAGCCACAGCTCATCTGTGCTGTGTGAACTGAAGGGGGAGAGGGTCTTATGTGAAGAATACCAGTAATATCAATCAAGGAAGAAAGAACTTATACATGTACATTTTCTTAAAATAGAAGCAGTGGTGAATTTGTGGCAATTCACACTTTTGATAAAACGAGGTTTTCTCTATTGGTGTAGGCTGTCCACTTGAGCAAAACATAAAGTACCAGAAATCCAGGGAGAAAAAAAGATACATGTCTAATGAGGCATCAGAACAATTGAAGCAACTGTAGTTAATCACCAGGAAGGCAGAAAAATGAAAATGCATGATCAATGTCTTCTTGGTACCTGAAAGTTGCTGAAAGGCAAGAATAAGAATGCTGCCCTGTGTTTTACATTATGGCATTTCGTTGAGGAAGGCATTTTTACCTGATGGGAAAGTAAGGTTTTGTGTGTTATAGTAATTTCCTTGTCAATTCACAATTCCAAGTATATCAAATCCAGACATGTCTGATTCTAATGTCCATACTAACTCCCCAGGTAACACTGTCCATCCAAGTTTACTTCACACTTGGCCAGGGTCTGACTTCAGCTTGTATCCTCAAATATATTCTGCCAGAAGTTTTGCTATCATATTCGTATATACAGCCAGAGGAGCTAAGGTGGTGAGAGGCTGAGTGTTCTAGCTCAGAAATTGATGGTTTTCCTTTTGCTGACGCAAATCAGGACAGTGGTCAGAGCCTCATCGGCTTAATACTTTCAAGATATTAAAGTTTGCCTCAAGAGCAAGCCAGAGGGATCTTCAAATAATATTTGCAACAATATTTGTAAAATGTTGTCTCTTTTTTATTTTATTGTCTGTAGTTGACATACGGACATTTATATTCATTTTGGCACTTTCAAAAACAATTTGTTTCAGCTGATTCTCATTTCTCTCCCCAGAGCCCTTCTTCCTCCAATTTCCTTTCAATATCCTACCCCTTCTCTTTACAAGTCACAGGTGTCCTGTCATCCTTCCCTGTCTTCATACTCATCTCTATGTCTGCTCTTGTTAACCACTCCATAGGTTTTGCCCCCCCCACAATATATATGCATCCAGATAGATGTTACAAGCCAGGATCCACATATCAGAGAAAGCATGATGTTTATGTCTTCCTGAGTTTGGGTGACTTCAGCTAATATAATTCTTTCCAGGTCCATCCTTTTGGTACAAATCTTATAATTTCATTTTCCTGTACTGCTGAATAGTGGTGCATATATACCACATCTTCATTATCCATTCCTCCATCAGTGGAGATCCAGTCTGATTCTAGTGCTTAGCTATTGTAAATGGAGTTGCAATACATGTGGATGTGCAAGTTTTTGAAATATCTCCATCCCAACTCCATGATGACTGCACTAGTTTGCACTACCACTAACAGTGAACAAGAGTTCTTTTATTCCCAACAACCTTGCCAGAATTTGTCATCTGTTTTCATGAGGATAGTCATTCTGACTGGGGTAAGATGGTATGTCAGATAGGTTTTAAGTTGCATTTCCCTGATGGCTCGGGATGATGTTGAACAAGGCTCACACAATAGATCAACAAACTCTGAGAAGAAAAGGAGTTCTTTTGCAGTGGCAGAAAGACCTGGTGCACCTCCAGTCACTCTCTCTGCCTGCCTCTTTCTCTATGTTTCTCTCTCTGATAAATAAACAAATTATTAATAAAACAATATGTATTCAATTTTCATTTTAAGTATTCAAGAAACTTCCTTACTAGTCAGCATAATGACCACCAAATTAGTATAACAAAACATTACCATGCACATGTTGGATTAAAAATGTCTGAAATAAGTAAAGCAAAAGTAGTTTCTATACACAACTTTTCAGTTATACAAATTTCAGCAATTTGTCAAAGGAAAGGAGATGAAAGACAACAGGAAATGAGATGAAAGCCAAAATTTTTGGTTTTACTGGAGAGATAATTGGTGCTTTTAAAAAGCTGAGATGTTGGAGCAAAACATATGTTTTACATGAAAATAGCAGAAAACATGTCACATTTTCTATGAATGCTATATCTGTTGTCATTCTGACTCTAACTGTGACCAAAGTCTTTTCCATCAGTTATGAAATGACCCATGCTAAGATAATAGAACATGATTTCATGATTTTCTAGCATGTCAGCCCTTAAAATAAGGTACCCAATTTGGATCTGAGTCCATATATTGATAAGGACTGACCTTGAGTCTACATGGAGGACGATAGAGACTCAATGATGCTGGGGAACAAGGAAGCCTCTACTGCTGTCTTCAGAGAGGTCATTTCTTTCCTAAGAACAAAGCCTTAACAAGTTGTCTTCAGTCTATGAATTTGTTTAATTTTTTTAATTTGCCTAAATTTGAATATCTAATGTAGTTATACCATACCCTATCTAAGCTCTTTATCAATAATTAAAAAGCTTATCTTTCATGATTTCTACAGGTATTTGAATTGACCCTTAACTATGAAGAGACAGAATACGTCTAAAGTTTTATAGCCTCACCTGTCATTAATGTAAAAGGTGAGATGGTGACAGTGGTGATATTAGTGTGCAGTGCCCTAACTTCTGGTAGTATTTAAAACAATCACATGTGACTGGCCAGTGGGTGTTGTAGGCAGGTTCAGGATGCTGGGATGATCTTCCAAGTAGACACAGTTTATGTGAGGAACAGGTTTATTACAAGTTTACAGATCTAAGGGAAGTTCTATTAGTAGCAAAAGAAGCTGGAAGCACAGAGAAACAACCAAACAGCCAGCAAACCCCAAAAAGCTGCAACGAGAGACTCCACAGAGCTAAGGCTATACTCACTCCTACAGCTTTAGGCTGGAATCAGATCCACCCCAACCCCACCTTTGGGCTGCATCTCAAGATCCACCCCTCCCCACAGTGACACTTCCTTCAGCCAGGCAGCGGAGACCCAAAGTTATAAGCTAAATAAAGTACCTAAGTCTATGGAGGAAATGCATTCCTACTGAAACTACCACAGTGAGTTAGAACACTTCCTGTGCAAGCATGAGTGCCTGATTAGACCGAGAAACCACTGCACTTCAATCCCCAGGAAGCATATAAACAACTGGGCATGGCCAAAACACTTCTGCAGCCTGAGCCCTATAGGAGAGCAAAGACCCAAGAATCACTGGAGCTCATGAAAACAAAACCAGGAAACTCCAAGATTCATGAGAGACTCTGACTCACATAAACACAGCTAGAAGAGTGATGGTGCAGGATTGATGTTCTGCTTGGGCCATCTCACGCAAGGAGTTCATGAACACCATGAGGTCATATCAATATGCATACACCACCCACACTACATACATTCTCACAAGCAAACACACACACACACACACACACGTGTTGAAAATTCTGTAATGCTGTTTGATTAAAAGTCTGTGAATATGCCGGGCGTGGTGGCGCACGCCTTTAATCCCAGCACTCGGGAGGCAGAGGTAGGAGGATTGCTGTGAGTTCGAGGCCACCCTGAGACTACATAGTGAATTCCAGGTTAGCCTGCGCTAAAGTGAGACCCTACCTCGAAAAACCAAAAAAAAAAAAAAAAAAAAAAAAAAAAAAAGTCTGTGAATATGGAGAATTGGAATGTTGCAGATTCAGTGCCAAATTATCTTGAGAATATCTTCAGATTCCCTATCGCTCATTCATTTTCCACTTCTGTGTCTGAGCTAATATCACTGTAGCTATCATTAATATATTTACTGGGCTGGAGAGATGGCTCAACAGTAAAAGCACTTGTCTGCAGAGCCTAATGACCAGAGTTAGATTCCTCAGTACCCACATAATGACAGGCACAAAGTGGGACATGCATCTGGAGTCCATTTGCAGTGGCTAGAAGCTCTGGTGGCCTCACTTTCTCTGTCTCTTCTCTCTCTCTCTCTCTCTCTGCTTGCAAATAAATAAATAAATAAACTTTTAAAAAATTTTAAAAATGTATTTTCTTAGCAGACCATCACTTCCCAAAACCTGAAACAAAACTTACAGCATACATTTCTTCCAGTTTGCTGCAGACCACCTACCTTATGCTTCCATTGATGTATTTGGTAGCTGCCTTCATTTATGACTTTCTGTTGTTCTATAACTGTAAAAAGTTCATGGAACTGCTTCCATGTTAGAGTATGTTATCTAGGGCAACCTGAATCCATGTGTGCCTGGATATGGTCACTTGTATTTTCCTCAGCACAAACTTTCATATTTTCTTTGAGCTGAGAGCTGGGATTTGTGTCAACAAATTTTGATATTGAAGGGCAGAGAGGTCTACTTTACGATGACTGACATTGGCTGCACAAGATCTGCATAACAGGAAAAAAAAGATGACATCAAAATAGAGACAAGTTGGAAAGAAGAAGGGATTTAGTGGGGGGAGATTTGATGGATGGTATTCTTTTTTCTGAGCCAGTTGTAGGACATCCTCTTGTTTGCAGAGTTAGACCATTAGCCTTTGCTTGCTACCATTTAGCCTTTTTCACCTGTCATGCCTCAATATAGAACCCTTTGTTTTTAATTGTGTCATTTCCCATTCATTGAAACCTTATTCTTTTTGGGTTAAAAATTCTATGGATGTGCCCTTCAGGCTAACATGGTGATGGTGTGGAGGGAAATTATGCATATGTCTGATGTGTAGCAGCTTTGTGGATTGAAAGAAACCCGCTTGGCTCAGCCAGAAAGACACACATGAAAGGTGATCCTCTAGTTTCATGAGCCTTCACTGTTCTTGAATATGTGTAGGATAAATTAAAGACATCATGACAAGAACCAGCCATGATCACGATTATATGTATATGTATATATATATATATATTCCCTTGACCTCCCTTTTCCCCTTTATTTAGATTTCAGAACATGTCAGTACCCTGAAGCCAGATTCACCTTCAAGGATAATTGTTCTCAATTGAAAACGGTCTGTCCTGGGAAGTTTTGCTGTTCTCTGAGTCCAAGGTGACTCCAGGCAGGTTTGATATAATATTTTCTTTATGCCTTCAGCTTAGAAGGAGGGTGATTCTCTTGCCTTAGCCTTCCAAGTGCTGGGATTACAGTCATGAGCCACCACACCTGATTTTTATCCTTGAAATCTTAATAAGAAAATGATAATTTTCTTATCTTTGTATAAGGATAATAGTGATAATTACAATGTATAAATTATGAAAGAGGTAATTATATAGGTTAGTTAAAGTTGAGATAAATATAATAAAATATAGTGTGATGTGAAGACCCCTCTGCTGTTCATGCAAATACAACTATGGAGTAACCTGAAATGATCTCAATCCATTGATCACGCACGACACACGCTAATTTCACAATAAAGGAAAGGTCTATTTTTGCAACACTTTCATGTACCATATCCCAAATTTCCATGAATTCATGATCAGCCTGCCTGTAGTGGCAAATACCACTACACCAGACTTTAGAAAAAGAACAATACCGTTTAGATTGGTTAAGGATACAGATGGGAAGTTAGAATAAGCAACCATAGTATAAAAGCAGTTTTCATTGTCCATATAGAAAAAAAACAGTGAGGATTCCTATTGATACAACCATCCTCTCTAGAAGTACTCTGAAATGATTCAGAAATTTTGTATTGATGTTTTAAAGCTCAACGAATTTTCATTTATTATTATTTCATTTATTATTTCACATATTATTATTATTATTTCATTTACTAAGATGATTTTATAGGGATTGCTGTGTAAAATGTTTTGAATAACATATTTTAATAAGTAATACTGAAGAAGGAAAATGTTTGTGGTCAAATACACTTGGGACAAATGGAGTATCACTTTTTTTTCCTATGGTCTCTCAGAACACTGTATATGCTTACAGATAATATGTATTATCTTCTTGCTCTCGGAAGAATATAGTCAATGTTGTTTCCCCAGAGGGGTAGTATATTCAAAGCCCCTTTTCTCCAAAGAATATTTAATACTTGTATTTAAGCATACAAGATTTATGACCTGTGGTGGTTTGATTCAGGTGTTCCCCATAAACTTCAAGTGTTCTGAATGCTAGGTTCCCAGCTGATGGCAGTTTGGGAATTAACACCTCCTGGAGGCAGAGTATTGTTGGGGGCGGGCTTATGGGTATTATAGCCAGCTTCCCCTTGCCAGTGTTTGGCACACTCTCCGGTCGCTGTTGTCCACCTTATGTTGACCAGAGGGTGATGTCCACCCTCTGCTCATGCCATCGTTTTTCCTGCCATCATGGAGCTTCCCCCTCGAGGCTGTAAGCCAAAATAAACCTCTTTTTTCCCACAAGCTGCTCTTAATCGGGTGATTTCTGTCAGCAATGTGAACCTGACTGCAACATGACCTAAAGGAACAAATAAATACCATGATTTCTATATCTTACTGGTTTCCAGATATGAGATGTACAACTGATTATCCCCTTAAGGCAGTGGTATCATTATTAAACATGCTACAAATCATTAATTTTCTCATTTTCACTTAAGCAATAAAGATGAGTGGTGAAAGCTATAAATTAGCTGCTATATTCTAAAACAAGTAGTGTTTTCATATTTTTATCTCTTTTGAAATGAAGCATAGCAAGAGTAAACAAGATCTATGAGATATCATTTTGTTTGGTTTTAATATAGTTTCAACCTTTCCTGTGCAGCTTTCTCTGAAGCACCGACCGACAACGGAATGTAACAAGAGAGATGAAGTCATTTGAGAAATACAAAATCTATTTTTAAAAATGTTCATATATCTTGAGGGACTGTAATTTCAGAATTTTTCAATATATAATCTGTAGTGAGATAACAAACTATTTCCATTAAAATTCGATTTTGTAATGTTCTCACTGAACTCTACTTAGAACCAAGTTATCTGGCAGTTGGTACAGGAGGAAAATGGATATGCAGGGAAAAGAAAAACAAGGTTAGCGTCAAGACCTAACAAGTGTGGAGACTTTCTAATAACTGCACATTGCCTCCTGGGCCAGAGCAGCAGTATAATGTAGTAGACAGAACTATTATATAAAACACAGCCTCTGAGGAAGATCTCTGTCCTTTTCCAGTGGAAGATTCTCATTTGAAAGAAGGAATCATTTATGAGCAGTATGACTTTTAGCAGTGAATGCTGATTAGGGGTTACACAAAACCCACATCTTACATCCCTGGCTAGGTATGTATATGCTCTTTGACAAAACAGCATCTCCAGTAAAGATATCCTCAAATTTGAAAGAGTATAGATTGATGCATTAGGCATTGCCTGGAGTTAATTTTTCAATTACCTATAGAAAAGATCCCAGAAATCATGGTTGTCCATCATTAGTTTTAAGCTTAAAACACTAAAATCAATAATTCTGAACATATTTTTGCCCATCAGAATTTTTTTTGCCCATCAGAATTAGTTCACCTGATTATGATGTTGCTGCATATTCTTTCCCATCATGCATGGCTCCCCTGAATTATGGACCATATAGAAAGGTTTGCATATAGTTACTTGAATATGATGTCTACTCATGAATGTCATTTACATTTACTCTCTATGCATCTTTAGAAAATGTTTGGGAGAAAAATACTATTATCATGCTTGAAAGAATATTAAAAAATAAGGAGATAAAAAAGTTTAGACATCATAAACATGATCTCCTTTCTGAGTACATTTTCCATTTTGAAAGAAATGGAACCTCTTATTCTCAAAATTATTTAACTCTTATTGGTATATTAAAATTACCAACAAGTGTATCTATATTAAATCTTTTTCTTTTTTTTTCTTTTTTAATTTTTTTTTTTTTATTTTTCAAGGTAGGGTCTCACTCTAGCTCAGCCTGATCTGGAATTCACTACGTAGTCTTAGGGTGGCCTCAAACTCATGGCAATCCTCCTACCTCTACCTCCCAAGTGCTGGGATTAAAGGCATGCACCACCACACCTGGCCTAGATCTAATTCTTAACAAAGAACAAAGAAGAGACTATGAAATTAAAAATTATGTTTGACTCAGACAGCCCGTAGTGAGAATTCTGATTGTGCCATTTACGTTCCATTCTTACCTCAGTTTTTTTATTAGACAAATGGAGATTCTAATGCAAATCTCATTTTTTGGTTATAATAAGTATATAAAGAAGAAGAGTGAATGTCTCTCAATTACAAAAGGAGTATAGTGACTGTTTGAGTCTTTTTTTTTTTCCATCACACATTGGAAATTTTTCCTTGTTAGTGATTGCAGACATAACCAATAAGTGTGAATACATTCTGCCCTTCAACAAAAATCATGATATGTCATACTAATCAAGTCCTCAAGGAAGTTAATACTTCTGAGTCATTAGAAGAGAACTATGAGTAATTATTATTATTTTTGGCCATAGTCATCTTCTTAGTCATTAACATTAAGCAGATAAGAAGAGATCGATGCTGAGGGGGTAAGAAGATGGCTCAGTGAATAAACTGCTCTCTGCACAAGCATGAGGATCAGTGTTTGGATCCCAAGTCCCCACGTCAATGTTGGGTGACATGGCAGCCCGATTGTACTCCCAGTGCTCAGGGGAGGTAGACACAGGATCCCCAGAGCAAGCTGACTAGCTAGAATGGCTAAATCTGCAAGTTCTAGGGGTCAATGAGAGATCCTATTTTATTAGAAATAAGGTGGATAGGTATCAAGAAAAATGCCTAAGTTCAACCTCTGGCCTTCATACATGCATGTAGATACACACTGCACACACAGACACACACACAGACACACACACACACACACACACACACACACACTGCAAACAGAATAAGAGATCTGTGCTCATACTTGAAAGGTAAGAACTCAGTTATCAAAATGAATTGCATTGAATAGAGATGATAGGCTAACAAATGTATTGAAGAAAGATTTATCTACATATCATAGGCTTCCCAAGGCCTTGAAAAAAAAACTTTCTCTCAATTGTTGTTAACTATCAGGAGGCTGAGAGATCTACTTCTCAAAGGAGCAGAGAGAGAAGTTGCAAACATGAATGCTCTAAACTCATGACCAGGAAAAGAGAGGACAGAGGCCTTTGGTCAGTAAGCCTATCTGAAATCCTGAGAAGCAGGGGGAGCTTAAGAGTGTCTAGACCTGCTACATAGTAGAAGATACGGTGACTTTGTTGAGCTCTTAGGGAAGGTGAGCAAGCACACATGAGGTGCATGTGTCAGATCCTGCCTAGAGACTGACACCTCAACTCCTCCAATTCAGATCCCAGTATACATTCCTCAGGGATATGAGGGTTGCCACATTAAATGCTTTCCTCACCAAGGACACACGATGAATAGATTTGATTCCTAGGAAGTTAAATTTCATTATGATTTTCAGGTAATAAGATCTTACAACTAAAGTAACTTATTGAATTGTCGATTTTCTTTTGAACTACATATTTTGCAGAATTCACCTGACACAGAAGTACCAGCTGTCCAAATAGGAATTTCACTTTTATACTTAGAGATATTCTAAAGAACACCTGGTTTTCTAATGAAAAAGGGATGTCATTGCTATCAAAAACATAAAGTGACTTACTGAGAAAGCTATACAGAGTAAAGGGGCACTTCAAGGAGGGTGTGCACCTCTCACATCCTTCCTGCTAGTATACTAAAATAAAAAGTCTCGGGGCTGGAGAGATGGACTAGTGGGTAAGGCACTTGCCTGTGAAGCCTAAGGACTCATGTTTGACTCTCCAGATCCCACATAAGCCAGATATACAATGTGATGCTAGTGTGCAAGGTTGCACATGTGCACAAGATGGCACACACATCTGGAGTTTGATTACAGTGGCTGTAGGCCCTGGTGAACCAATTCTCTCTCTCTCTGTATCTTTGATAAAAAAATAATAGTATTAATAAAATGTTCCAATAAATTGGCCCAGATCAATTACTATGGTAGAAATTCCTACAGTTATATGACCTCCCCAAAAGGAATTGATAATTCAGTCATTCCTTTTACTATAGGCACAATTCTGCCTAAGTACTTAGGTTATATATTTGTAGAATTTGGCCTATAGCATTAAAAGTAGAGATATTAATTCAGCAACAAATATGAAGTATGAAGACTAAACAGTGACTCATTTCCTTTTCTTAGGAGCACACTGTGTCCATGGGGCCTCATATGACATGACCTCTATTTATCTAGCAACTCAGACATGACCAGACCATTCTCTCTTTGTCTGTCATGTCATGTCTCTCCTTATTATGCTATTTGATTCTAGCTCTTACATTTATTCATTATATTTTATGTACTTTGTCAATAATAATAAAAAGAAATCTAAATACATTGCGCCAAGAAAATATGTGAAATGCTATGAAATTAGGAAAAATATTACCATTTTGTTTTCATTTGAATGTCAATTGAATGTTCTATCAGAGCTATGTGTTCATAGAAGAGTTGTCCAAATTATTTTTAATAACCTAATTAATACATTTGTGAGTGATAAAGATGAAAACAACTAGAGGCAGTTCTACCCACAAACTGATAGAATTAGCATTTGATCCAGTCATTCTACTCTTGAGTATACACCCAAAAAAACTGAGAAAGATCACAGAACAGCTATATTCACAATGGCCAGTCAGAGAAGTGACCAAATCTCCTTGGTGGATGAACAATGGATACATTTGATGTGTGCATGTAATGGAATATTCTTCAGCTTTAAAAAAGAAAGGAATTTTAGCACATGCTACAACACAGATGAATCTTGTTGACATAGTAGTTAAAATAACCCAGTCAACAAGATCATTCTTTTCAGGTGCCTCCCACTTACTCCTATTGAAGGCTATATGGTTTAGTCTATCTTTAAGAATATAGGTTTCTATGGCACCAGTTCCTTTTGAATTTGGTGTTGTGTTTGCCTTTTCCCCTTCTCTTCCCCTCTCCCAAACCCTTCCATTCCTATTGTCTAGGCCTTGAGTAGCCTATAAGGTATGTCAGAAACTCGAGCTGGTCCAGGTTAAGTTAACCCTAGCTAGTGCTTTCATCTTGGTCTTTTAATTCACATTGCTTCTATGGCTCTGAACTTTTGCCTGCTGCTTACTGGCCATTGGCATATCTTCTTCCATAAATGTCTTCTTCACGACTCATGTCCACTTATATTGGATTAGCCCAAGTGAGCTGTCCTTTGTTAAGTGTTAGAAATATATGTTTACATCAGAGTCCCTCTCTTTTTCTCCCAATCCTCAATGCCCACCCTGAGCCTCCTCCCCCATGTGTATGTGTGTGCACACTAGAAGTTAAATTCCAGAATCTTGCCCACACTAGAAAAGCATGCTATGACTGACTCTGAGCCCTATACAGGCTCTTTATAGAACACATACCCATTATACATCTGACCTTAGGAAACTTGCTTTCTCCTATAATCTTGAATCTTCATGAACTAAAATTTTACAATTGAAAAAAAATTAGCAGCTCAATGTTTTCCTTATTGTCTTTCTTGGTATTTGTTTAACAACTTCATACATTCTAGCATTTTGGAAGTTTTGTCCATTGTTCCTGTTAGAATCTTAATCATTTTGCCATTTAAATTAATCTGGAGTGGTTAGAAATGGTCTCTGTGCTGGCCACAGTGCTTTTCTCCGTATCAATCAGGGGTTCACACAGCACCATGAGATGCATCTCTATTGCTATGTCTTGTCAGGTCACTGTTGGCCTTGTACTGCATATGTGTGTGGGCACAGCACTGAGCTTTCCTTGCCACCCAACTGGCATATCAGCAAGAAGATCTGCTAATTCCTTTAATTTTTGTTTTGTTTTGTTTTTCAAGGAAGGGTTTCACTCAACTCCAGGCTGACCTGGAATTCACTATGTAGTCTCAGGGTGGCCTCGAACTCACGGCGATCTTCCTTCTTCTGCCTCCGAGTGCTGGGATTAAAGGCATGAGCCACCATGCCAGGCAAAAAATATTTTATTTATTTATTTTTCCAACGGAGAGAGAGAGAGAGAAAAACAGAGGGAGAAAGAATGGGCTTACCCAGGCCTCCAGCTGCTATAAATGAACTCCAGATGCATGTGCTACTTTGTGCCTCTGGCTTTACATGGGTACTGGAGAATCCAACCTGGGTCACTAAGCTTTGAAGGCAAGCACCTTAATCACTAAGTGATCCCTGTAGCTCCTCTACTAATTTCGTATTGCAATTTTTTTTCATAATGTGGACTTTATAAAAGTTGCTTTGTGCAGGTTGATTTATTTTTAATTGACAAGTATCCTAATATATAATGTATTCACATTGTGCAAGGATCAAATTGGGCCAAGTAGCATACCAATCAGCTCAAACATTTATTATTTTCTTGAAGTCAGAAAATTGAAAATGTTCTAACCCTCCAATTTATGGAGTCATCTTCATTTCTGGTCACCCTAAACAAAATAATTCTTTGTTTTACAGACAGTGGGACAAGGTATAAGGCAAGGGAAAGGGTTAGCAGTAGATATATATGAGGTAAAATGTTTTCTTTTACGTTTCCCTGATAAGGAAACCTTCAAATAGAGGTTCCTAGAAGCAGGGAAGAAGGTGTGGTAGGGAGATCTCAGCTGAGGAGTCCTAATCCTTAGCTGCCATTCCTCTTAAGAGACTGCCATCCAATCTTGGGGCTCTAGGACCATAGCAGTGAAGTGACTATCACAACTGCACCAGCACCATGAAATCTGAGTTGCATTACTACATATGATAATTCCCTTCCAAATGTAAATGAATGAATACAATAGTTAAAAATAGTAGTATATTTTTGTTGTTTTAAATACTGAGAAGTATCTTTCTCTTCAGCCCAAGTTAACTTTGAACCCATGATATTCCTGCCACCACCTCCTGTTGGAAGGAGTGTGCTAGTAGGTTCACTCTATGATGGTTTCTTCTTGCTTTTTTTTTTTAATTTTAGAGAGAGAGAGAGAGAGAGAAAGAGAGAGGAAGAGAGAGAGAAATTTAGCACACCAGGGCCTCAATCACCGCAATCAAACTCCAGATGCTTGTGCCACCTAGTGGGCCTGTGCAACCTTATGCTTGCCTCACTTTTGTGCACCTGGCTAACATGGGATCTGGAGAGTTGAACATGGGGGTCTTAAGTTTTTCAGGCAAGTGCCTTAACAGCTAAGCCATCTCTCCCATCCCTATGATAGTTACTTTTTGATAACAGTGTATTGAGAACAATGTGGTATTTATGTAGCTTTTTTAATGTGTTCATTCATTTTGAAAATGTTTACACAAAAGATGTGTCTATTTGTTCACATTCACTTAATATATGGATATTATATGGATTATTTAAATGTAATCAAAATTTTTATTCCTTAAAAAGAAATTGGTTTGGACATATATGTTACTTTTTTATTCAATGTTTAATTGATGAATTATATATTTGGATATATATATATATATATATATATATAGAGAGAGAGAGAGAGAGAGAGAGAGAGAGAGAGTAAGTTCACATATAGGTTGAATTTCTCATGTAGATCAATAAGATACATTCATCTACAATTTTATTTCTTTTGAAACAATATTCTGACTTGAATTGTAGTTGTTTACACACAAAAAATATTATTCCCCTAAAATACTTTATTATCCTGGAAGAAGAGAGCTACAACTTCTCTGGTTATATATCTATTCTTTCACTGATACTTTCCAAAGAACACTGTGTATATTAAGTAGTTGCTTCAAATAAGTATCTTAAAAAGAATTTAAAATGAATTTATACCAAGGAGTGATAGATTGAACATGGCATTATCTCTTACTTAGTCCCCTTGTATGCTTTTAATCTTAAAGGCAGTTCTTGGTTAACTAATACTGTTTTTGCTAATACTGATATTTAGTGAATTCAAAGACCCTCTTTATTGCTTTTGCATTAAGCCAAATGTCACATTCTTGGTGGTTTTTCTTATGTCTATTGATGAGTATGTTAATAAAAGTGTAAGTGATAGTTGGAATTAGACATTTTCTAACAGACCACTACAAATGATCTCCTGTAGAAACCTATTTTTCTCTAATTCTGATAGCTACCAATCACACCATCATCAGCAAGTATTTTATTTTCCTAATTATTTCCATTCCTGTATATTTTCCTAATGAGAAAAACACAGCCCAGAAACAGTACTATCATATTTAATGTTGTACAAGTACTGACTCACAGTGTCAGGGTCAAGTGCATGCATGATGATTTTGACCCATTTCCATGTCCAAGAATCCTTTCATCACAATGGCATCACCATTGGTGATTTTATTAGGATTATTTAGTATCACCATTAGACTTTTTTCTTAAATTATTTACAATAAAGCCTAGAACTTACCACATAAAAACACTTACTGAGTGGGAGAGACAGCTTAGCGATTAAGGCACTTGCTTGTGAAGCCTAAGGACCCAGGTTCTATTCCCCAGGACCCATGTAAGCCAGATGCCCAAGGTGGCACATGTGTCTGGAGTTTATTTGCAATGGCTGGAGCCTAACGTGCCTATTCTCTCTCTATCTGGCTCTTCTTCTCTGTGTCAAATAAATAAATATATATATATATATATACACATATATATGTGTGTGTGTATGTATATATATATAATTTACCATCTATAGCTCATGAAAGAATGAGCTCATCAGCTGCGAGTGGCTCTGTGGAGACACAGTCACTGCTATGGAACAACAGTCTGTCACACAAAGATTAATGTGTCCAATTATCAGTGATGTTTTGACCCCGGCAGTTTATAAGCAGAAAAGTACGGAGGTGAGTTCATCAGTAGACTGGGGTTGTGTGACCACAATTCAAAGCTAGCTTCATTCAGCAGAGCATGCAGTTGAAAATAACTTCATCAATTCACTGGCATTTGCTGATAACCTGGAAGATTGTAAGCACAGTGCAAATATATGCCGACCTTGGTGCCGGCATTTTCCAGTATTTCATCTCTTATAATATATACTCACAAGTGCTGTCTTGACCCAATATTGAATGCACAGCTAAAATTTCTGAATTCCTTTTTGCTCAGAGTTGGCCTGTGTGAACCTTCCCTTCTTCAGCTCCCTCTGGATAGAACTAGTAAGCATGCACCCAAATCTACCTGCTACTTCTTTGTCGGGATTTCATACTCCAGGACCATTCACCCCACAGTCATACAAATATCCCTATGTCCTGGGCCTTATGTGATTATTCATATTAGCCATTGGACAGGAAATCTAGCTCTCTGCATGCTGCTCAACTTTTATAAGCTAAGTTGCATAAATGCCCAGCTTGCTGTAATCTTTACCCTGTGTGAAACCCTCTGTGTACCTCCCTATACAGCAAGCATCTCTAGCATGGAAATGTAACACCGTTTTGCTTTCATCTGTTGAAGTTTCATTGCGCTTAGTGTTTTCAAACATTTAAGTTGACATATATTGATTATATTTTTTCCCTGTTAGTTGATGATCTTTCTGGCTTTTGGTGTAGAAAGCAATTTTTCATTGAGTACTAGCTCTTATGCTACTAAATATTTGTTTAGATGTATGTGTGTATGTATGTATGTATGTATGTATGTATGTATGTATGTATGTATGTGTACATGGATGGCCATGTTCTCCTGCTATGCAAACAAATGCCAGAAACATGCACTACTTTGGGACCAGCTTTATGTGGATTCTGGGGACTGGAACCTGTGGCACAGGCTTTTTAAGCAAGTGCCCTTAACTGCTGAACCATCTCCTCACGCCAACTTTCTGTTTTAAATGACTGTTCTGACACTATGTTACTAGGGTATAGGAGACACCATGATTATCATTTGGTGACAAGATTTTCTTTTATTTTTTTTGGGGGGGGTAGGGTCTCACTATATCCCAGGCTGACCTGGAATTCACGATGTAGTCTCAGGGTGGCCTCAAACTCACATCAATCCTCCTACCTCTGCCTCCCTAGTGCTGGGACAGATTTTCTTTGATTCTGGAAGAATGGGTTCCTAGTACATTTGGGCAGAATCAATATTTCTAGCACTCCTTTTGGTCTCCACAATCATTGGTGGTCTTCAAACTGCTAGGGTGTGTCAAAAGTCCCAACTGTCTGCTAATACCCTTTGAGACCACTGCCATGAATAAAAGAGAGAGTGTGTTATATTGCTACTCAAACAGAATCTGATTTTGGAGGAGGACAACTTACTACTTCTCAGAGTGGGTGAAACTCTTGGTTCTCTGTTTTCCTCCCATGACAACATCTCAGAAGAATGGTTGGAGGCTTGCATCAGCATGATGAGGGTGGAAAGGTGGAAATAGAGCATTTGCTATCATGGGACATAGCTTTGTCTGCAATGGTTTTGTGGTGTTTTTTGGAATGCAGTGATTGTCGAAAGTTTTCAGCTTTTACAGTCTGACATTTTCTTGGTCCCTTGTATAGAGGGAAAGGTTTGGGAGGGGGTGGTGTGCGGATCCTGCTTTCACTAGTGTTTGGAATTCACCAACTTCTATCTATCTAAATTAAATTAAATTAAATATCTATCTATATAAATCTTGAATAACAGGAAACATAAAGAAATCTTGGGAGTATCACCACTATATCACTTCCTGTCTTACAATGTCTTTAGTGCATTGAGTTTTCCTTCTATCTCCTTCCTTCAGAATGTTTTAAGCTATTGGTCTTATTTAATATTCAGAGTTTATAGTTGTCTTTATCTGGAAGACTAAAGGGAAATAAGGATGTTTCTCATGATAGAAGTCAAAGCACTCTAAGAGTACTATTATAATTTTATTTTATTACAAGTTAAAGCTTATCTAAAGTTCCAAAGAATAATAAATATATTGCACTAACATGACCCTTTCCAAGACTTATAAAACTCACGCTTATTTGTATTTTGCCTCATTTGTGCTCTCTTTCTCATCTCTTCCCTTCTCTCTTACACATTTATACATCTATGACTTCATTTGAGAGGAAATTAGAGTTATGCCTTGTTTTTCAGTAAATGTATGATATTTAGGTAAAACACTAATATTCTTGTATATAACCTGGTACAATTCTCAAAACCAGGAAAGTTAGTGGCAATATAAAATTCTATTGTCTAGCTCATTCTTTTCTTTACTTTTTATTTGCAAGAAAGAGGCAGACTGAAAAGAATGGTATGGGCATGTCAAGACCTTCTACCACTACAAACCAACTCCAGTTACATGTGCCACTTTGAGCATCTGACTTTACATGTGTATTGGGAATCAAACCCAAGTCTTTGGACTTTCAGGCATGGCAAGCAAACAACTTTAACTGCCAAGCCATCCAGCCCAGGAATATTTTTAAATAATACTTTCCTCCTCTGTCTTGATATATGAATATGGATCAGCTATTTTGTTGAATACCTTGAAAATTAACTTTGCCTGAAGCTTCCTGACCAGATTCAATGATGCATTTTAACACAGAAATGCTAAGTACTGCTCATCTTTCCTCTGTTCCTCTTGGTAGTAATTCCACTTTTGTATCCCTGGTTAACTTGGTAACCACCACATTTTTCTCACCTTAAACTTCCTTGTAGTTCTTGAAGCCTAATGTCTGTTCCTTCTTGCAGGTTCCTTAGATTCTTTTACATGAGTGTACTGTACCAGTAAGAAACCTGAGTGGAATTGGGATGTACTGAACCAGAGACCGGAATGGAGTTGGGGTGTACTGAACCAGTCAGAGACCTGAGTGGAGTTGGTGTGTACTGAACCAGAGACCAGAATGGAGTTGGGGTATACTGACCAGTCAAACTTGAGCAGAGATGGGCTATTCCTTTGGGCTCTGCTCCCGTTCAGTTCTCTGTTTTCTGAGACTCTTCACTTGATATACAGCACCTGTGATAGCTCTCATGTCATCTTCATCCTTTAAACCTGAATGCCTGGGTTTTCTGCAAGAGTTCTTCTAATAGCTCATTGTCTGGTAGACTGGGGAATGTAATCAGTCAATGAGAAATAAAACATAACTTCTTTTTTTTTTTAAACATGAAGTTTTTTATTTATTTATTTATTTATTTGAGAGAGAGAGATACAGAAATAGGCAGGTAGAGAGAGAGAGAGAGAGGGAGAGAATGGGTGTGCCAGGGCCTCCAGCCACTGCAAATGAACTCCAGATGCATGCACCCCCTTGTGCATCTGGCTTACGTGGGTCCTGGAGAATGGAGCCTCGAACCAGGGTCCTTAGGCTTCATAGGCAAGTGTTGAACTGCTAAGCCATCTCTCCAGCCAAAACATAACTTCTTATAAGAGCTGCAAAGGTGAGAACTTGGGCTCCAATAGCCCTGGAAAGCCAAAATCAACCACCATCCTCAATGTGCTAATTAAAGAAACAGGTATTTGTGAAAGGCAAAGATTGAGGATTTATTCTGTATGATCACATTTGGAGGAGGTCCAGCGCACCCCTTCACAGACATGCCAGTCCATTGTCTGAGTTATGATATGAAGTTCATGTCACATAGCTCAGGAGTCCTGGTCCAGATGGGTCCTGCGATTACCGATCGTTATTATCTGAGCTCCAGTCTCTCCTGCAAGGTGACCTAACAAGTTGTAAGAGGGTGTGAGATCTTTGACCTGACACAAGTTTCTCCTCTAGCTGGCACCAGGCTTTATCTTTTCTCTTCTCCAACCATCATGATATTCTTGAGAACATTCAGATTCCTTGAGTCCATTATTCCAATAGACTGGTAGTCAAAAGCAGGAATACAAATGTCTCTTCCTGCCAGGAAGGTAAGAAACTTTTATTCATTATTGGTGGGATTATAAACTGGTAGTACCATTATGAAAATCTGTCTAGAGATTTTTCAAAAAACTAAAAATTGATCTACAATATTGGACAGCTATATCACTCGTGGGCATGTACCCTAAGAGTGCCACATTTTACTACAGAGATATTTGTTCTTCCATGTTTTTTGCATCTCTATTCACAATGGTTAGGAAATTGATTCAGCCTGGAGTGATGCCCGGTCAACTGATGGCTGGATAAATAACAAAGATGTGATATTCTCATTCTGTTGTAAAGAAAAATGAAATCAGGAAGTTCAGAGAAAATGGATGTATTTGGAATAGATTATAATAAGTGTGGTAGCCTAGGCTTAGAAACAGAAAAGCACATGCTCTCTCACATCCAGCTACTAATTATAAATTGTTAGATTTGTATGTAAGTTTAAATTAGAGATTTGAGACCAGTAAGTTAGAAAGGACCCAGGAGAGGAGTTAGCTAGAAGGGCTTAAGGGAAAGAGATAACAGATGTGGTAGTAGAGGGTGGTATAGTGGAAGTAGAAGACTAAAGTGGGGTCAGGAGAAGGAAATAGAAAAGTGATGGTGGGGAGGATTAACTAAAATGAAACACGCTATGAAAAACGCCACTTGGTAACCACTTCTTTGTTAGCTAATTAAAATATAATTAAACTTATTTAATTTTTGTCAAGAAATTGAATAACCCTGTGGTTCCTGTTTACTATTTTTTCATTCTGCAGCATGTTAACATCACTGATTTTCACATGTCTTTCTGAGTTATAATGGCCATACCTGAGCAGGTTTCATTGGTATGCACTATTCGGCAGTCATCAAAATTGAAATTTTCCCATTCTAGAATATTTGATGCAGAAAAAAAAAAAAGAATACAGATGTGAATTGAATCATTTCAAAATTTTGGTTTGCCTTTTTTATGCCTCAGTTACTTCCTAACTCAACAGATACTTAGCCAAGTGGCATCCTTAGACTATGTGCACTGCCTCCTGTGCTGCTGATGAAACTCTTCAGACTTGGGTCATACCTCTAGTATGTGGAATCAAACATCTGAAGTTGAGTCCCACACCTCTGAAGGCTAAGGACTTTCCCAAATGATATTACCAGAGCCACTGCACTAATGAGATTCAGATTCAGAATCTCTAAGTCACAATAGTGTCACAACGTACAGAGAGATATTTATTAGCCATTGTCCTAGCTTATGAGACCTCTGAGTTTGGCAGCTATGAGATGAGAAACAAACTCAATTTCCCACAGGCCTAGGGGGTCTGCTTCCTAGTTGTCATTTTGACAGAAGCTGTTCAGAATGTATAAGGGGATCTGTCATGGCCTCTGGAAGTCGCTTTCAAAGGTATCCAGCTGTGTTTGCAAATTGAAACCTCAGTTCACTCACATACTATAGAAAACTTCAATAATTCTAACAAATGTTGTGGTTGCGTAGCTAGTTCAATCATGGAGACTCATTTCTGCCAGCAACTTAACCATATTTAGTACAGCACACTTTTCTAAGAGCTAAAAAGTATAACCAATTTATTATTCGAAAGGAATACTTCAGAACTGAATTGTCACTTGGTAAAACATTTTATGTATTTTCTACAGGTTACAGACTATGACACACTTTCATGGACTATTCTGATTGGATGATAGTAATTTTACAATAATAGTCACTAAATTTTCTAAGGATTATTGCTCAAGAACGTCATGTGCTTTTCCTATGCTGTTATTAAAATATTCCAGGTCGTTTTCTCTGGATTTAAATTATAACACAGTGATACCCTAGCAGGAGCAAAAGCAAACAGGCCTGTTTTGAACAGTATTTATAATAAAAGAATGAGAAGCTATTAAGCAAGAAGCTATGGAATTTTACTTTGCTAATGTCATATCACAGCTGGGAAACCTGGTATTGGTTCATAAGTTTAGATTTTATTGATGTTCTTATTGCTAATAATGTAATGCTATAATTTTAAGGCTTATTTATTCAAGCCTTAGAACTGTGGCATTCTAATGTACATCATAATGTTCATTTCTTAGTGTTCTTTTTAGTGTACCTTACATTACTCCAATTTTTAACATGTCCAAGAAGAATGGTTTAACCATGAAACAATTTAGACTATCTGAATACTTGTTAACAACTATTGTTTATTAAATGTACAAAACATCAGGAGCCACTGTAGAGTATACAGTGGGAATATCTATGAGATAGGAAGTTTTCAATATCAGACCTCATATTAATTATTAAAAACTGGGGGAACCTACATTTCCTTAAGAAGACATCTAGATGCAATGTAGTAGGATGATGTTATTAGATAATAAAACAACTCCAGTGACTCAGTTTATTCTTTATTAAATTGCATCATTTTCACTTACATTTGCAAGATGTAAACTAATTTTCACTCACTATCAACAGCTTCACGTAGCGTCATTTTAAGAGCATCAGATGTCAATTCACAATTTGTTCCCATAAATACCATCCTGCTTTAGATTTTCCAAATTTGTGGAGGGTGGAGTTTGCTTTTATTTTGTGAGTCAGTAACCTATTTTGTTGAGGCTAGCTTAAACTCACTACATAACCCATACTGGTCTCGAACTCACGTATATCTCCTATCTCAGCCCCAGAGTACTGGGATTATAGGTGTCAGCTGTCACACCTGGCATTTCTCAGATTTCTCAAGGTTCCAGAAATGGTATCGTATCAGGTGAACATGCCCTAACTGCTAGGGAAGCTGAGAAAGGGTTGAACAGGAAATTTCATTCTCTAGAAAGGACATGAGCTCTACCAACAAGGAGGAGCTGCAGAGTGGGTGTGGAAGTAGAAGTATAGCAACTGATGAATGTCTGTCTGAAAGACTTTAACCATAAAATGTTCACTGGCAGTTGAGTTTTGTGTTGATGTCTCCTCCTCCTCCTTCTCCTTTTATTTTGTAGTCATGGTGTGTGCACGTGTGTTCATAGGTGTGTAAGTACATGTCCATGTTTGACTACAAGAGTGTAGAGGCCAGAAATCAACAGCATGTGTCTTGCTCAATCACTTTACACTTTCTTTTTTAAAACCATCGACTCTGTCTGAACCTAGAACTCATTAATTTGGCTAAACTAGCTAGCCAGCAAGCCCTGGGGGTTCTTCTTATCTCTGACTCCCCAGGCCTGGGATTATAGACATTCATTTATGCACCTGCCTTTGACATGGGTGTTGAGGATCCAAACCTGGATAATAATGCTTGCATTATAAGCACTTTACTAAGCCATCTTCCCAGTTTCTGATTTATTATTATTCATTGAAAACTTTCAGTTGAATAAGCTCAGTCCTTAAAAATAAGTGTACTTCATGAAAACAGCATATCTACCTCCACAGTGTTCACGAGGAAACATAGTATGATGCTAGATAATGATATATTCTTATGTACAATCGTTCTAATAATAACAGAGCTCAGTCAAGGAATATGCTGTATAGCAAATTCCTCAGAATTGAAACATGTCTTCCTGCAGGAGGAAGGAAGTTCAACAGACTCAGCGGGTAGAGTCTGGTAGAGCTAAAATTTTAAAGTGAACAGGACCCTGCCCTAAACTTTAAAAGTTAACAAGAGAAAGAGAGAGAGAGAGAAATATAATTGACATGCCATGGCCTCCACCACTGCAGTCAAACTCCAGATGCTTGTGCCACCTAATGGACTTGTGCAACCTTGTGCTTGCCTCATCTTTGTGCTTCTGGCTTACATGGGATCTGGAGAGATGAACATGTGTCCTTAGGCTTCGCAGGCAAGCACTTTAACTGCTAAGCCATCTCTCCAGCCAGTTTTAAAATTATTTATTTATTTGAAAAAGAGTCAAAGAGATAAAGAGAGAGAGAGTGAATGAATATATGGGAGGTTGATGGCTTCTGGCCACTGCAAACAAACTCCAAATGCATGTGCCACCATATGTATCTGGCTTAGGTGGGTACTGGGGAATTGAACCTGTGTCCTGAAGCTTTGCAGGCAAGCACCTCAAGTGCTAAGCAATCTCTCCAGTCCTAAACTTTTTAAAGCCAGCTGTAAACAATTGCTGAAGGGCAGACTCTGGCCAATTTTGTATAGCGATTTTCTACAAATTGAAATATTTCCTCCTGGAGGGAAGAGGGAAGCTCAGGAGACTTGAGAAGTCAACGAGTCCAGGGAAAAGGTTGCAAAACGCCTCCCTAAGGTTACATAAAGGTTAAACAAGTGTTTGGTGTGGGAAGATACTCTTCAACCAGCATAGCTGTCTGCAAGTCATGTAGTGTGCTCCAGAGAAGAGGATGGGAGTCATCAGCTATGCCGGGGCAGGCCTTTTCCAATGCAACTGAACTTGAGTTATCCATGTTCCTGTAAGCAACTCTTCACCGTGGTCTGTAAGAAACTCTACTGACTCACCAAATCTGATTTTGGTGCAATTGTGCTCAGGTCCATCATCTGGGTCTTATTTAGGTTGAATAGGCATGTGTTCATGATATCTCACCAGGGAAAAAGTATCATGAGATAAGATAGTTTTAAGCATTTGTATTTTCTGTGTTTATACATCATTCTATCTGCCTGCCTCTTTCTATTATCTATCTATCATCTATCTATTTATCTATCTATGATCTCTCTATTTATTATCATCTATGTATCATCTATCAATTATCTATCTATCTATCTATCTATCTATCTATCTATCTATCTATCTATCTATCTATCTATCATTAGTGAGTCATACTGGAACAACCAGGTGTTGAGAAGGATAGTGCTGTAATTATGGCAGAAAATATAAGATAAGCAGAAAAGGGGAAGACAGAAAGCTGCCTATATGACAATTACAATTAAGTCAACTTTTCACGATCCTTGCCTTACATTAAGTGACAAGGATTTAAATCAGAGTGCTGGTAACTGTAGTTTAAGGAACTGGTAACTTAAAAGAATTATTCTAAAGCAAATAAAAATGAATACTAGAATAGATTGAAGAGAGAAAATTATAAACACACATACACACATGGGATCTTTCAGTAATAGGATAATAATGATATCGTGGAAATAGAGTTATTGACACAGAGTACTGGTTTGGAAAGTCAGATAATGTCAGATTGGAAAAAAAAAAAAAAACTCGCGTGAGATGGCAAGTGAAACTTCAGTGTCATGAATTCATCATGTGGAAGTGAGGTGAAGAGTAAAGTCCATTCATAGTCCTCTATGAAGGGTATTTTAAAGGGATCATGATAAAACAGCTGAGTGTGACTTTTACAGAATGTATACTTTGAGTTATATTTCTCCACTTCCAACACTGCTTATCTAAAAAGATTTAAATCTGTGGCTGATCAGTTTAATTTCTTCACATCAAAGGTTTGAAATATTAACCCCTGATTTGATCTCAGAGTTACTAAGCTAATACAAGTACCAACTCTAACCATATTTATTTCTTATCAAAATATTATTTCATGCTTTGAATTTTTGTATCTGTTGGTTTTTATCTGTTTTCTAGATTTTTACGGAGTTATCCGTGTATATAATGTACTATGGTCATAATCCTCTTCCATTACCTTCTCTTAACCTCCTCTGTTCAACTTCCTACTAAACTACTCCCTCCCAACTAGTCCTTCTTCTCCTTTCATGTCTTTTCTTTTTCTTTTTTTCTTGGGTGTGTGACTCTCAGAGTTCTATTAGATTTAAGCACGTGCTTGCGGGCAGAGCCAATGCAATTGACTGGTGACTGTACCACTGCAGAAAATGTCACAACTGACTGCAAATGACTCCTCACTGATGGATGAAGGTTTCATGCCTGCATTCATCACTCTTGATTTTTATATTAGTGTTTTCATTATGCATATCTGTCTACACATGTAGCTGCCTCCGACCTTTTCAACTCTAGTCGTAATGCAGTATGTAAGTGGTATTGATACTTTGCTTCAGTCTTAAGAAGACTGGAAGCTCTTTCTCTTGTTGCCTTCTCCCCATGTTGCATTTTTAAATAGTTTGCTTGTTTATTCTACTTAGGTAAGCAAGCATATTCTTAACTTTCAAAAGAACATGATCATGTTTAATGTTTACAGTTACATTATTCATGCAAGAAGAATGGAAATATTTAAAAGAGGCACCTTAGAGGCTGGAGAGATTGCTCAGTGGTTAAGGTGCTTGCCTGCAAAACTTAATGAGACCCAGGTTTGATTATCCACTACCCATATAAAGCCAGATGCACAAAGTGGCACATGTATCTGGAGTCTGTTTGCAGTGGCTAGAGGCCCTTGTGCACTCATTCTGTCTCTTTTCTATCTCTCTCTGCTTGCAGACTAATAAATCAGAATATATATTTTTAAAAAGAAGGATTTTAAGGGGGTTTAGAAAGCTAATCCTTATATGGGATAAGCATGCTCCTAGTTCATGGGTTGGCATGAGACCTAAGTGGTACAAAGCTCAGAAGACTCTTGTAAAGAAAAATACTTCAGAGATGTTTTTATTCATTATCATTTCATTCATACATTATTATTTCTTCATTCAGCAAATACATATGAAAAGTCTATTGCTAACAAGCTTTTGATTTTGACCAACTTTTATACATCTGGAAAAAATTTAAAAATGATCAGAGAACTTTGGTAAATTCTTCACATGTCCTCGCCCAGTACACAGGAATTTGGGTATCCTTGAAAGTGCAATAGAGCTATTCTTGGTTCTTCAGTGTGTTTGTCTGTCAGTTTATTTTCCTGAGGTAGGGTATTACTCTAGCCCAGGCTGACTTGGAACTCACTTTTAAATCCTAGGCTGGCCTTGAACTCACAGTGAACCTCCTCCTTCTACCTCCAGAGCTCTGGGATTAAAGGCATGTACCACCAAGCCTGGGTTTGTTGGGGTTTTAACTCAGGAATTAGGGTGCTGGATAGTCATGGTCACACAAAACTTCCACTGAGTCAGTGGCCCCCATAGTCTTGCCTTGTGAATTTGAAGAATGAAATCCGTAGACTATAAGAGGGTAATGTTTAGAAGCGTTTGATCGGACAGCTTAAGAGAAGGAAAGAAGGCAGAGCTCCTGTCAAGCAGGAGGAACTGCCTGGTTACTTTGGAGGGGGATATTTTATAGGAATAAGACTACTGGATGAGAGGGGTGTGACCTATTCAGTCCAGGCCCTATGCTAGAAATCTTGGTGCCTTGCAGTCTCATTCACATCCTTCTGTCAGGTTTCTAGGGAAGGTGGATTCCTTTAGGGAAAAAGAGATAAGGGAAAACACCCCCCCCACCACCACCACCACCACCCATGCGTCTATAAGAACATTGTCTGCTTTTAGCCAAAAAAAAAAAAAAAAACTATTCAGTTTTAGGAAACTTTTTCTCTAGACCACCTAGCTGATTTCTGTCTTATTACTATTGTTTAATCACTACAACACAGAATTTTATATTAATGCAATGTTGTCAACCTATTCAGAGATCTGTGAGTTTTCCTTTATTTTATGTTTTTAATTTAACTTGCACATAGCAGGTTTCCTTAGGCATTTTCATACATACTTTGGTTTGATTTCTTGCCATTGCCATATCCCTGGGCCCTCATTACCCGTCCCAGGGATACAGTTTTAAAATATATATATTTTATTTATTTGTTTATTTGAGAGAGAGAAATAGGGAGGGGGGCATGCCAGGGCCTCAAGCCACTGCAAACTCCAGATGCATGTCCCCCCTTGTGCATCTGGCCTACATGGGACCTGGAGAATCGAACTGGGATCCTTTGGCTTTACAGGCAAACACCTTAACTGCTAAGCCATCTCTCCAGCCCAAGGGATACACTTTTATCCTCAGTATCCCCCTTCTACTTTAATATCTGTCACCAGTATTCTACTGTCTTTCCAACTCCCTTAAACCAACTTTTTTTCAGTTTCATGGACCCCTCCCTGTTGAATTTCCTGCCCTTTATCCACATTTACTCTCACTAGATACACATTTAACTTTTAGAAGCTAGGAGCAGATATGTGAGAGAACATACAGTATTTGTATTTCTGAGTTTGGAGTTACCTCATTCACTGTTAATGTTTATCAATTTTATCCATTTTTTGGAAATTTCATTTTTCTTTATGGCCAAATAAAATTCCATTGTATATGTGTACCACATTTTCCTTATCCATTCTTCTGTTGATGGACATCCAGGCTGGTTCCATTTCTTGCTCTTATGAAAGGAACCCTAAAATGTGGATATTCAAGTATCTCTTTAATATCTCTGAAGTGGTATAGTTGGGTCATCCTCACCCATTCATTTATTTCATATATGAGAATTGGTGCATACTATCTATTCTATTCTTTGGTTTATAATCCAACATCACATCTTTATCTGGAGCTTGCATTTTCCAACATTGTCATATAAACAAATTCTCTTTAATTCTTGACATGACAAAGTGTTTTTAGTAAAATGTATATTTTTCCTATCTGGTATTAGACTCCACCTAGCCTTGCTTTCTTTAACTGAAGAGAGATATTTTAAAATCAGCATCTGGACCGTAAACATTCTGGTATTTACTGCTGTACCATGAAGTTTGTATCATAGCAGATATTGCTATGATACACATGCATAAACACCAACTAATGCACAACACCCAGACCCTCACATTGTTTTTTTAATTCCACTCCACAGGATTCATGCTTGCCTCCTCTCTGTCCTTGAAATGTTTTTCTTCTCCATTGTGAAAAGAACAATATTATTTATAACCTATTTGTGCATTAAGCCCTTGGATACTGCTAAAATTAAGAATTAGTAATACATACCCACAGAGAAACTTACTCCTGAAAATTATAGTTTGTTTGTAGTTCAGTTTGTCTTATTTTTATAGTATCCAGGCAACATATTATTACTTCAGTTAGTTTCTCCATTCCCTTCAATGTGATTGTATTATTCTTCTTAATACAATTAAGTTCATTCATTCATGTTTATATTACATTTTAACTTGTGTTTCTTCCATAACGTGATATTATTTGGAAGGTATATGGAATATTTTTAGCTAAAGAGCTATCCAAAAGGACATATTAAAGAAGTGGTACTTACTCCCAATATTTGATACCCAGACCCATCCTCCCTGCTTTTATTCTTTTCTCATCCACTACCCATGTAAGTAAATTATTTCTTTCAAAGGAAAATTATTCATTACATAATACTTAATAAAGCAAGTAATCATATTTCTTATTTTAAAGATAACAAATTACGGATAGTGTCAATATTTATTTATTTATTTATTTATTTATTTATTTATTCATTTCAGAAAGAGGCAGAGAGGTGGGGGGTGGGATAATGGGCACTCCAGAGCATTGAGCCACTACAAACGAACAACAGACGCATGTGCCACATTGTGCATCTGGCTTGTGTGAGTCCTGTGGAACTGTTCCTGCTCCTAAGGCAAGCGCCTTGACCACTAAGCAATCTCTTCAGACCAGTGTCAATATTTTTAATAGTCCTTAATTTCAAATTTATTTTTTGTCAATGTTAAACCTTGTGCTCACTAAAATGTCATGGGTTGTCATACTATTGTATCTTATTATAGAAGGAACAGATTCCTTGCAGTTGGGTAGCAGAGATGGATATAAAACTAAAGGATGAGGAATATGGGGAAAGCATATTATATACCTGTATGAAAATATCTATGAAACCCAGTGCTATATACAATGAATACATGCAAATAAAAAAGCAAGTTGATTCTATGCATTGAGACATGACTCCAAGAAAAATAAAGTGATGAGAACCTTGATATGTTTTGTATAAGGTAAGGGAAAATGTAGAATTAGGAGACAGACTTTAGCTCTTCCACACTGAAGGCTAGCAGTGGACCCAAAGTTTGTGAAATTCCCTCGTTGTCTTAAAGTAAGGCAAACGGTTTCCTCCTCTGAAGGTTTATCTACACCCTCTATAACCTTTTCGGCATACTCCTACCCACTTTTGGTTAAGGTCATGCAACTTCAGTTATAGTGTTGTATTCGGGTTTCGCATATATATATATATATATATATATATATATATATATATATATATGATTCTCACTGTTAGTAAGAAATTAATCTCTAGGAAATGAATGAGGCACCTTCAAGCGCTTTCTGTACCTGTTTATCCTCAGGCATTATGTGAGGTTTGTCATCAGCTTGGCAAAATTCCGTAATTTCTATCTCTACTGACTTCAACTTATAAATCCAAAACTCCACCAGTTCATATTTTAAGGCTTAATCTACATTAGAGTTCTTATCAAAGGCAAAGCCATACAGTTGGGTATATTCTCCATGTTGCCTAGAGTAGGTATGTATATGTGTGTGTATATACATACATAATGCACAATTATATTTATTAACTAATTTATACATCTTTTTGTTATTACAATCCTATGGGTTAAGTTTGGTCTTGCCAATAAACACATACATACACACACACGAAGTCAATAAAGTTATGCTATTATCAATAGCATATTATAAATATGCTATAAATAAAAATATTTTTAATAAATATTTTTATTTATTTATTTAAGAGCAGAAAGAAGCAGAGAGAGAGAATGGGCGTGCCAGGGCTTCCAGCCACTGCAAACGCACTCCAGATATGTGCACAACCTTGTGCATCTGGCTTACATGGGTCCTGGGGAATCAAACCGAGGTCCTTTGGCTTAGCAGGCAAGCTCCTTAACCACTAAGCCATCTTTCCAGCCCTATTGATAGATTCTTACAAAAATAATGCAAAGTATACAGGAATGGCTCCTCTGGAAAAATTATGAGAATACTTTATAAATAGAAATTATTGTTTATCAAAAGATATATGTTTTGTGTAAGCATGTGTACAGTGAATCATTTCCTTTTAAAAATATAATCTTGACTTTAAGCAATGTCTTCCAATAATATTCTTAGACTCAAAAATTTAGCAGATAGCTTGTATTTTTATTCTAAATTATTTATAAGAAAAGCACAGTATTTTAAAATGATATTTTCACAAGGAAGAATCATAAATAGAAATGGTGACAAGATTTTTTTTTTTTTTTTTGGTGTTCATTGCCATTGTCTGACCTTCAAACATCTAGACAGAATCTGGGTTTCTAGTTTGTACCTTTGACATAAACAATACTGAACACATGTCCTTTCCAAAAATACTGCAGGGAACAGTTCTCTGAGCATCATTCATCATTTCTTTCTATAGTGACACCTCATTAAAAAAAAAGTAAAAATGGTTGCTATGAGAAGTTGAGTTGATAGAGAATGTTAAAAAATAGTCAACTTGGTAGCTGATAAAAAAAGAATATTTAAAAATTATCTTCAAAGATACAGAAATGCTTTGTGTATCACCTATGCCCCAGAGACTACAGAAACCAGAGCTTTGTGGGAACAAACAAAAGGACACATCTGCTCAATTTCTAGTCACTTTGTAAATTATGTTGAAAAAGTCACAAAAATCTAAATCTATCCCAACATAGTTTTGAAAGTAAGTTAACGAATGCTACTGATTTCTTTCTCTCTCTCTACTTATCTAACTACATTTTGCAAAAAAATATATTAATATATTTTGCTTAAGGGATTCTGTAAGTGGACAAGGGAAGAAAATAAGTATTGCTTCCTTTACTCTTAATCCAAATATGTTTCATTACTTTGGAGATATTTTGAGTAAGATATAAATTATATTTTACCTTTTCTTTCAGAAAGTAAACATGCTTTCAGTAATAATTTTGTACTCTTTCCTTCCTAAATATTAAGCATATACCATCCATAGGTTTCCTTTTAGTCATTACATACATTTAAGTTAGAGCTTAGTGTATTAAACTAGACCAGGGAATTATAAATGTGTCACTAGCTATTAATTACAGAAGTAGAACTTGGGCACAGATCATCCATTCAGTGTCTAAATGTTTGCTCTGTCTACAAAACCACTAGGTGTCAGAGAGCAGATCAGAACATTCGTTCTGTCTTTATAAAAAAGGACACTAAGAGAGGTGTTCCAATCAAGGAGAACAAATGCAAGACTCAGACTATATGTGTTCCTGGTTTCAAAAAGAATGTCAAAATTAGGATGAGTGTGGTGGCTCATGCCCTTAATCCCAGCACTCAGGAGGCAGTGGCAGGAGGACCACTGTGAGTTTGAGGCCAGCCTGGAACTACAGAGTGAGTTCCCAATCAGCCTGGACTAGAGTGAGTCCCTGCCGAACAGAGAGAGGGAGAGAGAGAGAGAATGTTAAATTAGAGGGAATTACAGAGCTCAGTGCTGTCCATAAAATGATGTGGCCTGCCAGTGTGCTTGTAGTAAAACCACAAGTGAGCAGAGATTACAATTGTTACACAGTCTGTTTCTTTTCTACCCATTTTCCCATGTCATCATACATATAAATTAAATTGTACATACCCATAATTTTATTTGCAATTGAAGATAAAATGCAAATAACTATGCAGTCACACGAGCATCAGTTTATATAAGTTTGCAAAGACAATGATATTAAATTAGATCTTGAAATTTAGATACATGTTGAAAGGGGACTGATTGTAATACTTTTGCATCCTGTGGTTCAAAAAATTGCCAGTCTAACTTAGTTGGCAGATGGTTTTTATTTAAGCAAAAATTGTTAATGTTTCCACAGCCAATCATTTCTATTAAAAATAAAAATAGCTAATTTGTAGCTTTAAAATAGACCTACTTCTGAATGTCAAACTTTGTAATTGAGTCCTCAGTACAAATGGTGATGAGTTAGGGAATGTTTGAGGTAGGGAGGATAGTATTTATGGGTGTTTTCTCTACTGTGGGGAAAAGGCATACTGAGCTGACCAAAATTACATTTTAAATGACAATTTACAGCCTCCATAAATAATAAAAAAAATTAGTTTTATCTCCATTTTTCTCCAAAATCCAAGTTTCCATACACTATAAGAAAAACTATATTTATATTTATGTATTTTTGTACATGAGTTTATTTTCTTGATTATTTTTTTTTGGGGGGGGGTGAGGTAGGGTCTCACTCTAGCTCAGGCTGACCTGGAATTCACTATGTAGTCTCAAGGTGGCCTTGAACTCTCGGCTACCCTCCTACCTCTGCCTCCCAAGTGCTAGGATTAAAGGCATGCACCACCATGCCCGGATGCTTGATTATTTTTTGACTAATTAATTATAAAATCAAAATAGAATGATTAAGTCATCTAAAACAAGCAAATTCTGAGAAACTGTGTCACAGTTTGTATAAGTCTACATAGATATAAAATATGAATGCAATGTGCCAAGTTGGGTCGGATCCTGAGAAAAAAAGAAATGGGTAACAGCTGAGACTCACTGAGGGAAAGCCACTGTAGGTTGAGGGAGAGACCTCTTATCAAGGAAGTTCAAGAGTGAGTGATAAGAGAAAGATAACTTAGGTCTAGAGGGATGGCTTGGCAGTTAAGTGCTTGCCTATGAAGCCTAAGGACCCCGGTTCGAGGCTCGATTCCCCAGTACCCACGAAGCCAGATGCACATGCTGGCGCATGCGTCTCTAGTTCATTTGCAGTGACTAGAGGCCCTGGTGCTCCCATTCTCTCCCTCTCTCTCTCTCTTCCTTTCTCTGTCTCTAGTAAATAAATCAATAAAAATAAAAACTTTTTTTAAAAAAGAGAGATACTTGATATTGTTCTATGGCCCCTGCATGCATATAAATTGGGCACACACATGTGCTTAAACCATACACTATACACACATACCATGCCATCCATATACACTACATACTATATGTGTGTGTGTGTGTGTGTGTGTATTTTATAATACAATTATAAGGAATGACTAATCCAATGTGTTACTGTTATGAGAGAAAAAAACTTGCCAATTGTAGCAAAGTAGAACTAAAATAAATAATTTTACTTGATGAAACTATATAGTGAGGTTGTAATAAATCTTTATTTCTTTTGCTAAGCTTCCCTCCCTGCACTCTTTGGAATTATGCAGCTGACTCAGGGCAAATTTGATTCATGTTCAATTATCCCTTCTGAGCATGATGTAGTAATAATCCAATCATTCATTTATGAGCATTGTTTCACTTTTCATTTTCATTTATTAATTATTTTAGTTGGTCTACAGAGATTCAAGTATCCTTTTTCTGGTATTTTCAAGTAAAATTTGTTTTAGTTGATTTTTCATCCACCCTCTTCTCCACGAACCCTTATTTCCCCCTATTTTCCCTTAATCCCAATATTTCCTGCTTTCTGTTTACATGTCATGTGTGTACTTTTGCTCTTTCCTCATTCCTTTTCCTGTCCATCGCTCTATATTCACTCTTGGTTACCATTCTATCTTTGGAGGTTTAACCCACGTTACCTCCAAATACACACATATGGACAAGAGAAATTCACAGATCAGAGAGAGCACCACAATGTCTCTTAAGTGATGCTTTGCTTTTCCCGTGTTCCTAAGAGGAATATGGGGTGGGATGGAGGCTTTAGGTGAGACACAAGAATGGGGATAAAATATGGGTTTTGAATCATCATCTTCAGTTGATCAAGGGGTCAGGCGTAGTGACGCATGCCTTTAATCCCAGCACTCAGGAGGCAGAGGTAGGAGGATTACTGTGAGTTCAAGGCTGCCCTGAGACTACATAGAGAATTTCAGGTCATCCTGAGCTAGAGTGAGACTCTACCTTGAAACCCCCCTCCCCCCCAAAAAAGACCTCCAAGGGTCTGAACAATAAAAAAGCCATTCTAGGGATAGATGGCTTAGCATTTATGGCGCCTGCCTGAGCAGCTTAAGAACACCCCATTCAAATCTCCAGGTCCCAGGTTTAGCCAAAAGCAAAAGTGCCACAAGCACGCAATGCTGCACATACACACAAGGGGGCGCACGTGTCTGGAGTTCATTCACAGCCACTGAGAGGTGACTGGCAATCCCATTATCAATCTCTCTCTCTCTCTCTCTTTCTCTGTCTCTCTCAAAAAAAAAAAAAGCGATTCTATCCTTCACCCTCATAACAAGCAAAAGAAAAACTTGATTTCAATCTAAGGAGGTTGAAAGACAAACTGTAAGGTATCACATGATCCTATAATTCTGCAAACTTTCCTCTCTGGTGAACAATTTGACTTCAAAGATGGCATGCTTTTATCCAATTTAACCTATATGAAATATTTAATATTTGGATAGGTATCATTCACATAATAGCCATTCCTTTTTGAAATATAATTTGGCAAAAACCAATATCTTAAGTAAGGAAGGTTGAAGAACTATTAAAACCATACACCCTTATCTTCTACCAAATATTATTCTGTATTATTATCTCCTTAAAGAGAATAAATGAGTCAATGTTAATCTAAAATCTCAACTACTTTTGGGTGACTTCAAATTCCCTGCAAGTATCACATGATGCAAATCAGGTAAAGGCTATTTCTGGTCCTTCTAACCCTGGACACTAGGATGGATCAATCACTCTAGTATTTGTCTTCCAAAGACCCCTCACCCATTCTCTTTTCTTACTTTTGATCAGGTATATCTCTCCATATTGTACTTCACAAATCACAAATGTTAGCAACACTTAACCCATTCCTCTTACTGTTTTATTCTAGCTTCTTCAGTTCCTGGATAGCAGGGAAACCAGTCGTTCATGATATTTGTTTCTTTATAATTCCTTCCAAAACTGCAAAAGCACTATAGACCACATCTCCAGTGCAATACATCAGACTGAAATATTCATAAAGCATGAGCTGTTTTGTCAAATTATCACATTTCTAAGTTATGTATTGTAATGCAAAAGCCCCACAGTTAGTAATCAGAACAAACATGTTTCTGTTTTGATTTGTAACATCTCCAATTACAGTGTTCAAGGTCCAGGTACATAAATTTCTATAATATTCTTATCAATAATAAATATATATTTACATATAGTTATTTATATAAGCAAGAGACGAACTATATCTTTGCTTATCTGCCTCCCACTGTAGGAGTGGGTAATCATCTTTATGCCTCACAAACCACTGAAGGAGTCCATCTTTAAAACCAAGCCCTAGAGAATTTAACTAGGTTAGGGTAGAATGAAGGATCTGCATTTTAATAAGCACCCTAGGAAATGATGAAACAGATGGCTAATGGAATAAGCATGTGGGAACACCTCTCTTCTCACTGATGCCTTCAAAAGACCTAAGGTAATGAAAATTTAAAGTATTCTAGGGGGCTGAAGAGATGGCTTAGTGGTTAAGGCATTTTCCTGCAAAGGCAAAAGATCCTGGATCAACTCTCCAGGACCCACATAAGCCAGATGCACAAGGGGGCACATGCATCTGGAGTTCGTTTGCAGCGGCTAGAGGCCCTGGTGCACCCATTCTCTCTCTCTCTCTTTCTCTCTCTGCCTCTTTCCCTCTGCCTCTTTCTCTCTCTCCAATAAATAAAATATTAAAAAATATTTAAAGTATTTTACTATGTTACACAAGGCTGTAAACAAAGAGAGTGAAGAAAGTAAATTTATATTTAGTTTTCCACTATGAGGAGCTAAAATGTAGGGAAAAATGCTTTAAAAAAAACACTTAAGTACTGGAGAGATGGCTTAGTGTTTAAGGCACTTGCCTGCAAAGCCAAAAGATATAGTTTCAATATCCCAGGACTTACATAAGCCAGATGCACATGGTGGTGAAAGCATCTGGAGTTCATTTGCAGTGGCTAAAGGTCCTGATGGGCCCATTCTCTCTCTCTCTCTCTCTCTCTCTCTCTCTCTCTCTCTCTCTCTCTCTCTCTCTCTCTCATAAATATATAAATAAATTAAATTAAATTCAAATAAATTTAAAAACAATTTAAATTTTTGACATGGGACAGGCAGGCATATGAACACTAAGGTAATACTTACATGATGATCTTCTAATATCCTTGCTTGTTCCTCAGGAGAAAATTTTGTTTGATGTTCAAGGAAGGAAGGGTCCAAACAAGTCTCACCATACACTGAGTTTTCATAAGCATACGATGCCCATAGGAGTGTAGGGAGATAGGTAACTATACACTGTAGTTTAGCAACAAGAGTAATTAGGACAAGAGCTCCAGAAATAAGTAGAGTTATCATTTTGGAATTTTGGGAGTAATTGCTTGCATATCTATACTATTAAACCCCACAACACTAGGTAAAGAATAACTGGATATTAGACACTAAGCAATTCCCAGAAGGCAGAGAATGAATACAAGTCTGTTTTATTCAGCCAGAATAAGAAGAGGGTCCTAGTTAGACATGACATAATCAAGGAAAATTGTAGCTGTATCTTGGTTCCTGCATGTATAGGCTAGGCAGGGAATTAGAAGTTAGGGAACCAAGCCAACTGCAGCTGTCTCTTGGTATCTATATCTGCTGATAAAATGCATGCCCTTTGTGGTTAAATGGTCTTAAAGCTACAAATGGATTCCCCCATTATATCATATACTAAGGCATAAGGACACTTTTCCTATTACCACACAGGCCCACTACTGAAGAGTCAGTATCTCTAAAAGACCTTGGCTTCATCAAAATACCATTTATACATTTTTAAAAATTCTATCTACCCCATCTTGTAAACATTTTTAGAGAGTTTTGAGGAATACTGTAAAGGGAGATTTGGACCACCATGACTTGATAAAGGGATGAATATGACACCCACCCCCTTAATGTTCATTAAAACTCCATGAAAGTCCACAACGCAGAGCCCACTATGCTGCCACGCTCCCTGCTCTGCCAGCACTCTTCAGTCTCTTTGGGGTGAGTGTTTTCCTGTGGTTTACTTTATTAACTAAACTTGAGTTTACACTCTCTGCGTCTCTTACTGAATTCAGGAAGAAACTTCAGCTGGGGACAGGATAACTAGTGATTCCCCAGAGGCATTCAGTGGTGAACTACGAACAATGATACTCCAGCACCAGGGTGGAAGTGTCCCTGGACAGGACAACAGACTGACCCATTCAACTAGATTGTTT
This sequence comes from Orientallactaga sibirica, assembly GCA_036365145.1. Lineage (NCBI taxonomy): Eukaryota > Metazoa > Chordata > Mammalia > Rodentia > Dipodidae > Orientallactaga > Orientallactaga sibirica. The sequence goes on from JAEOAD010000006.1 coordinate 20,732,728, forward strand.
ATTTATTTATTTATTTATTTATTTATTTATTTTTTATTTGAGAGAGCTGGGAGAGAGAGAGAGTGAGAATGTATGTGTCAGGGCTTCCAGCCACTCCAAACAAACTCCAGATACATGCACCACCTTGTTCATCTGGCTTACATGGGACCTGGAGAATCGAACCAGGGTCCTTTGGCTTCCCAGGCATGCACCTTAACTACTAAGCCTTCTCTCTAGCACCCCCCCAGCAACTTTTAACATGGGCTTCAAAGGGTCAAATTTACCCACAAATAACTTCATCCAGTTTATGTTCCATCGCCTAAGTTTCATACAAAACTTTTCTATAAAGCACGTTAATGTCAACAAAAAGGGTTTTATGTTTTATATTCAGAGATTAGAAATAAACACAGATGTCATGATCTATAATTAACTTTACCTTACAGACATTTCAGATGCCTCAGCTACTTTATGTGTGCTGTTATTTCACACCTTCATTCATTAGCACAACATTGCTGAGAAGCTTTCATTTTTTAAATTATTTATTTATCTAAGAGACAGACAGAGAGAATGGGCATATCAGGGCCTCCATCCGTTGCAAACGCACTCCAGACCAATGCACTGCTTTGTGATTTTGGCTTAGGTGGATACTGGGGAATCAAACCTGGTTCCTTTTTCTTTATAGGCAAGTGCCTTAACCACTAAGCCATCCCTCCCGCCCCAGAGCTTTCATTTTTTAAGCGACTGCACTGCTGTTGCCTCCCCTGAAAATTCTCATTTTCTCTTTAGATCTTAAAGGTCCTCTGCTTCTTCATATCATCATTCTTTCTCTTTCCTTGCAGATAAATAAATAAATATCTTTAAAGTACATGAGAAAGCTAGCCTTCATAACTAAACAACTATGATTCTTCCACTCTCATGCAGGAACAGATCCAAAATCAATGACTTTTTCATCCTCTAGATTAATAAAATGCAGATGTACCACCATTCAGAAATGTTTTGAAATATAATATTTATTTATATTATCATCCAAGGAAGTGCTCAGAGGCAAAAAAGAAATATGAATCAATAAAGCCTACCTACTTTTTAAAGATGTAGGAGAATTTAATTATATGTTCTGGAGAAGATAGATCATTTCTTTGAGTTCATGTGATGGTATTATGCCCTGAATTTGAATTTATTTTTTAGAGCAAGTGAGAGAAATAGAGACTGAGAGAGAAAGAGAGAGAGAGATAATTGGCATGCTAGGGCCTCAACCTCTGCAACTGAACTCCAGACATTTGTGCCTCCCAGTGGACATGTGAGACCTTGTGCTTGCCTCACTTTGTGTGTCTGACTTACATGGGATCTGGAAAGAAATATAAGATAGATCCTTAGGCTTCACAGGCAAGCATCTTAACTGCTAAGCAATTTCTCCAGCCCTGATTTTGAAAATTTTTTGAGACAAAATCTAGTATATAATCTCATGATTTTGAATCTTCTTCCCCAACTGGTGACACGGTTTAGGGGCCTAAGTAACCTTCAAAAAGTGGGATCTTAAATAAATAAATAAATAAGTAAATAAATAAATAAATAAATAAGGCCTGGCTATATAACTTGGTCACTTAGGGTCTGCCTTATCAAGGTTATTAGCTTATACATTTAGTTCTGGCTTTCTGAGCCTTGGTCTACCAGAATGTGAACAGCCCTGGTCTAATTGCTCCCAGTATACAGACTGTATCACTGTGCCATCCCTTCTCCTGCTATATTAAACCAAAATTGGTCTGAAATCATGTGCCACACAAAAACTTACTCCTCTGAGTTTTTTCCATTAGGTTTTGGGTCTCATAGACAAGGAAAGTATAACTAATACAAGGACTATAGTAAGGAAAACGATTTATTTACATATCTTAAGTTATAAAGGATACCAAGTAATTGTAAAGGTTGGAATGAAGAAGGAAAAAGTGGGCGATAGAGAATTAGAAAACTCTGGGTTTATCATTGTCAAATTTACATAATTTAATGAATGATTTTAGTATTTATAGTTTAAGTAATATTCTAGAACAAATGTTATTGCCACAATTCCTTTGTCAGAAAAGATCACATAATTGGTATAGAAATATACTATAAGGGCATTTAGACATACCTGTAGGGAGATACCTTTAGATACAGTGGAGGAAAGGAAAACTCAGAAAAACATAGCCAGAAATGAATGTATGTTTTTCTTGGAAGCATCATTTTTATGTCTTTGACACTATTTAATAAGGGAAACAATAAGCATCTTTTACTATCAAGTTAATTGTATAGAAAAAGATGTTGGGAGTATTTTGTAAACATATATGTGTTAAATTTTAATATTAAAATTAAGCTGATTATAATATGGCAATGCACCTAAGGTGTATAGAATTGTTTTCTGAAGCCTCACATTATACATTTCCAAAGGAAGTCAAGTTTTACCTGCTGTGTGTGTGTGGGGGGGGCTATATGTGTGTGTTTATGTGTGAAAGTGTGTATATATGTTCATGTGTGTGTGTGTATGTATGTATACATGTGTGTATGTCTGTATTCATTTGTGTGTATGTGTGTATGACTCTACTCACACACATAAATTCCATATGTAGATTTATGTAACTTTTTCTAGCATAGCTGTCAATCCTTTTGTTGTCACCAACATTTAGATTTTGATTGATTGGATGCTATTGTATAGCAAGCTATATTTTATGACATCCATTTGACTTTAGGCCACAGAGAAATTCTACTAAGCCTCTCCATATTGTGTTTCTTTCAAGGTCAGGCTGTGTTCTGCATGCAGGCACAACAGTAAAATATTGACCTAAGTTCTGTGTGTTTTGAGGAAAAGTCAGAGTAGTTACATATTCTTAGGCCTTTCCTTAATTTTTTTTATTTTACTTCAAAATTCTTCCTTTTTAGAAATAAAATTTTATTAATGTGAAATAAAGATAAATTATCCATAGATTATGCATGGAATAATGCAGAATTATAATTTTTATTAAAATGTTTATTTTTTCTAATTTATGGTGCAAAAAGGATAAAACTATTAGGGTGGCATCTCAAAGGATGAGGGAGCTACCATTGAAAGTTGAAAATAGAAAGTGTTGAATTCACTTCTAACTGTGCTATGAGAAATTCAGGCTAATTAGGAAGTACAACTCCAGTCAGAGCCTTGAATCTGTAATTTATGAATTTTCAAAGACATAAATAAGTTGATGTTACCTTTGCAAGCCTGGTTACTGAGGTGGGAAGATTGTTCATTGGTTTGCTCTGAAAAGCATGCTAACTGACAATGGTTTTTTCCTTCTTATCATTGATTTACAAGCATGAGGTTTTGTTCTTAATTGTCTGAACCATTAAAGCATACTTACTAAAGCTAGTTGTTGAGTGATCAGATAAACTCATATTCATTCTGAATAGTCACAAAATGATCCAATTTCCTCATGTTTTGAGAAAAATTTTTATTAGTTATGCACATAGTGTGTATATGATGGTACCATCGTTAGCCTTTTCCCTGTTCTCCTCCTGTGGAGATTGTGGGTCTTGCTTTGTGGGAGTAGCCATACATTTTTAAAGGTTTTTCTTATGTTTTGTTTTGTTTTGTTTTGTTTTGTGTTGGTTTGGTTTGGTTTTCAAGGTAGGGTCTTGCTCTAGACCAAGCTGACCTGCAGTTCATTATGTAGTTCCAGGCTGGCCTCAAACTCATAGGGATCCTTCCATCCCCACCTCCCCAGTTCTGAGATTAAAGGTGTGTGCCACTACAACCAGCATTTTTATGTTTTAATAATAATAACAAGTTGCATTGCATTTTCTGTTTTCTGTGGCAAATGGAATGGTAGACCTCAACACACGATGCTTAGGTATGTGTGAAGGGGAACAGTTATGGAAATGCTTGTGGATAGGATTACAATTTGAATATTGAAATAAGGTCATCCTGGACCTTCTGAGTTGGCTTTATGTTTATTTGCAAGAAGCTAATGAGACAAAAGAGAAAACAAGGAAAGAACAGAAGGCCAAAAACGGCAGACACAGAGATCAGAGGGAGACCAGAGCAACTCCTGGAGACCTCAGAAAGTGAGAAAAGGCAGAGAAGAATTGCCTCATTGAAACTCCAACAAAGAATGCAGACTTGAGGGCAACTGTTTTTGATTCTGAGACTCTAGAATATGAGAAGAATAATTTCCCATAATTTTAGACCCTTAAGTTTGTAGAAACTTCTCTAAGGTGACTATAAGACAATGATGTGACACCTTAAATAAGCCATCAATATATTTAATAAATTTATTCACAAAAAATATGCTTTTATTTCTTAGTGTAGAAAATCTGGCAGAGTCAAAATGTTTATGTTGCTGATGCCTGTTAAATGAAAGCATTTTCATAAAAATTAGTGAAATTTTCAGAATAATTATCTTTTCAGGCTCTCTCTTTTTACTCTTGTCAAATATGACCCTAAAACTTCAAAGGCTGTAAATTATTTTGAATGAAAATATTGCCTTCAACGCTCATAAATGGCAAAGAGCATTTAACTCAGTGATAGCACACTTGCCTGGCATGTGGGAAATCCTGGCTTCATCTGAAAAATTAAAAGCATATAGTGTTCTATAATTGTATAGTATTTAGTATGGAAGATGCAGTGGTTTGAATGTAAACTTTCTCCCATGGCTCCATGTGTTAATTCTCAGTCTCAAGCTCATGGAGTTTGTGCTGGGGGAGGTGTGTCACTGTGGGTGGGGCATGAATTTTTTATACGTCCAGCCCATCTTGCTAGTGCCAGCTAGTTCACCCTTGCTGCTTCCTCTCTGCTGTGTCACAAAAGTTGACACCTAACTCTGCTGCTGCTATGCTTCCTCCTACCAAGATGAAGCTTCCCTTCAAAAGTGTAAGCTGAAATAAACCCTTCCCTTCCATAATCCTATTCTGGTTAGATATTTTGTCCCAGCAAAGAGAAGGTAACTTACAGAAGTGGAAATGCCAAGTTGGGTTTGATATTTTTTTTCAGATATGCAAATTTCCCTTGATTTATGGTTGGAATAAGGCCCTTTAGACTCATCACATGTTGAAGATATCATGAACTTAAATATTGAACACAAATACTGTCACAGCTTAGTAACAAGACCCGTTGTGTGGTATTACCTGTTATTCTGATAATTTCAAAAACTCAAAGATCACTTTGGGTAAGCACATCACTTCTGGCGTCACCATACAGTAAAAGTACAATATTGAATGATTCTATATTGGGTACTCTCAGTATTTGTTTTATTCTAGCTAGATCACTGTGAGATTTTTTTTTGAGATGTAATTTTAAAACATTCATAAGGACAAAATAGTTTCATTATCTATAGTTTCTGACAAAGAGTGAAATTCGTTATCCATATGTATATTTTCCTTCCAGTTCAAGAATAGTTTCAGATATTATATCATTAGTTATATCGTAATCATTCAACATATTCAGTTTTCCCTTCAAAATCTATTATTTATATGTTACATTAGTACTCTCTATTCTTCATAGATTTTATATCCTTCTCATCTTAAAAAATAAATTTTTAATACCCTCTGTCTAGTGTGTTTTCAGCAAAATGATTTCGAAACCCCTTAGAATGCCATTCATGCTCTCCTTTTACTGCATTATGTTCATTCCCTAGGTAGGTTATTAAATGACTAAGATTCTTTATATGGCTCATCCCAGTTAATTTTTTTATATTCCAATCATTTTTGTTCAAATCCTATTAAAATATAATTCTTTCATTGAAGTCTAGCTATAATTTCAAATCATATATAACTTCTTTGATTTTATAGAATTAATGTTAAATAAATATATTTGTCAGATGAGGCTTCATGATTTGTTTTGTTTTACACTATAATGTTATTTTGAGGATAGGGAGATGGCTCAGTGGGTAGGAGTGCTTGCTGCAGAAGAGTTTGATTGCCAACACCCACATGAAAACAACAGGTGCCTGTAAGTCCAGCCCTGAGGGTCGAAGAGACAAGAGGATCACTGGGACTTCTAGGTCATCCAGTCTAACTGAAAATCAGGGTGCTCCAGGTGAAATATGAGATTCTGTACACTCAGGCAAATAAGGCAGAAGAGCAATAGGATCCCCAACTTCATCTGACATCCAAATGTATATGCAAGGTACACTCAAATCTACACACACATGTGAATATGCCACTTCCATATACATACCACATACTAAACACATACTAGAAAATAATAAAATAAAATAAAATATGTTACTATAGTGAATGTTTTCTTTTGATTCCTTTAATGGTCAACATTGTTTATCTTCTCTTTTATGTTTTTAAATGCCAAAAATTTGTACTAGCTACATAGACTATCCTTGAATAGCCTTAGTATCTACTTAAATGTACTTTGAAATATTCTCTATGAAATTAATGCATCTAGCAACTTATGTTAATTTTCCTTATTAAATAACAAATAATATCCAGAAAGATCTGCAAAGGAGCTGAATCCAATAGGAAAAGATATTATTTTTAGTCTATGTAGTTTTTTTCTTTACATTTCATAACACTTTGATCCTTAAATGAGTATTTCCCATATTTTTTGGCCTGTCTTCCTTCCACTGTGTTATGAAGTTGCTCAATGCTGAAGGAACAGGTTTGACAAAGTTGTGTAGTACAAGATAATATGGACTCAATACTCCTGTACACATTCTCCATCTCCTCTCTCTCTCTCTCTCTCTCTCTCTCTCTGTCTCTCTCTCTCTGATATGTAGCACAGGCTAGCCTATTGCCTCTACCTCCCAAGTGCTGAGATTACAGGCATATGGCTCCACCTCATCTGGACATTACTAGTCTTTTTAAATGTTTAGTGACAAAATCTAATAGCAGTGCTTTCTGTATGTTTTGAATGTTTCTCCCCAGTAGATCATAAATTCCTAGAGAGTGTGGATTATGTCTGCCTATTCCTTGCATACATTCCAGGTAATTTTTCTGGCTTGCAATAACAGATATATATATATATTAAATGTTGAAGACTTAAACAAGTATATATCATTATGGAATTCAAAATATTTCCCTAAATGTTTCTTAACAATGTTAAAACTAAAACCAAGAAGTGCAAGCAAGAAAGTTGAGCCAATTAAGAATGTTTGTTCTGCTTGTTTTCATGTCATTTTTCTATTTTCTTGTGGTTATTTTCTGATTTGTTTGCCCTAGGTGGTTTCATATGCTATAAATGAAGTCATTATAATTGATGCAACTTAGGTAGATCAAATAATACTACCAATAAGGTAGCTGATATCTTTGTAAACTAAACACAAGAAATTAAATTGTTTGGTATAAACCATTTTTATTGAGACTTTAATATTTTCTTGATTCTAAAGATGAATTAGTACACATTTAGATGTTTGTACCCACTGAAATATGTTGCATCCTTTCTATAGTATTGTACTGCCATGTGATGGAAAAGCAAACTAAGAACTTGACATGGCTGTTAGTTTTGCATCAGAAGTACCTACAATAGTCTAGTGATTTCCCAATACATTTGACATAATAAAGGGAGAAACTGGTCATGATGAACCTGGAGAGGGAGGAGAGGGTAAGAAGAAACTGATTGACTAATGACTAACTGCACTTCCCTCAAAACAACTTACATAAACTTATACATTCATATCATTCCTAAACTTATATGCAAAATAGCAAGAGTTTGCTGAGTACAGATGGAGACATTTACATAATAAAAGATGCACAATTGCAACTATAAAATATAACATCACTTTGCTGCCAACTGAGAAGGAAGCCTTTTCCAAATCTTCTCTTTACAAGCCTTTTTATGTTAGTTTGTTACTGTGTAAGTCATATTAAATTGCTTATATAAATGGCTATTTTATAAATAAATTCAAACATTTATAAATTCAAATGTTTTGAGCCAAAGATATGTTTGTGCTCAGAATATAATCAGACAAAGCAATGCATAACTGACTTTCATACACCACCCTCCTTTACTGCAGAACACATTACAAAGTGTTTTCTAATGCTTTATTGTTAGCAGAAGTAAAATATTTATACTTAAGTAAAGGTTACAAATTAGAGTAATAATGGAAACCTTTAATTGATTTGGAAGCAACAAATACTTCTTTATAACTGTATTTGTTGCAGTTTAAGAAATATACTATTCATTTTTCTATACCTTCCAAGCTCATAATGAATTGAGAGATAAAAGTCGAAAAGATCTACATGTGAGCTGTAGCCATGGTAAGAGAGAACTGGGACTCTTGTAAATTGTCAGCATTCCCTTCCTACTCTGAACTTACTCATATGGGGTCACACAAATCCCCAGGTGTCCCCCATATGAATAAGGTATTTCAGAGTGGGGAAGAAACAGAGAAAAAGCAACTGAATCAAGCAATTGGGTCACCAAGAAAGGAAAGTGCAGACGCGGCTTACACGTAGAGACAATGAGAGAAAGCCCCTGTCCTCTGTGGAGTAAAGTATGGAAAGATTAGATGTTTCCTCTGGTAAAAGGTCAGATGCTACCCTGCAACAAGGAAAATGTAAGAATGTTTTCTTAAAAAAAAAAAAAAAAAAAAAAAAAAAAAAAGCAGTTTGGACTGAAGAGATGGCTTAGTGGTTAAGCTGCATGCTTGCAAAGCCAAAGAACCCAGGCTCAATTCCCCAGGACCCACTTAAGCCAGATGCACAAGGTGGTACATGTGTCTGGAGTTTGTTTGCAGTGGCTAGAGGCCCTGGTGTGCCCATTCTCTCTCCCTCTCTTTTTTCTGCCTTTTTCTCTCTCAAATTAATATTTTTTTCAAAGAAGCAGCTTCTCAATGTACTTGAAAAAATTCCAGTTTATGAAAGAAAGTATAAGCTATTTACTAACTAAATAAACAGCTATGAAAATGAATGACATGCATTCATTAATGATTTCTTTTGAGGAAACTACATACGTAGCCATTAGCCCCTCAGTATCTTCATAATCTCTCCTCTCTCTGAGAGTTCATTTCTAGTCTTATTAGTATCTTAGATAAGGTTTGATAAAGAGGAATTCTGATAAAATAAGCATTTATGCTAAAATATATTTCTCTATGTTATAATTGTTATACACATCAATACATATATAAAGTATCTTTATATTTTTTTCATATAAATATGAAAGTGTTCCTGTCATTCTTCCTTCAAACCACCAATGTTCTTGGTTTTTTAAAATATTTTATTTACTTACTTGCTTATTTGAGAAAGAAACAGAAAGAAGCAGAGAGAGAGAAAGAGCCAGGCAGGGCCTCTAGCCACTGCAAACAAACTCCAAACACATGCATCACTTTGTGCATCTGGCTTTACGTGGGCACGCGAAATCAAATCCAGGCCATCAGGCTTTGCAAACAAGTGCCTTCAGCCACTGAGCCATATCTCCAGACCAACTTTCTAGTTTGTGCTTGTTGGTTTGTGAAATAGGATGTAGATTGATTGTATCGCTGAATACTGCAGATGATTTTCCAGCAACTCACTTCAACAATTGCTCATGGAAGACCAACCATGCACAGTATGGCCCAAGCACCTGTCACCGAGCGTTAGAGACATGACAGGGCTTGTTTGGCATTTGTAGTGGTCCAGATGCTGCAGAAGCCGTCACTTCCCCACGATGTTCCTTTTCATCCTTTCTTCTTTATACTATGTGCTGTTATCTCCACAAGTTCTTATACAGCAAGAAAAAAAAAATTTGCCATATGTTCTTGGTGATTGATGTCACCAAGTTACTAAGCTGACAATAGAAGCACAGCAATTATAGCTAAGAAATGGTCTTAAAGAGAATGCCCTAACCTTCTGTAACTCATAACGCTGTAATATTGGAGTAAGCATACAACTTAGCTTTTGATAAATCATTACTTCAGATCACAAAGAGACTGATAAGTGAAGAGTGGGGCACATGTGCTCATGAATATTCACCCGTACGGCATCTTGTCAATGCTGGGTGACCCACCGCGTTCAAACCAGACTTCTTGTTCTTGCTGTTCTTGGTGTTTTTTTTTTTTTTTTTTAGGTGGGTGGGGACTTGTTCTGAGTTGATTTCAGGACATGTCTGTTGTACCCGAGGCCTGCCCTCAACCACTGACCAACTCCTTTAGTCCTAGGACAGTTCTTCATTAATTGGTTGTTTATGTATGCATATGACCACTTTTAGTCATATATGCGACAACTCGTCACAAACAGTACAGTGAAGGTGAGGCAATTGAGTGCATTCTATATGTCCCTTCCTCATATTTTTTAGAAGGACACATTATAGAGTTCAATAGGCCACATGAATATTGGCAAGATGAGTGGTACATTGGGCTCAGTTTGGATTGTAGAGATTGCTATATCCCATTTGCAAACTGCTTTTCATTATCTTTTCAGTGAAAAAGAAACATTTTCCATGTTTTATTTTTTACTTTTTTAATGACAATTTCCTTAATTGTAGACAATATCCCATGGTACTTCCCTCCCTCCCCCCACTTTCCCCTTTGAAACTCCACCATATCCCCTCTCCCTCTCAATCAGTTTCTTTTCATTTTGATGTTATCATCTTTTCCTCCTAATATATGATCTTGTGTAGGTTGTTTCAGGCACTGTGAGGTCATGGAGATCCAGGCCATTTTGTGTCTGGAGGAGGACGTTGTAAGGAGTCCAACTCTTCCTTTGGCTCTTACATTCTTTCCACCACCTTTTCTGCAATGGACCTTGAGCCTTGGAAGGTGTGATAAAGATGTTTCAGTGCTGAGCACTCCCTCTGTCCCTTCTTCTCAGCACCAGGTGCCTTCTGAGTCATCTCAGCATCACCACCATCTGATAAGACAAGCTTCTTTAACCAAAAGTGAGAGTAGCATTAATATATGGGTGTGGACATTAAGAGAAGTGCTTACTGGGCAGTTTGGTGAGGATAGTATATACATCTAGCTAGACGCCAGCAGACGTTACACTCCATTTTTTATACTCATTGTCTGGAAGTGTACACAATTTGTACAGTTTTGTCTGTTTTGAAAAACTACTGAGCACCCTAAATAATGCTACTGAATGATGGTTCTATTATGTTAAAAGCCGATAGCCAGTGTTAGTGCCCATGCTCAGTTTATTTGCTTCTCTGAATAGGGAGTTGCCTAGTCCACTGAAATGAGTTCCAGGTAAGTGAAAATGGTAGAAGATGCATTTCAGTTAAAATTAAGTTTCTTAAAGAAACTTAAAGAAAATATTAACTTAATGAATAAGTCATCAAATAGGAGTCCAAATGGCAAAAGACCAATCAAGTGTTCTATTAAGGTATAGGGGCAGATGACAGTCAGTGAGAATGTAGCAGACACAACAAGCTTTACTTTAATTGAAAAAATCTTTGCAACAAAATGAGTGGAAAGGTAGGTTAGCATATATTTACTTCAGGGATTGAGGGAGAATAAGATTTTTACTAGTGGTTGATTTCCTATATAATGAACAAATGATAACTGCTACATTTCCTGTTCGCATTATGGTGTGGAAAAGAATACAGATTATACTGTGAGATGCTTCACATTTAGATAGTAAAATTGATGCACAGATAACCTGGATGATTTCTAGGACAACATAGAGTTAATTGAAAATTGTTGGGTTGAGATATATATATATATGTATATATAATATTTATTCATACATATATACAAATGTATACACACATCACACATATATGCCCTAGTCCATTCTGGAGCACTTTCTAAAAAAACACACATAAAATCAAATTGCTTTTCCTTAAAGTGTTTGGTAGAAATTCAGCCTTTGATAGAGTTTGCAAGACCACAGATGACCTTGGGACACCAGCCTACTGACCTCCAGGGAGGTAGTTTCTGATTTGATCAAAGGCTACAGGAACCTTGATTTCATAAACTATTTGTAGCACTTCTGCAACTACTTGGGGGTGACCAGGGTTCACAGTTCTTTTACCTCTGAGACCTCTTCTATTGTTACCACAAGTTCTATTCAAGTCTAATGCGCTCTGATCTCTTCAGTAGATGGTAAAAGCCCAATGGGCGCTTTCATCAAAGCAGTATTTGAAGAATAGGACAAGTGATCTCTGACCAGAGTAACCATAGCAGAGTGTTGCATCCATCTCAGATATGCCTTTTGGACTTAGCAATCACAGGTGATGTAAATTCATACATTTTTATAACTTCCAGAACTGAAATTGAGTTTTAAATGACTACAGTTTAAAAAAATAGTTTTTAAGTTTGGACTAAAATTGAATTGGGAAAAAAGTTGATTCAAAGTCTAATAATATTTCATGATCACAAATGATTATCTGCTTCTCTATAAAATGTGGCTTCTTTTCCAAATACAAGTGGATGTTAAAGTGGGTGTGGCTTGGGTGAATGTACCCCTTTTGATAGATGAACATGAAAACACTCAGGGAGGGAAATATAAACCATATTCACAACTCAGTTTGGTATGCAAAATTCTTTTTTAAAATATATTTATTGGGCTGGAGAGATGGTTTAGTGGTGGCTGGAGGCCCTAGCATACCAATTCTCTCTCTCTCTCTCTCTCTCTCTCATAAAAAATACAAAAAGAATATATTTATTTGTGTGTAGCTATATGTGTCTGGGTGAAAGACAGAGAGAAGGAGGAAGTGAGAGGAAGATAGAGTAAGTATGGGTACTCCAGGGCCTCTTGCTGCTGCAAATAAACTCCAGATACCTGTGCCACTTGGTGCATCTGGCTTTAAATGGGTACTGGGGAATCGAACCCTGGTCATTAGACTCTGCAGGCAAACACCTTAACTGTTGAGCCATCTCTCCAGTCTTGATTGATTTTTTTAAATTAAGGTCTTCAAGTCTGAAACCAGAGGAATGGACTAGACTACGAATCCCCAGAAGTTCATAATTCTTCCAAGTTCATTAGTTTTTGACACAGTTGAGTTCATCACATCCATATGAGCATGCTCATTGTAACACTGCACACAGTACAGGGGGATTTAATATCATGTCATACATCCTAAACTTGCAATTATTTCCACAGCATTGCAGATGTGTTTGGAGTTCATTTGCAGAGGCTGGCACATCTATTCTCTTTCTCCTTGCAAATAAAAGAATAAAAATATTATAAAATGTTCAATCAGCTATATTGATTGTGTAGGCTGTATGCCTTTAATCCAAGTACTTGGAAGGTTGAGGTAAGAGGATTGATTGCTATGAGTTCAAACCCAGCCTGAGATTACATAACAGCTCAGCCTGGGAGAGAGTGAAAAAAAAAAGGAAAAGAAAAGAAAAGCAAGAAAGCAAGAAAGCAAGCAAGCAAGCAAGCAAGAAAGAAAGAAAGAAAGAAAGAGAAAGAAAAGAAGAAAGAAAGAGATTCAATCATTCTTTGCCCTGTCTTCTGAACATCAGAAATGTAAGCCAATAAATCAGTGTTGGTTTAATTCTCTGAACATTTGGTAATTCCTTATCTAGCTATAGAAAACAAATACTCCAGGAACAGATCTTTAAAAATTAATCAAGTGACTGTGAAGTAAACATAATTTCTTTGTCTGAGTTCTCTTGCCTATGTATTAAGATGGAGCTGAACTCCTCAACTGTTTGAGATTTTTTTTTTTCAATTTCTATGTAGATTACTGGAATATGTTCTTGGAAGGTATGCAATTAGCATAAGGTATTTTCCCCCATGTAAACATATACAGTGTAGTTTGGAATAGGGTAGTCAAAATGAAATATGGAAAATGACAGTTAATTGATTTATGAAGTCAATTTATTTTTACAGAAAACAGAAATCACTTAGCTAATAATGCCATGGCTAACTTCAAGGTCACTTGCAAAAAGTGGGAGTATTCAAATTAGAATTGAAATGAACAACTGGTTCTCAAAATAACATTAACATCATCTAAAAGTGCTTAATATTTCCTACAATTAGAAGATATATTAAGACAAACTATTTACTAGTAATTTGAAACCTAGAGTATGAGAAAATGAATATTCTCAATAAGACTATGATGAGGGATGGAATGAAGAAAATGAATCCATACCTAAAATTGCATGAGGCATTAGAGATAAAGGACAAGTCCGACATCATTTGGAATTAAAGGAGATTGATTCAAGGAAAATGTGGTCAGTGATAGCCAAATTCTGCAAGGAGTTCAGCATGAAAAAAAAAAAAAGACTATGAAAGAAAACTGTCCTTCAAAAGATGTCATGCTGTTCTGCCTAAGTTAGTTCTAGTAGCCTGGTGGCTAATCAGAATCAAGACAGCAGGTGAAAGTTGAAAATGGATGATTAAAAATGCAACACAAAATGGAAAACTGGTTATTTTCTTCCTGACTTGCCAGACATAGGAATCATGAATAATTATGAAGGAAGAGGCATCAGAAAGTGACTGGAGTGATTCTATGGTGTATAGTGTAGGAGAATAAGAGCAGTAAGAAATGTCTGCATGATATGAAGTGTGCCTTTTGGATAATATATTTCACTAGTTATTGGTAGAATTAATAAAAATAACACAATAAAATATCATGAGGCTGGAGACATGGCTCAGTGGGTAAAGGCACTTGCTTGCAAAGCCTGATGGCTCAGTTTGATTTCCAAGTTCCCATATAAAGCCAGATGCACAAAGTGCTACATATGTTTGGAGTTTGTTTGAAATGGCAGGAGGCTCTGATATATCCATACTCTCTGTCTTCCTTTTTCTTTCTGTCTCTGTCTCTCTTGCATGGGTGAATGCAAATTAATTAATAAATAATTGGTTTTTTGCGGGGGGGGTGTTTTTTTTTTGAAGTAAGGTCTTGTTCTAGATCAGGCTGACTTGGAATTAGTCTCAGGTCGGCCTTGAATTCCCAGTGATCCTCTACCTAGGCCTCCCAAGTACTGGGATTCAAGGCATGTGCATATTTTTTTCTTAAGAAAAGGAAAAAAGCCTATCAGAACAGCTATTCACCAGAGGATAGTCAAGGTCTTTACTATGTATTTTCTTTACCTGATACTTCAGTAATGAAGCCTTCACATTCTACACCATGCATTTGTGTGCTGTATATTGCCTAAGACCGGACACATAATAGACATTCACTAAAAAAATAAGCCATTTCCCTTCTTCTTGATGCCTCATGATGTTATATTATAGCTACTTTATCCATTACTTTTCCTTGAAGGAGCAAAATGCCCAATCAGAAGGAGCTTAAGGAAGGAAAGGGTTTTTGTTTTGTTTTGTTTCCCCATCATGGTGGTGAAAGCATGGCAGGAGCAGGACACAAGTGTATCATCCTACCAACAGGAAGGAAGTAGAGAAAGAGGAAACACACATGGCCGTATCACCTCAAGGCCCACCCCTAGTGACCTACTTCCTCTACACTGAGTCTCTACCTTCTAGAGGTTTCACAACCTTTCTAATAGTCACCGACTGGGAATAAAGTCTTAAAACACATGACCACTAGTCTATGGGAAATATTTTACTTTCAAATCACTATGGCTTCTGTGTGATGTGTGTGACTACCATTGGTTTCCCGCACTTCAGTATACCTGGGAAATGACTATTACTATGTATGAGGTCAAAGTGTTTCTATCTGGATCAGACAACCCTCATCACTCCTGAAAAAGAAACAATTATGCTACTCTAACTTCCCGTTAGAGACGCTTCTCTTTTCAGATGGCGATGACCACTGGGATGACCCAAAAGGCAACATAGTGCTGAGAAGAATGGATGGAGGAGTGTCCAGCACTGAAACATCTCTGTCATACCCTCCAAGGCTCAAGGTCCATTGCGGAAGAGTGGGCAGAAAGAATGTAAGAGCCAAAGGAAGGGAACGACTCCTTATAATGCATCTGTCCAGACAGAAATTGGCCTTGATATCTATGACCTTGAAGTGCCTAGCAATACCTTCACAAGACCTTCATTATGAGGAGAAAAAGATGATGGCATCAAATTAAAAGAGAGACTAATGGAGAGAAGTAGGGGATATGATGGAGAGTGGAGTTCTGAAGGGGAATGGGGGGAGGGAAGGGAAATATCATGATTTATTGTCTGTAAGTATAGACGTTGTCAATAAAAGCATGATAATAATTTAAAAAGAAACAATAAGTGTGTTCATTTATATAAGAAAAACATTTTATTGATCTCAATGTAGAATACTGTAGCAAAGCAAAAATCGTTTATGTTCAATTAAAAAAAAAAACAACTATTAGGTTTTTAGAACTTTAAGAGAAAAGCTATGGCAAGGAATTGGAAAAAATGGTGTGAAATGATACTGTGAGTGTATAGTTACAAAACATGTCTGGCAACCCTGCCACCATTGAAAAAGTACTACATATATGAAAGGGCATAATTTCTAATTCACTGGTGAGTGGACAATGAATGGTTCAAGATACAGATCACAAACCTGGCCTATTTTTGTTTGACATAAAACAGAGAAGCTACCTTTTGTTTGTTTTCATGCAAAGAAGAAATGTTCAAAGAATAAAAGCAAAGATAAGAGAAAGGGGCTTAGGGATATGGTTCAGTGGTTAAAAGCACTTGATGTACAAGCTTGTAATTGGAGTTCCGAGTCCCAGAACCCACATAAAGCTGGACATAAGTGTATGCGCTTGTGGTTCCAATTTGCCTATGGCAGTGAGATGCAGAGTCAGGAGAATCCTGAAGCTTTAAGTCCAGCTAGTCTGGCATTTCCTGAAACAAACAACGAGAGAGATCCTGTCTCAAAGAAGGCAAAAGTCTAGGGCCCACACCCTGAGGTTGTCTTCTGACCTTCACATACAGGACTTGGCATGCCCACATCTACACACACACACACAAACATGAGCATACACACACACACACACGCATACACACAATAATAAACGGAGAAGAAAATGTAAGAGAATTGATATGTGCTTAGCAAAACTTGAATATTGACTACATGATCATTACGAAGAAAAAAATCCACACATTGTTCTGTGTTCTAATTCGTCATTTACTGGCACACAAATATTTTCAGTTAGACTTAGATAGTTGTATTTTTGTATACAAACACAATGGCATATAATTTTTGAAATCCCCTACTGGATTCATAAGGAAATGTATGGAATCTCAATTAAAATAACAATGTATTACTGGGAGACACATGGGCATACACGCATAGAGGTGCTGAAATACCAAATTCAAGCCAGGATGTTGATAAATGTGATTGTTTTTATACAGAACCTCATGTATCTCTGGCTGAACTTGAACTCACTGTGTAGTTGAGGATGACCTTGAGCTTGTGATCTTTCTCTAGTCAACTCCTAAATATTATGATTACATGTTCATGCCACCAAGCCCAATTTACATGATTCTTAAGTTCCAACCCTCTAGGATTTTGTGCATTTTAGGTCAGAACTCCACCAATGAGCTCCATCCTGAGCCCAGACATGTTTCTAGTCCACTTGACAATAGGAAAAAGTCTCAGGCAGTGGAAAAGCTCATTAAATGTGTTCCAGTCACCAGTTAACTCATAATAAAATTAAAATTATTCATTTTATATTGTTTTACTTAATATTTTCCTTTTATGTCCCCCATATTATCTACCATGCCTATTTATCTCAAGAGAGAAACAGTTGCTTGCTGCCTTTTAAAGATGAGACCTCTGCTATTTAACTAAATGTGTCAGGGCCAGATAGAGGATGCTGCCCCTTTACTTAGCAGAAACACTCAATGGAAGCATGGATCCCTCCGTTTACTCTTTAGCCACCCCACTTCCATGCATGCCCAATGACACTAAAATAATTTCTTCCAGCAAGCATGTCTTATGCAGGTGTCTGTACCTTCGGGATTGTGAAGTGTCCTAATTAGGACTCTTGTGATCCCCTTTCTTTTCCAGCATGGCTTGTGAGTCTTCAGGTTCCCTTCAGCTTGGAGTGAAACACTGTCGTACAGGTGAAGCCAAATGGATCATTCTGTCATACTCTTTGGGTGTGCACTTCTAGAATCAATTCTGTTATTGCACTTGTTCCAGGGAAAAGGCTGCTGGCAAGGATGTTTCAGTCCTGTCCAGACTGTGGCCGGGAGCATGCAGGGACTCTTCCAGCTCATCCAGCAGAAAGAAGCTATTCAGTGCAGTAAAGTGATAAGTAAAGGGGCTCAGGCTGGAGGCACCAAGAAGAAAGATGCAAAATGCCTTCCAGCTCATGCACACGTGCCACCTGAAGCCCTCTGTGAAACCCCTGCTACAGGGTCCCTCAGCAGTCTACCACAGCACAGGTGCAGTACAGGACTCTTCCAGCCTCCCTGAAATCCGCCCTTGTCAACATAGCCACCCACTCTTACTATTGCCAGCACTCTACAAATGTACAGCACTCCGCTTTCAGCGATTCTCAGGGCCTGCAGTTTCCTTGCCTCGCTTCTTAGGGGTACTTAAAGGGGCTCTTTGTACTTTGTTCAGACATTATGCAGAGGCTAGAAACAGCGTATGATGAATGCAGATGGCTTCCCACTCTCCTGGTGCTTTTCTCTAGATTCAGCTCTTCTGCCTGTTCTCTCGGTGGTTTTCTCTGATCCTTACACTCAGCATCCCAACATGCCCAACCATTCCACGGGTTCCTCCTTCTCTTGTAAGGGACTCTTCGGGACCTGTCTTGTTAATGTGATTTTCTTCTCCACCCTGATGGTCCTGACTGACTCCATAACACTTTAATAATGAAACTAACAAGGCTGATGTGTGAGCCAGTAAAGGAGCCATAGCCATAGGTGTGAGGAGTGGAGAAAAGGCAGGAATACTCTTTTAATGTAAGACATTCATGTTAAAGATTTTGTTTTTCTTTTCACTTTCTCTTTCCACCCGACCCTTTGACATGAGAATGGAGAAGACAATGTGATGAAGACCTTGATGCCCTAACACATCAAGTGTTATTAATGCCAGAGAGGCTGGCTGAGCGTCATGAGAAGGCAACTTTATAACTGCTCCAATATCTCCCTTCTCATTAATGTTGTCCAGATCTAATGACCAGATGCAGAGATAGCTATGCTGTGTTTTCTAACAAATTAGTGTTTATGGGTCTCCACAGTATATCATTTGAAACCCGCAGCTGTGTGTTTTCTTGGGGACTTCCCAGAGGGCTGGGGAGCCAGCAGCAGTGTCAACATGGATCATCTAAATTCTTCATGAGTGCACTTGTGGTCCTCATCAAAGGTCCACATGCAGAACACGCAGGGAATATACACGTCTGGAATCCAAGTGTTTGGGATTAGAATATTGCACACAATCCTTCCTCCCCAGGGTCTCCTCGAAAACGCATTGTCACAATGGGCATCATCAGAGTAACAGGTCCCAGAGGAGCAATTTCCTTCATCAATTGAAATCCTACAGAAAATTGGGTACAATCTGGTTATACCCATTGGATGCCTAAGAGGGTTTTTCTTTTCCCAGGCTGACCTGGAATTCACTCTGTAGTCTCAGGGTGGCCTGGAACTCATGGGGATCCTCCTACCTCTGCCGCCCAAGTGCTGGGATTAAAGGTGTGAACCACCACCTCCTGGCTAGGAAGAAAATTTAGTAGGGGTGGAGGACTACAGTTTCATCAACACGGCATGCGCTTACTTACTGGGAAAGGGAAAATAGAGTGAGTCAGAACTGTCTTTTAAAGGGGTAGAAGGATGTGCTCTGGGCATTTGCAGATTCAGAAAGATCTTCACAGTTTGACTGTTTTGAGTATTTGGTGCATAAAATCATAGGAAGAAATGATACATATGCAAAGACATAATGCATATCATCTTCCTTCCCTCCCTCAGATTCTGGTAATTTCTTTCCTCCCTTAGTACCCATAAAATACTTTTTTAAAGATTATACATAGATAGTTCATTCAATGATTTCTTGGCCTATACTATTTCATTTAGTGTAATGGCCTTCAGTTTCATCCATGTTGTAAAAAATTAATTACTTTCTGATTTTATTTTAAAGCTGTGTAGTATTCTTCAGTATGTATTAGATATGCCACATTTTCTTTATCAGTTGATGCACAGTCATATTGCTTCTATATCTCTTAAAAATATTTTTATTTGTTTATTTCAAAGAGAGAGAGAGATAGAGAATGGCACTAGCGCCTCTAGCCACTGGAAATGTACTCCAGATGCATGTGCCATCTTGTGCATCTGGCTTATGTAGGTCCTGGAGAATCAAACCTGAGTCCTTTGGCTTTCCAGGCAAACACTTTAACCACTAAGCTATCTCTCCAGCCCCCATATCTTGACTATTGTGAATAATGCTGAAATTAATAAAGCAGAATTGGTGACATCCCAGTTTCAATTCCTGATGACATATACACAGATGTATAGTTACCACTGGGTTATATAGAAAATGTATTTTATGGCTGGAGAGATAGCTCAGTACTTAAAGTATGGTTCCTTCACAAGCATGAAGACCTGAAACAGCAGCTTCTCCAGATCCCATGGAAATAGCTGGGTGTGGCCAAGCTGCCCTGTAGCCAAGCCTGCTCATGTCTGACTAAATGTATATGTTATTCCCACCAAGCTGCCCTGGGGACACTACACTAAATATTCATGTTCACATATTAAAGCTACTCTCACTTCTGGCTAGAGAAGCTTCTCTTTTCAGATGGTGATGATCACTGGGCTCACCCAAAAGGCAACATAGTGCTGAGAAGAAGGGATGGCGGAGTGCCCAGCACTGAAACACCTCTGTCACACCCTCCAATGGCTCAGGGACCATTGCGGAAGAGAGGGCGGATAGAATGGAAGAGCCAAAGGAAGGATATGACCTCTTACAATGCAACTGCCCAGACAGAAATTGGCCTCGATATCCATGATCTTGCAGTGCCTAGCAATACCTTTGCAAGACCCTCAAAATAGAAGAAAAAGATGATGTCATCAAATTAAAAGAGAGACTAATGGAGAGAGGGAGGGGATATGATGGAGACTGGAGTTCTAAAGTGGAATGGGGGAGGGGAGGGAACTATCAGGTGGGGTTTTTTTGGCATGTAAGATTAAAAGTCAATAAAAAATAATTTAAAAAAAAAAGAAAATACAAAGCTTGCCTGCAAAGCCAAAGGACCCAGATTCAATTCTCAAGGATCCACATAAACCAGATGCACAAGGTGGTGCATGTGTCTGGAGTTCTTTTATAGTGGCTAGAGACCCTGGCATGCCCATTCTCTCTTACTCTTTTTCTCTCTCTACCTGCCTCTTTTTCTTTCTCACTCTCTTTCAAATAAATAAATAAATAAATAAATAAATAAATAAATAAATAAATAAAATATCTAAAACTATTTTATTTCTGTACTTCACATCAATAAGCTTCCATACCTGAACTCAGACCAAGCACTAAGCCCCTTCTTCATTTTCCCATCTATCTCTATCATGCCTCACAAACTATACTGGTATCTGCTCATGTTTATCTTATGAACTGAAATGCAGGATTCTTAGTCATTGTCTTTTTTCTATATTTGTGTTATCATTTATAGACACTTTTAGGGCCTTAGTATGACACCTGGAAAAACACTGTCAAAGAAAATAAACCAAGTTCTGGGCCTGGTTCTTTAGGAAACGAATAATTTAAACAAGTGAGTGAAACTCAGCCATCTGTCTTGGGTACCAATGCTGTACTCATTGGCTAGACAACCTCTCTCTTGTTTGCTTTTTGTCACCCTTTCCTGGTTTCCATGCTTTTCTGGAGGTCTGACCCAAACTTCTTTTCCAGGCTTCCTCACTTTTTGACATTTACAGATACCTTACCATATATGGTAAGAATGGTGACATTCTTGCCTACATTCCATAAATAGACGTTATTCACTACTGTTTTATGAATTGCCTCTGATTGGTTCTTTTTAGAGAGTACTGGGTCATGGATTGCAAGGGTATGTATGACAAAAATATGGTTGTAAAGATAAAAGATCTAGAAAAATTTCTTCAACATATACAACAAATATGTAATATATCCTCCCTATACGACATAGCAAGATGTGAAATGCATACAAGTCCATATGAAGAGGTAGTTTGCAATGGTGTTGAAAGTTTAAGCTTCACTTAGTGGGGGTAAGAGAAGGGTGCTAAGCATAAAAATTATAAAAGATTTATATTTAGAAGGGAAAGTTTTGCTTTAGTTAAAAAGGGACTACTGAATTCATATTGGAAAACAATCACTCAGGGAACTAGAGCAGAAAGAAAGAATTGAAAATAGGAGATCTATAAAGACACAAAATAGACAGTGTTTCATGATTGATTCAATATGAATGCGTGTGTTCAACTACAAACTGTGAAAATGAAAGCAGCATTTATAATATGCCAGTTCTGATTTTAGCTGCAGCAATAACAGAGGCCTGTAAAGATTTTGCTAGCAAACACACCTAGGTTAAAATAATAACTAATCCTTACGAACTCTGTTACACTGACTAAATTTTGCAATTTTTCTGATCATCAGTTATAAAATGGAAAGGCCACATTGGTTAATTGTGAATATAGTAAAATAATGTATTTGTAAAGTTTTATACAGGAAGTAGTAGTTGCTAAGTATATCATTGATTTAAAGTGTTTCGTTAAAGCCTTCTAGATACCAAATGCCTGCAATGGAAAACTGTACATGTGTGCCTGTGCACTCTTCTGTATGTGGTAGAGTAAAACATATAAAATATACAAATAATATGTAATATTTGATATAACTTAATGGAATTATTAACAAATAATATATGAAATATTAAAGCAAAATTTGTTTAATTATATGTGAGCTTATACAAACACAGTTTAAGAGTTTTTAATTTTCAATTCTGAGCAGAGTTCTGAGGGACATAAGCTTAAAGACAGAAGATCATACTTTCCATATGATTAGCATTTACATGATATCTTATTCCTATATCACGGCATTACCTTGTGAATTTCTCACCAAACTTCCTGACCCATAGATATTACTAACCCAAATTTATACATATTTTTAGACAATGTTTCCCTACATACCCCTGCCTGGCCTGGGACCCCCTATGTGGATCAGATTTGTAAGAATCTCCTATCTTTGACTTCTGAATGCTGGGTTTACAGGCATCAACCACCACACCTGGAAAATTTCAGATTTTTTTTAAGCATCTGGTGGAAAAATTATAATTTGTGTAAGGTCTAAGCCAGCTTGGGTTCAGAGCTACACTGCCTAAATCTCAACCCAGCATTTCAGTTTTTCTTTATTCTTTTACATTAGCTTGCATTAATTATACAAAATTAGGGGTTTTGTGATGACAATTCCATGCATTCATATAATGTACTATATCCCATTTATGTGCAGTTATCTATAGTCCTTCCTTTTCCTTCTCCCCTTTCCTGCTTCCAAGTCCTAATGTGCCCCACTTCCTTTCCTTTCCTTACCTCCGCTTGTTCTTTCCCCTTCCTTGTTCCAGATCCTACATATGAGACAAAACTTGTAATACATGGACTTGTGAGCCTCATATATTTCACTTAATACAACAATACAGGGTTCTATGCATTTTTCTTGCAAAGTGCATTATTTCATCCTTCTTTGAGGATGAATATAACTCTAATATACATTTTATTTCACTTCCTTTACTGAACCAAGGTATTAGCCCTAATATAGTAATGGTATTTCTGTATATTATTATTTTATTTTATTATTATTAAAATTTTTTCTCACAAATTTGTACATCCTTTTCCATCTACTGGGGTATTTCCCGGACTTCTGTATTTTATTTTTATTTTAATTAATTTATTTAATTAATTTATTTATTTTGGTTTTTTTGAGGTACAGTTTCACACTAGCCCAGGCTGACTTGGAACTCAGTATATAGTCTCAGGGTGGCCTCAAACTCACGGTGATGTTCCTACCTCTGCCTTCGAGTGCGCCACCACACCTGGCTTCATTTTATTTTTAATTTATTGATTAGAGAGAGAGAGAGAGAGAGGAGGGAGAAAGGGGAAGCACATTGTATACATGTATGAAATTGTCAATAATAAAACAAACAATGAGAGCTGTACATACTTTTAAAAACTTTCTTGACAATTTTCATTCATGTATTTTGATCATGATCCCCTCCCATCACTTCTTTTTTTGTCCCCTTTCTATCGTGTACCACTTCTACTGAAACCTTTCTTCCCAAATAGTATTTCTTCAATTTTTTAAAGGAACTATTACATTAATTTCATTTTAATGAATTTTATAATTTTATGCATATATGTACTATATGGATCCCATTCTCCCTCCCTTACCCTCTCTTGTGCCCACTCCTACTTTCATGTCTTTTCTCATTAATTCATTTTTTTTTGTTACAGACATACTTATTATGGATCCATCATGTGTTGGTACCATCCTTTCCTTTGTCTCTGCCCTCATTCTTCAGGGGTGCCTCCTCAGTGGGGTTGCAAGTATTCCCCATGTGGTTGTGGATTATGAGTTGTGAGAGCAGCAGTCAGATATCAGGGGGAAGACAATACCTCTGGGGATGATGTACCAACCTGTGGCTCTTACAATCTTTCCACCCCCTTCCAAAAATTCCCTGAGCTGTGATGGGTGTGTTTGAAGTCTACTTCAGTGATGGAGCCTCTGGATCTCTGCTTTGGTAAGTGTTAGTGTCATCAGCATCTGTTTCCTTCACCCTAGCATTGATTGTCAGGCTCACCATGGAAGCAGCAAAATTGCTCATCTCTCCAGTGCTTTCACCTGGGCTTGGCTGAAGTGCAAGGGGTGTTATTTCTCCTCAGGTCTTGCTACTTAATGAAAAAGCAAAACAGATTCTCCAACATAGAGGGAAGTCAGCATAGTCAAGGTTGATGACTTTTTGACTTTGCTTCGTTTTTGCCTTTTTTCTATCATCTTTGATGAGATGTCAAATTATACATTCTGTTTTCCGGGTAAGATGTACCTACTGCTGCAATAGTGGCATAGTTGTTATGGGGGCAACCACATATATTTTTTTTATAATTTCCAAGTATTTTTCTTGGCATATCACCTATAATGCAAATGATGTCTTATTTCATTCAGTTTAAACTGTCCTTCATTGCTTGTAACAAGGCAACAATTCCGAATAATAAACACAAGTTCCAGATCCTTTTTAGTAATTAAAAAAATGCTTAATGTCTTGCTATATTTCTTTTCAAAAATGAAAGTAAATGATATTATGAAACTAATGAATTCCATTTAGTCACTGTTAATTATGTTTGAAGTTTGAATATATGATTTTTTCAATTTAATGTTGATGTTGAACATGCATGATTAGAAATAAAAAGGACTCGTGGATTTCAGAATATTAATGTGGTCACAAACCTCCTATGTGTTGAAATCAGTATTGGAAAGCACTTAGTTTTGATTAAAACTGCTAAGAGTCAAAATTCATCAAAGTTCTGAGAAGTGACAGTGGAATGTTAAGCATCCTTCAAAGCTCAAGGGACCATTGTAGAAGAGGTGGCAGAAATAATTTAATGATTAATTGACATCAAGATAGTAGAAATTTGTCTATGAAATTCCAAATTGCATACTATAAATTCAAGCTTATAACATATATGGATTCCATAATAAAGATTTTCCTTGGAAATAAAATTAAATTAGAAAGTCATTTTAACATTTTAAAACAGCCAACTAAAACACATGAAAACTTGTTTTTTTCTTGAACAGAAATACTTTAAAATTGAAATATTACATGTTTTATTAGTTGTAATAGTAAATTTCACACTATGAATTATTAATATTTGGTGTCAAATAAATGAAAAAATAAGTGTGATAATATTCATATGTTACATATCAAGAAATAATTTTTTGTTTATTTTATTTATTTATTTGAGAACAACAGACCAAGAGAAAAAGAAGCAGAGAGAGAGAATGGGCTCACCAGGGCCTCCAGCCACTGCAAAGGAACTCCAGATGCATGCGCAACCTTGTGCATGTGGCTTATGTGGGTACTGGGGAATTGAGCCTTGAATTGGAGTCCTTAGGCTTCATAAGCAAGCGCTTAACTGCTAAGACATCTCTCCAGCACTCATGAAATAATTTTTACTGAGTTTAAATCATATGGTTTATGAATAATGATGCTGGGAATATGCCTTTCACAATAAAAAAAATAGGGTATTATTCCAATGCATGGATACAGCATGTGGATTCATCAATCACCCAGTTTTAAAAATAGCTATTGAGTTTGTTCCATAGACCAGCAACTGTTTGGAATTTAAAATATAATCAATTTCATTTTTCCCCAACAGAAGCTCACAGTCTAGCAAGACAAATGGGCCCAGGACAGGGATCTACAATGAGTGAATGGTCATCAATACTCAGTGTGGGCAGAGGAAGAAAGATCATCAAAAATTAATTGATCATCAATGACTTAATCAATTGTTCAGCTAGGAAGTGTAAGGGTATGAATATCTGTAGAGCTTTCAGCAAAAATTCTTCTGAGAAAATTCCAAGGAAGGAAGAGGAAGGCAGTGGTTTCCCTTGGTGCTCATTTCTGAGCATGGAGTGAAGGAGACAGCAATCAGATGACATTAAGTACCAGGTTGGTAGCTGAGAATCTGAACAGCATCCTTCCCAGGAGTGTGACCAAGTACACATGACTTCCCTGATTTGGGAGGCTAAATTTCCATTTGGCAAGGTTAATAGTGAATAACA
The DNA here is from genome assembly GCA_036365145.1 of Orientallactaga sibirica. Taxonomy (NCBI): domain Eukaryota; kingdom Metazoa; phylum Chordata; class Mammalia; order Rodentia; family Dipodidae; genus Orientallactaga; species Orientallactaga sibirica. The sequence continues at coordinate 20,759,189 of JAEOAD010000006.1, forward strand.
CTTCCTCTGATGAATTCCACACAAAATTATGGATAGCTACAGAAAAAAAATATAAAAATTCAAAATTAAAATGTGATGTTTTTCCTCACAGAAAGTGCTAAGGTAAGTACAGTCTAAATAAATGAAAGTTAATGGAAATCTCTCAACTGTGAAATTGTCCTCCTTTATCCACAATACAGTAGTCTTTAGAACTGTAAATTGTCACAGGTACTGACTGAAGCCTAATGGTCTTAACAAAAACCACTGTGTTCTTCACTAACCTTGGTTCTATCCAAACAATACCTCAATAGAAGAAGGGCAGAAGAGATGTAAATAGTAGAAAGAAAGCACGCCATCAATATGAAGTAAGCCAGGAGACTAAAAGTGAAACATAAATCATACAGCAAAAATGGCCAAAGATATGCTGTGTTTAATAATCCTGTTACAATTGGTGGAGATTGTTTATCACAAAAAGCCACTTTAATATAGCTTTCTCCTTATTAAAGAGCATGTTCAGCTGTCTTTAACCATGAACTAGTGTGAGGGACACTCTTATGTGACATAATGTTTCATTTTTCTGCCAATGATGAAATTGACATAGCTGATATAAAAACTAACTTACACAAAATTATGGCATATACAACATATGGATTTATAGTATTTACTGGAAAGGTTTTTCAAGTTAAGGAGGTTATTGCCAATCTGCACAGATGTGGTCCAAGTCAGAAGATGGCAGTGAGGAGAATGTTTTCACAGGACTGTCTAAACAACAGTGTTATCTGCAGAGGGTAAATGGTGCTACAACAGAAAATGAAGGTCCTGAATCTTTCCTGCTCAGCCATCACCTTCCTTAGACTCTTCTCATGATAGGTACTTTTCTTCCTTTCCAAGCTATAGATTAAATGCACTAATTTCTGGTACCTTTATATATGGCAATGAAGGCAATCTCTGGTATTTGAGTGGAGCTTTAGAGCAAAAATCTCTTTCTCTCTGTTAGAAAGATAGACGTCTTCTAGTATTAGATACAAACTCAAGGAAATACATGAAAGAGAATGACATCCACTGTGTGTGTGTGTGCATGTGTCTGCACACGTGCATGCACTAGGACCCTGTGCAAAAGAATGCCAGACACTTGTGTTTGTGCCACTTTAAAAAATATATTTATTTATTTGTAAAGAGAGAGAGGGAGGAAATGGGTGAACCAGGGCCTCTAGTTACTGCAAACAAACTCCATATGCATGAACTACTCAGTACATCTGTACGCCACTTTTTGTGTCTGGCTTACATGAGTGGCACAAGAATTGAAATGTGTCAATAATTAAAGCAAACCCTTTTAAACTACTGAGCCATGTTCACAGCACTGAGTGGTATGTATTTTACTAATGATTGAATTAGGAGTCATGGGACCAATAGGAATTCATACCAGAAATGAGTCTGGGGACTCTCAATTATTTTGCCTTTGTAAAATTCATCCTCCTTGACATAAAATTAAAACAAAATAATTCCAAGAGATTTTTTCACTCTAAAATGTATATTAATCTACATTTTTGAGGATATGTAAGGACCAGAATGTCAATAGATCTATCATGTTGAATTTTCATGTACCAGAAAACATCATTAATTCAAATATTCTGATATTTCACCATTATGATTATTTAATATTTTTTTAAAAATCCGAGAATGATAATCTTGATTTCAAAGAATTTAAGATATATGCAGTTGCACTACTTAGATTTCAACTTAGACTTCAGTAGGATTCTCTAACCTTTGAATTATTTTGTTGGAGATAAATGAGCCTACAAAGATGCAGTAGCCTCAAGGCAAGGGGCAGGTGTTATGACGCTGGTCACAACAGTGGAAACCACTTCAAATCTCACCTCTGCAAAAGATGGTCCAAATTTTAATATTCATTTCACTTTTTTAAAAACTATGATATTGAGTAGCTGTCATAGTTCTGGAACATTCTATGCAGCATGCCCAGGAAGAAAACTCATCAACAATATGAACCAGCATTCAAACTACTCAATGGTCCAGCGAGGCAAGATATGCCCACTAGTTCAATAGTAGCATGCTTTGTATGAGGGTAACTAACTGCTGTCTGACTGGATTTGAAACCTGCTCCATGGAAGGAAATCCATGCCTGAAATGGAGAACATACTCAAAACCCTATGGCTAACAAGGATAGAAGCCCTTGGGGAGAAGCTATTACTTTTGTTTGGCTAAAAGGATATATTATGGCAATTAAATTGCCTTTCAAATATTTATGTTTATGCCAGTATATGTGTGCTGCTTTCAGTTTGTGTTAAAGAAGCTTCTCTTTTCAGATGGTACTGACTACTGGAGAAATTCAAAATTCTTCAAAGTGCTGAGAAATAACAGTGGAATGTTCAGCACTAAGTGAGACACCTCTACCAGACCATTCAAGCCTCAGGGACCATTGTAAAAGAGGTAGCAGAAAGAGTAGAAGAATCAAAGAGTGGGGTATAGTGCTTTGTAACACTGTCTACCAGGCACTAAGTGGCAATTGAATGTATGACCTCACACTGTCTGTCACTACCAGCTCAATATCTGCATAATATTAGGGCAAAAATTATATATCAAAATATGAGAGGCACTAGTTGGAAAGAAGCTGGGTTAGAATGGTGGGCAGATAACAGAAGGTGACAAAGGTGGCTCATGGGAGGAGTTTGTGATCAGGGTAAGTTGTTTATATGTCTGGAGGATATCAATAAAAAGTGTTTAAAAAGAGAAGAAAAATATTAAATTTTAAGTTAAAACACTGTGATATTCATAACTCTTTATGTATATAAGATTTTTTTAGTTTGAGAAAATGACTATGTACTCTTCACTGTAATCTGGTCATGTGTGTGTGTACACATATACACATACAGATATATATATTTTTTTCTGCAGTTTTCTCCTGGCAATATTTCTTTTCCTGAATAGTCATTATGTTAGTGACATCTGATCACTAACAATTATTCAACATCCAAGTGGCTATGACCAGTAAGGATATCTTTGGTTTTGTTGTCGGATTGTCACAGAGACTTTTCTCCTTGTTGCTCAGTCTCAGAGTGTGCACTTTCATCTGTAATGGTATCTCTACAGAGATCACATAGGTTTTAAATAAACCAGTTAATGTAGTATGAGATTCTTCTCCCTGAAGCCTTTTACTTTTTAAATAAAAGCCTGATTGATAGTAATAGCTTGACATAATAGACTAATGAGATTATAACTGTCTTACAGTTCAAATATCTTAATCCATCCTTAGAATTTAAATTCTTCCTGCCAAACATTTATAACTTCTCAACCAAGTTATGTTTGTAAAGTTTTGTTAGAAAAATCTGTTTCAGAATTGGAATGCATTATTTAATCATGTGGCATTCTTTTTGTTTTCATGACATGCAAAAATTAATCTATGAGTATAGTTTAGAAAATGAATAATTGTTTTTAACATTTCAATTTTTTGTTTTTTTTACCATTTCAATTTTTTAATTAATTTTTATTAGGTATGGACTTACTTAATATGTAAACAACACATGTTGGTACCATCCTTACCCTCATCCCTGCCCCATTTTCAAAGGTGCCCTCCTTGTTGTGGATGCAGGTCATCCCAAAGTGCATCGTGGGTCATGCATTGTGGGGGTATTGATCAGTTATGAGGGAGAGGCAATGTCTCTGTGCATAATGTCCCAACTTGTGGCTCTAACAATCTTTCCACCCTTTCTTCCACAAAATTCCCTGAGCTATGTTGGGTGTATTTTGAGGTCTACTTCATTGATGGGCTCTTAGGAGCCTCTGGATCTCTGCTTTGGTAGGTGTTGCATGTCCTCAGTGTCTATCTCCTTCACCCTTGTTCTGATATCAGGTTCACAAAGAAGGCAGCACTCTTGCTCATTTCCCCAATTCCTCAGTGGTTTCATCTAGGGCCAGGCTGAAGTACAATGGGTAATTTATCTCCTCAGGTGTTGCTGCCATCTGAAAAAAAGAAGCAGATTCTCCAATGGAGAGTAAAGTCAGTACAGGTTAAATGAGGTAACCATTATTAATTTAGAAAGAATTTATAGGGTGTAGACCCTCTTATAGTCCAAGATTAGTGGGAGCTTGATATTGAAGAACAAAATTGTTATCTGGATATGACTGGGACTTGTTTCCTAGTTTCAGATATGGTTTTCTTTCCAATGAGTGGATCTGTCAGCCAGTACAAGAGCAGTTGGTTACCCACCATGGCTGTGTGCCACTATTGCACTTCTGTGAGCATCACATCAGGTTGTTTGCTTCTGAGTAGCTTAGAACTTGAGTTCTCGGACAGATGTTGGCCACTCTCCCCCCCACCACAGCTCCTGTAGCACCTTCCAGCACTAGTTGGGCTAATTGTCTGGAGACTGGCTCTCTTCCATATTCATCCAGGTCTCTTCATGCTCCATGCCTTCAGTGTATGGTGTCTCCATCAGTAGGGTCTTACCATTAACCTCTGGTGGGTAATCAAGTGCGCTCACAGAAGTCTGTCTTGTTCTGGGAGACCTTGTAGGACCTCTGGTCAATAGCTCATTGTGGGTATTAACTGCATCCTGGTACTGGCAGTTACAGGCCAGTGCCAAGGGAAAAGAAAGAAAAAAAAAGAGAAACAGGAGAAATTTAAGGTTAGGCTTCATCATACCCTCTCCAGGGCCCTTTGATTCCCCTTAAGGGCCCATTGTTGAGGGTTCAACCTTTTAATCTATGTTTCAGGATATAGCTTTCTATGGTACCAGTTCAATTTTGGTTCAGTTTTGAGTCCATCCCACACACACTTTTCCCCTCTCCCCAATCCCTACCCTCCCTATTGTTCAGGCCTTGAGATGTGCATCAGATATGTTAGCAACTTTGGCTGATCCAGGTTAAGAACCACAAATGAGTGAGATCATGTGATGATTGCCTTTCTGTGATTGTGTGAGTTCACTGAGTATGATCTGTTCAAACTTTGACCATTTTTCTACAAATTTCATTGGGTTGTTTTTTCTTACTACTGAGTAGAATTCCATCTTGTAGATATACCACATCTTGGTTTTCCATGCATCCAATGATTGATTCCATTTCTTAGCTATTATGAAGCTATTATTGAGCAGCTATAAACATAGCTGAGCAAATATCTCTGAACTGAGGCATGGAGCTTTTAGGGTAAATGCCCAGTAAGGGAATAACTGGCTCTGTTAGTAACTCTATATTCATCCTTTACAGGTGTCTCTATTTTGATTTACATAGTGGTTGTACCAGCTTACATTCCCAGCAATAATGAATGAGGGTTCCTATTTCTTCACATCCTCACCAACATTTGTTTTCATTTGATTTTTTAATGTTTGCTATCATTACAGGGGTAAGGTAGAAATGGTACCTCTTGTGTTTAACAACTGGACATAACTTTTTTTTTTTTTAAGCATACATTGATTGGAGCAAACTAGCGGATGCTTGGCATAACCAGTAATACTAGTTAAACTTTCTATAATTAGAAAGAAAATGAATGTCATCAGCATATCCCAGAATATGTCATATACATTGAATTCTTACATATGAGACGTGTGGTAGGTTGAGTATGAAATGTTCCCCATTGTCTTATGTTTGGTGATTAAGCTTCAAAATTAATCCCCAGCTGGTGGAGCCTTTGAGAAGTGGAGCCTTGCTGGAGAAGGTGTGTCACTGGAATCATGTCTGGAAGTTGATAATTCCAGCCCCATTGAATGTTCACAGTTCACTCTTGCTACTTCCACCCTGCTGCTGTGGAGATGTGGCACACAGCTCTCTGCACCCTACTATGCTTTCCTGAGCATGATGAAGCTGAAATAAGTTTTCTTTCCATAAATTGCTTCTGTCCAGTGTTTTGTTCCAGGAATGAGGAGGCAACTGTCACAGAAAATGGATAAGAGCCTCATGATTTCCCACAGAAGGCTGACTTGGCAATGCAAGTGATATTCATTATATATGGAATGGGATTTCCCATACTCTAGTGGACAACAATTTGTCTAATGTCCAATTTATATTGATGAGTTGTTTAATATTCTAAAACTCTAGCACTCCCAGAGGTTTTATTAAATATTTACTAAGAAAATACTGACATTTAATCATGAAATTGGGGAATTTGCTACCTGGTAACAAGTTATTCATCTTATGGTTGTAGAAAACAAATACAAATTTCAGCCAATATGAGTAAAATGAAAACAATTTTATAAGCATTTAAGAGTTAAGTGTTTAATGACAATATACAGTGTAGTCAGATACTTGGAATATTTGAGATTTAGACATCTTAAAAAATGTCATGTCCATGGAGGCTAAATGTGTAGCTGACCAGAACTGGCTCCACATGTTACAGGTCTTCAGAAATAAAGAGTATGCTGGCCTTCCCCTCAATACATCTCAGTTGCCAAGAGTGATGTGTGAGTCAGGCCAGTGCTTAATTTTGAATATAAATGATTGTGTTTATGAGATAATTATAATTGTAATGATAATTGCATTGAATCTTTAAACTATTAATTTTCACAGTTTTGAAATTTTTGTTTACAGTTTTCCTTTGTAGTCTGAATAATTGCTAAGACTCAAAGTCACTTTTCTTAATGTGGATTACGTCTACTAACACTTGTCAAAATAAGATGGTCCTTTCGGGAATCTTTCAAGCATGTGAAACCCCTGAGAGGGGATCCTAAGGGGATCCTGGGGATCCTAAGTAGCTACCTCTATGACTGTTGTTACTTCCTGTGGAGCCCTACACACAATGTACATCTATATATTTACTTAAGACTTTATCATTTATCAATATGTCATAATTACTAAAATACAGATTTTTTCATAAAATGTATTTACATACTGTGTAAAATATAAATAAATTTATGAACATAAGTTATGATATTTTCATCACTTTTAAGCTTTCACCCATGAGTTTATTTATATTTTTGATGTTATTCTACACGCATTTACTTTTATGTTTGATTTATCAATTATTTTTTGCTAACAGGATATTTTTCACATACCTTTCAAGTTTGTCAGATTTACACATTAGGTCTAGCAGATGCTTGTATTGGCTTCTAATGGACTTTTTCTGGTACTTTCTGTGTACTAATCATGTCATCTGAGAACAAGTAGTCTCACTTCTGCATTTCTAGTCTTTATACCTTACCTTTGTCATTCTTTTCTTTAATTGATAGGTCCTTACTAACATCTTTAGAAAATAAAAGATCAAATAAAAGTAATTGATGTGGAATTCTTAAATGAGGGAAACATAATACTTTTAGCAGATAAATATGCATTACTTGTAGAGTTTATATAAATATATTTTACTGTAATAAAAAATCTTCCACACTTAGAGTTTACATAATATTCTTCATGAATTTTATCGATTGTTATTGTTCACACATTGAAAACAATGAATAAAAATTGATGCTCAAAATATTAAATTAAAGTTAAGCATTACTTTCATAAGATAAAAAGCAATTGAATATTTGATATTATAATTTAGATCATACAATTTTATTAATTTATTTTTGTTAATCATAGCTTTTTAAATTTATAATTATTCTCCTTAATTTGTTCTTACAAAGTCATATTTTAGTATCAAGGATACTTTATATTTAAAAAATGTATCAATATTATTCTATTACTATTAGGAAAAAAGTTATGTATTTTCTCATATTTAAGAGTTTGAGGCAAGCCCAACAGACTGCCTTTTTTAAAAATAAATTTATTTTTTTTTTTTTATTTTAAAGATTTTTTATTTATTTATTTATTTATTTATTTATTTATTTATTTATTTATGACAGAGAGAGGGAAAGAAAGAGAGAAGGAGAGTGAGAATGGGCATGCCAGGGCCTCTAGCCACTGCAAACAAACTCCAGATACGAGCGCCCCCTTGTGCATCTGGCTTACGTGGGAACCAGAGAATCTAACCAGGATCTTTAGGCTTCACAGGCAAATGCCTTAACTGCTAAGCCATCTCTCCAGCCCCAGACTGCCTTTTTTTATGCAAGAGTGCGAGAGAGAGAATTGATGTGCCAGGCCTCTTGCCACTGCCATCAAACACCAGATGTGTGCGCCCACTCATTCTCATGTGCAATCTTGTGCCCTTGCATCACTATGTATCTGGCTTATGTATCTGGACCTGGAGAGTCGAACATGATTCCTTAGGCTTCACAGTCAGCCTTAATTGCTAAGCCATCTGTCCATATTTTCAATTGACATTGTGTGGTTTCATAATCTCTGTTAACCCACACTGAACTTCATTTTGTTGCATATTAATTTTGTCAAAACCATATTTAACTTTTCAAAGTAGGGTTATATTGTATTATTTTCAAGTTCTATCTGTTGTCAGACACCTCAACTTTCCTGTGTGTTCAATTGATTTTATATAACTTTGTTTAACTTAATCTTTGGCTTTTAGTTCTATATATTTATCTCATGTAAAAGTGATTCTACAGAGGACTATAATATATGCAGAGATTATCCTAACTTACTCAGAGATAACACATCACTTCTTTCCAAAGGTAAGAATTTTAAGGAAGTTTCTCTACCCATTGACACTTTGTCCTATGGACTGATATTGTGATGGTTGTCCTACCATATACATTGTAAACCCTGCAATGCAATGACTGTTTTGTTTGCTTTATACAGTTATTCTATAGAGGACAAAGTGAAGACAATTGATTCTGTATTAGTGAAAAGTGCTTGGATAATGGATGAACCTCTGTTTTATTTTGTAGATTACTATTTTCAGCAAAGATTATTTTATCTTTAAGGACTTTCTGTAAAATTACTTTTAAAATAGTCCCTACCCCCCCAAAAAAAAAAATTGTCCCAGGCTGGAGAGATGGCTTAGTGGTTAAAGTGCTTGCTTGCAAAGCCAAAGGACCCAGGTTTGATTTCCCAAGACCCACATAAACCAGACATACAAGGTGGCACATGAATCTGGAGTTCATTTGCAGCAGCTAAAGGCCCTGGCATGCCCTTCTGTCATCCATAGTTTAGTTTGGTTGTGTGAGTCACAAATGATGCTAACTAAAGATTTAGGCTTCTTTCTTTCATACCAACATAAGTTTTAGAAGCATATAATCTATCTCCTTAATTATTTTGATCTTTTTGATGAAAAAAAGAAGTAGACTCTGTTCTGTTTACCTTTGATAGCACTATCCTTGAATAATTACACCTTCATTTCTTGAATTCAGGTAGCATAATTTTTAGTTTGATTTTATTTTCATCATGTTTTTAAAAAAATATTTTATTTGTTATTTGCTAGCAGAGTGAGACAAAAATAGACAGAGAGAGAGAGAGAGGGAGAGAGAGAGAGAGAGAGGGAGGGAGAGAGAGAGAGAGAATGTGTGTGCCAAAGCCTCTAGCTGCTACAAAGAACTCCAAATGCATGCACCATTTTGTTCACCTGGCTTTACATTGGTAATGAGGAATCAAACCTGGATCATTAGGCTTTGTAGGCAATCTCCTTAATCTCTGAGCCATATCTCCAGTCCCATATTTTTTATACTTATGTTCTTTCATATCCATATAAATTTTAGTATCAGTTCATCATTTTGCACAAAAATTCCTTCTGGTATTTTAATTGAAATTTCATTGAATAGGTTCCATGTCTCCAATACTTGTTTTCTTTTTAAAAGATACTGGGCTGGAGAGATGGCTCAGTGCTTTAAGGTGCTTGCTTGCAATGCCTGCAAGCTCTGCTTTGATTCTCCAGAACTCACATAAATCCCTACCTAAAAAGTGGTGCATGCATCTGGCATTCATTTGCAGCAGGAAGTCTTTGTTTCCCAAATGCACACACACACATAAACTAAAACAAAGAGTAGATTATATCATTAATATAGTCGAGAGTTAAGCTAAAACCTGGAAGAATATAATTGCAAAACATATATCAAATTGGAAAATTTATATGTCACCTACAAAAATCTCTTCTAACTCAACATTAACTATAGAAAACATTTGTAAAGACGAATTGAATAGATATGAAGATATAAGGATACATGGATAGAAAAAAAAAGGATAGAAGATGTATGGATAGAAAACAATCATATATAACAAAGACTTTACACTGATTACAAATAGACTAATAAAATTAAAAACACATTGTCTGGGGCTGGAGAGATGGCTTAGCAGTTAAGGCACCTGCCTGCCAACCCTAAGAATTCCCGTCTGATCTCCAGGTCCCACAGTTAGCCAGATATAGTGATGCAAGCACACAATGCTATGCTTGACCACAAGGGGGCACATGCATCTGGAATTCATTCACAGCAGCTAAGAGGCTGCTGGCATGCCCATTCTCTCTCTCTATGCCTCTTACTCTCTCTCTCCGCCTCTCTCTCTCTCTCAAAAAAAAAAAAGTTAAAGAAAACATGGGCTGGAGAGATGGCATAGCATTTAAGGTGGTTGCCTGTGAAGCCTGAGCCAGGTTCGATTCCCCAGGACCCACATAAGGCAGATGCACAAGGTGGTTCATTTGCTAGTGGTACCGGTGTGCCCATCCTCTCTCTCTCTCTCTCTCTCTCTCTCTCTCTCTCTCTCTGTCTCATACACATTGTCTCATAAATAAATAAATAATAAATATCTAAGACAAAGTAAGATACCAAAATATTCTGTTAGAATGTCCAAGATTCAAAAGATTGAATATCCTAAGGATTGTTGAGAATCCAGAGCAAATGAGAATCCACAGCAACAAAGATAGATACATTTCACACGCAAAAATTATGTTGAATAAACAAATTCAGATAGTAAGTAAAATACACTTCCTATTTTCTTATATAGAAAATTCTATAATGTCCTAACTAGCTCCCATGCCAGAAAATCAACAGGTGTACTATTGCCTACAGCAGGCAGAGTAGATAGAAAAAACGACCAGGAGTACAATTTGAGTGCATGTTCTCTTGTGCAGCACAGCCTCTTCTCATTAGCCTGCAGCCTCACTGTGCCAAAGACAAGGAGTCATGTATAAAACCTAGGAAGACTGTGGTGAGGGAGGCAAGACTTCCTGCACCAGGAGAGGCATGGATGTGGTCTCTGATAAGGTCTAAGTCTCTTTTGTAAGACTTTCCTGTCCGGAAACTGTCTAGCATTTAAATGAGTAACTGACCTAATCCAAAGACACATCTTAAATTCATATAATGAAGGTCAGCTGACTATCTTTTACAGATCACTAATGAATATTTTTCTAAGCTTAACAGAATATGTGAATTTTTAGAAAAAGGCAAGTAATGAAAGTAATGTTCACTATTTCTCCATTACTCCATCATCCTAATCATTTATATATAAGGGGATCCCTAGGGTGCCTGAGATTAAAAATGAGAAATGAGAGTTTCATTAATGGAGTTACATAGACTGAGATTTGTTTTGTCTTTCTTAGCATTTCTTTCAGAATCTTTTTTTTTATTAACAGATAAAGTTAATGATAAATTCTAACTTTATTGTAGAACACATTGACTTTTAGCTTGCCTTTTTTGTTTGAGAATAATATTGATAAAGCTATTAAGTTTGTTGAAGAAACAAAAATACTAGCTGAATAAATAAATAGAAGATAGACACAAGAATTAGTCTATAAAGCTTACTAGAGGAGATTGATTTTTACATGTTTATATAAAATTTGCCCTGGTGCCCAGATGTCATGAACAAAAGTTGTGCACTGGTTGGTCACCTTTATCCCAATAGAAAATATATTCTACTTATTCCTTTAAAAAAATTATTTATTATTTATTTATTTATTTGTTTGTTTGTTTGTTTGTTTGTTACAGAGAAAGAGAACTTGGGCATGCCAGCGCCACTTACTTCTCAAAACAAACTCCAGAGTTATGCCATTTTGTGCATATGGTTTTATGTAGGTATTATGGAATCAAACCTGGGAAGACAGGCTTGGCAAGGAAGTGCTTTTAACTGCTGAGCTATCTCTCGATCTCCATTACACTTATTTATAAACTAATAATTGATATTGCCCCTTGTACTATCCAGAAATTCACTGAAAATAAAATTGTACCATAGTACAATTGTCTTAAAACCAACAAACTTTGTTGTCTCATACAAAAGGGAAACTAACTAAACATTTTAATATGCAATGGTTTTCAGTATGTAAAATTTTGGGGCACCTCCGGGCGTGGTGGCGCACGCCTTTAATCCCAGCACTCGGGAGGCAGAGGTAGGAGGATCACCATGAGTTTGAGGCCAGCCTGAGACTACAGAGTGAATTACAGGTCAGCCTGGGCCAGAGTGAGACCCTACCTCAAAAAACAAAAAAAGAAAAGAAAAACAAAATGTTGGGGCACAACTACAGAAAAAAAATACAATCTAGGGTGAAATGCACCTGCACACAATATCATTATGAACATGATACTTGGAAATATGGTCAGGTTGAGGATACAACACTTAGGAGTAAAATGCCAAGCATCGTAAACATATCAATGTATATTTTTCTAAAATGGAAATTAATGTGAGAGAAAATTTCATGCAAACAAAGTATGAACTTTCCTATGATATTCATAAAAATTTCATATTTGTTTAAACTTTGAAAATTCAATTGGTTTTGTAAGCAAAATAGCAGAACTTTTCTAAACATGCAGTGTAGAACACTTCGCATTGCTGCAGGATTCTCTCCTGTATGTCAGCAATACCTAGTCCCAACAGCTAACTGAACTCAGTACCTGTCTCTCATCTGTGTGATGAGGAGACAAAAAATAATTAAATTCATTTCAGCAGGAGGATTCCTTAGAGAACACTGGCTTGAAGTGCAAACATGTAAGTACCTACCTAGCCTATGAGTAAGTTTAAATTTTGTTCACAAGCAGGGGAATATATGTCAAAGCAAATATTAAGCAGAAGTCTCGTGTGACCAAGTGTTAAAAGACAACGTCTTTCTTTGTTGAGAGTAAAGGCCCCAGAGCCCATCTTATTAGTTTTTCTTTCTGTCCTTCTCTTCCAGTCCTGTATGCCAGCACTGCATATCCTGATACACTGACCAGTGGTGCTGCACTCAGTGTCTGTTCCAGTCTGAGATGCTGGGTAGAATTGGAGTGGAATCATTCAGAAAAATTGTATAGAAAATGAACAGAAAAGTTTATGAATGTTTGGTGTAGTGATAAATAGGGATTGCATTGGTCCATGGAAGACTGAGAAATAAGAAAAGCTCATTCTTTATCCTCACTTGTTGCAAAACATTGCCCTGGACAATTTCTGTGGCTACGCTTCAGAAAGACTTTGATACCCAGTGAAGAGGTAAGATTACACAATTAATCATTTATACAAATTAAATTCTCTTCATAAGAATTCATCAAAGGCATAAAGAGAATGTACATTTGTGTGTAGACCTATTTTAGTAAAAGTAGAACGTAGAGCTATAAAAGAGAGATATACCCACTCTTTACTTCCTTTGTATTTCTCAAGTGCTGAGAAATCTCTTCTATTCTAGCACTTGGCTTGAATTGTGCCTCTCCCATTCTCATATTATTTCTTACTCAGATATTTGACACCTAAGAATTATTCTTCTTAAATGAACTTAATTAATTTTCTACTTTTTTTTTTCCTTTTTCACATAGATTAGAGGAAAATGGTGCCTCCATTTAACCATTGGGAACAGGGATTATAGACATCCTGGGGGAGACTCCTTCCTACCCACCAACACGTGTTCTTTGCTGCATGATTACTCCTTGTTTTTCACCATCTATTTAATTAGTTGCCTCTGTGTCTTCAGAGCTAACTAACAACTCCTCATAAATAATCATGTCACTAAGTAAAATCAATGACAGTGAAGTTACAAATGGCAATGCATTTACACTTCTGTTGGTATTTTCTATTGTTACAAAGATAAGCTTGCACATTGTATAGTTTTGTGGCTTTCTTTTGGCAACTTAGAAGAACACAGGACTCTCAGGAGCACTATACTGAGGAAACAACAATGCTAAAATTTCCACATAAGCCACTGGACTCTCTCCACCTTTATGATGAAGCGTGTTTGCACTTCTCTTTTTGCAAAAAGCATAGCAGCAGTAATATGAACAGATGTACTAAAAGGTATATTGTGTTTTTCTTTTTGAAGAAGATGTATTCAGAATAACAACAAAGAACATTTCAAAGATGGCGATTCTGAGTAGATTACTATTTCCAACCACAATATCCCTACCTTATTTACATGAAGTCTTTGGGTGGACAAAACATATTTTAGAATCTACGGACTGTATGAAAAAGCTTGTAAAAGGAAAAAAAAAGAAACAAAGTATCAATAGTCAACTTTTCGTGGAATTTTAGAGGATATTGGAAAAGTTAAGTCTATTACACTAACTTAAATGCAGGATGAGAATGTGTTATTTTTTTTTTTCTGTACCAAAAGAGGCATACTTGGCTAAACAGAGGAAATGTGATAGAACAAGGAATTGTCAACCTCTGAGAATCCTTTCAAAATCATTAAAAGTGATATAAAATGTGGGATTATTGGGATCAATAATACATGATAAAGGGTCACATATTTAAAAAGTTCTGCTACTAAATAAGTTAGGCTAAGAAAAAGTACATATTTTCTTATCATTTAGAAGTGGTAATGGGGGCCTGGAGAGATGGCTTAGTGGTTAAGTAGTGTTTGCCAGTGAAGCCTAAGGACCCCAGTTCAAGGCTTTATTCCCCAGGAACCACATAAGCCAGATGCACAAAGTGGTGCTTGCATCTGGAGTTCATTTGCAGTGGCTGGAGGCCCTGGCATGCCCATTCTCTATCTATCTATCCTCCTCTTTCTCTCTCTGTCTGTCACTCTTAAATAAATACATAAAAAATAAACAACAACAACAAAATAGAAGTGGTAATGGATATAGGTAAGCATATAGGAAAAATGAGATTTGGGTTTAAGAACATAATTTTTGGGTTGCTTTATGATTTTTACTTTTTTTATATATTATGGACATACTTAGTATGGATACATCACGTGTTGGTACCATCCTTTCCCTCTTCTCTGCCCCCATTCCGCTGGAGTATCACCTCAATAGGGTTGCAATTATTCCCCATGGGGTTGTGGATTATGCTTGGTGGGAGCTGTGGTCAGTTGTTGGGGGGAGGTAATGCTGTTGGGCATGATGTCTCAACCTGTGGCTCTTAAATTCTTTCTGCCCTCTCTTTCACAAAATGCCCTGAGCTGTGAGGGGTGGTTTAAGTCTACTTCAGGATGACATCTTCAGAGCTTCTGGATTTCGGCTTTGAATGTGTTGAATATCCTTAGCATCCGTCTCCTTCACCCAGGAGCTGATGGGTTTAAGAACATAAATTTTTACACTTAAAAGTTGTACAGATTATTTCTAAATAACCTTCATAACCACTAGTGTGTTGATTAGGATAGCAATAGTTCTGACCTTAGCATTTCATGTTAACAAACTTTATGGAGGGCGACACAAGGTGAGCTCTGAGGGAAATGACACGATGCATCTTAAATGCTAGAAAAGAAATAACAAAGGTGGTATACTGAGAGAATTCTAATGTCATTATTTTATTTCTCTCTGCTTCAAAGTACATTTTGTTCTGACTCTGGTGAGCCCAGTAGAGTTTTTCCTCTTATAAGTTTCTTCATCTCTTAAGCAGAATACAGCAGATGACCACAGAATTAAATTCTCATAGCTAAGCTTCCACAGTTGTGGCAGTGTTACACTGAGAAATTTGAAAGATTCTGCTGAAATGTGAAGTCCAATCTAAAGGTTTACCTCTATGAAAAGGTATTTCGGAAGCATATTTAAGAAATGACTACAGGGCTGGAGAAATGGCTTAGCAGTTAAGGGACTTGCCTATGAAGCCTCAGAACCCCAGTACCCATGTAAGCCAGATGCACAAAGTGACACACGTGTCTGGAGGTCTTTTGTAGTGGCTAGAGGCCCTAGTGTGTCCATTATCTCTCTCTCTCTCATATATGTGTGTGTGTGTGTGTGTGTGTGTGTGTGTGTGTGTGTGTGTATTCTTTTCTCTTTCTCAAGTAAAAATATTTTTAATTATAAAAAGAAATGACTACAGCAGTGATTATTAAGTGGTATGTGTTACGTTGTACTGGAAATCCACATACCATGTCCTAAAGGCCTCACAAGGACCAAGATGACTGCACAATTGACATTCAGATGGAAGATTCAGTTGCCCACATCTCTCCTCTACACTCACTTTCCATGGTAAATCCTAAGCGATCATTTCCTAGTATACATACTCTCTTAGTTTCCATTATATGATCACTACAAGGACTAAATTATTCAAAAATAGCATGTATAATTTAAACTGTAACTTCAATGACAATTATATAAAATTTCAAGGACTTATTTACTGTTAAGCCTAAACCTAAGGGTAAAAATCAGCAAGGAGCAAGGATTCCCTAGATGGCAACACTTAATAACTATCAAATTATAGATTCTGTCATCATAAAACCTGAAGACCTTAATTAAAACAATCACACTTCAGCCATAAACTGCAAAAGTTTCACCTTTGTTTCTGTTATTTCAAATGTGTAACTTTTTTTCATTATTTTAACTGGTGACAATGGTATGGATTGATGAACGTTCTGGTTGTTAAAACTTAATGATCATGGTGAGGGCTTTAAAAGTCTTTACAAGCTGATTGGGTTATGAGGATGCTCCCTGGTGACTGAGATTAAGAACCTTATATAAAAGATTCCCAGCAGCAATTGCTTCTCTTGCCCTTCTCCTTGTGCCATGGAGGGCACAGAGCTCTTCCTTTCTGGAAGACACAGCAACAAGAAGCCCCCATCGAGGCAGAAAGCTACCCTCATCAGACAACTGGATCTCTAGTATTTTGATTAATTTACCAACTTCCAGGATGGTGAGAAAGTCAACTTCTGCCCAGTGTCGGATTTTTCATTACTTATATGAACTAAATCAAGCCATTCCTTACCTTTTTAGTTCTCTGAGTATTAAATAATCCAGAGTTTAATAATTTTCCTATTCGCCCTCTAATTTACACTGATCTTGTCCACTTGCAAAACAGTAAATACTGCCTCAATACCAATAATGGATACACAGGCTTCCTGTCAAGATTGTTCAATGGTGTCTAGTTCACCATATAACATCTCAAAATCAAAATGTTTGCAACCTAACTTCTCTTCTATCCATTGGATTGGATTAACTGATTGTCTCTGTTATTATATATTTCTATTGAATCCATACTGAAATACTGTTGCAATACCTACAGAATGCACCCAGAATCATTTTCCACGTGCATTGGTCATTTTCATAATTCCGTAGTCTGTTTCACAATATCAGTTATCTTAGGAAGCTCAAGTAGCTTTCTAAATGATCTCTCAAAGTATTCTTTTAACCTTGTCGTATTTATATCCACACAGGAGCCCCTGGGTGGCTTAAACTTTCTAAACAAGCTGTGTCTCCTTATGCCTCTGCTTAAGTGTCTGCTGCAGTAGCTAGCCATGACCCTAAGAGTCTCGGTTATGTAGACGGTTGCTATGGTCTACCCTATCTCCAACTCTATGACTAAATTTTCTGTTATCACACTCATAGCACACCCTCTACTCATCACTCTAGCTTCTTGCCATCCTTTGAGCTGTGAACACAAATACCCACAGAGGCATGTTTGCTAGGTCCCTCTCTGGAGAACAACTCACTAGCTACCTGTGTGGAGAACTTTCACCTCTCTCATGCCTTTTCGTTCATGTCACTTACTTGCTGGGATTTGCTCTAATTACTCTTTTGACACAACCAACCACACCTTTGAATAATCACCATTCATGTCAAATCTTCATTACCCTGGTTTTCATGATTCTCTAATCCTTATCCTCTCCTCTTTCATTTACAATATAATTAAAATAGCACCACATCATTACTTATTTTCCTTGCACACTGGCCATATATATTCTATAGGAGGACTGAGATATTTCTCCTGTTGCACATTTCACAACATTTCAACATAGGAGATGATAAACAAGTATGTTCTACACATAACTTTCATGAGTAGCTTACTGACCATTTTAGAAAATGTTACTATTTGTATCTAAATTGACCCCCCAAGGTTTGTATATTGAAGGCTTCATCTTCAGTGGACCAATGAGCAAACAAACAAACACAGGGAATATCATGACTACCTGTGTTGCATCTCAAAGAAAGGTTGGTTGTAGTTTTCAGCTCTGTACTGCAGTTTCCACAAAAAGTGTTAAGGTTTTAGGGACACTATCCATGAGATTATTCAAAACTTCTCATTTTAGCTGTGTAACTTAGAACCTATCTACTTTCATTTTTCTTATCACAGGTAAGTATGTGAGGGCAGAACATCTTATCGTTGATGAGCATGGTAGCAAAATACTTGAAGTCTTTTAGTTTTTTCTCTTCAGGAGAATTCCAAATTCTCTATAAAGTACCTAGACCTTGACTCTGGGAAGCTGGGGAAGTAACATTTTTTTTTTTTAGTAGAAACGAGAATGTGTACATTTCTATATTGCTAGCATATATGAGAGAAAACTTAGGGCAATATGACTATCTGAATCTTAAGTTAACTGGTCTTTCCTCCCATGATGCAGGCAAGGGGCTTCCATCTCCCCAATGGTAGCTGAATACCAGGCCTTCAGATTTCAGAACCATAGAAAGAATAGCTCAATAGAGCCACCAACTGTTAGGATATTCGGGGTGGAGAAAATGGGGTTGTATAAAGTTGGCATTGAACAATTATTATTTTGTCAAGCCAAATGGACCGTGGACCGTTCTGGTTTACTAAGAAGTGATAATTAATAACATCATATAGTAACCAGTTCTTCAAGTCTTTGATATACCTTTGCTCTTAACACCTTTTTTTTTTGAGATAGATTTGGTGAGCCAGGGCCTCCAGTCAATGCAATCAAAGCCCCCACATGTGTACCACCTTGTGTGCATATGCGACCTGGTCCACTTGCCTCACTTTGCACAAGTGGCTAATGTGGGATCCAAAGAGTTGAACATGAGTCCTTAGGCTTTGCAGGCAAGATCCTTAACAGCTGTTCTCCATGTTTCCAGCCCTGCTTTTAACACTTTTGAGGGTGGGACGTTTTCCTGAATTAGAAATGTGTGGAATGCCCCACTTCCTGGGTTCAGATTCCACTGTCTTCAGCACCAGCTGACACTATTTTTAAAGCATCCTGTTGCTGTAATTCTTAGAAGAAAATAAAGATAGAAGGTGCAAGAGCATACCCCGAAACAAATGATTTGAAGGACTGTGAGATAATGGCAGTGACAAGCTAAACATGGAAGAAAAATCTTTCCTGACAGTATCTATTTTATATGTGTGGGCTGGAGAGATGGCTTAGTGGTTAAGGCACTTACTTACAAAGCCAGGTCGATTCCCAGGTCACAGGTCACAGATAAACCAGAAAAGGTGGTTGATGAGTCTGGAGTTCATTTGCAATGGCTGAAGTTCCTGATGTCTCTCCCCCCCCCATCTCTCTGTCTCTCAAATAAATAAAATGAAATTTATCTGTGTATCTCATGCATTACTCCAGATTTGAAAACCATTATCTCATGGAAGTTTCATGTTTGTTTCTGTTTTTATGTTTATGGAATCCAAATCACATAATGAAAAGGTAATTTATTTAAGAGCATACTGTTACATGGGGTCAAAATATGACCAATAAATCCAGATTTTATTGGATGATATTAAAACATCACAAAGTGTTAAAAAGTTTAAATTTCTAGTTTTCTACATGCACATTTAAGATAACGCTTGCCTTATAGTACTTGAGGTATTTGCATATTTATATATGTCACAAAAACTTTCAGGGAGAATAAAGTCACCAACATAAGCACTCAGGGCCACATTGTGAAATAGGCAGTTTGTTCTTCTTGTTAACATATATTTTATTTTCTCATTTTTTCCATATACCCGTCCCCCATATATGCACAACATCCTTGTGACAACGAATATTTCTTTTTCATAATAAATTCAGAATAGACTTTGGAATGGAGTCTATATTACAAATATATATATATTCAAACTTTGCCATAGAGAAAGAAAATGAAATACATAGTGAATTCCAGGTCAGCCTAGGCTACAGCAAAACCCTACTTCAGAAAATTAAAAGAAAAAAAAAACAGTAACCAGAAGATAAAAATAAAAGAGTAAATAGTCCTGATTAGGTAGATATCTTACTAAACTTTATTATATACTGACTTATTAGCAATGATTAGTTTGAAGGTAGATAGTTTCAGTAATATAATATACTTTATAGACATCCTCAAATATGTTATTCTTGCCTTGTAACATTTAATTTAAAAAGAAAAAAATCAACAAATTTGGCTTTGAAATGTGAATAAAATTGTCATTTATTCATAACTATTATATGAAAGTAATAGTTTTGAATCATTATTTTAATATCAACAAACCCCTTTGATGACAAAATTTTCTAAGATTAAAACTTGTCTGATTACAGAAAATACATTGAATTTGGTCATGACTTACATGTTTCAGTCATACCACTGAATGTAAATAAAATATAAACTAACATTCCCTAAATTTTAAAAGTTGAAATAAAGCAGATGTATTTGATAATAAGTAAAATGCTGAAAATATTTGATAGAATGAAAATTTAAAACTGTGTACTTCTAAATTTACTGAAAAATGTTTAAGTTACAGTTATTACTAAAAGAATGAGCCAGTCTATAGCTACATTTTTCTCTTGTGATTACCATCTGATCTGTAAAGCAAAGATAACAAAGAGGCTAATGATAAAAGCAGGTTAGATTTTCAGAGTATTATTATTCTATGAAATAAATTTGTACATAATTTATCCTCTTAAATCCTTAATACAGTATAAACCACAAATCCAATGGGTAAAAATACTATAAATTTCTACATTAAACATAAGGAAATTAAAGATTCTAACGTAAGTTTGTGGGTCTACTAATAGTGTTAATTAGAATCAGCATTTGAGCCAGACACTGGATTTATAGCCCATATTTTTAAGCTATATGCGGGTACATGATTAACTTACAAATGACCTTTAGAATTCAATATCATTCAAGAAATAGCCAAGCGATAACTAAGAACATAAATTTATATTGGGCTCCTTCATAGGTTCCTAGAAATGAATGTGTCATTACCTGCATAAAAGGGTGTTTTATTGCCACACAGCCTATAAAGAATGAATGACAATAGTTATTAATTCTCTTACTTCATTTCTCCATCTATAATTTGTTTCCTTCTGCCTACCATCTTAAAGTTTTCACAAAGCCAAAAAGACAGATATAAGCCTATAAAAATTGATGTTATAAAACATTGAACTAGAATATAACCAATGACTCCGTCTTTTATGAAAACATTCCATTTTGTTATAAATAAAAGATTTAACTATCTTTTACTAAAAACAAAAATATAAAATAACATTTTACAGAGACAACAGAGTAAACAAAATATTTCAGGTGAGGAATGCCATATGTGAACTGCAGTTCACACCACAGGACGGAATTTTAACTGCTCTGTGAATGTATTTGGTTCTGACTATTTTTGAGGGCATATGGTGCATTTTGCCAACAATAAGTGTGATTCTAGGATTTTTTTAAAATTATTTCTCAGTGAGATTCAAAATTTTAAAGCAAGTTGACTTAACTTAATCTGTTGTGCAATTGACATTGGATTCCATTGGGACATTTTAGTCTGTAGGGTTCATCATCTGAGATGTGGGCATTCGGGTTCATGAGAGGTTAAAAGCATTTACAAAGTCAGACAGCAATCATTCTGTAACCTTTCCAGAGACTGCTGACTAAATCTGAAAGCGGAAATGCCTTCCTCAGTGTTTCCAACAGTATAAATTATCTTTCTGCCAATGTTTGTCATTTAAAACATTAATTCATCAACACTGAAAGTTGATTTTCCTATGATCCTTAGACCAACCAAAATTACCAAGTGTTTGCATTCTAATTCTTTCAGGGAAGTGAAGTAAGTTCCAGGGATTCATTTTGAGTGTTGTAATTTCATGTTTTATTTTGGTATTTATGGACCAGTGGCCAATCAATTCACAGGGAACAAAAAAATTTCTTTGAAAATGCAAATGTCTGTATGCTGAAAGATTTTGTGAAGTCAGTCCTATTAAAATGTATGAAGACTTCCAATACATCATTATTTCTAAGACCTTCATGCAATTTAATATAATTTTATAAAGTGACTACTTACAAAACTAAGAGAAACAACTACAGATTTGGAATGAGGGGACATAGCTTCAAAACTATGCACACCATCACCTCTTCATTCTGCTCAGAGAAAATAATTAGTCCACTAGAAAAACAAACATATTCTTAAAAGATAATACTAATACATTGTCTACTTGACAAAGCTCTGTGTAGAGTTTATATGGATACTGTATATAAAAATATTGTTGAGCATAAAATAAATCAGTTAATGTAAGTCATAATTATGTCAATCTTGTTTCTGGTAGCAATGCCAGGGACACATGTCTTCAGGGAAATCGTAACAATTGTTCCAAAGCAACGTTTTGTGTGTGTTCTCTGTGTCACAAGCTTTCACAGTTTGTCAGAGATTCTGTGTGAATTTTCCCAGGAGTCAGGAAGAACATTACTTCAATTCCCAAAAGGGAGATAATGCAAGGAGAAGATATGAATGCAGGGTAACAATCACATAAACACTTTAATGGTGGATCTTGCAAGTGATATTCACATCATTATAAGAAAGGATATATACCAGGATGGGGAGATGGCTCAGTAGTCAAAAGAACTTGCAGTGCCATTCTAACAACTGGAGTTCATATCCCCAGAATCCACATTAAGCAAGTTACAGCTGGGCCTCAGATCTTTAGTAGAAACTCGCCTGATCACATTCGACTGTGGGAGGCAGAATCATGGGACTCCACACTCTTGGGACAGCCAGTCTGACATTAGCAATGACAAAACAACAAGAGGGTCCCTGTCATAAGAAGGATGAAAGTTGAGGACTGACACTTAATGTTGTCCTCTGACATGTAGCATGTACACACACACAAATACACAGTTTGTATCATAATTTTATAGTATACCAATCATTTTTCTACCTTCTTTCACTCCATGTCTATGACTTTCACAAGTTCATCTACTTCAATAACATTTAAATTCCACCATTTCTATAATTTATCTTTCAATTTAGAACATAAATCTAGAGCTAGGAGAAATAAATTCAACCAAAGATAACATTTACTCAGGGCTTAGATCTTTGTATGTCATGTGATTCTGATATCAGTAGTTGTTTATATAACAGTTATCTTTGTGGCCTTCCTATCCACAGTTAGTCAGTCCTACACCTGAGGCCACACAGCAAGAGTAAATCCTACCCTCACTAGTGGCAGTGTTCTAGTCATTCTATCAATTATTCCTGCCCAATATTTTCTGAAAAGCCAAGAAATCATGCAGAACCAAAGTTCCTTGAGCACCAAATATATGCATTTATTTGCAATGTCTCAGTGACCGGCATCAGGGTGTGGTGCACTAAACCAAACATATTATCTTATGCCTTCTGGAAAACTCCCAGAGCTTCATGGAGAGAAATATGATTCCATTAAACAGCTAATTAGAGGTTGCCAATAAGCATCCAGGAGTAATAAACCAAAATGAGGCAGAAGAAAGGAAACAGAGGGCACACAAAAGTTAATTCATCTCTGGGAATGTTTGGATGAAAGTAAAATGACCTATAGCATTGGAAGAGAAAGTCTGTTTTCAAGTAGTTGCGACAGACATTTGGTGGGAGCCTGTGAGGGATGTGGAGTGGGGAGAAGGTGTCACATTATATTTTTCTTGGCTGCTGAATTTGGTTCTATAAGTACTATTTTAGAACATTGCAACATGGTCATCTGTTCCTATTTTAGGACTATCTCTAGAATAGATATACCTAGAATCTAAACATGATGGTTGGTACTTATATCTGCTGTGGCCCACGCTCACAACCTGATCTAGAAGGAGCTCCTTTTTCACTGTTGCTCCTACTTGCAGGGTATTATCACATGTCTTCAAAACTTATGGCAAGAATATATAACTACTTAAAGATGAGGTCATATTAAGAAAAGATACAGGTATGAATTAAGGCTCAAGGTCATGTTGTTTCTGTAACCAGTTGCCTGCCTTGCAGTGGTTCCCAAATTCTATACAGATCAACATCCTTCCAAAAAATAGAACCATGCCTCTGAAACCAAGATAAATGTCATCTTGAAAAGGGGATTACTTATGAGGTGGCTAATAAAATCAAGTGGAATCCATGAGTTAAACTTTAGTGCCTGTAATACACAACCACCTTAAAAGGCTTCCTCTCTTCATGGCACCACAACAGTGCCAGTCATCACTGAGACACTGAGGCAGGATGGCAGATGCTTTATGATCACACTCTAAAAATGCAAACGTCTCTGATACCAAAGTCTCTGGAGAGATGGCTTAGTGGTTAAGGCACCTGCCTGCAAAGCCTAAGAAGGCCCGTTCAGTTCTCCAGTTCCCACGTTTAGCCAGTGACAGAAGTGAGGCAACTGTTCAATGTCGCACATGCCCACAAGGGGGCGCACACATCTGGAGTTTGTTCTCAGTGGCTGAGAGGCCGCTGGTGTGCCCATTCTCTCTCTGTCTCAAAAAAAATCTTGAGAGTGTATATTGATATACAAATATACTCTTCTATATGAATGAAATCTCAAAGTGTTATTCTAAGAAAAACAAAACATGAAATGGCATTTGAAATATTTTTTTCAAGATATCTCTGAAGAAAAAGAGTTCATATAGACCCAGTTTACTTCCTATGTGGAGCTAAGACAGAGTTTTTGTAATATGTCTCAGTTAAGAACTGTATTTTATGTTAATCTCTCCACTCAATTGTACAACTCTTATTGTTATACCAGATCATTTTATACCTGTTATTGTGAAATTCTTCTAAGTCATATGAAACTGTTTTTATGTTAGCTTTTAGCTACTGAACTATGTACTTTTTTTATTAATTTATTCTTCAGTCTATGGATGTCACATACATTTATAATATTTTTAATTTGCTTTCTTCTATTTAACTCAAAAATTCATATAACTTTATTCTGGATAGGCACATTGTGTATAGTAACACTATTCCTGTTATGTCGGGACAGGCTCCCAAAATGGAGTCAAGGATAGCAGGATGGCTGACAGAAATATAAGGAAGTGAATTATCCACATTCCTCAAGAAATCACCCAGGCATTATCCCTTCTTTGCCTAACAATGCCTCAGGTCATGGTTTCCTGCCCCCTTATCACTTAAGTTGTCTGGTCACTGTTCTCACACCCTAGCTTTTTGCAATGACTAAGGTAAAGAACAAAAGGGTTATTTTCCCTCCCTCACCTTCCCCCAACTGACAAGCACTATAAAGCCCAGTACCTGCAAACTCGGGTTGGCTATGCTCCTCTCTTGAGCATCAGTCCTGGAAACTCATGCTTTTCCTGGATAAAAGCTTTCATCTTTGCCTCAGAGTGGTTTGTGTGGTTGTGGTCACTCCCTAACCTCATAATTATATAGCATATTATTCCAAAAAATGTCAAACTCAAAGGAATTCATTTTCTACTGATATAGACTCTGTAAAAAATGTATATCCTAATTTAAACAGGGAATTTGCATTTTATAAATTTAAAGAAAATAGAATATCTGACCTTGATTCTGTTTAAGAAATGACCAGATACAAAGTGATAGTGCTTGAAACATCTCAGCTTCAGAAATGTTACAAAGTGCCTCAATCATAACCTCTATAATATTGATGAAATAGTAAATAATTAATGATAAAAGTAGGTTATTTAACATTTCTAAATGCTAATTGTTCTCTTGCTTACTACTGAAGGCTGTTGCTTTACACTATGGTAAAATATAAAGAGAAGGCTTGCATTTACGATGGGGACATAAATCAAGAGATTGGCTATTGGTAATGCCTTTCAAGAATATTTTCTCTGGCCTGGGGATATAGTTCACTGGTGTAGGGTGTTTATTTGGCACACACAAAGCTCTGAGTTCAAACCCTGTCACTGCATAAGGTAGATGATGATGGTGTATATCTGTAATCTTAGCAATTGGGGTTTGGGGGCACCAAGATCAGGAGTGTAAGGTCATTTTCAGCTACAGAGTAAGCTTGAGGCCAGTCTGAGATACACAGAAACTTGTCTAAGAAAGAAAAAAAAGAGGAAGGAATGAAGGAATAGAATGTATTGCATGCATGAAATAGAAAGTCCTATAATATCTTAAAACTCATAGCAACATTCTATCAGTTTTCATTCAAGTATATATTGCATTTTACTTTTGTTCAGTTGAACTTTCTTTTTGTTTTTTATTACTTATGTACATAGCGTGTATACAGACCTCATTAGCCTCCTTCCTGTCCTCCCTTCTCTAACGGGACCCTCCTCAATGGGGAATGTGGGTCTTGCATTTTGGGGGTAGCCATCAGTTATGTGGAAGAGGCAATGTCTCTGTGCAAAATATCCCAACTTGTGGCTCTAACCATCTTTCCACCCCCTCTTCTGTGAATTTCCCTGAGCCATGCTGGGTTTATTTTAGATTTATTTCAGTGATGAGGTCTTGGGAGCCTCTGTGTCTGTGGATGGTTGGTTTGGTAGGAGTTGAGTGTTCTCTGTGTCTATCTCCTTCACCCTTGTGCTGGTACCAGGTTCACCAAGAAAGCAGCACTCTTGCTCATTTCCCCCATGATGGTTTCAGCTGGGGCCCTGGTGAGGTGCAATGGGCTGATTCTCTCCTCAAGCCCTGCATCCATCTTTCCTTCCCTGTGAGGTGAGGCATGGTTAGGTGGACACCATCTTGACCTGAAGTCTCATATGTTGCATTTTAGAGACACAGTATTCAAATATTTCAGTTTCGTCTGAAATATTTTGTCTTCAACACAATGTCAAGAAAAATTTCAGTGGCATACCCTCTAAGAGGGTTTTCTGACTGAGACTTCAGCCATGAATTTTTTATGACTGTGAACTAAAGTTCCCAGAAAACAGCTCTATTGGCTCCATCTACTTCCAACAAGGCTGAATGGACTGATAAATCTCCTGTGATCACAAAGAGATGGAATGTTCCAAATCAGGGCCAAATTACCTTTGGGTTACCTTTAGCCCCTCAATAGCCATTTGTTGCCCATTTCTGTGTCTGAACTAACATCCTGGTGACTATCAGTTGATCAGGTGTAATCCTTTTTGAAATGCAAGAACAGACCACAGCTTCCACCAACCCAAGGGCTAAGAATGTCATCAGATAGCATCTGAGGTCTGTGGTAGAGATTTCACACTTTGTTGGAACCCACCTACCTGATAGCCCATCTATTTGAAAAGTGCCTTGATTTATGACTTTCTTTTTTTCTGTAACTATAAAACCTTCATGAAATTGTTAACATGTTGGAACATAGAGTTTGGGGTAACTTAAATCTGTGTTCACAGGCCATGGTCACTCATATTTGGCTCCAGAATAAACTTATCTCTTACCCCCTTTGAGGTGAGAGCTGTGTCTTTGAGTTGACACGATTCACACATTTCCTTATATAAGTGAGAAAAATAACAATGCTAACATATAGATCAAAGCAGAAGGTCTTTAAACTCATTGTTGTAGACAATGAAGTTGTAGACAACTTCATAATGCTGGGACCAATATCAGCAAGGCACAGCTTATGGGAGCAATGATATTTATTTTATATTAGGCTTACAGATCCAGGGAAAGTTCCAATGATGGCAGAAGAAGCTGACTCTGATTCATAAAGCCAAGCACAGAGAGAAACCACCAGCAGCCAGAAAACACTAAAAGCAGCAAACACAAAACCCACCAGAACTCAGACTGCTCTGCACACTTTTTGACTAGAATTTTGATCCTCCCCCCAAAACAGCTTTGGGGCTGGATTAGAGGACACTGCAGTGACATTTCCTCCAGCCAAGCAGTTGGAGATTCAAGTTACAAGTTTAACAAAACACCTACATTTATGGGGGGTATACATTTAAACTACCACTCCCAGGAATGGGACATTTTCCCCAATATATTTGGTCATGAGTCATGGGAGGACATTTGACAAAGGAAAATTCATCCCCAGAGACTTGGTATAGCCCTCCCTAATTTTCTGATGCTTGTCACTTTCTGGTTTTTGCAACAATTTATAGACATTGTTATTGTCCCAATGATTATTTATGTTGCATTAATAATACAACCTAGCAAATTGCTGTTGATTGTTAGAGATGTGGAGCTTTAAAAAGCATAAAGAGCAAAGTAACTGCAAGGCAATGTTAAATGAGGTTTTAGTGGTAGAAAATTTACCAGCTAGCTGCACCTGTGAGTATACCGTTTCCCTTTATTCTTTTAAACATAAATCATTCTCTGAAGTTATATCTAAAATTCTTGCAGAACAGTCAGCTAAATGTGTGCATATCTGAGTCAGTAAAAAGATCTGCTCCTTATCTTGAAATAATCCAATGGCATTTCACTAGAGATTCCCACAACATAGTCTACCTGTGTACAAATTTTAAAACATGTTCTCTAAAGAAGGATGAGTTAGTGAAGGCATGTTATCACTAAGAAAAACGCTAAGCCAATGTGATTCTTCCCATCTCTCTCTGCTCTGTCCAGATTCAGCCATGACATTCTGCTTTTCTCTTCTCATGTAAAGTGTCAATAAAAAAATAACTATTATAAATCTCCAACTACTAATCAAAGTTTTGAATGCCTTTATTTCATTACACCATCAATGAAATTTTTATAGTAGAATTTTCTTTTTTTTTATTTTTGTTAAGTAGAAACTTTGCATGGATACATCATATGTTGGTACCATCATTTCCATTCCTCTGACCACCCTCCCCAGTGGGATTGCTGGTATTTTCCATGAGGTTGTGGATTATGAGATGTGACAGAAGCTGTCTGTCATTGTAAGTGGTAGGGGCAACGCCTCTTGACATTCCCTTCCACTTTGTGGCTCTTTCAATCTTTCTGCCCCTCTTCCACAAAATTCCCTGAGCCATGGTAGGTGTGTTTTAAGTCTACTTTAGTGTTGATCTCTCAGATGCTTCCGGATTTCTGCTTGGGTACACTTTGAGTGTTCTCGATGTCTGTCTCCATTACCCTGGCACTGGTTGTTAGGCTCACTATTTAACGCAGCACTCTTGCTCATCTTGCTAAAAAGACTAAGTTTATTCAAACACTATGCATTTTTGTCAATATTATTGAGACAGTTCTAAAGATTCTATAAATTTTGTTTTATACGTCCATTTTGACTAATATTCCAATTAATCTCGAGATAAGAAAAGATTTGACATTGCTTCGAATGGTTCCCTGTCAGTACTTTATAGTTCCATTGTAAAAATCTCTCCACAGTCCACAAGTTTGATGACTCCTTTCTTCGCTGCACTGACTATGCCCCTTCCTGTCCTGTGAACAAAACAAAATTCAGGGCACATCTTGAGTGTAGCTTATCACCAACATTTTCATCATAAAGAAAATAAATCCATTTTCAAATCATGGCCCTTTAAGACCTTTAAGAGGTATGTTATCTTTGATACTTGTTTATTGCAATTGACAAAAACTTTGACTCCTTTTGTTATCTATAGCAGATAGCCTCAGATCTCTGAAATGAAGTTCCAGGCCAGGCAGAGTTATGGAGGGAGGGATTTATTGAAGATAGAGTGGAAGTTCCATAATGAAGAAGAAGCTTGGCCACTTTCACAGGCCTAAGCAGAGTGAGGAAAGCCACAAACCACATCCACCCCCACTAAGCAAACTTAGGAATTCCAGGCCGTGATGGTTTGCATCAGATGTCCCCCTTGAGTTAGGTGTTCTGAATGCTAGCTTCCCCAGCTGATGGAGATTTGGGAATTAGCACCTCCTGGAAGCAGTGTATTGTTGGGGGTGGGCTTATGGGTAGTATAGCCAGTTTCCCCTTATCAGTGTTTGGCATACACTTCTGTTGCTATTGTCCACCTTACGTTGCCCAGAGGGTGATGTCCACCTTCTGCTCATGCCATCGTTTTCCCCTGACATCATGGGGCTTCCCCTTGAGTCTGTAAGCCAAAATAAACTCTTTTTTTTTTTCCCAAATAGTTGCTCTTGATTGGGTGATTTATGCCAACAATGAGAACCTGACTGCAAGGAGGAGTGGTGTCATTTGTGCTAGACACCTGGCTGTATGGCTGTTTGGAGCTGATTTTTCAAGAGGAACGTGGAAGGACTTGAAACAGTGGCCTAAGAGTTGCCTTTCAAAACTGTGAGTACAGCTTGATGGACTATTCGGGTCAGGGTTGAGAGATGTGAATGCAGTAAGAACTATGGACTGTGAGTCTGGCTTGTGAAGGTGAGAAAGAGCTTTGCCTGGACTGGGCTAGAAGCAGTTTGTGTAAGAGGCTTGCTGTTATACCAGTGTCCTTAGAATTTGTGCAGGGTTGCATTGCATAGAAATTGACTGGTGTGAGCAGAGGGATATGGCACAAAAATGAAATCTTTGGACTGAAACTTCTGCCTGTCCAGCTGTAAATATATGAGAGGTTACAACCTTTGAGATTGGGCCAGATGACCTGCACTGGGACAACAGGAAGATTGTAGACTCTTTTGAAGGGACCTTAGTGCTCAAGGAGTGTCCTGTTTTTCAAAGTCTGCTTTATTCTCCCCTGGATTAATAAATTGGCACCCTGCCTGGTATTGTGGAGTATATGAAATGGAGGAGAGAGTCATTGGATTTGCAACATGGTCGTATGTTTTGGAAATGGCCATGAGAAGTGTGAAGCAGGTTTGCTGGATGCCTGCATGGAAACCCAATAGAACCATGAGGATGAACGGGCTACGGGCTTCAGTGGAGACCCAGTGGAGATGCTGGGACCACAAGATGGCTGCTAAGGAATGCTGCTGGCCCTGGATGAAGTTTTCCAGGACTATGAGTAGCCTAGATGGAGGGGCAGAATTGGAACTCCAGAGACTTGTTGCTGGTTAGAATTATCGGACTTGGAGATTTGTCACTGACTAGAGTTGTTGGACTTGGAGATACAGAGTTTGATGTTTTCCCTGGATATTTTAATCTTGTTTTGGTTGAATATTTCTTTGCTATGCCCAATGCTATCTTTTGCAGTGTGAATGTGTATTCTGTGCCATTATGGGTTTTCTTGTTTGTTTGTTTGTTTGTTTGGTTGGTTGATTGGTTGGTTGGTTTTGGTTTTCTCTCTCTCTCTCTCTCTCTCTCTCTGTGTGTGTGTGTGTGTGTGTGTGTGTGTGTGTGTGTGTGTGTGTGTGTGTGTAGCTTTTGGTATTATGGCACAGTTAAAAGATCTTGGACTATGGGAATATTTGAACATCATTAGGATTGATAAAAACTATGAGGACTTTTAAAAGTGGACTGAATGCATTGTATTTTACATCATGTATGGTTGTTAGTTTATGGGGGCCAGGGGAGAAATGTGGTGGTTTGCTTCAGATGTCCCCCATAAACTTAAGTGTTCTGAATACTAGGTTCTCAACTGATGGAGATTTGGGAATTAACGCCTCCTGGAGGAAGTGCTTTGTTGGGGCTGGGCTTATGGGTATTATAGCCAGTTTCCCCTTATCAGTGTTTGGCACACACTTCTGTTGCTATTGTCCACCTTATGTTGCCCATGGGGTGATGTCCACCCTCTGCTCATGCCAACGTTTTCCCCTGACATCATGGAGCTTCCCCTTGAGTCTGTAAGCCAAAATAAACCTTTTTTTTCTTTCTTTCTTTTTTTTTTTTTTTTCAAAAGCTGCTCTTGGTTGGGTGGTTTCTGTCAGCAATGAGAACCTAACTGTAACACAGGCAGTCAGTACTTTGCATATCTTTAGACTGAAGTTCCAGAACCACCACCACACATTAGGGCTGGACCCTAAGATCCCTCAAGGGCACCTCTCCAGCCAGGTGGTTGCAGATCTAAATTACAAAGTAATAAAATCCCGAATATATTAGGGCCATACATTTTAACTACCACATTCTGCTCCTTGCCCCCAATAGATTCATAACCTCTCACATTGTACATCATCAAATTTAAAGGTCCCCACAGCCTATACCAAATTACTAAAGGTCCCAAAGTCGTAAGTCTCACCTGGGACTTAAGATTGTCTCTTAGGTGTGAGTCCTGTAAAATCAAACAAGTTATAGACTTTCAGCGCATAAAGGCACAGAGTAAACATAACAGGAAGAGACAGGAACAATGCAAACTCACCAACCGTCAAACAAACATAAACTTCTGCAGTTCAAGTCTGATATAACCAGTGATTGACAGTCTCTAAATTTTCTAATTCTGCTCCTCTAGCTGGGCAGAGTAGCCAGGGAGACGGTCCATCCCTAGCCAGCAGCCTCCATGGTAGCCCTTTGCACAGTACTGGTATATGCAAAACATCTTCGGGTCTCCATGCAAACTACAGTCCATCTTCCAAAGGCTCTTCCAGCCTATTCATGAGGGTCATCACACCCTGCCTCGGGCCATGTCTCAGCAGCTGCTCCTGAAGCTGTGTGCATTTCATGACCACTGCACCCATTTTTCATGCTTCTGAAACCAGTACCAGGTGTAGGACACAGCCATATTCTTAATTCAGTGACGCAATATAATCATAACCTTGAAAAACAGGTTCCTTCTCCAGTCAACTATTTCCAAAAGAATTTGCATTTCTATCATAGTCTTTCCTCAGGCATTCTTTGCAGTGTTTTAATGTTAAGTGATTGAACCATCTTCTTTAAGGTTGCAACTGAGTTTGACAATAGCAGCTTCAGTCACCTAAAACCAGTCTCTGTGCCAGTAAATTTCAAACTTGCTTGAATTTTTCCAACTTAAAATCTTAAATCACTAAGTCCTACATCTTTGCCAAGAATATCAGTTCATTACAAATTTAACCTTGATCAAACTCTGGCTCCAGGCAGAATGCAGCCAGCCCTTATGCCAGTAGCCCAGCCCCATGGTTACTCTGATCCTGCTGTGCAGTTGTTGTATGAGGGGTTTGGGGTGATTACAGATGCTCTGAATTTTAAAATGGCAATGTTTATACTGTGCCCAGCAGACAACAATTCATAGCACACTTATTTTTTATTCTTTTATGGTGCTAAATAAATATACAATTGATAATTTCCCATAGTTATTACATGTTCATTTCTTCCATCTCTACACAGTAGAGAAAATATTGTGTTATTTGCTTTGAGAAAAAATTCCCAATATATTTTACATTGCATTTGTCCCTGGCTACAAATTCCACTTGAGACCAAAGAAAGCATTTATTTGGCATTGTGGAAAGACGAGAAACAATTCCAAACACAAGCATCTTCTTGTCAGTATTCTGTCAGTACACTCACTGCCTTGTGCATTACCCAGCATTGATATTCCTGTTTCTGTCACGGTGATTTCTTGTGGATCCTTTCCTAAAGACAGCTTCTTCTCTTGAGAACCACATGGGGACTTTGTGTTTTTGAATAATCATGAGTAGGCTAGATGTTAGACAACGGAATGAATGCTACTTTATTTCCAAAGTATACAAAATGTGTTTCAAAACTAAGCACTGGTTTTATAAAATGTGTGAAGGAAAACCAAAACATAATTGTATGAGCAGCTTGCAGCACAATGAACTACAATAGTAGGGAAAAAATTGCTATTGCTAGGAGGGCAAAGGTTTATAGCTTGAAAGAAATTCTGAAGACGAACTGATGTATCATTTGAGGCAAGCCTTTCATTTCCCGGGCTGAGCAAAAACACATCGTGCTCAGGTCAAGATAGCATAGCTTCCTTATCTGGCAAAGCAGCATAAGGACCAGCTTTCTGGGCTCTCTGGGAGAGCCTCGGGGAGCCCCTGTTGGCTTTGTGTCTTTCATATCTAAAGTGGTATGAAGTGTTTTATAGCTATAAGATCTTTTGTGAGGCTATTAAGCTTGAAGTGTTCTGCTTTGGAATAAAGTGAAGCTGGAAAGTCAATGGTTGGCATGAGGACTTTCTGATGAATTAATTTTGGAAAATAAGAGTTAGTGGAGCTGAAATAGGAAGAAGGAAACCCATGGATTTTCCTCTGGATTTTATCCCTATCTAGCTGGGTAACTTAGGTTCAAATATTCTTGTGCCTCACTTTCTTCCTTTTTTAGAGAAGAATGGGTTAGAGATATCATACAGGAAAGTAACCACTCTATGGGTCTCGGTCATGCATGCTTGACAAACAAGAAAGTGTACACTCCTTAGTGTAACATTTCCATGGCTTTCTTCACACTCTACAGCTTTAAGGCTTGCAAAACAGCTAATTTGGTCTTTCAAAATACATTTCAGAATGTTCCCTCTGTCCCTGCATCAATGATATATGGGATATCTGTCAAATCACTGATCTCTATGGCATATGATTTCCCTGCAAAGCTTAGAATATTCATCCGTAATTAACTGTTTCAGAAAATATCTTTTTCACAACATGTTAACATCTTACTTTTATAAAAATACCAAAGGAGGAGCCTTGAGAGGTGGTTTAGTGGTTAAGGAGCTTGCCTGCAAAACCCAAGGACCCAGGTTAGAATCCCAAGTACTCACATAGGTCTGAAGTACAAGGTGGCACATGAGTCTGAAGTTCGGTTGCAGTGGCTGGAGGCCTGGCATGTCCATTCTCTCCCCCATCTTTCTCTCTCTCTCTCTCTCTCTCTCTCTCTCTCTCTCTCTCAAGATAAATAAAATATATATATATATTTTAAATTCCAAGGCAAGGTGGAACTCAGAACATCCAGCATGTGTTTATTGTTGTATTTAGCTTCTTCTTGCTGGGACTATCATCCAACCAGAAGCAGCTCAGGGGAGGAAAGGGCTTATTTCAAGTTTATAGATGCAGGGCAAACACCATCAATGGTGGAAGAAGCTGGGTCCCTGCCATAGACCCAGGCAAAGAGACATCACCAAAAGTCAGCAAGCATCATACATGAACAGCCAACACCTCAACCTGCTCTTTTCACACCTTATATCAGGACTCTAGACTTGTCCCCAAAACACACCTTAGGGCTGGACTCCAATATCTGTCCCCAATGACACCTCTTCCAGCTGGGGTGCTGGAGACTCAAGTTACTCAATCAAAAATACCTCAGGCTTGGGCTGGAAGTTCTGAGACTAGATGGCATAGTTAATTCCAGGTTGAGCACTTGCAAAAAAAAAAAAATACCTCAGGCTTGGGCTGGAAAGATGGCTTGGTGGTTAAGCACTTGCATATGATGCCTAAGGACTCCGGTTTGAGGTTTGATTCCTCAGTACCCACGTGAGCCAGATGCACAAGGTGGTGCATGAATCTGGAGTTTGTCTGCAGTGGCTGGAGGTCCTGGTGTGTCCATTCTCTCTCTCTCTCTCTTTCTCTCTCTCTCTCCTCTCTCCCTCTCTCTCTCTCTCTCTCTCCCTCTCCCTCTCTCCCTCTCTCTATCTGTTGCTCTAAACTAAGTAAATAAAGATAAACATAAATAAATAAATAAATAAATAAATAAATAAATAAATAAATAAATAAATAAAAATACCTCAGGCTGTAGAGGACATATATTCACATTCAAACCACCATACCAGTCAAGTATAAGGTCCTGGGTTCAACCTCTAGCACCCAAAACAAAAAGAGAGGAAGGAATAAGAAGCTGAAATGACATTGGCAGTGACAAGAGGAGAAGTGTATATGTAAACAGATACATAGCCGATCACCCCAGTGTTCATTAGACGATCTTTTGCCATACTCGGATCTGAATCTAGGCTTTTCTACTAACATTTTTTTTTCTTTTTCTCTTTCCCAAATCTACTTTACAGTGTGGTAAAGTCTTATTACATTTAGCAAGACACAGACAGCATCCAAAAATGACAGAAAGCTGCATAATGGAATTTTTTAGACTTTTCAACAAGTTTTCCTTCTTTCTTTCTTTCTTTCTTTCTTTCTTTCTTTCTTTCTTTCTTTCTTTCTTTCTTTCTTTCTTTCTTTCTTTCAAGATGTGAGTCAGGATGCTGGTACGTAGGTAGCTTCAAAACAGCAGAAGTGTCTTCTCTCTTGCTTCTGAGGACTAGAGGTCCCAGATCATGAAAATAATCCAGGCTCCCTCCACAGGCCCTAGAAAGAATCCTTTGCTTCCTCCTGGCTTCCTCTGGTGGTTGCTGACATTTTGTAAATTAAAAAAAAAAAGAAAGAAAAACTTTATAAAAAACATTACATAATCCCTTCCCACAATATCCTCTTTTATTTCCAAAAGGCAATCTTCTATTTGCAGTGAGATTGGCATTACATTGCACACATTATATGATCACATGAGAGGAACACATCCACTTGCTAGTTCCAGGGACCCCTGTGACACTAGGAATGACTTGTCATTTAAACCAGGAAAGTCATAATCAAATGTGTTGAACAAACACATCATTTAAACTTTGGGCATCCTGTTTTCTCATTCCGGAAAGGGTGTATGAGTTTCCTTTTTCCTCAGGATGGTTAGGAGGATCCTGCATGCAAATCATCTGTCACAGTGCCAAGAACATTCCACATATATGGTAAACAGTATTGCTATGTTTTCTTCTGGTTTCAATTTTTGAAGGAATTACTTAGAAAATTGAATAAATCTGTTTGTGAAAATAACTTTGAAACATTCATGAGATCCTCTAACAAAGACTATATGTCAATGGCAATGTGACTTCAGACAGAGGGGAAATAAAAGCTATAAAATAGAAGCAGAAGAATTTTAAGCTTCTGATTGAAGCAAACCAAAAGCAAGAGTGAAGAAGGTGGAGGAGAGTTGAGAGCCAGCATAAAGAGTGGGAAGCTCTGATAGGTACATAGTAGGTGTGAGTCTCCTGGAAATATATTAAACTCAGAATAACACCTGAAATCAAGACATGCTACATAAAGGGGGATCTTTTTTCAGTCAAGTGGAAAACAATCAAGCAGTATAGTGATGATGAACAGGTAAATCAATTTACATGAAGACAAATGCAATTGGAGCTATTCTCTCCCAATGATAGCAGACCAGTGACATCATATTAGTTATATGCCATCATAATATTATGACAGATTCTCAAGAAAACTTCCACAGAGATCCATATTTCCATAGAGGCTTTAATTTCTTATCTTATATCTAGGTTTTTCTACATATGCAAACATTCTTATGTGCTACAGCTACCTACAGAACACTTTCTTGTCAGAGTACTGTTATTTCATTGCAATAGGAGAAAACAATAATGTATATAAATCTGATTTACTTATTTATAATGACAAACCTTGCTTTGATATGGTTATAAGGTAATGCTTCTATAGACACACAAAGGAAATATTTCTAATTCGTACACTTTGTATGCACAGGTAACAAAACAAAACAAGCCTTATAAGTCATAACTGGTGTAGGACCATGCAGAAAAAAAGACCGAAGTAGGCTGCTGGAGGCCTCTAAGTCCCAAGGGCTGAGTGCCCTTTTCACTCATTGGTGGGGAATCCTTGGGAGGTGACTGGGGCATGATTTAGCATCTCCAAATTTCCAAGTAGAAAATGTCAGCTCTAGGTTGCAGGTTTTCCAATCAATACATTTAAATTAGACCTATAAAACCATGCCATGGGTTTTTCATTGCTTTACAACAGACAGAATAAAGCATTCTAAAGTGGTTTCTGGATGGTCACCTTAGCTAGTTCCTTTGTGATTAAGGATTTACATAAGGAAGCATTCTGTCTCTTGAAACGTGTCAAACAAAGAATTTGGAAAAGCAAGATTTTTGAGAGAAGCAGGAATATGAAATTTGTCATCTACAAGAAGATTTTCAGACCAAACTTTTATTGAATAATATTTAATGAAAAGCATTCCTAGAAATTGTTAGTGTAAAAACTGCTATTTAAAGTATGTATAGTGTAGGCTAGAGTGATAATGGACAATTGCATACATATATATATTTATTTCTTGATTTATTGGTTCTGCTACATTCAGGGTCTTATAAAAACTTACATTTAAAACTGATTTTTAAAATGGAATTCTTTCTCAAATATCTGATGTGCATCAAATCAAAAACAATTATCACTTATGCTTTGAATCCTAGCTAGAATTTTTGCTTCTGTATTTTTCTCTCGCCTTCTCTCTGTCTGTCTGTCTGTCTGTCTGTCTGTGTGTGTGTGTGTGTGTGTGTGTGTGTGTGTGTGCGTGTGTGTGTGTGTGTAGACAAGAGATCAATAACAGATATCTTTCTCAATCTCTAATGTCAAAGCCCACCAATTTGACTTGGGTAGGTAGCCCATTTGCCCTAGGGAATCTGCCTGTCTTCACCTCCCAAGCATTGGGATCACAAGCATATGCCACCATACCCAGGATTGACATGGGTGCTGGGGATTCACACTTAAGTCCTCTTGCATGGGCGTCAAGTGCCATCTCTCCAGCCCCAGATTAATAAGATTCTTAACCATGTCTACCTCAAAATAACCTTTCATTCATGCCTTTTTATAACAAGAGTAGACTTGAAAAGTAAAAGTAGACTGAATGAATAAATGCATAACATGGTCAATTTCGCAACACTAGAGTATTTTATCACCATTCTCTCAGAAGTGTGTGGCTTGGCCACATACAAATTAATGAAATGTAATGAAATGTATCTGCGTAATACAAAAGTAAATTTAAAATATAATCTGGAATCTGTATTATAAGGCATCAAAATATTATTCCTTTAATTATTTAGTGTATTTTTTATTAAGAAATCAAATGTGTATATTTGTCATGTCCAGTATAGTTTTGCAAAAAATATATATATATATATTTTAGATAGTTGGATTGAGCCAAGTAGAAGGCAATTTACCTCACAAATTTGCTTCTCATGGTTAGAAAACTTAAAATTTACTTTTGATGATTTTTAAGAATATCATACTTTGTTAACTATAGTTAGCTTGTAGTATTTAAAAATATTTTGAGAGCCGGGCGTGGTGGCGCACGCCTTTAATCCCAGCACACTCGGGAGGCAGAGGTAGGAGGATCGCCTTGAGTTCAAGGCCACCCTGAGACTACGTAGTGAATTCCAGGTCAGCCTGGGCCAGAGTGAGACCCTACCTCAAAAAAAAAAAAATAAAAAAAAAAAAAAAAAACAAAAAAAATATATATATTTTGAATTTAAAATGCTTATTTTTAGTTTATGTCTTAAACAATGGAAATTGTTGAAAACTACACATAGCTCTTTTCTGCAAAACATAACATTTTAATAGAGAAAAGTACTTCCTATAAGTGTGCTGAGGTGTTTGGTGAACTCGAAGATTTCTCAGTGGAAGAAGATGATCTCATTTCTATATATTATCATTGAAATGTATAAGTATTTCAGGCTAGATGTCTTCATAGATAATATTCCATTAAATCCACAAAGTGTATTTATTTCTGGAAATACTTTCACCATCAAAACCTCTTGAACAAGTTGCCTCTTGTGAAATTTTGTTTTTGTTTTTCTTTTTTTTTAAGATTTTATTTTTATTTATTTATTTATTTATTAGAGACAGAGAGAGGGAGAGACAGAGAGAGAGAGAGAGAGAATGAGAATGAGCATGCCAGGGCCTCTAGCCACTGCAAATGAACTCCAGACGTATGCACCACCACGTGCATCTGCCTTATGTGGGACCTGGAGAATCGAACCTAGGTCCTTAGGCTTCACAGGCATGCACATCAACCACTAAGCCATCTCTCCAGCCTGAAATATTGTTTTTCAATGTTGCTTTTTTTGAGAGAGAGAGAGAGAGAGAATATGGGCACACCAGGGCCTCTCAGCCACTGTGAATGAATTCCAGATATGTCTGCCCCCTTGTGGTCAAGTGCTACATTGCATCTCTGCATCTGGCTAAACATGTGACCAGGAGAATCCAATAGGCTTCTTAGGCTTGGCAGGCAGGTGCCTTAACCTCTAAGCCATCTCTCCAGCTTTTTTTTTTTTTTTTTTTTGATGTTACAAAAACTGTAATCAGATTGACCACTCCATTCAAGTAGTGCAGTTACTTTCTTTTTCTGGAGAAAGCAAACCCAACAAGAAGCAGGGGTTTCTTTCAGGTTACAGTGTCAAGAGGAAGCTGGAAGTAGCTGGGTCACTTCAACACATGTCCTCAGTAGAGAGAAAGGCAAGAACTAGCTGGCTCAGGCACTCAGTAGTGTAGACTTAAGATCCTCTCCCATAACACACCTCCTCCAGCATGGCTTCACCTGCTGGGGACTAAATCAGAAGCTTAAACACAGACACTTGAAACTATGGGATACATTTACATTCAAACAAGTACAATTAGCAATGATAAATTTATATAAATACCCATATGCTCCATTAGAATATTATTCTTGAACTCAGTCGATTCTAAGTACAGTAACCAGATTCCAGCACTACCATTGGCACATAATTTAACCTCTTACCACCAAATTGCAAAATCTTCCTGATACTATTTGTTCTAAAAATTACAAAATTATTTCAAATGAATAAATCTAATACCTTTAAAGTCTAGGTAGACTTTTGCAACAGTCTCAAATAAGTACATAATACTTATGATGACTTACAAAATAAGTATGCCAAGCTAAAATAAGCTTTATATTTATTTTTTAATTTAATTAATTAATTAATTTATTTATTTATTTTTCATTTTTCAAGACAGGGTCTCTAGCTCAGGCTGACCTGGAATTTACTATGTAGTCTCAGGGTGGCCTCAAACTCACAGTGATCCTCCTACCTCTGCTTCCTGAATGCTAGGATTAAAGGCATGCGCCACCACACCCAGCTTCCCAAAACTTTTCTTTTTTCTTTTTTTTTTTTTTGAAATATATTTTATTTATTTATTTGAGAGAATGAGGCAGAGAGAGAGACAGAGAGGGAGAGAATGGGTGCACCAGGGTCTCCAGCCACTGCAAATGAACTCCAGATGCATGCATCCCCTTGTGCATCTGGCTTACATGGGTCCTGGAGAATTGAACCAGGATCCTTTGGCTTTGCAGGCAAATGTCTTAACTACTAAGCCATCTCTCCAGCCCCCAAAGCTTATCTTTTGATTACATGAATGTATTGAAATATTTAAACTTCTTAGAATCAGCTGGCAAACTTTTCTGATGAGATTCTTTAATCCTGCAAAACTCATTTCCCGCTAATGGGATTAATGTACTAAGAGTTATAAATTTATTTTAATAATTGCAAAAATAGTCTTAAAGTAAATAATTATTTGGGCAGAAGTACCTGTGGGGGTGGATAATATTACACCCAGAATTCATCAATTGTTACAGTACAATTCCAGTGCCAGGGGTGAATTATTGGTAAGGGAGATCTCTGGACCTACCCAGGGGGCCTCTGGAACTTCCAAAAGAATACAGGATATTGCTGATGATCTTGGTTACCCACAAGCAACAGAACTAATAGTAAGACCCTATTGTTGAAAACACCACAGGCTTAAGTTCCAAAACAGTGAGACATTAACCTGAAACTGAGCTGGGCGCTTTTCCCTGCTGGCTAGCTATTATGGAGCACTCACGGGGACAACAGTGCAATAGTGGCATGACCATGGAGGCCATGACTGACTGCACTCTGATTGGATCTGAGGCCCACTCCACAGGAGAGAATTCACAACTGGTATTGAAAATCTAGTTTAAAGTCTTCTCTGGAAAGGTCATAGACTCTAGCAGGGAAGCCATTATGATTATTTAACTAAATGGATAGGTTGCACTTATCAAGTTTCCCTGGAAATATTTATGTTATGTTAGTGCCATAGATTACCATTGCTTGCAACATGGATGAGAAAAGCTTCTTTCTGGTGATGGAGGTGGCTACTGAGGAGGCTCAAAACTCATTAAAGTGCAGAGAATAAGTGGGTGTTGAGTGCTCAGTGCTAAATGAGACATTGCTATCATGTCTTCCAGAGTCCAAGGAACATTGTTGAAGAGAGGTAGAAGCAATGTAAGAACAAAAGGATTGAGAAGGAGTGTCTTGAACCACTATCTTCTGGACATAAAGTGGCTGTGGCATTCATGACTCCATAGCAACCATCATTGCCTACACTAGACCTGCATAATATCGTCCTATCAACATTTCATCAAGAAGAAAACTGAAAAGACCAAAATAGAAGAGGCATTAGTTGGAAAAAGGAAGGGTTTGGTGGAAGGAGGAAGAAGGGGACAGAAGGGTGATGGTAAGAAGTGTGATCAAAATATTTTATGTACATGTATGAAAATAGTCAACAAAATTTAAATAATTGGGCTGGGGAAATGGCTTAGCAGTTAAGGCATTTGCCTGTGAAGCCTAAGGACCCTGGTGCAATTCTCCAGGACCTACGTAAGCCAGATGCACAAGGGAGTGCATGCATCTGGAGTTCGTTTGCAGTGGCTAGAGGTCCTGGTGTGTCCATTCTCTCTTTCTATCTGCTTCTTTTCTCTCTCTCTCACTCTTTCTCAAATAAATAAATAAATAAACAAAATATATTTTAAAAATTTAAATAATTAATGAATGATATTGGACATGAAAATATTTCTTAATGATGAGTCTCATTTCCAGAATAATGTGTAAGTATACTTTCTGAAATGAGTTGCTGATTTTGAATCAATCTTAAATAACCACTAAATCGAAGAATATAATATTACAAAATCAATTCTGCAGGTTGTTATTGGAGCAGTACTATTGAGGCCTTCATGGTGGGCCATAACAGTCATTGTTTACAACATAAGTTATATAAGTTATAATGAACTTTTAAATTTTGTGTATTTGATAATTTTATATGTGTTTTATCATGTGCAGCCCCATGATACATTTTTCTACTCCCACTGACACTAAACATCTTCCCAGCAAGTCCCCTGCTAACTTTCATGTTGTTGTTGTTATTTTTTTTGTCGTCGTCGTTGTTGTTGTTGTTGTGCGTGTGTGTGTGAGAGAGAGAGAGACCCTAGTAAATTTAATAGGGATCTTTTGCATGAGTACAGATGGGAGGTTGTTTACTGAAACATGGCCAACTTACTGGTGGTCATGATTCAATAAATAAATGAAGAGTTCGATTCCTCTCCCCCAGCAACCATTTATTACCAATAGGTCCTCAGGGAGGGGTGGGGCCTCATATGTACCCCCCCATACTTGAAGGAATGTTAATGTGGATCTTATGGAAGTAACCACAGCTTCTGTGAGTCCGTGAGTGCAGTGACCATGTTGTGTCCAGAATACAGCATTCCATGACACTCTACCCCATCCTCTGGCTCTTATATTCTTTTACTCTAACTTTGTCATACTTGCTGAGCCTCATCAAGGAAGGTGTTATATAGATGGCCTATGTAAAGCTGAGCACTCAGTAGAGACTTAATCTCTGCACTTTTGCCAGCTGTTCATCTCAGTATTAACTTCTGCCCACTACAAAAAAAGAAACTTCTGGGCTGGAGAGATGGCTTAGCGGTTAAGGCGCCTGCCTCCTAAACCTAACTGGGTTCCAATCTCCAGGTCCCACGTTTAGCCAGATGCAGTGACGCAAAGGCGCAATGCCATACATGCCCACAAGGGGGAGCACGGATAGGTATTTCGTTCACAGCCCCTGAGAGACTGCTGGCGCGCCCATCTCTATCTCTCTCCCTCTCCCTCTCTGTCTGTCTCTCTCTTTGTCTCTCTCCAAAAATAAATAAAATTTAAAAATTTTTAAAAAAAAAAGGAAACTTCTGCTGTGGTCTAGGCTGAAAGCAGCACTAATCTATGAGTATAAATTTAAATATTCAGAAATCAGTTTGACAACCTATTCATCTAGCAAAATAACAGTAGCCATTTCCTTCCAGGTCATATGGCATCTCCATCGTTTTGCCCAGGTTTTCAAT
Organism: Orientallactaga sibirica; assembly: GCA_036365145.1. NCBI lineage: Eukaryota > Metazoa > Chordata > Mammalia > Rodentia > Dipodidae > Orientallactaga > Orientallactaga sibirica. The sequence continues at coordinate 20,802,828 of JAEOAD010000006.1, forward strand.
TAACAGGCATGAATTCCCTCTTGGGGAACAGGCCTCAAATCCAAATGGACATCAGTTTATTACTCCCCAAATAGCCATGATGCTATTGCACCAATAGACACATCTTGCCTGGCAGATCTGTTGTGTGCCATACAGGGTCCGCAGCTGGCTAGGACTGCTCATGACTTTTATCTCCAAGCCGCCTGCACAGAACCTTCTGGCACTATAAAAGTTAGCCAGCAGGGAGGAAGCCTCTAGCTCAGCTCCAGCTTGATTTCCTATAGCCTGTGGATAATGAAAATGGGGAACATATACACAATGGAATGTTTTTTCAGCTGTAAGAAAAACTAAATTTGCAAGAAAATAGTTCAATATGGGCAATAGGGTACTGAGTATGATAACCCAGGCCCAGAAAGACAAACTGAATATTCTCTCTCATATGTAGATCCAAGCATCACAGTTTTACATTTGTGTGTTCACATTAGAGTGAGTTTCTATAGAAACCAGGAAACTCGTGAGGAGGAGAAAGTTCTACGGAGGAAAATAGAAAACATGTGATACAAAAAAACAGGAGGAAAACTATAAGGGGAGTTAATTTTATGTATTTGAAGTTCTCAGTGTGGTGTTTTAAAATGAACATACAGTGAAATGATAATCAAATATGTTCAAATACCCATAATAGCAGGGCGTGGTGGTGCACTCCTTTAATCCCAGCATTCGGGAGGCAAAGGTAGGAGGATCGCCATGAGTTCGAGGCCACTGTGAGAATACATAACACATTCCTGGTCAGCCTGGGCTAGAGTGAGACCCTACCTTGAAAAACAGAAAAATGAAAAAAAAAAAAAATCCATAATGACAAAGCTCATCTTTTTTTTAATGTATGAATAATGTAAAGATTATTAACTGTATTCCTCATGAAGTGTATTAGATATCTAGGCTATTCACTCTACATAATTATAACGTTGTACCTTGATACACTCCCTGTTTACTCTAAATACTCACCAATGATAATAGTTTTGCCTTTTGCTTATGTATTCAAATTCTGTATATTCTATGTAAAGTAAGACCAAGCGGTGTTTTCATGTGTACATCTTATTTTACTTGACATGATACCCTTCAGGCTCATCTATGTTGTTACACATGGTGATATTGTTTTCTTCTCTAAGTTTGATTAATACTAATATGTAAGCATCACAATTTCTTTATCTCTTCTTATGATGGGGGCACTTAGGTTGTTTTCATATACTGGCTATTGTGAACAATTTTACAGTGGACATGGCAAGATACTGGTATAATTTTTTTTGGTTTATACATAGAAAACATTGCTGAGTCATGTGTTTGGTTTATTCTTAATTTTTTTGAGGAGAATCTGCAATATTGTCCATAACTATATAAATTTCCATTCTGACAGTACAATGATTCCCTATTTCTGTACACCTTGGCTAATATGTATTATATGCTATCATGTTAGTAACAATGATTAAAGCAACTGAAAACTTACACTTTCAGTTTGTAGGTCTTTAGTGATTAATGATATTGAACACTTTTCATACGCCTATAGATATTTGTATATCTTCTTTGAAACAGAATACCTGTTTGAGTCCTTTGTTCATTTTGGTTTCATTTTTGTTGTTGTTGTTGTTGTTGTTGTTGTTGTTTTTCCAAGGTAAGGTCTCACTGTAGCCCAGGCTGAGTTGGAATTCACTATGGAGGTCTCAAGCTGGACTTGAACCCAAGTCTATTCTCCAACCTTTGCCTCCCAAGTGCTGGTATTAAATCATACGCCACTATGCCTAGCTCCCTTTGTTCATTTTTTATCAGGTCATTTTTCACTTTTAATTTCTTTTGTTTTTTTGCTCTTAAGTTGTAGGAGTTCCTCAAATAGTTTAGATATTAATCCCAAACTAAAATGTTTGTTTTTTTAATATTTTGTTTATACTTAATTGATTATATCTTCTGCTATGTAGGAGCTTTTTAGTTTGATATACTCCTATTTATTTTAAATTTTGATTATTAAATCTTGCTTATTTTGCTTTTGGGTTTTAATTTGTGTATGTTTCATTATTCCTGATGAACAGAAATTCAATATTAATTTGTTAACATGAAATATCATACTTTTGTTTTTTGATGCAATATTGGTTTGTTCAGAAAAAATGCATACCAAAAAATTAAGCATATACATCATTTCATTTTTTATGGTTTTGTACACTGCGATATGTTACAAAACACCACTAGTAAGCCATTCAGAGTATCCTAGGTTTAAGATAGGGATAACCATCATGTTACTTATATTTGTTTTAGTGTACTTAACCTATAAATTCCTACCCTTTTTTAATTTTATTTTTATTTATTTATTTGAGAGAGAGAGATACAGAAATAGGCAAGGGGAGAGAGAGAGACAGAGAGAGAGAATGGGTGTGCCAGGGCCTCTAGCCACTGCAAACGAACTCCAGATTCATGCACTCCCTTGTGCATCTGGCTTATGTGGGTCCTGGAGAATCGAGCCTTGAACTGGGGAGCTTAGGCTTCATAGGCAAGCGTTTAACCGCTAAGCCATCTCTCCAGCCCCACCTACCAATTTTTTATCTTCCAAAATACAGTCAGTCTTGGAACGAGGCATCTTACAGACTATAACCACAGTGTTGAACAAATGTTTATGATGTAATCACCTAACACAGGATAGAGTACTTTTCTCCACTGAGAGAAGCCTAGCAAGAGCCGTTATTCTGACCCTATATGTCTTATCATACTGTGCTTTGTCTTTGCATCTCTTGGATACAGCCCTGTAATGTAAGATGCTAATTAAAATCAGTCTAAATGGGGCCCCAAAACTTATTAGCATTTTCTGTCATTCAGGATTTGTCACATGTTAAAGGATAAAGTTGTTCACAGAATGTGACCTACTAGACAGTAACCTTGAATAAAATGTAAGGGGTACCAGCAAGACAACTGGGATATGTTTATGAAGTAATTCATAAAATACATTCAATTTGAAAATTAAAAAAAAAAAGCTGAAATTTGACAGGGTTGTAGGACATAGGCCAAACTCAGATATGTGTCACAGTCATTATAAGACACAAAGAGCAGCTGGAGATGTGGCTCAGAAGTTAAGGCACTTGTCTATAAGTCCCAATGACCCAGGTTTGATTGGGCAGTACCCACTAAAGCCAGATGCACAAAGTGGTGCATGCATCTGGAGTTTGTTTGCAGCAATTAGAGGTCCTGGTGTGCTCCTTCTCTGTCTTTTCTTTCTTTCTTTCTTTCTTTCTTCCTTCCTTCCTTCCTTCCTTCCTTTCTTCCTTCATTTCTTTCTTTCTTTCTCTTTTTCTTTCTTTCTTCTCTCTCCCTCTCTCTCTCCTTTCAAATAAATAATAATTTTTTAGAATTTGAAAAAAAAGAGATACACAATGAGGATGGACATGAGTTGAAAAGGAAAGACAATATCATACTCTGTATAACAATTGTGGGTTTGAATGACTGGAAGAATGTAATTAATCAATTTGAAAAAAAAAAAAAACAGTAATTTGCTTTTCAACCTAGACTAACAGTGTCCCTCTTAAAAAGAATTTAGTGAAATGAATCATTTAACCAAAAGCTCTGAAGTATCTTAGTTATTGCCCAAATATTAGAAATTATCCAAGAAGTTAATGAAGTACATTTAACTGCTCCATGCTCTCAGTTTTCATCTTCTCATAGAAGCCTCATTCATACCTTAAATAGTCATATTTCTTCATTTATAATCTGGACATGACTTATTTTGTGTGACAAACATTCTATAGTGAGCTACATCCCCAGACTTGAACACCTTCATGAGAAATTATAATATGCAGGCATCCTCATAAGCACAAAAAGTTTTATACATAAATAGAGAGTTAATAAAGTAATACAACACATAAGCACGGTACAGAATAAAATAAAGTGAGCATTGAAGATAATACTAAAACTATGAAATAAGAAGCAGTCAGAACTAGTGAACAAGTCTAGAGGGCCTGAAGATGTAGCTCAAAGGGAGAGCACTTAACTATATTTGACACCATAGTTTCTATCCCCAGCGTGTGTGTGAGTGCGTGTGTGTGCACACACGCACACACACACACACAGGAATTGATGTGAATGGAACAGGAGTAAAATTCATCAGACGTGATGGTACAGGCTTTAATAAAAGCACACAGAAAGCAGAGGTAGAAAGTTCAAGGCCAGCCAGAGCTACATAGTGAGAGACTGTTTTAAACAACAACAACAAAACTCATCTGAAAAAAAAAGAACATCTGGCACCAGAAGTTAAATAGCTACTCAGCATCATTCTATACTAAATGCAATCAAATGGAGTGATGTTATTTTTATTCGATCTGACAAGGGTATCTGCACTTCACTCCATGGAGGCACTGATGTGAGGAGAAAACAGATTCACCTACCAGTGATGATCACAGCTCTGCAGACACAAATGTGCCCCAGCCTGTTTATCTCTGGCTTCCTGGAGCTATTTTAAAGAATAATGTGCACTCGTCTATGCAGTGATTAGCTTGGCAACAATGACAGAAAATAAAAGGAGGCTGTTTCCCCTATCTTAATGGGGAAAACCTATATGTTATATAACTCAGTGTTCAGAGACATGTAGCCAAATTGTATTGCATGAGGAATGTGGAATGGAGATGGTGAAGTAAGCCCGATAATTGAGCCTTTACCAGATGAGGGAACATCCCATTTTCATCTTGTTTATTTGTTTCACAGTTTTGCTGCTTTTACATTGTGACTACAACTCTTTTCAACCACAGTAGTAATAATGTATTTATACCATTTTAAAAGTTGATTAAATAGGGCTGAGAAGATGGTTCAGTACCCTGTAAAGCCAGATGCACAAAATGGTGCATGCAGCTAGAGTTCATCTACAGTAACAAAAAGCCCTGCTTTTTTTCTCTCTCTCTCTGAACCAATAAATAAATAAATATTTTTTAAAGTTACTCAATATTGAACAATCAGAATGAAAGCAGATGCTTGACAGCACAGTGCTAAGTGCAGAAACACAAAGAAAAGGAAAGAAGCCGGGCATGGTGGAGCACGCCTTTAATCCCAGCACTCAGGAGGCAGAGGTAGGAGGATCACCATGAGTTCAAAGCCACCCTGAGACTACATAGTGAATTCCAGGTCAGCCAGGGCTAGAGTGAAACCCTACCTAGAAAAAAAAAAAAAAAGAAAGAAAAAGAAAGTAGGGTGTTAGCAGTGTTCTGAATGACATAATACTAAAGAAACTGAACAATTAAAATTATGCCTAACTTGTTATTGTATCAAGGATCAAAGGAAAATAATTTTACAGAACATTTTTAGGGAAATGATACAAATTAAGTTTAGGGACTGAAAATAGTATTATAGGAATAATGGATTTGAACACAAGAATATAATCAAGGTTTTTTAGTACAGTATACTTAATGTTAGAAAATACACATTTCATTTGAAGCAGTAATAGCTTATAATGTGTGGCACTCAATACTATATAGCTCCACAAAAATCTATCTAAATTTATTTCTATCAATCTCTACTATGTATCATCTATCTATCAATCATATATCATTTATCTATCTATATATCATCTACATATATACAGAAAGTATAAACCAAAAGTGCCACAATATTAATTTTGTTATTCTAGTAATAACTGAACTATGTATCAAATAAAACTTGTGAGGAAAGAAAAATACATAACAAGCAAAAGGAAAAAACTAAAAAATAAGAAAAAGCAACAGATTATGGCCACAATAATCTCTAATGAATTTAACTATGCTTCAATTTCCTACCAGTAAACGAAAAATAAGTATATTTCTTTAAAGCATTTATATTGTCCACAATCTTCTGCAAAGCTCCTCAAATTATAAAATGTTTATTTCTTCCTATCAATATGACCATTGCTCTTAGAACAGTGAGGCCAGTCAGCTTATGCATCTCTTTCAGACTCAAGGAGCACAAAACACATCCTTTTATTGAAATATTTCTAATTATACTCTTGGATGAAAGAAATTCTGGAAGAGCCTTTTGGCTGCTCATTGATTCATCTCAAAGATGTTCAGATGCTATAAAAGTGCAGGAAAGCTTATTGGATTTTGAAAATACTGATTCCAAATCAGATAACAGACGTTTTTATTCAAGAAGGTCCTCTTTGAAAATACAATCTGTAGTTGATTACATACTGAATTTGTTTTTTTCATTTCTAATCTAGAGTCCTAATGAATGGGTCTTTCATGGACCTTGAGGCTCATATATGTATGAGAGAGGAAACAGCAGATATGAAGACCGAATATTGCAAGAAACTTTTCCAATCCAGACAAGATTATAAGGTGCATTTCCTAAATATGGAAATATGGTATGGAATTTCCCTTAATAATAAGGTAAATTGTAACATCCCTATTCCCTTATTCTTTTAGATCTAGATAGCCATTTTTCCCTATTTGTTACAAAGAGCCTTCATGAGGATCTTAGAAAAGGTGAATAAGCTTGGGACTGGCTCATTAATATAGACTATTGTCCCTTCTTAGTTATAAATTATTGTCAATTCCACTAAGACTGCTGTTTGGAGGATTTTGTTTTCTGCTTTGCATAAAGAGTATCTAAATTTCCCCAAACCAATGCACTTATGTTCTTTTACTGCAATTCGCCTAAATAACACTAATCATTTAACACCAATCACAATATATTAATTTATAGAACACCCCAGTCGGATCTGAGGGAGTCCTCACTAAAAGAAGTAAGAGTGTTTGGTCACAAGGGAGTGACTTCCAAATAGGCAACTTAGGTTGACTTGTTCATTTGGAAGTTTAAGAGGACAGTGAGTTATAAAATAACAATGTTTTGGGGGGCTGCAGAGATTGCTCAGTGGCTAAGGCACTTGTCTGCAAAACCCAGTGACCTGACTTTGATTCCCCATTACCCAGGTAAGACAGATAAATAAAGTGGTACATGTATCTGGAGCTTGTTTGCAGTGGCTAGAGGCCCTGACCCATTCTCTCTCTCTCTCTCCTCTCTCTCTCTCTCTTCCCTCTCTTTGCTTGCAAATAAATTAAATAATAAAAATATTTTTTAAAAAATACAATGTTGGGCTGGAGAGATGGCTTAGCTGGTTAAGGCACCTGCTTGAAAAAGCCTAAGAACACTTTTTCAATTCCCCAGGTCCCACATTTAGCCAGATGGAAATGTGATGCAAGCACGCAACATAACACATGTGCACAAGGGGGCACACATGTGTCTGGAATTTGTTCACAGTGGCTGAGAGGCCTTAGCATGCCCATTCTCTGCCTCTTCCTCTCTCTCTCTCTGTCTCTCTCAAATAAAAAAAAAATACAATGTCATTCATATATTGCCCCACTATAGAAAATAAATGTACATGTTCACCAATTGATAAGCAAAATGTGAAAGATCTATAAAATAGATTTTTATGCACTAATAATAGTATATCTAATAGTGGTAGTGCTATATAATATGAATGAAAAATAACAGTCACAGAGCATCCACAGTTATATGAGCCCATGTACATGAAAATCCAGACCATGACACTGTATTAAGAAGGACAGATGGGTAGGAAGAATCCCTCAGGATGGAGTGAACTAGGGAGTTGTGGAAGATGGACTAGGGTTGCCTTAGACAGTGGTGAAAATGCTTACTGTGATCATGGCTGCAGAATTCCACGAATATACTAACCCCAGTTAAATGTACCCTGGACAGCAATGAACTACGTAATGTGTAGTTATGTTTTAAAGCAAATTTTTAAAAATTAATTGTCTTAAAAGCAACTGTGTCCCTGAACTTTGATCAGACACTGTATAAATAAACCCCCATAATGGCTATAAGCAAATGAATACTAAAGAACACTATGACAGCAGTATGCAAAATGTGTTATGTAGATATCCAGAAACTTCCCTCTCTGGTTTGTATATCTAAGTGGTGACCTAATGCTTATGTAGTCTCTTAAACAATGCACAGTAGGGAAGTGGCTGTGTAATACTTGGCAAACATCAAATTCCTGATTATAGCTTATCAGCTTCATGACAGTGTATGAGAACTCAATGTCACCATTCTGGAATGCAGTTGCAGCCATCCTCACAAGACAGCCTTATATTAAACCCTCCCTGAAAGACAAATTTATTGTCACACAATACCTTCTCTGTAACAGAGGACTTTTGTTAAAAAAAATTCTTTATTTTAAAATAATATTTCTAATTATCTTAAGGAATTTCACAAGGCTGTCAAATTTCTATAACTTTATGATTTTCATGAAATATGCTATGTGCCTATCAAACTGCCCTTTATCTGTGTCAATACTCACAGAGGAGTAGTCTTCTACTTAATTAGAGAAGCTTTTCTTTGCAGATGGCAGTGACTCTCAAGGTGACCCAAAACTCATCAAAGTGCTGAGAATAAGTGACTGTGGAGTATTCAACCCTAAGTGAGACAATGATATCAGCCCATGGCTCAGAAAACAAGGTGGAAGAGAGGCCAGCAATAGTGTGAGAACCAAAGGATGGGGAGAAGTGCTGTGGAATGCTGCCGTCCAGGCACAGCATTGGTACTGCATCCATGCAACCACGCCTTCCATTTTATGTGGGTACTGAGGATGGAATTTACATTCTCATTCTTCCAAGGAACACACACATGCATACGCTTTCATATACACACACTCATAAAAAAAAAAAAAGAAAGGGAATTCATTTGACTCTTGTAGCGGTTTATTTCCCCCAAGTCCATAATCACCATCTCTACTTGACACTTAAAGCTTAAGAATCAGGGCAATGTGTATAATGAATAAATGCAGCCAGTGACTAATTTGTCTCAGACCCTGAGGAACATTTTGCTATTTACATTTTGTCAAATTTTTGTGACCTTTGGTCGAGACATGTCACTTCACAACATTTACTCAAAATATATTTATTTACACTTAGTTCTGAATAGGACATAATGTGAGTGCTTGAGTCACAGCTTTTGCCATGGAAATTATTTTTTGTGTGCTTGCAGAAAAAGAAAAGCTGAATAAAACAAGGATACGGGCAAACTTTCTTCCTAGTCTTGATCCTTAAAAGTCCTCAATCATTTGTGTTCAGTAATGAGTTCAGTAATCTCTTGCCTCTGGCAAGGAGAAACGATGTACCTGGTAGAAAAGCACATTTTACAGGCTTCTGTTACCTGTCAGTTAAAGACTATGAGCTTAATAGATGCAAAATTACTGCCATAGAAGACACTGCTCTTGGGCACTGTGCCTAGTCACAATGGCAGTGAACTGATTCTGTGCTGAAGAGATGGCTCAGTGAGCAAAGTTTGGGCTGTGCAAGCATGAGAATCCGAGTTTAAATTCTCAGCACTCTTGTCAAAGTTGGGCATGGTGGCATGCTCCTGTAATCCTAGCATTGGGAAGTAAGAAACAGAGCTTGCGAACTAGCTAGTCCAGCTGAGTCATATACTGAGTTTCAGGTTTGACCCTGACTCAAAGATAAGGTTGAAGACATCTGGTACTGACTACTCACCTCCACACACATGCACACATGTGCAGGCATACCACATGTACATGATATGAATGTGCCTACTCTCTCATATACACTCATAAAAAAAGAAAGGGAATTTGCTGCACACGGTGGCACACACCTTTAATCCCAACACTCGAAAGGCAGAGGTAGGAGGATCGCAGTGAGCTCGAGGCCACCCAGAGACTACATAGTGAATCCTAGGTCAGCCTTGGCTAGAGTGAAACCCTATCTCAAAAAACAAAACAAAACAAAACAAAACAAAACAAAACAAAAGGAATTCATTTGACTCTGGACTCTGGTAGCAGTTGATTTCCCCCAAGATCATAATCACCATCCCTATTTGAGACTTAAAGCTTAAGAATCAGGGCAATGCGTATAATGAATAAATACAGCCAGTGACTAATTTGTCTCAGTGCCCTATATGTCCAGGCAGCTTAAAGGTTCCACTGCCCTCCCACCTTGAAGGAATTAGAGTGGAGTGGTACATAGCCCATGTGTTAAGAAATAAAATACAAATGTGGAACAGTGGTCCTGTCTGAAAAACAAGGCTAAGTCCTTAATTTTACCTTCAAAGTGCATTTTTGTTATTGTTGTTTTGTTACAAAGATTTTTCTTGATCTTTCAGCAGAAGTTTTCATTTGCCTTAATGTGTGACAGATGGAGAGATGCATCCAAGGCAAGTCATAACCCTTGTCCTCCAAGAACAGTGAGAGGAACAGGGCTCAGAGGTCATGCCACTTATGTGCTGTGTCATGTGAATAAAGGTGACTTCTCTAATTCTGAATGTCTGTGTGAAAGTTATGGATCAGAAAATAAAACATTTCCTGCGTTGGAGAACCGTTTTCTTGATTCCTTGTACACCAAAGACTAAATATACAACAATACAATTCACAAGAGTTCCACTGGGTGGGATGATTGGTGCCTTATCACTACTCTGGTGTATAAAGAAATGGATGAGTTATCAACCATAGATTTTGTCATATTCAAAGATATTGCCTATTCCTATTCTATGGCACTAGGTTATCTGTCCTTCCCGAGTGTTTAAGGAAGAAGAGAGTATGCCTGGGATTTAAGAGTGGTGTCACCCATCCAGCTCTTATTATTTACTCAGACAATGAAAGACAATATCACCATAGCTCTACACTGATATTAGTAGTTATTTCATTGGAGGGGACTAGAATATGAATTAAATGATACTATGGTGATAAGTTCACTCATGTATATGTTTGGTGGTTTGAATTTTTTGGTATTTTCTGGATATTAAAATATATAAAGTCCGAAAATGAGCATCAATAATGAGGTAATTCCTGGTTGTTATGTCCACATATCCTAGTTGACCAACAGATTTTTATTGTATACTGTTTTACTTCTTTGATTTTAAATAAAAATAGAAGAAGGAATATCAGAATCTACCATGTCATCTTCCCAGAGCAAGTAGGCTGGAATTTCTCTTTCGCCAGGTCTAATGAGAACTGGTGGACACTGACATTTTCTCTTCTTCAAGAACACAAAAGATTGTCTACATCAGTACTTTTCCCCAGAGTCTAAGCAAAATTAGATTTTAAAATAACAACAAAAACAGCACCATAAGCACAACCAGAAGTCTATAAATTATGTGTTGCTGGCATGGCCATATATCATATGTGAGTAACTGGCTGTGATCTGTCCATTTATATAAACTCTAGAGTTTGAGATTAGCTGCTATTTCAACAACAAATAATTTCAAATATTATTCGATGATAAAGGAAGAAGAAATCACAAAAAGCAAGGGGTGTACTTCATGCTACTTCATGACTCAATGATATGCACTTCATAGTTAAGCCAATTAACATTGATCCAAGTACATTTAATCAGACTTTGGCATGCCAACAATTCAATTAGGCTCAAGATTCCATAGAAGCTATATTATTACCAAATGGCATGAAAAGATGCTTTATTTTATCCCTTGGTTTCTTTTTAAGGAAGAACAGATTGCAAAGTTGGAGGTTTTCCAGTAATTCAAAACATTCAATGTCAAATGAGCTGTTACTCATTGATGCAAAAAAATATTTAAGAATGAGCATAATGTAACATTTTAGAACATGCTCAGAAATTATTAGATGCTACACATATTTGGCTCTGAAGAAACAATTAAATTTGGAGATCATTTAAAAATGATATATGGTAGTTATGGCTAATACTAAAATTATACTCTAAAGTTTAGAAATAATATTAAAGAATTCAGCTTTATTTAACTAAGAATAATACCTTGTAATAAAATGCCTTGCAGAACAAAAATCAACATTTCTATTTTAGTAAGTAGTTTCTAGTGTTTGAAATTTGATACACTGGAGATGTGAAAGTGTCCTCATGAGCAATCTTTATCCTTAAGTATGTTAGAAGTAAATGAATAGTCTCCAGAATAGGAGAATCTAGTTATTATGTTCCTGAGGTCCTCAAGACAAAAACAGTACATAGAAATGTCTTAGCTACAACATAATATTCGGTAATTAAAATGTTAATTAATTAATTAATTAATTTAACACTTAAAACATATTGACAGAATATTTTATATTTTCATTTTAATATTTGATTCATTTATTTGTGTGAAAGAAAATGAGTGTATGGGCCCACCCGAGCCTCCTGCTGCTGGAAATTAACTCCTGAGGCAAATACTGCTTTGCGTATATGCCTTTGTGTAGGTACTGGGGACTCAAACCTGGACCATCAGACTTTGTAAGCAAGTGCCTTTAGCCACTGAGCCATCTCTCTAGCTGCCCATATTTTTGTTTTGTTTTGTTTTTTTTTCTTTTCGGTTTTTTTTTTTTTTTTCCCGAGGTAGGGTTTCACTCTGGTCCAGGCTGACCTGGAATTAACTATGTAGTCTCAGGGTGGCCTCGAACTCATGGCGATCCTCCTACCTTTGCCTCCCGAGTGCTGTGATTAAAGGCGTGCCCCACCACTCCTGGCTTCCATATTTTAATTTAATGTCTATAAGTTTCTAGTACTGTATCTTGTTTTATTATATTTCTTTACCAAATTTAACCATGTTTATTAAATTTCACCATGTTATTCAATAGCCAGGTTTTTCATTTGATTTCTTTTCAGTATTATTTGTCTTCTATTTCATTGCTTTTTCCTGGTATTTCTTTTTTTTTTCAAGATTTTATTTTTATTTATTTATTAGAGACAAAGAGAAGGATTGAGAAAGAGAGAGAAAGAGAGAGAGAGAGAGAAACAGTGAGAATGGGCACACGAGGGCCTCTAGCCACAGCAAACGAACTCCAGACGCATGTGCCACCATGTGCATGTGGCTTACGTGGGACCTGGAGAATCGAACCAGGGTCCTTAGGCTTTGCCGGCACGCACCTTAACTGCTAAGCCATCTCTCCAGCCCTCTTTCCTGGTATTTCTTAATGGTTCCTTTCTTCTCTTACATCATTTAATTTGCCTTTATATTTTTTCTAGATTTTTATATTAGATACTTATATCATTGTTAAAATCATCCTATTTCCTCTTAAAACTTAAGAGTTATGTTGTTTCCATATTACAGAGTCAAAGGTGGGTCACAATCAAATATCACATGCACTGTTCGACCCTGCAAGTTTGGCCCTCTTAGTTTCTGATTGTTTCTTTGTCAGTCTTTCTTGGATCACCCATGTTCATAAGAGACTTTTCTTATACTTGTGCAGGGTTTATATTAGGGAGATTTTAAAACCCTTGTAATTCTCTAGAATGGTTATTTTTTTTTCTTTATGCTAAGGAACTCCAGACTTCATGCTTGCACAACAAAAAATTCTCTTACACAAGGAGCTATCTCCTCAGCTCAAGTTATTTTCAAAGTTTCCACTTTAAATTTCCAGTTTCCCTGTTGCTCTGAAATCTCTGGTCATTGCATTCAGCATACTTGTTAAATCCTTCATTCAATAAAACAGTAATTGTATAGTTCACATGGAAACAACAGCAATCATTCAACAACCATCTCCTCTCATCTTGCTGTCACTTTATTTCTGGTCACTCTTCAGTACCTTTAAACATAGTAGTCTCTCCCTTATCTACAAAGAATAATTTCTAAGAGCCTGGATGGGTGTCTGAAAACAAGGATAGTCTGAAACACTGTAACTGAGAACTTAGCAGGCTGTGGCCTTAATTTTGTACTTTGAGGTATAAGAGAAAATGTATCGTGAATTTATTTTTGCTTGACATTTTTCAACTTAATGGAAACACTTCGTGGTTTTTCGTTAGTATATTGAATTTGTCTGCCTGAAAATTCTGGTAATTTGTAAAGGTGGACATGATGTACAATGAGATGATTCTGCAGGAAGGATGGTATGGGAATTCATCAAAAGAGCCAGAATAGGGCTGGAGAGATGGCTTAGCGGTTAAGGTGCCTGCCTGCTAACCCTAAGAACGCTGGTTCCAATCTCCAGCAGTTCCAATCTCCAGGTCCCACGTTTAGCCAGATGAAAAGAGTGACGCAAGGGTGCAATGCCGCACTTGCCCACAAGGGGTGCACCCATCTGGATTTCATTCACAGCAGCTGAGAGACTGCTGGCGTGCCCATTCTCTATCTGTCCCCCTCTCCCTCTCTGTATGTCTCTCTCTGTGTCTCTCTCCAAAAAATAAATAAATAAATAAATAAATAAATAAATAAATAAATAAATAAATATATTTTAAAAAGAGCCAGAATAGAATGTTGGGCAGTTTGGATATTTGGCCCCATAGACTCAGTTATTTTTTGGTAAAGCTCCTACTTGAGCCTCTAGAAGACAGATTCCTGCTAGATGTGGCATGTCACTGGGGACAGATCTTACTGTCCAACCCTCGGGTATGTTTGGGGGCTGATCTGAATTCCAACTCAAAAATGTGGAAAGAGCAGTTTGAGCTCTGGAGGTTAACCCTGTTTTGTGGTTCTGGCTGTTGGGAATTTCTCTTTACATTTTCATTTTCTTCATTTCCAAGTAGAATACAAAATAAGAATACAATTTGCTATGTTATTTGTGTTGATCAGTTTCACATTAATAAAACAGATGTGTGTGATATCCCACTTATAGAAAGAAAAGGCTTAGTTTGACCTAGGACTTCAGGGATTTCATTCCTTTTTTGCTTGAATTTGTGATGCAACAGAGATAGCAGAGAGTTCATGGGCAACAGCTTAGAGGAACAGGAAAGGGATGGAGTCCCAATGTCTACTACAGGAGAATGCATTTAGTGATCAATGATTTCCCTCCCCCAGGTCCCTTAAAGGTTATATCAACTCACAAACATTTGAAAGACATTAATGACCTAAATTGTAGCCTTATAGAAACAAATGGCATAAACGGTGTGCTTCGGAAAGTTTTGAAAACATATGCTGTGATAGTTTATTTTCTAGCATCACATTTGTGCTTCAGTTGGGAGAGACTTTCTTTCATGAGCTCATACTTCATGTGAGTTGGGAGAACTTGTGCTGTATAGAAAATTCTGACAAGGAAGTGCCAGTCACAAACTAGTGTCTATTACTGGTCACTATCAATGACTAGTACCACTGATAAAGGATATTTACTTCTTGCATGGCTGCATCTTAAAATTTACAGATGGGCTTGAGAAATGGCTTTGCATTTAAGGTGCTTGCCTACAAAGCCAAAGGACCAAGGTTCAATTCCCTAGAGCCCACTTAAGCCTGATGCTCTAGGTGGAGCATGCATCTGGAATTCGTTTGTAGTGGCTGAAGGCCGTGGCATGCCCATTCTCTCTCTATCTGCCTCTTTCTCTCCTCTTTCTCTCTCTCAAATAAATAAAATTTTAAAATTTAAAGATGATATGAGAAAAAACATACCAAGCATACTCTTATTTTCATGTCTGAACCTAAATTTAATGATAAATCTGACAGCAATTTTCAAAGGTCTGAACATTTATTTTAATCAAGTTAAAACCATTAAATAATTATGAAATCCTGAACATGCTGTACATGTTCATGTACATACTGATTTTTTTCAATGTATATTAGCATATTTGTTCCTAATACAAAGAGTTTCCACAGCTAAATTAGTTAACTTCCCCATTTTTAGAATCCTACTGATATATTCATTAGGAAGAAAATACTTCAAGATATTTTTTTCTCAATAGCTTCATCTAATTATTCTGTCTTTGGTAACCAAGCTATTGAGCAATCAACAAATAACAGGTTGACAGTGTGAGGAATTTCTGCTTGGCTGCAAATGCCCAGAGCTTCTATTTCAAATCTTTTCCTCTAAGGAAATTGCCAGTAATGTGACAATCATCTGTTCTTCTGGTTATGAAAGGAGAACCTGACAGACAGCCTTGTTAATCCATCAGCTTGAAGTACAAGAGGTGGAGGGGATGTCTAGGAAAGAAGTGGGGAATAACCTCAAATCTGAGATCAGAGTCAGGGATGCTGTTTGCAGAGGGGAAATTCTGCAAGAGTCCGTAACCCAGGGTGAGTTCTTATTCACTGCCTACAATTTTCCCCTTTATTCTGTAGTGACCTTGAACATATGTCATACACTTCAGGAAGGCCAAGAAGCAACTGCCCATCTCCTCAGAACTCTTAGAGTGAGAACAACATTAGTGCAAGGAACTACATTTCATCTGGGCTGCTTTCCACAGTTTAACATCAGCCAGTTTCCAGGTAAGCTCTGAACCTATATATTGTTTAATGAAAGTGTGTGTGTGTGTGTGTGTGTGTGTGTGTGTGTGTGTGTGTGTTTACTCTGAAGCACCCTCTTTCTAGTCAGAAGACCCGGTTACTGTCTTTTTTAGTTAAGACGCTAGTCAAGGAATTCTGAATTCTACTCATAACCTTTCCTTAGTAAGTCAACACTGTGGTCTGCTAGTCGTTACTACCTCCCTTACTTCTATTTGTGCAAATCTCACTGGAGATAGGCTGGTGGGAAAGTCACACATACAGGCTGCCTTTGTTTCCAATTAAAAATCTCAGTCTTTTTATATTCGCTATCCCTGAACTTTTGTTGATAACATACAAAAAAAAAAAAAAAAATAACCTTTCTCTGAAGTCCACTCAAGTCTTTTTTACATCATACCCTTTGAGAACATCACAGCATTAGGTTACCCTCCACTTAAGGAAATAAAGCCACTGAATTTAGCTTTACAGATGATTGGATAATGTCTGGCCTATTATATTATGTTTGTGAGCTTGACTTTCAGAGTTGTAATTTTTTTCAAATTGAGCAATATAGACTTGCAGCATGCATCTGCAGTTGAGGGCCCAAGGGTGCATTGAAGTTCTTTTCTTATCATGTTTGACATACCCATACATACACACATATAGATATAGATATATTCCTTACTCATAATTCCTTTGACCATACTCATAATAAATATATGTTTATTTACTGTATATTAGTATTCATATATATTCTATATATTTATTATATAGATTAATATGTATTTATTATATAGATTAATATATATATATTTTCTTACTCATAATTCCTATCTTTGACCAGTATCTAATTCTACCAAGTACCATAGCAGAACATATAAATTGACTCTAATCATATCTAACATAAAATTACTTTTGCATGTTTGCATGTATTATTTTTGTATTTTCTCTGTAATTCTCTAGTATTTCTTGGATTATTTTACTTTGATTCTTTTTCACAGTTAGCATGCAATCATTTCATTGGCTAGACTTATTACAGTTTGATACTTCCTTCTTGCACTCAAGGGAATACACTATAGAGTGTGATACAGCCATAAATAAAAATACACCATTGATTGCTAAGAACTATAGACAACCGAAGACCACAATATTTAGCAAAGTATAGTTTAGCACTGCAGTTTCCTCTCATTTACAGGCCACAGATTTCTTTGTAGGCACATTACATATGATGTGAAATCAGAAGGGAAACAAGGGGAGGGGTGATGGCTTCTGGGATGAGAGAAGAGGTGAGGGTCCTAATGGAACAGGAGGAGCAGGGTTGAAGTCGAAGAACGAACTGAAAGAAATTGTCTACCTGAAACCTGGCACCATGTATGATGAATTTCAAACACCAACAATGCTCTGTGTTGTGTGCTGACATGAAGCTGAGATTTGACGAGCATTGCTCTAATTTTAACATTCATGATTTCACAATTCATCATTCCTACACATGATTCCTGTCCTTGACTGGTATCCAGTTCCACCAAGTACCATAGCAAAACATGTAAAATGACTCTAAAATAAAACTGCTACATCATTCTAGGACATACTATGGCAGGAAAGAACTTTATTTTAAAGTGTGATTGACATTTTTCTATAAATATATCATATAAACAGACCCTAATTTGCTTTATTTAAAGACCTTACATATAACTATTACTAGCAAACTTCTGAGGACATAAAGTTTTAAAATAAAAATAAACACCAAGTTGTTTATGCATACTCCAAAAAAGTTTGAGTTGTTACTTTTTAAAGTTAAACATTTTTTAATATATTATTCATCCAAAATTTTACCAGTGGGTAAAAACATCTCTAGATAATTCCTTATTCTGAAAACCGCATAAGTTGGAGTGTTTGCATATCTTGTGTCATGAATATGAAATATCTTTTAAAATGCATTGTGAATATTATCACAGAGTCTTTATAAATCAGATCAGAGCATCCAACTGATGTTTTTAAGTTATTTCTCTCCAAAAGAGTATGGTAATGAAAAATCATATACACATGGCAATAGTATAATTCCTTTACACTTAATCATTTAAAGTATATTCAAATTCTGTGCCACACAGGAATGTTAGATTTTCATTAATACTGTGGATTTTCTTCTCAGAATACCAAAGTTTAAATTCTGACTTTGTCACTCTTACCTTTATGTATGACTTGAGAAATTGTTTTAGCAACTGTCTCACCCAGTTCCTTATCTACAAAATGATAATAGTACTTCGTCTTAGACATATGGAGATTTGTTTGCACACAGTTTTCTAATAGTAATAATGTAACTTGGAATAGAATATCAACTGGAGATTTGTAGAAATAATTTCCTGCATAACATCTGATGTTAACATTTCATTTTCAAATATTTTATTTATTTATTTTTTTTATCTATCTATCTATTTATTTAAGAGAGAGAAAGAGGCAGATAGAGAGAATGGGTATGCCAGGGACTCTAATCACTGCAAAAGAACTTCAGACATATATGTCACCTTGTGCATCTGGCTTACATGGGTACTAGGGAATCAAACCCGGGTCCTTAGGCTTCACAGGCAAATGCCTTAATGCTAAGCCATATCTCCAAGCCAACTTTTCATTTTCAATGAGAGGTTTAATCAATAATATATCTTTCAGAATAAGGTAATAATTATTAAATATGAGCTTTAGTTAGTCATAGAAGAATAGCTGGCTTAATTTTAATGGGACCATTAAGCTAATAGAGGCAGCAGCTGTAGAGCTGAAGCAGTTGAAAAAAAGCTTTAAAAATGGAAATAATTCATCTGAATCATTTCACACAAAATGTAGACTGATTATTTCCTTCACTATCATAACCTTCGTGTTATGATATATCTAAGGTCAACTTGAGTTTCTGCATGAAAGGACAATGAAAACCAACAGTGATAATGCTTTCATCTATAAGGTCATATCTCTGTTAAAAGGTGAAAACCCCATAGGAGGATAAAGAATATTTCCCATGCCTCTCTCAGCTTTCTTGAGCACTAATAGAATTTCTTTTCCCCAAATGCTTTGCTTCTTTAGGATTGTGTTTTATTTATTTCTTCATGATCTCTTTTCTTCATCATCATAAGCTATCTGATTACAGAAAAAAAAGATGATTCTGATGTGATACCCATTCTCTTGACTAAGTGATAAGAGGCAAATTTGGTGTTATTTTCAATGTCTAAGATATTAACATCTTTTGAGAATGCCTAATATTTGAAAAAAATCACAGAAGTTTAAGTCTTTTCTTTTTTATTTAATTTATTTTCTATTGACAACTTCCATAATTGTGGACAATAACCCATGGTATTTCCCTCCCTCCCCCTATTTTCCCCTTTGAAACTCCACTCTCCATGATATCCCCTCCCCCTCTTAATCAGTCTTTCTTTTATTTTGATGTTATCATCTTTTCCTCCTGTTATGACAGTCTTGTATAGGTAGTGTCAGGCACTGTGGGGTCATGGATATCCAGGCCATTTTGTGTCTGGAGGAGCACATTGTAAGGAGTCCTACCCTTCCTTTGGCTCTTACATTCTTTTCACCACCTCTTCTGCAATAGACCATGCACCTTGGAATATGTGATAGAGATATTTCATTGCTAAGCACTCCTCTGACACTTCTTCTCAGCACCATTGTGCCTTCTGGGTCATCCCAAGGTCACCACTATCTAAAAAGAGAAGCTTCTCCAACCAAAAGTGAGAGTAACATTAAGATATGGGTAGGAACATTAAAAGAAGTGCTTAGTAGGCAGTTTTATGAGCACAGTATATGTATTTAGCCATACACCAGCAGATGTTATACCCCTAGGGCTCATGACTACCTCTATTGTAGGTTTTTAGTATCAAGGATGTATTTCCTCCCACGAAACGGGCCTCCAGTCCAACTAGAAAGATGCTGATTTCCCCATAACAGACATGCCCCTATTGTACCCAGGCGTGGTGGTGCATGTCTTTAATCCTAGCACTCAGGAGGCAGAGGTAGGAAGATCACCATGAGTTAAAGGCCACCCTGAGAACTACATAGTGAATTCCAGGTCAGCCTGGGCTAGAGAGATACTGTACCTCAAAAAAAAAAAAATGCTAAAGGGTTTGAAGGAATATTAACTTGAAATATTTTCATATTCTGTCTCTCATTTTATCTTCTTCTAAGATGGTCATCTTTTGCCCTTGAGTTCTTGCTCAACTCTAAAAATAGGAACTTATTTTTGAGCTAATTTTGTTCTTTCTCTCTCTGGAAGTAAAGAGAAAATTTAACTCATACTCTCTAACTAACCTAGTTTTTCTATTGTCATAGCTGCCAAACTTGCTACATTTAATAATCTAAAAGAGTTATGATGTACTATGATCTCATTTTCTTCTTATAATTTTTTTTATCATTTCCATAAAATCTGACAACTCATAAGGAAGACTGAAAAACATAAGTGTTGACTTGGATGAGTGTATTCTTGCATTTTCCCAGGTAGAGAATGAATGGTAGCAGAGAGGACACTAGGACTAGTGTTTATTCTTGGCTTATGCTTTTTTCTTCATAAATACATTTTTTAATTTGGGGGATTAAAGCATAACAGATCAAATCTTTTTAAATAATCGCCTGAAAACATTGTGTTTTCTACTCCTTTCAAAAGCCTATTTCTCTTCTTTGTCATATGATGCTAATGTCTTAGAAAACAAGCAAGAGGAAATAAGGCAAGTCTCTTAATTAGAAGGCATGGCTTTGAAAAAACTAGTCATATAAATAAATAATTGCTTTTCTTACTTTGACAGAATAATTGGAATTAGGAGAGTTAATATCTCAGATTCAGAATATGCATGCCTTTCTTTACATAGTGCTATTTTGCTTGTATGACTTTTTCTGTTTTCTTCTTTGATTAATTGTTCAATGCAATATTACATTGAATGCAGTCATGTCACTACCAGCTCCTTATTTCACACTGTGGCTAAATGAAGTTCAGCTTGAATGTTCTTTAAAGGCCGTGTGCTCCCCCAGTGGCACCATGTCACCAGCTTGTGCTATTAAGAGGTTTTAGCTCCTTTAAGAGATAAAATCTCAGGAGAGGAAGTTAGGTCATTGAAGGTAGATTCCCTTCCTTGGATTCTAAGACCCCAGTTCCCCAGTTCTCTATGCTGCTCAGTTACCATAAGGTGAAGTTCTGACTTTGCTATAACCACCATGTATTGAAGGTGATAACTACTTGTCATTTATTGTGACATTGGGTTTTACTGAGATCAGTTTATAATTGCATTCATTCATTAATTATATGGGATCAAGACACAGGTACATGTTATTTTATCCATTGATTTTTTTCATTGGTTAGGCAGTATTTTCATCTCCAGAAATTCTAAAGTTAAGATATTTTTCCTGTGACATTATGGGGATGGCAGGGGATATGTAATGATGAGGTCATTGTGTCTCCCAGCTCCCTCATTGGGACTAACTTCACCAACTGCGTATGACAGAAGTGATTGAAATTATACCAAAACATTGTCACTAACTCCCACCTTTTCCTCTTCAATGGGATAACACAGGTGTTTTCTATTAGAACTTAGTCACTGTGGTATAAGGAGGCCAAGTGACGAAGCCTTCTGTTATTGTATACATTGGTCTGCATGTAAAATGCCCCCATAGCCATGTGTATGAATACTTAATCCACTAGGCAGTGTTGTCCTTGAAAGTTGTGGAGCCTTTAGGAGGTGGAGCCTTGCTGGAGGAAACGTGTCACTGGGGACAGACCTTGAGGTGTTATAGTCCCTTCCCACTTGAGGTTCTTCCTGTCTATTTCCTGCAGATGTGTCAAAGTGAAACCAGTTTTCTGCTTCTGCCATACTTTCCCTGCCATGATTGATGGGCTTTACCCTGTGGAACCGGATGCCAGAATAAACCTTTCCTCCTTAAACTGATTTTTGCCAGGTATGTTGTCCCAGCAGTGAGAAAATACCAAATGCAATGAATCAGCTGAAGTTCCTCTCAGTAATTATCAGTGGCCACCAGCTACAGGAATAAATGGTGCTATTTCTTCACTACAGATGACTCTATCCCCTGCAAAATGATGCACCACCAGTCTCTGAGCCACATAAGTTGATGCTGTATTGAAAAATAGGATTTTCTGTTTTGAATCCTAAATAAATTGTACATTTGTGAGCAAAATAAATTATTGTTGTGGCTTTATGCCACTACATTGCAGGTGGTCCCTGATGCAGCCACAGCTCACTAAAGCACATACTGGTATTGTGTTTGAGAACATAAAAGATGCAGGTTCCTTTCCTAGCTTTACTATGTGCTATTTAAGCACAGATACTGAAAACATCTACCTGATATATAACTTCATTCAGACAGGCAGGGCACATAAACTATAATTAATCTCAAGAAAAAAATGTGTATCTCAAATCAGAGACTACATTACAACCAAGATGGTAAAGAATGTAAATCTTGCTGTATTTATCATATAGCAGAATTTGTAATAGAAATGTTGAATTTTAATAGAGATTATAAAAATTCACCCAGTAGTGTATTATCATCCAAATTAAATTTCATGTCTTTATTTTAATTTTTTTTTCATTACAAAATCATTAGCTCTGTCAGTTCTGAGTAAAAGAATATGACATATGACATAAAGTAAGTGCTGACCAGTCATCATAACCTTAAGTCACATTTTATCAAATATATAGAAAATATCAAACATTTGTTGAATATCTTGAAAGAAAATGAACTTGTTTTTCCTTTTGGCATATTTAGTATTTCACATATACCACTGGAGCTCACTCTGTGCAGTGATGTAAACTATGGAAGAAGCATTCTTCTACATATATGATTTAGTTTTTCTAAATATACAGTTTTAAATATTTATTTTTGCCAACCAATCTATAAAAGAAAGATGTAATCTTAATTAAGTTTCCTAAAACTGGAAGAAAGTCTATGGAAACAGCTAGATGATACTTGGTGTACCAGGGTCCAGACTACCCTATTCTTATTGAAAACTGTTGGTACTTCTAGATAATGTGGAGTTCATGATAACCACTAAAACATTTGGTTCATGGGTCTGTAAGCAGACCTATCACTATGTGGGAAATCTCTGAAAGTGGGAAGGATAATCTACCATAGGGCATCCTCAGAAGCCCTAAATCCTGGACCATATAAAGTGATATTTGTACTAGCAATGAAAACCTCTGTCCTGGGGCTCAGGAAAATTGAAAATAGGACTGTGATATGCAGATATGTGTAACCATTTCAGGTCATTCAGATGATGTGGCAACAGAAGAAAAAGCAAGCCAGGTATTAAACAAGAAGTCCAAGTTAAGAGAATATGAATTCAGACAATGTAAGTATATTTTTACTTACAGAGTAAAAAATAAATATTATAAGGGATATTTATTACATTATCTTACAGCATACATGTTGGGCAGTTCAACAATGGTTATCTTTAGGCTAGAGAGTTGGAGAACCTGGGAGAAGCTAAGCCCATGAGTCTGGATGCCTCTCCACAACCAATCTGGCACTGAAAGCCTTGAGGATTCCAGGAGAATCCACACTGGAAGGTTAATGAAGCTGGGTTTTGGTATCCATGAAGACGAGCAGCAACATGGCAGGCACACTCACTAGTGAGTAGCATGGGCAGCCAGGCAAGAGGACTTGGGTTGTCTTGGAGCTTATTTATATTTAGTCAACCTGTTATGAGAAACTGAGTCACACAGAGCTGACACCAGAGTTAAGAGTGGAAAATCAGAAAATTTACTCATGTCAAAACGGACTCAGGAAAATAACTTCCAAAGTCTGAGTACTGAGCTCTGATAGCTCAGAGGTTTTATAGACAGTGTGGCAGGCAGTTTGACATCCCCTTGAATTCTTTACACTGTTGGTGGATTATAAGTTTACATGATTTAGGGGCACAAACAGAAAATTCCTTAGCAATCAGTCAGTAATAGAACAGAAAGTTATTGTTTAGGGGTGTTTTTACCCATAGTTTGGTCTTGTAAGATACCTACCTGACCCAGGATGGGTCTCAGCAACACACTTCTGCTCGGTTAAGATAAGAATGGGACAAGGTTGTTTAAGGTCTTTTCATCCTAGGATCTGAGGTATTTGTAAAATGCTGTTCAGCACAGAAAAGGGGAGAGGAGCTTTAGTTGGATTGAAATCTTCACCACAAAGCCTGTAAAGGCCACTCACTCTGAGAGAGGGTCTTACTCCCTCTGACATTCCTTCCTGAAAATGCCATCCACCATTGTCCAAGAGATATGTCTCTTACTCAATCTTAATTTCAACAAGTTAATAACAGAATTTAATTACTATGCTTCTCTATGCCCAACCTTTAATAGATTCCTGTTAGAATTACACATGGCCTCATTGTGGTAAAAATTAAGGAAATTCATATTTTTAAGAAGTGAAAAACAAGTTGAACAGAACCTTGCCTTTATTCTGGTCTCTAACTTGTGATCAAGACATACCTCTATTTGAGTCACCACTAGTGTTCAATTGACATTTTGTATTCTAAAGTATTTTCCCAGTCCACCTAAAAATGGGAGTTTTTCTTTTTTCTTCTTCTTCTTCTCTATATTCAGGGAAAGGGGACCATTATATTAATTTACTTAATCTGTACCACATAAAGAAGCTATGGTTTCTCAAGTTTCTCAAAGTTAATTTCTCTAAACCTGCAGGAAAGAAACACCCTTTTCAAGAGGATAAAAACAGAAATGATGGCTAGCACCAGTGTGCAAGTATTGTTTTCTCTTTCCTTCTTTCTTCAAGCTATTGGTAACCATGGACAGTCATAGCAGGACTTTCTTATTCTATAGTTTTGGCTTATTAATGTACTACAGTGGTTTGCATATGATGTTCCCCATAGGCTCATGTGTCTGAATACTTAATCCCCACCTGGTAGAACTGTTCCAGATGGTTGTGAAAACTTTAGGAAGTGGAACCTTGCTGGAAGAAGGTGATCACTGTGGGAATAGGCCTTGGATCACTGGGTAGGAGTGACTTGAGGTGTTATAGCTATACTCTTTGCCTGCCTGTTTGAAGTATTTTCTCAATCTCTCTCAATCTCTCTCAATCTCTCTCTCTCTCTCTTTCTCCCTCTCTCATTCTTCTCTCCTCCTTCTCTATTTCTCTCTCCCTTTGTCCTCTTTCTTGATGAGGTGACAATGTGATATTGACTTCCTGCTACAGCCATGCTTTCTCTGTCATGAATATAGCTGAACTTTAAGTTTATTTAGAGAGAATTTTGAACCCAAATGTCAATTATCAATATACCCTTGTCTTAGTCAGTTTGTGCTACTGCTATTTATACCTGAAGTCAGGTCACTTTTGAAGAACAGATGTATAATTTGCAAAGTTTAAAGAGCTAGTATATGGAATCTTTCAGATTTGGAATGTGGGACAATCCAGTAACCATTTTTCAAGATGGTACCATGAATGCTCCTGAGAATAGGATGAGAGGAAGACAGAGAACCCTCCTGAAGCTTATTAGTCAATTCATTAGGCAAAAATTTCATGACCTAAACACATCTCCACTAAACCTCATCTCCCAGCATCATTGCATTAATATTGAGTTTCAACATGAGTTAGGTGAGATAAAGCATTCAAACATTACCAAGCCTAGACAAATTTCAGTCATGGGATGGAGGCACTGTCAAATATACTTCTTCCAGTTAAGAATAAGATTGCATTCAATGTTAAGACAGTGGCTACTTGCCCCCAAAGTGATTTCAGATTTAATTTCTTTTCTCAACTTTCCCTACACTCAGGTCTCCTTGTCAAAGGCTAATAGCCACCATTATTCATTTATTGACAATGTATTATTTCTTCTTTAGCTGCTATAGCTAATTATACTAAAAAGTGAAAACAAAGCCAGTTATCATTTTGCTTTTTTTAAACCTGCTTTGACCAATTTTTATACCATGACTTGTTCCCATCCCATTTTTGTGAAGTGTAGTATCCTTGTGTGTTTTTGATTTATTTTCTACTGTATAGCAATAGAAGCAGAAAATTGATTAACAAGTAATTCACAATATTTAAATATAGTTTGTTTTTCATTCCATTATCACTGGATTTAATGGTAAAGCTACAATGCAAACTGAAAATATGACTCTAAGCACCAAAGTATCCCACAGAAATCTGTTATTTCAAGAAAAAGAACAAGATAAGAATTTTTTAATATGCTTATTGGGCTTTAGAGATTGCTCAGTAAGTAAGAAATTTGTCTTCAAAGCCTAAGGACCCAGGTTCAATTCCCCAGTACCCACATAATGCCAGATGCACAAGGTGGTGCATATGTCTGGAGTTCACTTACAGTGGCTAGAGGCCCTGGTGAACCTGTTCTCTCTCTTTCAATCTGCCTGTCCATCTCTCTCTCTTTCATAAATAAATAAAATGTGCTAGTCTATGAGTATAAAAAACAAATATCTAGAAGACAGTTCAACTCCATATCCATTAAGCAAAATATCAATAGCTTTAACACATTGACTATTACTCTTTATGGAATTTTTTTTTTTTTTTTTTTTTTTTTTCGAGGTAGGGTCTCACTCTGTTCCAGGCTGACCTGGAATTAGCTATGTAGTCTCAGGGTGGCCTTGAACTCATGGCAATCATCCTACCTCTGCCTCCCAAGTGCTGGGATTAAAGACGTGCGCCACCACGCCTGGCTATGGAAGTGTTTTCTATCAGTTCCAAACATAAAGACAAAAAGCAAACAAAAGTATAAGATGTGACATTAATAGCACTAACTTCAACTATCTATAAATAATAATTTCAACTTAGACATGAGTTTTGTTAAAAAAATGTTAACAAACAAATGAAATATGTTTTTAAAATAACAAGTATATTTTGGATATATCATGCTTAATTTTTTACATATATTAAATCAAAATATTATGAATTAGGAGCTAAAAGAATAAATAATATCCAAACTTTGATAACATTTTTCTTTCCTCAAAAGGAGGCGCATGGTTATTCTCTTAGTATTCAAAATGAAACCATGTATTTTAAACCGGTATATATTAAAAGAAATTGTGATACATAGTATCGTCACATCTTAAATAAAGACTATAATAAAGTTGCATGACTTTCCTGCATATAAATAGGGTAAAATGACTAACAAAGCAATTACAATAGAGGTAGTATGAATTAAAGGGATTTTAGGTTAGTAATTGGGCACTCATTTGCATATATCTAATATGCATAACCAATTTTATTTTTGATTATAGCACAAATTTCTAAATATAATAGTGTGTCTTGTACAAAGGGTCAACCACACTGTTGAGGACACTATAAATCATGTTCTATGAAGACTATTTGAAGAAATTGAAGAAAGAAGAAGGCCCAACATGATTTTGCAATTGTTTGATGATGCAATTGTTTACTGCCAAAAGAGATTATATTAGCTTATATTTTACACAATGCAGACAATTATTTTTAAACTTGGGGAATGATCAATAAGAGAAATAAATCAATACATTTATTCAAAAGTGAGAGGGAAACAAAGTCATAGTAAAAAGAATTGTTTGGAAGCTTTATTACTCAAATAAATGATAATGCAAAACATCACTGTGGGAGCTGGAAAGGTGGCTTAGTGCTTAAGGCACTTGCCTGTAAAGCCATAGGACCCAGGTTTGATTCCTCATTACCCACATAAAGCCAGATGCACAAGGTGTGCATGCATCTAGAGTTCATTTGCAGTGGATAGAGGCCCTGACACACCCACTCACTCATTATATCTCCCTTTTCTTAAATAAATAAATAAATAAATAAATAAATAAATAAATAAATACATACATACATATTTTTAAGTCACTGTGGTTATTTAAAATGCATATTTCTAGGGTCACCATCACTTACTCTTAAGTTACACTTAATCACAGGGTTCTGTGTGGACTGGAGGTGATTCTAATACACAGGCCCAGTCCATCCACACCTACTCCTCTGAAGAAGGACTCTAGTGGTCTTTTCCTCTCCTCTGTAGGCTCCTCATGTCAGAAGTACTGTTCTGACCACTGAAATTCTAGAACAATTATTATTTTTTTTTCTTGAGGTAGAATCTCAAGCCATTGATGACCATTTGCCATCAATTTGATTTGGCAAAACATGGAATCCAGTCCTTTTAAAAGTTCACACACTCAGAAAAGATCAAATGTTTATGTATGGTCATATTATTTTGATTCAAAATATCTCTTTATCAAAATGCTTACCATTTTACCTCTATAATATGAAAGTTAACAATTTATAAAGACAAATAGTTTCCATGGCAGTGTTATTACCACTTAGCCCCTCACACTCTTTGTGATTCTTACCCACAGACAGCAAAGAAACAAAAAGCCCAGTCCAGTATTAGAACATCTTTTGCTGCTGACTTCCCATTCCCACAGAGAAAAGTTAAGTTTAATCAGATTCTTTGGGTGCAAACATGATATCAAATATATCCTGTGCTAATGTAATCAACAAGAAAAATAGATCCAAGAAAAATAGAACAATCACTATTATTATATAAATGAACTCTGAATCTAAATCTTTAATGGAAAAGTTGAACATAAAAAAATCCTCCAACTTGCAAGAAGTTTCTGTGGATATTTAATGTATGACTAAAACAACCATGAAC
Source organism: Orientallactaga sibirica (assembly GCA_036365145.1). Classification (NCBI taxonomy): domain Eukaryota; kingdom Metazoa; phylum Chordata; class Mammalia; order Rodentia; family Dipodidae; genus Orientallactaga; species Orientallactaga sibirica. Next base: position 20,831,530 of record JAEOAD010000006.1, read on the forward strand.
TATTAACTGGGCAAATAAGAATGATATTTATGGCAACATTACTAAAAGTATATAGAACTTCAGAGAATCCCTTTTAGATAAATGAAAGCTCATGTTATCCCCAAAGAGAAATAAGCTTGCTTCCTTCAAATCAAATTATCCTACTTAATTCAAGCACACTGCAATGAAATTAATCACCATTTTATATAAAAAAAATGTTGATCCTCTCAAACCATTTTGCTAATGTATTGCAGTAAGAATATTTTCCCCAGGGAGAACTAAATCATAGATTAAAAAAGTTCAGAATGTGAACAGATGGAATAGTGTGAGTGTAGAGGTAGGGGTTATTTAATGCTTAAGAATTTTGTAGTCAGATTTCTAGCATTTTAATGATTAGCTCCATTGAATGGCCATACTCTTTCAGGAAAGCTTCTAGGAATTCTGGATGGAATAATATAATTATTATATGTACACATTAAAAAAAGAATCCTCGGGCTGGAGAGATGACTTAGTGATTAAGGCGCTTGCCTCCTGAGCCTAAGAACCCAGTTCCAATCTCTAGTTCCCACGTTTAGCCAGATGCAGTGACACAAGGGCGCAATGCCGCACTTGCCCACAAGGGGGCACACACATCTGGATTTTGTTCACAGCAGCTGAGAGACTGCTGGCGCGCCCATTCTTTATCTGTCTCCCTCTCCCTCTCTCTCTTGTCTGTCTCTCTCTAAAAATAAATTTTAAATAAAGAATCCTCAAGGATGGGAAAAAATCATATCAATTTGGAAGATAATTCTGAAGCTGGGAATTAGTTTAACCATTGTCAAAAGATGGTGGGCTAATACACAAAAAATAAATCATGATTTTGTGTATCAGGGGTGAAAAAATAGATTTTTTGTTGTTGTTTTTCTAGGTAGGATCTCACTATAGCCCAGGCTGACCTGGAGCTCACTATGCAGTTCCAGAATGGCCTCTAACTCATAGCAATCCTCCAACCACTGCCTCCCAAGTACTGGGATTAAAGGCATGTGCTACCACTCCTGGCTGAAATACTAGAATTTTATATGAAGAATACAATAATGTTCACATTAGCAGTCAGAAACGAAACAGGTGTAGTCTGGAGAGATGGCTTAGTGGTTAAGGGGCTTGCCTGCAAAACCTAAGGACCCAGATTCAATTCTCCAGTGTATACAAAAGCCAGATATGCATAGTGGAGCATACATCTGGAGTTTGTTTGCAGTGTCTACAGGCCCTGGTGTGTCTATTCTCTTTGACTGACTCTTTCTCTCTCTCTCTCAAATAAATAAATAATAATAATGAAAGATCTATATAAGGATAACCAGAACATTTTGATGAAAGATCAAAGAAAACCAAATAAATGGAGTTGCTCACAAATAAGAATAACCAATAATGGTTTAGAGGTGAATCCTTCCCAGCTGTAGTACTTTTCTCATTGCTGGATTCAAATACTCAACAACAGCAAACTAAGGGAATACATTACCTACTTTACCAACTCTGTGAACAAATTCCTGACAAGAAACAGATTAAGAATGAAAAAGGCTTGGTTTGGTTTGGTTTACAGTTGCAGGTGCATGCACTCCCTCATGGAAGAGAAAGCATGATGGAAGAAGTGATAAGCCTCTTCTCAGATGACAGCCACAGTTAGGAGGCAGAGTAGGAACTACTTCCCACCCACCAGCGATCCACTTCCTCTAGCAATGGTTCCAGAATATAAAATATACAAAAATACACAAAATATATAAAGGCTCCAAAATCTTCCTGAACAGCATCACAGCTGGGACCACAAGTTCAAACATGTGACCTTATGAGGGATATATTACATTCAAGCTACAATATTCTGACTGCATGGTCTCACTTATCTGCATTTCCTAACCTGGACCAGCTCAAGTTGCCTACATACCTAACAGGCAATTCAATGGCCTACACAATAGACATGAAAGGGTTTGAGAGGAGGGGAAGGAGGGAGTGGGGAAAAACAAACACGAAACTAAATCCAAAATGAAGTGGTACCATAGAAACCTTTATACTTGGAGATAGACTAAAAAATACAACCCTCAGCAGGAGTAAGGTTGGGGGTGGGGCACTTGAAAAGAAGGGCCTTGGAAAGGATGGGATGAAGCCTAACCTTTTTTTGTTGTTGTTGTTTTTTAATCTCTGGCCTATAACTCCCAATAACAAAAATTTGTTGCTACTCATAATGAGCTGTTGATCAGATAGACCTACGAGGTCCCCAAAACAAGACAGGTTTCTGTCAAAGCACATGATTACCCACGTGAGGCAAAAGGTAAGACCATATTGGTGAAGGATGGGAAGATTTGTCTGGAATCCAGAACAGAGCCAGTACCCAGTTAGTCCATCTAGTGCTAGAAAGTGCTACACAAGCTACTGGGGGATATTGGCCAGTAATGGTCTGAGCAACCAGTGGTCTAAGGTTCTCAGGAGCAAACATCCTGACAGGATGTACATGCTGGTGCAATAGTGGCACACAACGTAGGTGGGTAACAATAGCTTTCTGATTTGTTAAGAGATGTGCTCAGCACAAAGGAACCCATATGTAGAAATGGGAGCCAGATCAGAATCATATGGAGACACAGATTATGCTCTCCAGTGTCAAACTCTCTCTAGTCTTTGGCTAAAAGAGGGATTATATGCATCAAGTTCTCCATAATTAATGATGTTTATTCCATTTAAACTATGCTGACTTCAATCTCCATTGGATTATCTGTTCTTCTTTTTCAGAAGGTAGCAAAACCTGAGGAGATAAAGTCCCCCTCACACTTTAGCCAAGCCACAGTTGAAACCACAGAGGAACTGGGGAGATAAGTATGAGTGCTGCTTCCACGGTGAACCTGATAATCAGCACCAGGGTGAAGGAGACAGACCCTGAGGATACTCAACACCTACCAAAGCAAAGATCCAGAGGTTCCTAAGAGCTCATTACTGAAGTAGACTGAAAACCCCACCCACCACATAGCTCACGGAACTTTGCGGAAGAGGGGGCAGAAAGATAGTAAGAGCCACAGGTTGAGATATCATACCCAGAGGCAATCCTTCCACAGCCAAAAAAAAAAAAAAAAAAAAGGGACTGAGAGATGGCTTAGTGATTAAGGCATTTGCCTGCAAAGCCAAAGGATCCTGGTTCAATTCTCCAGGACCCATGTAAGCCAGATGCATAAGGGGATGCATACATCTGGAGTTTGTTTGCAGTGTCTGGAGACCCTGGCATACCCTTTCTCTCCCTCTCTCTGCCTCTTTCTCTCAAATAAATAAATAAAATATATTTTAAATAACAAACAAATAAACAAAAATGACTGCTGTCTCCATAACACATAACCCACAACCCCATGGGGAATATCTGAAACCCCACTCAGGAGGGTCCCCAGCAGAACAGGGGCAGGGATGAGGGAAAACGGGGTACCAGAACATGATATATCCATACAAAAAATGTTGTTAATAATAAAGAAAATATTCTGACTCAGGCTTCCATAGACTCATGACCATAATGTAAAATGTATTCAGCCCAAGTTAAAATGGGCTCCATATCAAGTCTTTTTTGAGACTTGAGGCAGGCAATCTCTTATTTGGTGATCCCCTGTAAAATAAGAAAAAAAGAAGGGCTGGAGAGGTGACTTAGCAGTTAAGGCATTTTCCTACAAGGCGGAAGGAGCCAGGTTTGATTCCCTGTGCAAGCCAGATGCACAAAATGAAACTTGCGTCTAGAGTTTGTTTGCAGCAGCCAGAGGCCCTGGCTCATCTATTCTCTGTCTACCTCTTTCTCGCTCTCCTTCAAATAAATAAATAAAACTCAAAAATAAATTAGAAATGCAAGTAACTAGATAAATAAATTACGTATTTCCAACATATCATGACACTGAGTAAACAGCCCCATTTTGAAAGAAAGGAATGGAGACAAATTAAAACAACATTGGACCAAAACAAGGCAGAAACCCAAGAAGGCAAATACCAAATCCTATATCTTCAGGTCCAGTATCTTGGATTTATGATGAAATTGTCTGGGTTCCAAAATGCTTGGGTAGCCCTACGCCTCCAGCTCTGCTGACTGTAATAAACATGACCACTCTCTTTGGTGGACTTCACTTTGAGCCTATAGCTCTCCTTAGCAGGTATCTGATGGCACTGTCATCTCCCATATCCTGGGGACTCCATTGCAACTTAGGGTTCACTTTCACAGCTTCACATAATGGCCTCTTATACTCTCCTTGCAGAGATTCCAACCCTGTCAGGCATTTCCTGGTCTCAGGGGCTCTCTGGAACCATGGAGCAAAATTCCATGACCCCTCAAACTTGCATTGTTTCATGCCTCCAAAACCAATACCACACAGATGAAGCTGCTGTGTTTTGTTACCAGATGGGGATGGAGTCTCCCCATGTGGACCACAGTTGTAGCAGTTTCTCTATGTCGTCCAAGTTGACCCTGGTCAAACACGTCTCTAGGAAGTTGCTTCCTTGGACAAGGGAACACCTTCAGCATTTTCTCTTCAGGCCTTTTCCCTTCAGAAGAATTGTCATTCTTAAAAGCTAGAGATTTCCATCGGGACCCTCAGAACATCTACCCTATTGCACCAGTGAAGAACAGCAAACTTCTTTTTATTTTAGTTTTAGTTTTTGTTTTTCAAGGTAGGGTCTCACTCTGGCCCAGGCTGACCTAGAATTCACTATGTAGTCTCAGGGTGGCCTCAAACTCACCATGATCCTCCTACCTCTGCTTCCCTAGTGCTAGGATGAAAGGTGTGCACCACCATGCCTGGCTGCAAACTTCTTTTTAATGATGGTAATTTCCCTACCAAGTATAGCTATTTTTTCAGCATTATTATGAGAAATTGTGTGAAATTTCAAACTTGCTCCTTTCCTAACTGAATGGTACATTTTTTTCATAACTTTTTGTTCTGTTTGTCACTCTCTTTCACTGTAGATCTCAGTAAGAGCAGTCTATATAAACCCTACAACAGACTCCATGCTATTCTGCCTTGAAATTTCCTAGGTCAAATTCATTAGTGCATTACTTTTAAATTCAGCTTTAAGTTTCAGGATATGGGTAAAATGTATTCAGGTTTTGTTTTTTTTTCCCCAAAATGTTATATGAATGAACTGCCTCTAGCCCAGGTCCATAGAGTCCTTGTTTCCCCATTAATATCACATAAGTTGGACCTCAGTTACATGTATTTCTCTCACTACCCTTCCAAACTCCCTCCAGAAAGGCCCATTGAGCTCTGTTTACAATATTCCAGAGTTCCAAACTCTTCCACATTCCTCCTGCAAACAAGGTCCATCATCCTATGAAGAACATAGTCAGGTTTCTCACAGTAATAGCCCCACTTCTCAATGTCAATTTTCTTTATTAGTTACTTTCTCATTGCTGTGAACAAATTCCTAACAGGAAACAACTTAAGGAAGGAAAATATTTAGTTTGGCTTACATTTCTAGGGGAGAAGTACATTCCATCATGTCGGGGAAGAGCATGATGGCAAGAAAGGAAAACCAGCTCATCATATAGCTCAATGGAGCAGCATTGATCTCTGGAGACATTCCTATGAAAACAGTGCATTGACCTTGAACAGGAGCAAAAGTAGCATAATATCCTTTTAACAGATCAGTTGAAGAAGGAAGAGGGTAAGGAAGGAAAGAAAATTTGTTAATTTTAACATTGCCTATAAAAAAGTTGTCTTTTATATATTTATATATATATATCAATATGTACCATATATTATTTCATCAAAAGTAGATTATATAGTAGATTACATAGTCACATAAGCATTATTAAATAGTGTACCCATTATTATATGCAATATAAAGCTAATTAAAAGGCTAACCCCTACTATAATATACTTATTTTCTTAAATATCAGAAAAACCAAATACTTATGTAAGTTCCCATGTCCATACCTCCATAGACATCCAGATACACAGGGATACAGAAAATGGACTGCATTAAGAAATGTGCTAAACTAATTTCCTTTAATTGAAATATTGCATTGAAACATTCCCTCCCAGAGGGAGGCCCGGTAGGTTAAACAAGTATGGAGAAACTAAAATTTAAAATGTTGTAAGACTCTTCTCTAAGCTAATATAAAGTGTCAACAACTGCTTTGGGGAGACTTGCTCCCACCAGCTCAGCTAATTTCAGGTTGTGCAGTGTGTTCCACAGACGCAGCTTCCTTGAGTCATCACATAAATTGGTGTGTTTTTTGGTGATGTAGCTGCCTTGGAATCAGCTATGCTTCTGCCAGCAACTACTTCCTCTGTTTTTATTGGTTCACCAAAATTGGTTGGGCTCATTTATGCTTTGTTTTTTTTTTCTGTCATTTGTGCCCTATCTTGGATGAATAGACATGCATTCTCATCTCCCAAAGGAAAAACTTTCTTGCAACAGGAAAAGATAAATAAATAATGTAATCCTCCCCTCAAATACTGACATAACACCATCTGTCATATCATCTAGTGTCAATGAGCTCACCACACTTTAATTAAAAACTGCACATACAAACAAAACTGCCTTTTCTATGAGAAAGTTTATAAGCTAAGCAGGGAGACTGATCAGGGATGGAAACAAAATAAGAACAAAGTAAATTCCAGGAAAATGTAAATTAAAGGAAAGCAGACACTGTAGTCTTAATGTCACAGCAGGTGGAATGGGTAATTTAGTCCTGAAAGAGAATAACAGCATGGTTGGAATTCTCCATCATATAAGAAGATTTATGGTAATTAAGAGGGAGTGTTGTAACACAAAGATAAACAACTACAGTAATTTAATATAATATAGAACCTAGAGACAGATGCTGCATACATTAGAGCTTAATTCATATCTGAGCTGTTTCTGAAGTTTATTGAAGAAATGCTTTGCCTCTTCAATAAACTATTTTGTGAAATCCTATGTGTACTGGAAAAAAGAGTAACTTTCAGAAGGAATAAATATTCAAATAAAAAAGGTAAAAAATACAAACTTTGTGAGAGAAATATGGAAAAATACACTGATAATACTGGACTAGATAAGAGTTTTTGTTAAAATGTGAAAAGAAGCTGGGCATGGTGGTGTATGCCTTTAATCCCAGCACTTGGAGCAGAGGTAAAAGGATTGTCCTGAGTTCAAGGCCACATTGAGACTACATAGTGAATTCCAGGTCAGTCTGGACTAGAGTGAAACTACCCTGAAAAACCAAAAATCAAACAAAAAGTGAAAAGGCCTTAAAATTTTATAACCAATTTATAAATTTAACATTAAAGATTATGATTTATATTTTAAAATGAGTTAAAGACATATTTCATATATTAGAAAAAACATCTCAAAATGTAAATATATATATTACAGATATATAATCAAAGCATTTGAATAAAAAATACTTCCCATAAAAGAAACAAAGTCCATTTTTCTCAAATGAGGAACTTTTTCAATATTATTTTCCAGAAGACACTATGGATGACAAATTCAAAATTAAAAGATGATAGTAACATTTGAAATGGTTAAAAACATGATTAAGGGTCAAAATGGCATACCCTTAAAGACCTTTCTCCTTTGATTAAAACTAAAACATTTGGCCTTAACTGTAAGCTTCAAAAACAGTGAATTTTGTTATTTAAAGCTTATTAAATATCTGACTTTGTTATGATAACCAGAAATGAGTGTGAGTGGCATACATATTAAAGAGCACCATCATTTTAAAAGTCTATAATAGAAAACGTTTAAAATAGTGACTTTTTCACTACTGAAAGGAATAATTTTTGTAATTGCTTAAGAAAATATATTTTCTATATCTATTTTGCTCCTTATTTTTGTATTCAATAATTTCCCAAAATGCAAAGGCAGCTTATAACCCTATGGTAATAAATTTGTGATGTAAAATTGTGCAATTTAAAATGTTGGCATGTCTTGCATCTCAGAAACTGTTCCAATTAGCATTGTTGGCCTATTTGTGATCTTTCTCCAATCAACTGCCTTTTATTTATGTTCAACCAAATCCACTCTAATATGAAAAATGCATATTTCCATATAAACACATGTTAGAAGTGGGTGATATAAGGATATTTTGGTCAAGAGTACAACGATTCAGTTAGGACAAATAAGCCCTAAAAACATATTGTACAGCATGGCAATCTTTCATTTACTTGAAAATTGCTAAAAGCAATTGCTACAAGTCTATGATTTACAAGGTCATAGACCATACAAGGGATATTACACTGTTCTCTGGCTAAATGAAGAGGTTATGCCCTCAAAAATTCTAATTGTAAATGTGTCTCCCTTTTGATCAATGCTGCTCTCATTTTTGGGCAGAGAACCTGCTCTTTATACATGGTAGTGAATACTGAGGAATCCCAAGATCCATTAGAATAACAAGAGAAAGCCAACTGCATAGCATGAGATGAGCTATCTCTTTTATACCTTCCAGGACACAGGAAACATTTCAGAAAAAGAGGTAAATTAAATATGAGTGCTGCTTTCATGCCTAGCCATAAAACTTTCTTCAGGGAGAAGGCAGCAGACACTAAGGAGACTCAAAACTTACCAAAACCAAACATTAGAGGCCACCAAGAACTCATCACTAAAGAAAACTTCTAACAATCCCCCAGAGGATCAGAGACCATTAGTGAAGCCAAGCAGAAGGAATGCAAGAGCTACAAGATATGAAAGTGTACACTGAGGCATTGATCAGCCCAAAGAGACTGGTTGACACCTTCACAGCCCCACAAAGACTATTGATACCCAACTGATGGGTCACCTATAATATGGTCTTAAGACCTTTGTAAAATAGTTACCCACATATTTATTTCTTATGGGTTCTCTGATCTTTTCCATTGCTATACATATAAGCTTCACATCTGTACTGTATCTGTGCTATTTTAATGTATTTTGAAATCCAAAAAAGGAACATATATTTTGTTCTTGCTAGAAGTTACTTTGTTTACTTGTTGTTTTGTCAGTATATAAAAGGAATTTACAAAGGTGTATAGTAGGAAAAAAACAAAGAATCTAAGTTTTAAACATTTGCAAATATTTAAATGAATATTTTTCTGAAGAAGATATACAACTGCCCAATAGGTATATGAACATTTTTAATAGATTTTATTTATTTATTTGAGAGAGAGAAATAGGCAGAGAGAGAATGGCTACTCTGTGGCCTTCAGCCAATACAAATGAATTCCAGATACATCTGCCTTACATGGGTCCTGGGGAATTGAACCTGAGTCCTTTGGCTTTGCAGGCAAACACCTTAATGGTTCATCCATCTCTCCAGCCCTGAACATCTTTTGAATGTCATAATCACAGTAGCAACTCAAACCAAAACTACAATGAGATACCACCTCTCTCCTGTTAGGATGGCTATCATCAAATCAGTAAGAGATCAGTACTGGCAAGGTTGTTCTGCAAAGGCTCTCCTAATGCACTTAGAGGAAATGTAATTTCATCATTACAAAAAATAGTATGGAGATTCTCTGACAATTAACAGAACAACTCTGTGGACTAGCTATCCCATTTATGGCTACAAATTCAAAGAAAATTCAATAATGTATTGAAACATATGAGTGTACCTCCCATACACAGTGCTGTAACCAAGTTATAGAAAAAAACTATATGTCAGTCAATGAAAGAATAGTATGCACACATGCACACATACACATGACTATCAGTCAACCATAATACAGATGGGAAATTTGCCATGTGGCACAACGCAGAAGAATGTGAAGGGCATCATACTCATTGAAATATGCTAAGTAGAAAGCCACTTGGCATATTCCAAAAGATGTAATATATAAAATTAAACCTGTAGGAGCATAAACTTGAAAAGTGACTAATGGATTCAACAAGGATGTTTAGAGAAAGTATAAACTTTAACTTTTAAAATAAATGAGTTTTGGGCTGGAAAGATGGCTTAGCGGTTAAGGCACCTGCCTCCTAAGCCTAAAAACACTGGTTCCAATCTCCAGCGGTTCCAATCTCCAGGTCCCACCTTTAGCCAGATGCAAAGAGACACAAGGGCTCAATACCACATTTGACCACAAGGGGGTGCACACTTCTGGATTTCATTCTCTGCAGCAGCTGAAAGGCTACTGGCGTGCCCATCTCTATCTGTCTTCCTCTCCCTTTCTTTCTGTTTCTCTCTGCATTTTTTTTTTTTACCTAACATTGATTTTCCCAGACTGAGATTTATAATTCATATATCTAGTCTGTAAATTTTGAAATGCTAAATTAGTATTACTGTCTCAAGAGTTCTTGCAAAGCTAAGACAGGCATGTGTAGTGTGCACCTGGACAGCTAGCATCAAATGACTAGTATCTGAAAACAGTAATGCACATGTACATTAAGGAGAAATTTAGAGTATATTCCTGACTCACCATCTATCATGCCTGAAAGATTGTCAATTCATGTATATAGATGATGATAGAAAGATGATAGATAAACAGATGATAGATAGATAGATAGATAGATAGATAGATAGATAGATAGATAGATAGATAGTCATTTTATTCTCCTTTTTGAAAATAATATTATCTAACAGTAAGGGTTTTCTTCAGTTTACATATTTCTCTTGGATCAAGTCTGAGAGACTCACTCAAAATTCTTGCTCATAACCAATAGCCATGATATCAGAAACAATATCCAAGACTGATGTTAAATAATCATAAAAGTTTTCATGACAGAAGACTCCCTGTTTTCTGACAGATTTAAGTTAACTGACTAGTTTAACAGGTTGATGGTATTACTAATACTAATTAGGAACAAAATGGCTTTTGAATATACATGACTAAACTCACTCAATTTCTACATCCATGTTTCTGGGATATAACAACTATATATTCCTTTAGAAAGATAGCTCAAGTAAATCTCACTTTAAAACTATGGCACAGCAGAGGGACTTCAGTTAGTAATGCCTTATATAGAAACTGCCACATTTTACATAAGCACCAATATATGTCTGCCCTTAATGATACAGGCTTCATGCAATCATTTGAAAACCACAGTAGAACAAACTGACTGTTTTTTCTCTGAGTCAGAGAGGATTCTATTTACCTAATGGCCTTTGAACTGCATTTTTATGCCATTCCTTTCTCTGACAAATTCATTCTTCTTCAGTCTCAAGCCTTTCTTGCCTTCAGATGGGAAATCTTCCATTGATTCTCAAACCTTCTATCTCACACTGGAGCTACACCACCTGCTTGCCTGAATCTTCCACCTCATCACCTTCTCTAAAGATCTTGAAACTTACTAATTTCCATAAAAATAGGTAATGCTGGGTGGAAGATATGGTTAAAGTCCACTAAATTCTGTGTACTAATCTCATAATAAACCCATGATATTTCAATATTAATATATGTTAACAAGATAAATTAAAGCTCATTTTAAAAATAAATTAACAGCTTGTTTTTATTTAATTATTTTATTTATTTATTTATTTATTTATTTATTTATTTATTTATTTTTTGAGGTAGGGTCTCAATCTAGCTCAGGCTGACCTGGAATTCACTCTGTAGTCTCAGGGTGGCCTCAAACTCATGGCAATCCTTCTACCTCTTCCTCCCAAATGCTGGGATTAAAGGTGTGTGCCACCACGCCCAGCTTTACAGTTTGTTATTTTAACAAGTTAATGAGCAAAAGGAATCTTAAAGTACTAGCAAAGTGATATGAACTGCAGAGATGAGCCTGGAATAAAAGAGTAGATAATTTCAAAGGGAGCTTTGTGAAACACTTTCCTCCACAATGGTTGTAAATCACAGTTTTAAACACATTATGTCCCAATGTTATGTCAGCTTGAAAATTGTACATCCCTCAGAATATTAAATAGTGTTGATCCTTCCATCTCACGCAATGAAGTTACCATAATTATCTTCATTGCCCTGGAACGATCACCAGGGTCCTCAGTGATATAGGCTTTTAATGGAGTCACAAGGTAAAAAAGAGAAGGCATGCACTCCCTGGCTCTATTGTCTTCAGCCACAAAGTTACAGTGAAACATATTCTGTAAATGATATCCTTAGTAGATAACAATGTAGGGAGTTTGCAGGCATGCCTGAAGGGTCTCAATGACAGGGTCCTGTGGAGTCATTCAACAACATGTCTATGCACATTGAAGACACCAGATGCCTACATGACCGCCACTTCAAAAGTAATACATTTTGGGGACTGGAGAGATGGCTTAGCGGTTAAGGCACCTGCCTGAGAAGCCTAAGAACGCCCATTTGATTCTCCAGGTCCCACGCAATGCCGCACTTGCCCACAAGGGGGCTCACATATCTGGAGTTCATTCACACAGTCTGAGAGGCTGCTGCTGCCCCCATTCTCTCTCTCTCTCTCTCTCTCTCTCTCTCTCTCTCTCTCTCAAAAAAAAAGGTAATACATTTTTAAGTTATCATTGATATCTCATGTATATTATTCTCCTTTTACACATAGGAAAGATGAAGCACAAGTATCAGAGGTTTGCTAGACGCTACAAAGTTGTCAAATGACAAGACAATTTGCAACCTATCTAATTTCCAAGAGAACTTAACATCATACTAAAATATAAACTACATCTTTTAATTCACATTACCCAAAAGATGATGTACTCATTTGAAAAATCAAATAAAAAAGTGTTTTATGTACAAAACAGTTTGTAAACAAAATGACATCTAGTACAAGTTAACTATGTGATGAAAGTAATACTCAAAATGGGCACTAGGTGAAAATAAGTTGAGCTTAGAAATACAATAAATGCGTAATAGTGCAGATTTGGAGTTATCTACAGGATGAATAACAACCCTAGATGGGTGAATGAAATCTCCAATGGAAAGAGTGGAGGATGAGGAGGTTAGGTGGCTAAAATCTACATGAGAAGACATGTGAGCACCAGGAGTAGACATGGAACAAGAACCAGACAGGATGTCTTGTGCCAAAACATCAAGAGAAAAGGAAAGAAAGAAAACAGTAGGCTTTGAGGTTATTCTATAATCAAAGCATTATGACATTTCTACAAGCATGGAGCACTAAAGAGTAAAGCACGCAGTGTCACCCTGTGCCTTGTTTGATGAACAATAAAACAGGCATGAGAGGGATTATTAAGGTTTAAGATTTGTAAGTTATTACTAGTAATGCATTTTGGACCCCAAAATAAAAGTAATTGGATAGGTAATATGCCATGTCATGGAGAATGACCTTACATTTTATGGTCATGATTCTAATGCTTGGAGATTCTGTTCAGTCTGGGTATTTGTCTGCATAAGCACATTTTCTTTTTCTGTTTGTTCAATGCCTTCTTGTTCTTCACATAATGGAACTTTCTATTTGAACTGGAATAATATTTTTCAAAATGAGGTAACACACATTTTAGTACTTGTTTTATAAATATTATCTAGTACCTAGGGTATTATATATATATGATTCATTTCAAGTATGTTTGAATATATCAACCTTACAAAACCCTTTCAGATAAATTTATTCACATTTTATATATGAAGAAACTGAGATATAGACATATTTTATATGAAAAACATAATTGATAACCCTACATGAAATCACCCTATTACTGGAACAGAAAAATCTGTGGAGTGAGTATCCACAGTAAAATAACTATATAACTATATAAATATCCCAGTGCTCACCTAACCTATCTGCTTAAATATCCTTACCAAAGCATATTATATCCTCCTTTGAAGTAAAATGATATTAAAGCAAGGAAAACACCCAAAACTCTATTTTCAATGTCTCTCAAAGAATTCAGTCTCAAGTAACCAACCCTGTCTCAAAATAGTGCCTGGCTATAGCACTCTGAGATATGGGGAGCAGTGAAGAATTTCTTCTCCCATGCTAGCATGCCACCCAGAAATAGTTGAGTCAGGAACTGATGAGGGAAAAAGGAAGGGATCAGAAGATAACACTTAAAGAAAAACAAGAAGCAATATAAACATCAGAATGTCATAACCCATGAATCACACAGCACCTAAACATGAGGTCATTAATCATCAAACTGGGCTATTTGTTACAAAGAAAACAAATTTCATACATCACCTCTAGCCTTTTAATTTATATCTTCATATGCAAAGTTGAGAAGTATCCCTTTCTAAATAACCCTAATCAAAAATAACCTATGTAGCTTTATCCCCCATCTCAGGCTTAGTATAAAATCCACCCAAACAACCCTGAAAACTGATTCTCTTGAGAAGTCCACACTCAACCCTTAGGTATGTACTTTTTCCTTTACTTTGTCTCATCTCTAAATTATTTCTATGATGGTAGAAAGAACTTAGAAGTACAGTAGAGATCTCCTTCTCCTCTCTCTGGTCTGTCTCATATTGTCTTCCCATCCTTCACCCTCAATGACATAATCACATTCAGACCCAAATCCTCCCTCTTCCTACACCACACACACACTCACACACACACTCTCACTCACACACACACACACACACACACACACACACACACACACACTGGGTTTCAGCATAGGGAGAACTGTGGCTTTTCCTATGGGTGGGACAGCCAGTCACCACGACCACAGATGCTCCATAGAGTTGCAGGTTCTCCTCCCCATCCCTGTGGGAAGCTAGGATTGTCATGACAGGGAGTTTTCTACTTTCCTCTGTGTCATCTTCTTGTTCCTGTGTTCTTCTTAGCTTTCCTCTCACCTTTTTCTTCTTCTCTAGTGCTATTCCTCTATTTGCACAGAAAATAATTTCTCCCCTATTACCCTAATTCTTCTCACTTACAGAGCTATATGGAGAAAATAAGGCATGAGAAATAAGTTTGCAGAAAACACTTAGTATGTATTTATAGGCTGAAACAAATGTCTTGACAAGTAATGAGACAGTATTTTGCCTGGGGCATGGAAGAAATGGTAGTGTGATGATGGGGCTTAGGTATTCCCCATAAACTCATGTGTTCTGAATCCTTGGTTCCTTACTAATGGCAATTTGGGGGGTAGAACTTTTTTGGAGCACGTGCATTGTCAGCAGTAGGCTTGGAGTGTTATAGTCATTACCCGCTTGCTAGAGTTTTGCCCACTCTCCTGCTGCTGTTTTCTACCTGCCATGGCAGAGGTGATGTCCAGTCTTTGTTCATGTCATACTTTCCTGTCATTGTGTTTCCTCTTGAGATTGCAAGTCAACAGAAATATTGTCCTCCCATCAGCTGCTTTTTGGTTGATTGCTTGGTCCCAGCAATGATAAATTATTTCAACAGAAAATTGGTAACAAGGGAGTGGGTTCATTGATGCTAGAAACCTGACTGTGCCTTTTGACCTTTTGGAATTGATTTGTGGGAGGAATGTGGAAGGATTCAAAACTTTGTTCTACAAGATGGCTTGGAGTTTGATGGACTGTTCTGGTTAGAGTTGAGGGGCCTATGTGTAGAAAGAACTATGGTCAATGAAGTTTGGCTTCTGAGGGGAAGAGAGAGCTTTATCTGGACTAGGCCAAAGGCAGTTTATGTGAAAGGCTTATTGCATTCTTCCCATGTCCCCAGAACCTGTGTGGGATTACATTGAATAAAAATGGACTGGTTTGAGTATAAAAATGTGGCACACATACTGTGGCCACATTTGTACTATGGACACACACACACACACACACACACACACACACACACACACACACACCTACACATGTGAAACCTGAAAAAAAGATAAATTTCTACTGTGCAAAACTGATCTGGAGAGCCATGGCTTAAATTCTAAATGAACAATAAAATCAGATGTTGGAAAGTGTTCCTGACTTTACTTTCTAATTTTTGGAAAGCCACATGTACATTTGGAATGTGTTTTCAATAGTCTTTCTAAAAGCAGTAAATTAGCCTATATAAAATGACCTTATCTGGCTTCTGCTATCTTCTGTTAGCGTTGCCAAACATTTATATAACTAATTTGCAAATCATAATGAGAAATTGTCCCTAGCCTATAATCAAATTGCCAACAATTTTAATATAAAAATTAGAAATCTTTTCGGTGAGCCTAGAGTAAATCAGTAGGTGAGGGGTTTACAAATTAATCTTATTTATTTGTTGCTTTTTATCTTTATTTAAGCTTGATCCTCATTGCCTTAAAGTCTGCTTTTATTGCCTTTTTAATGCATCTGCAAACCATAGTGTGTGATATATAGTCCAAAATCTGTTTGAAGATGTGAGTTTGCTTTGATCATTTTACATAGAGCTTCCTTGTAATCTGTTATACCCTACTATTTTTTTTTTATCAAGTTTAAGTTTATCAGTGTCAATATGAATGAAGGAGTCTGCTTGAAAATGATACTTGGGAGTGAGAACCCATTCTCTGTTTGCAGTAGCCCAGCAGACTCATAAGGAATTTTTTTTTGTCCATGGAAACAAACATTGTATCATGAGACTTTAGTTTCAAAGAATTTTCAGCCTCTTTATTTATTTTACTCCTGCCCAGCCCATTAGCCATTTTACATGGTTAATGATAATGATTTCTTTTTATCACTAATTTTCAATTTCTCAATTTTTAGCAAATTGTGTGAAAAAACCTAGAACATAATGAAAGGCAAATGGAAGTTTCAGTTATGAATTATTTCAAAAGCTAATGATAAGGGAAAATGAATATTCTGTAATTAATTTTATCACTTTAATAAGTAATTGAATATACATGTCTATTTTAGTAGCTTTGTAGTGTATAAATGTCCATTTTATCTAGGATTGAAGGGAAGCAAAGAAAGATATTGTCTATGATTTTGTTAAAATTTACCAGACATTTCTTCAACCTTCCATTTTCAAGTGCCCATGTGATCCTCATTGTGTGAAAAGAGGGCAGACATTCCTCATTCTAAAAGGCTCTCTCCCTTCCCCCTGAACCTGTCAGTTTAGCTTTCAAACCGTTAAAATGAATCATGGAAAAATCTCCTATGTATTCACTTCTGCTGTTTTCCCTACCTTAGACCATCATCACATACCCAAACATGTGAATAACAAAAGAACTAATTCATGAACAAAAATATCTTTCTGTGAGGGGTAGTGGTGCATGCCTTTTCGAGGCCACCCTAAGACTACATAGTGAATTCCAGGTCAGCCTGGGCCAGAGTGAGACCCTACCTCAAAAAACAAAACAACAACAACAACAACAAAAAAAAAAAACTCCACTTATTTATCTATAAATGCTTTTATAAATTTATAGTCTCCAGTATACATATCTTTACCTCCTTTGATATGTATTTCTAACTTTTGTTTTCTCCTACTCACTATTTTAACTGTGACTATTATCATCACTTATTATTGGATAGGATTTAATGTACATTTTATGCACTGCAACATTTCCTTCCTTTATGAATTGGATGCCTTTTATTTCTTTTCTCACCTTGCTGTTTCAGCAAGGACTGAAAGGCTTATCCTGAGTATAAGTGATGAGAATTGAATGTTCTTTTCTCTTTTTTTAACTATAGTTTATTTATTTATGTATTTATTTATTAGATAGAAAGAAAAAGGGTGAGAGAGAAAGAGAGAGAGAGAAAGAGAGAGAATGGGCATGCCAGGGCCTCCAGCCACTGCAAATGAACTCCAGATGCATGAGCCCCTTTGTGCATCTGGCTTATGTGGGTCCTGGAGAGTTGAACCAGGATCCGTTGACTTTGCAGGCAAATGCCTTAATTGCCAAGCCATCTCTCCAGCCCTCTTTTCTCTTTTAATTAAAATGGTTTTCCTTTGGTTTTTGTAGGCCTATTCAGATAATCATTTTTAAATTAAAATTAAGGGATAAAATTTGTACATAATTCCCTCCAACCACCCTCCTTTTTACTCCTTTCCATACCTCCCCCACTAAATTCCCTCTTCTTTCCTACTGTTCCTTCTACTATATTGAAATCTTCTTTCTTTTACCCTCTTCCATCACCCACTCCAACCTGTTGATATGACCAAGATTATGCAGGTTTTGTGTAAAAATAACCACTGTGGGTCACGAATACAATGACCACATTGTACCTGAGAAACAGTTTTCCAAATCACTCTTCCCCATGCTTTGGCTATTGTATTCTTTGTTCTCCTACAGTCTCTGAGCCATTTGAAAGGATGTTAGAGATGTCTCATTAAATGCTGAACACTCCATTGTCCCTTCTCAGCAGTCACTACTATCTGAAAAGAGAAATTTCTCTAACTAAAAGTGCAAGAAGCACTAATATACAGCCATAAACATGAATATTTATAGTATAATTTGGTGGGCATAATATATCCAGGTAGTCAAAAACAGTAGTAATTTCCCACCTAGGGCTTGTAAGATTTCAAGCCATAGGCTTTTGACTATTCTTCCATAATAGACATGAATTCTCTCCCATGGAAGGAGCCTCAAATAGAGTAATTGGTTATCCCCTTAATAGACATGTAACTATTGCACAAATGGGTACATGTTGCCTATGTTGTATGACTTGCAGGCTCTACTGCTGATTAAGAATACCAACATTTTTTTTTCCCTTCAGCAGTGTACATAGCACTTTCCAGATCTATGTCTGCTAATCAGCATGGAGGTGGCTTCCAGCTCAGTTCTAATTTGGTTTCTCAGTGCCCTGTATCCAAAGCATGTGGTGTCTTCAGCAATAGAATCTTATTATCTAGTACTCTTGAATGACCAAGAGCCTTGGAAACAGACCATCATGTCTGGGGGAACCTCAAAAGACTCCTTGTCCAACATCTCACTGGAAGGTATCTCAATTTTGGCACCTAAACTTTTCTGTGACAATGTATGGATTCTAGGCCTACCATTTACATCCCTTCTGCACAGGGTACTTCTGCCCAAACTCTTTTTAAAATTTATATTTTTTATTTTTTAAATATTTTATTTGTTTATATGAGAGAGAGAGAGAGAGAGAGAGAGAGAATGGACATGCCAGGGCTTCTAGGCACTATAAACAAACTGCAGATACATGTGCCATGTTGTACATCTGGCTATATGTGGGTACTTGAGAATCAAACTCCAGTCTGCAAAACTGGGTTTGAAGACAAGTACCTTAAGTGTTGAGCCATCTTTTCAGCCCCTTAAATATATTTTTAGATTAGGTAACAAAATAGTAGTTTTCCATATGGCTTATTCGTTGCCTCTTTATTTTTTATTAACCCTCTTCCCACCTCCTTCTCTCTTTTACCTACCTCCCCTGACTCCACTTAGACCATTCCAACCCTAGCATCCCTCCCCTCTACTAATTTGTCTAACATTCCTTCCCCTAAGCTGTCCTCTCTTTTAGCTCCCTCGTGGTCCTCTTTCTATATTTGTGGCCTCTCTCCTGAATCTTACTTCAACTCACATACAAATCTAAACCTGAACATTCTTTTCTTGACCCTGCTCATGAATAAAAAGCCTTCAACTCTTCACAATAAGTATAACCATTGTTTATACACACACTCTATTATAATCACCATACTAATTGACTGTAATAACATCATTATGAGAATGGTAAACAAGCATTATTTTTACTATAAGGAAAGCAAGTACTGTAAGGAAAGTGTAAGAGAAAAACAAAAGTAAACGCAAGACTTGATCTCTATAGACAGACTGTTTATTTAGAGAAACAGCAAGGGGCAACAGCCTTCCAGCAGGATGAAGGCTGAAGCACTGGCCGAGGCTGGGGTTCAATCTTATATGGAGGATTCTAAGAAACAGACTATACCAGGTGCAGTTGATAAGAAAATTGTATTTGTTTGTGTCCTTCTTAAGAATAGGCTTCTTAAGCCAGGAATGCCTAAGGGAGGATACTCAGATGGTCACTGGTCTTTCAAGGCCATCTAGACTAAGGGGAGGACATCAATCAGGGAAGGTGTCAAACTTAATGAGGCCAATACCTCTGTTGCTTCTTTATTGCTTTTGAACTTTAGGGATAATTATTAACTCTTTAGTTCTTTTTGTTTTCAGGGAAGGCTATTAACCCTTCATTTACATGTGTATTTACACACACACACACACACACACACACACACACACACACACGTATTAGAGTGGCATTCACATCTATGCAATGAAAAAATTGAGTTAATAAATCATAAGTATTTAAAATATGAGATTTTCTGAATCAATAAGAAACTTAACTATCCATCCATGTTATCTTTATTTAAGTAATCATGTGCTATATAGATCAGTAGAAACTTAAAATAGGAAGATTAGTAAAAACATTACAGAGTATCAATTAATACTAGCTGTGCCTTAATTTAGGTGAGTGAAGTTTGAATAGGAAAGCCACAAAAGCTTTAATTATATATATTTGGGATAATTTAGTAGAAGAGAAAGAGAATCATTGCTGAAATCCCAGTTTCAGTAGCAACTGATGATTATTCAAAATCTTTTTTATAAACCATGGAGGAAATCAGGGAACCATTAACAATTCTGAAATTATATATTAATAAGAGAACCATTGGTATTAGTTGCATGAAAGAAAAATCCTTGTGTAATAATTATTGTACCCTATTTTATGAAACATTAACTCAATAAAAATCAAAGCTTTAATATAATAGTTGTCTTATTGTGCGCACCTTTAATATAAACCCTTTAAAGGTCATTTTTTAAGATAAAAATCTGTCATTTGGGGAGCTGAGGAGATTGAGATTTTTCTGGTTAAAGGCACTTACTTCCTAAGCCTGCTGGCCCACATTCAATTCCCCAGCTACCCACATGAAACCTTATGGGCATTTCTTTGTAGTCACGAAAGTCCTTTGACACCCCCACCCTCACATGTATAGGCATGCACACATGCATAAGTAAATTGAATTTTTAAATACAAGTTATTTTACTTTGAAGTTCATCTAAAATTTTAATTATTAGTCTTTTGAAGTTGAATTGTTCATTTTTGGGGACAGGAACCATATTTATTTCTCTTTAAAGTGAACCAATGTCAAATTATATATATATAGAATAATATATATATATAAACCACATCTCTAGAATATTTATAAAAGAAACAGAAAACCAGCAAACATGTAAATGGAAAGGCATTGGATATTTAGAAATTGGGGATTTGATAATAAGAAAAGATCCATACGATGACCCCCCCCAACCACCTACAGATTCAATGAAATTCAGATAAAATTTCTATACCATTTTCTGTGTAATTAGAATAAACAATCTTAAACATCTCATGGAACCAGTAAATATTCTGATAGCCAAAGCAATTTTGAGCAAAAGGAACAAGCTTGTAATTAAGTCCATCACCTGCTGTAGTTAAAAACACATTATAAAGTTATGATAATGGAAGAGGCATGAAACTAACCAAGGGAATAGAAGAGAGAGACCAAAAATCAATTCAAGACTTTGCGGTCAATTGGCTTGTGAAAAGAGCATTAAGAATGCACAATGTGTGTGTGTGTGTGTGTGTGTGTGTGTGTGTGTGTGTGTGTTATGTGGGCCTGTTCATGTGTGTGAATGAATATGCTTACACACAAGCCACAACTTTGTGGATGTCAGACACAACTTTGAGTGTAGGTCCTCACTTTTCACTTTCTTTTTTTTAAAAAAAATATTAATTTATGGCTGGAGAGATGGCTTAGTGGTTAAGGCACCTGATTGCTAAGCCTAAGAACCCAGTTCCAATCTCCAGGTCCCATGTTTAGCCAGATGCAAAGTGACACAAGGGAGCAATGCCGCACTTACCCACAAGGGGGCAGACACATCTGGATTTTGTTCACAGCAGCTGAGAGGCTGCTGGTGTGTCCATTCTCTATCTATCTG
Source organism: Orientallactaga sibirica (assembly GCA_036365145.1). NCBI lineage: Eukaryota > Metazoa > Chordata > Mammalia > Rodentia > Dipodidae > Orientallactaga > Orientallactaga sibirica. The sequence goes on from JAEOAD010000006.1 coordinate 20,853,149, forward strand.
TCTCCCTCTCTCTCTCTGTCTGTCTTTCTCTGTGTCTGTCTCTAAAAATAAAAAAAAAAATAATTAAAAATTTAAAAATATATTAATTTAGTGATTGATCCATTTCTTTGAAAACAGAGAGAGAGAGTCAGAGAGAAGAATGTCAGACAGAAAGAATGGCATGCCAGACCTTCCAGCCACTGCAAATGAACTCTAGATGGATGCACCACTTTGTATGTCTGGATTTACATGGGTACTGGGGATTCAAACCCAGATGGTTAGACTTTGAAGGCAAGGGCATTAATGCCTGAGCAATCTCTCCAGACTCTCCACTTTCTCATTGTTTGCTGCATTAACCAGAATGGTTGGTTCACAGGCTTCTAGGGGTTTTCCTGTGTCTGTCCTCCAACCTCACAGTAGTGTTAAGTAGTGTTATGGGGAGTAAAGACTCTTGCACTATGAGTCCAGCTTGAGATGGGTTCTGGGGATCTTAACTAAGGTTGTGAGGTTTGTCCAGCACCAGCCTTACCCACTGACCATCTCCGCAGTCCTAAAGAATAGATGTGAGGGGTATAGTTTTTTTTGAAAATTGTATTTATTTATTTGAACCCTTTCCTTTTATAACCTGCTTCTTCTGGTCAGATGTTTTGTCCCAGAAGTGATAATGTGACTACAACATCTGGCTCATGAGGTTTCAGAGGGGTGAAAATACTTTGTTATGAATATGCTAGAAGTCATCCATGTTACATTCTCCTCAAGAATTTTAGCTGCATTTTTCTTAGGTCCTATGAACTTACATCTGATAAAATTCACAAGTAGTGGATTAATTTGTTTGATGGAGGAAATTTCAAGACAGGATGGCATTCAGGCTGTGGAATTGTTACAGCTCACTGCTCTTATCCAGGCTTATAGTGAGAAAGAAGCAAGTGAAGCAAATGATATGAGAAAAAGGTACAGTATGGTAAAGGAGATAAGCAAGTTTAAAGTTGTAGATAAAGTGGTCATGGAAAAAGAAACTTTATAATTATTAAAGAGATTAATTCTGGGTCTGGAGACATGGCTTAGCGGCTAAGGCGCCTGCCTGCTACGCCTAAGAAGGCTGGTTCCAATGTCCAGTGGTTCCAATCTCCAGGTCCCACGTTTAGCCAGATGCAAAGTGAGGCAAGGGTGCAATGCCGCACTTGACCACAAGGGGGCACACACATCTGGATTTTGTTCACAGCAGCTGAGAGACTGCTGGCGCGCCCATCTCTGTCTCCTTCTCCCTCTCTGTCTATCTCTCTCTGTCTCTCTCTCCAAAAATAAATAAAAAATAATAAAAACAATTTAAAAAAAGAGATTAATGCCATTAAAGATAAACTTTCTGCTTTATACTGGGACAACAGGAAAGGTACCAAGAAGACAAGACCCTACTCACTGAAGAATTAAGCTTTGAAAATGTAAATTCATTTTAAAGGAAAGTCCCTAAACTGTGAAGGCCAAATTAGGGTGCCATGCTCCAAAATGGTTACAGATCTTATTCAAGAATGACAGCTTGAGCTGACAGCAAGAGATGGCAGTGTCATCCAGGTGCTAGAGGTTTTGCAGACATGAAAAAATGCAAGAGGAAATCAAGGATGCTTACACTAAGTTTCCAGAATAGCACTGAGGTCAGAAATGAGTGTAGATTTCCTCCAGTGAGGCTCTGTGAAGACATGATTTAAAGATGGAAAGATGACTATAAGTTGCAATGGAGACTCCAAAGTGTTGAAACTTCCAGAACAATAGTCTGTCCAGTGAGGAAAGAAAATTCCAGAACGACAATCTGTCCAGTGAGGACAGCCACAGGTATAGAATAGAGCTGGCATTCTCAGTTTAGGCTGTCTCCTTTTAATTTATTTTAATTTTCATAAACTGAAGCTTTAAATTGGTATAATCTTACTCTCAGGCTAGCCTTCTGAGAATCCTAATTGAAAGTAGTCAGGGTTTATCTTTATTGATTTTGATTTCTTTCTGTGCACCATCCTTATTCAAAACTTTAAACTTGTGTGCTCACACTTCATTTCTTGCCAAAAATTACAAGTTTCATATGTTGTTGTTCTTACATTAGATCTAAAAATAGCAGTTAACATTAGACATTTCATAAACTGAATGTTAGTCTATCTTGAAATTTTCTTCCTTCAAAACAATTAGGGACTGGAGAAATGGCTTAGTGGTTAAGGTGCTTTCCTGCAAAGCCTAAGGACCCAGGTTCAATTCCCCAATACCTGAATAATCCCAATGTACAAGGTGGTACATGTTTCTGGAATTCATTTGCAGTGACTGGAGGCCCTGGCACATCCATTCTCTCTCTCTTTATCTGCCTCTCTCTCTCTCAAATAAATAGATAAGCATAAAAATGAAAAGTAGAAATAAATTAGGCCTTTATTTTTGAATTCCACTACTTTTAAGTTTTTGAGACATGGGCAGAATGGAGACAGACTCTTTGCCTAAATATAGCACCAATTATCTCTAGCCCAGTTCCCAAGAGTCCTTTAGATCTTCCTGAAACTTGATGACCTGATCCTATAATGTTTGAATTTCTGGCACCATTCTGTTTTTTTTTTTTTTTTCCAGTTTTCCACCGGAAAGACATTTAAGCTCTGCTTAAGACATCCTGAGTCTCTTCTAAATCCAAGTTCCAAGCGCTTTCACAAAGCAGTTCTAAAATCCTAAGAACCAGTCAGGTTTCACACACCCATGTCCCCACTGCTCAGTACAAATATTCTACCTTAGTTTATCTTTTCTATTGTTGGGACCAAATACCAATTAAGAGCCAAATTAGGGAAGGAAGAGTTTATGTTGGGTATACAGTCCATCGTTGGAGAGAACTCATGACAGCAGCAGTGTTAGGTAGCTGGTCATGTTGCACATGTGCTCGCTGAGCAAAGAGAGGAGAATCAGGGGACTCAGCTCCTCCAGTCCTGTCATTTACCTTGAGACAACCCATGAGCTGATGCCATCTATAATCACAGTGAATATTCCCTTTTCAGCTAAACTTTTCTGGAAATACCTATCAAGACGCCACCAAAGGTACATTTCTGTGGTGATTCTTAATCCAGTCAAGTTGACAATTAGGATTAACCATAACAGTATAGGCAGATACATATTGTCAGTGTATATATTGTCAAGCATAGCTACCTGAATGATGATATCTATAAGCCACATCACAATGTATAATGAATATTCACCAGTTTTTTTTTAATTTTAAAATATGTCAGTTGTAAAAAAAAAAACATGAAATGCCCAAATCAAATAAAAAATTGCTTTATTAAGTCTAATGGAATTAAATATGAGAGGCACATTTTAACTGTACTGAGAAATGAAGGGTTTTCAAGGTATCCATTTACCTGTGTTCTGGAGAGGAAGGGAACATGCAATTTGTTCTTCATGGCCCAAACTTTCCCTCTGACTTGAGCATGGAAAGGTACTGCATTATCTCAATGAGAGAAAAAGTTACAAAGATTATGGAGATAGGATAGTACTTTCTATGCACAGGAAAAGTTAAGAAAGGCAGATAAAATGGGTGTTTCATGAAAATGCTAAATATTTCTAAATTTCTTAACTAACACATGTGAACATTCATAAATATCAAGTACTGAAAATCAGATACATTTATTTAATTTCATTGACTCTACATAATGATCACATTGTTGCCTGTATGCTTTTTAGATTACTTTTTTGTTCTTTTAATCTATTGAACGCTGCCTACATAATGCTCGATTCTCCAGGATTGTTGCCACAAGGGGTGCATGTATCTGGAGTTTATTTTGGCTGGAGGCCTGGCGCACCCATTTCTCTCTTCTCTCTCCTTTTATCTCAAATAAATAAATAAATAATAAAATTTTTAAAAAAAAAAAAAGAAATTTCTTCCTTGGGGAAGTTAGAATGATTTAATCCCTTTATTCTCCAACAAATTCAGTTTTTTGTTTTTAAATTAAACACTTTATTTCCACATAACAAGTGCAAAAAAAAAAAAAAAACTCCCAAACACTTTAACAATACAACTAACCCATTTATGAATTTAGTTATATACTACTCAAAGCCAAAAAGATCACTCAGCTTGACGTTCCATACATTTTCAGACATAGTTTTTCAGTTTAAAAAAACAAACAAAAAAACAGTTTATTTCTTTATTTGGGGACTGGGAAGACAGGAAGATGCAGATAGAGAGAAAATGGGCACACCAGGGCCTCTAGCCACTGCAAAAGAACTCCAGACACATGCACTACCTTGTGCATCTGGCTTATGTGGGTACTGGAGAATCAAACCTGGTCCTTAAGCTTTGCAGGCAAGTGCCTTAGCTGCTAAGCCATCTCTCCAGCCCTCGCTTAGCATTTTTGAACTCACCATGCCACCAAGAGATGATTAAAAATAAGCCCAATATTATATTTCATAGAATTAATCATCAAGAATGAATAGCTCAAATAAGTATTACAATCTTTACCAATCATGGTTTTGTAGGTCTTTCATGCAACATTGCTTAAAACCGAAAAGTTCTGAAATCATTTTTTAAGTTCTGCTAAATAAAATAGTAATAAACAGGTATAAACAGTGTTCTGAATGCTAGGTTCCCAGCTGATGGCAACTTGGGAATTAACACCTCCTGGAGGCAGAGAATTGTTGGGGGCGGGCTTATGGGTATTATAGCCAGCTTCCCCTTGCCAGTGTTTGGCACACTCTCTGGTTGCTGTTGTCCACCTTATGTTGACCAGAGGGTGATGTCCACCCTCTGCTCATGCCATCGTTTTTCCTGCCATCATGGAGCTTCCCCCTCGAGCCTGTAAGCCAAAATAAACCTCTTTTTTCCCCACAAGCTGCTCTTAGTCGGATGATTTCTGTAGCAATGTGAACCTGACTGCAACATAAACTATACACTCATATTTGCTAATTCATGTGTCTTAGGTAGAATCCTGTTAGGTTTATCTTTTGTTTAATAGTTTCTTCAAAGATTATGAAAACTTGCTCTGCTCTGACTTCAATTCCACATTGCTTAGGAGTCCTATAACATTTTCCAGGGAAAAGGAATGTTTAATTAAGGTGAAGGCTGACTTCACAGAAAAAGGGGAGATTAAAAAAGAAACAAGGCCCAAATTGACTTTGCTTTGATGGATTGCTATTTAAAAGTTATCTACTTGTCATTTTCCACTATAAAAGAATTCAAGGAGAAAGTGTGGACATATGGATAGAAAAGAATGCATATTTGTAATGGTTAATGAAATGTGTCACCTTTATTGAGCTATAAGATACCCAGATAGTGGTTAAATGCTATTTCTGGGTGTGTATCAAGTGCAGAGAACCATGTAAATTGGTGGACTGAATAAAGGAGCTGGTCCTCTGTAGTGTGAATGAACATGACCCAATCCCTAACAGTTTGACTAGGACAACAGGCTTAGGTACATTGAATTAACTAATCCTGACTTGCTTGAACTGGGCCACTGGTTGGCTGCCTTCAGTTCACCTTGTTCTGAGACCTGTAGACACAGACTAAAGTCTAAACCATCAGTTTTCTAGTTCCCAAGCTTTGTAACTATACCATCAGTTGTCCTGTGTTCCCAGGTAAGGAAACTTCTCAGTGTCCATAACTACTTGACCCCAATACCTTGTAATAAATTTCTTCTAACATACACATGAATACAGCTTCTATAGCTACACAGCTCTAATAAAACATTGTCATAATGGTGGCAATCGTGTGCGTGTGTATATTGTTTCTCTGAAGAATCGTCATTAATGAAATGCCTTTCTAAATGTTTTGGCTCACTGCAGAGTTGAATTTTTCATCATTTTGTTCTAGTGTGTGAGGAAACAATTAGCGGTTCATAGTACTAGTCTGTTTGCAATTTCTTTTGCCTTTTCTATATGCTGTATTCTATTTTATTTTATTTTAGTGTTTAGTTTAGTTTAGTTTAGTTTAGTTTGGGAAGAGACATCATGTTCTCACTTTTTTCCAGCTTTATAACAAAGGGTGACAACACACCAGCTGTACACCAGCTCCTTAGAACTGTACATTGGGAGGAGACTTTTAGAGAGTTCAGTGAATAGAAATGTATTGGAATCAGTTCAAACAACGTGGCCAAGACAAGTAGAGCAAAAAATTACAGCCTCACTGACTGGCATAGCTATGCCACAACCTAAGACAAGACAAGACAGACAAATCAAAGATGACTGGAATCCAGAGGTCCACGAAGCAGAAAATCAAGTAACAAGAATAATTGCAGTACTTAGGGCAAAGTGAAGAGGCTCTATCAGGTTCATTGATCTCTGTTGGGTAAGGTTTTTCAAAAGGTGGTCAATAATATGACATCTTTAGAAAGTTTTGCAACAACTTCAGAGCACAGGTTTTGAGACTTTAGATGAAGATGTTAGGGCTGGAGAGATGATTTAGCTGTTAAGGTGTTTGCCCAAAAGCTAAAGGACCCAGGTTTGATTCCATAGTACCCACATAAAACCAGATGCATAAGGTGTGCAAACTTCTAGAGTTTGTTTGCAGAGGCCCTGGCGTGCCCATTCTCTCTCTCTCTCTCTCTCTCTCTCCTCTTTCTCCCTCTTTATCTCTCTCTCTCAAACAAATAAATAAACAAGATTTTACACTTTCCTGTTCTCTCTGTATTAAATTTTTTTTGCCAACACTATTTAGCTTTCTTTTATATTAACTAAAACAGCTGTCAGCATGCCTTTGCAGCTACAGTACATGATGAAATTCACATCGCATACAATATTTGCATTCATCATCACAGTGCTCGGAAGTACTGAAGACTGGCATAACGATCCTCTGTATTCAGCTGAATGACCGAGAGTCACACTAATAAATCAATGTGAAATCACATGTCCAAAATTTGAAATTGTTATTTTGTTCAATACTATGTTCATTTAAAATTTTTTAAAAGCTTTTTAATTTTTTTGCACTTTTAGCATTTTCATACATGTTATAATGAACATTGATCTTAGTCCTCCCAATTACCATCTTTTGTCCCCTCCCCTTACTATTAACACCCTTTTCAACCTTCTTCATCTCTATTAATCCTCATCCTGTTTTCATTCCTTTTGTAACAAATTGAGTTTCAAAATTAGAGTTGCTGGCATGGGACTGGGTAGAAGGTTATCTACTGTGGAACAAACAACCCATCAGTGGCTATATCACTGATATAGTTGACTCCCTCTCTCACAGAAAAAGCAATTAGCTACTCTGGGATATGGGGAGTCTCATGGACTCTGCACCCATCAATGATGAAGGATTGCCAGGCTTAATCTTGTCAAAGTTCTTTATGTTCTCCTCATTGTTCTAACCACCTATCTGCATGTTTAGGCCACCTTTTTTCTCCATTCTCCATAATTATAATATTGATTATTAATTAATATCATATTAACATATTAAAATCAAATTTACTATGTTGAATATCAAATTTCAAATATATTTTCTATCACAATAGAAGAATTATCAACTCCAAGGAAAAATTTAAATCTCTCAGGAGAACACACTAATTTACAATTTCATCCTTTTATCTGCATATTTTAGGTATTTTAAAATTTTAATTTTAAAATAAATGTATACCATTATCAATCAACTGTTCTCTCTAAGCCTTTATTTTGCATCTTCCTGCCAATTCTTTTCCCTTTTGCCAATTCCTAAACTTTATATTTTTTGTTCTTATCTGTACCATAGTTTTCCCGTACAAAAAATGTTGTGAGTCTGAGAGAAGTGTTCAGGAGGTTTTGTAAACTGGGCACTGAGACATGCATATATGCAGGTTAAAGCCAGCGGTTATCCACTAGAAAAGCTAAGGGGCAATGTCGTCACTACAAAGCTGCAGCATTTCTTATAGAAAGGCACTCTGGAGTTGAAATGAGCCTAAAAATTGGCTTAATGAAGGCCTTGTCAAACAGTCACAGAATGTAGGAGACCCAGAGCAATGGATGTGGTCAATGACAAATAAGCTCCTTTCAATCAACAACCACGTTTGGAGAAAGATTTCAAATTCCAGCAACCATCGTATCTGGTTTCAAAGAATATGACACAGTATCCCTTCTTATGTGAATGCTCACATATCAATCACACACTCTCATATATCACACACTCTCACATATCACACACTCGTTTATCACACACTCAGATATCAAAAAGTAAAAGGTGTGAAGAAACCTCTATTTTTCCAAATATCTTTCTTGTGGCAATATTACTTTTCTTCTTTCTCACCAAGCTAATTTTACTTTCTTTTCCCCAGATTTACAATCCATGACTTGTTGATTTTTATGCGCATATATTGTGATATCTCACCATGACCAAGCCATATTTTCCAGTGTATTTTAACACCTTTGTCAAAATTAATAGGTCGGAGACTAGATGAGTTAATTTCTGGCACTTCCATTCTATTTAATTGGTATACCTGTCAGTACTGTGCTCTTTTTGTTGCTATGTCTCTAGTAGAACTTGAAAACAGATATTATGATACTCCTAGAATTGCTTTTTCTGCTTAGGATTGCATTCATTAATTTTGAGCATTTTTATTTGCTGGCTGTATTTGAGGGCTGTATTTTTTTAGTTCTGTGAAGAACACCATTGTAAATTTTAAGTTTTTTAAATTTTATTTTATTTATTTATTTGAGAGAGAGAGTGAAAGAGGCAGAGAGAAAGAAAGAGAATGGGAATGTCAGAGCCTTCAGCCATTGCAAATGAAGTCCAGATACACGTGCATCTGGCTTACATGGGTCCCGGGGAATCGAACCAGAGTCCTTTGGCTTTGCAGGCAAATGCCTTAACCACTACACCATCTCTCCAGCCTTGTCGTCATTATAATTTTGATGAGGACTTTGTTTCTATACTATAGCTACTTTCATAATATCAACTCAGCCAATCCATGAGCACTGGAGGACTATATATTTTCCAATGTCCTCTTCAGTGTTTTAAAGTTTTCATTGTAGAATTCTTCCTTCTTATTCTGTTTTTATAAGCTACTGTAAATGAAAAATTTTTTTCAGATATTTTTGCAGGGCAGGTAGACATTTTTTTGTTGGTTTTTTTCATTTTTCAGTTTTTCAATTTTTCAAGGTAGGGTCTCATTCTAGCCCAGGCTGACCTGGAATTCACTATGTAATCTCAGGGTGGCCTCGAATTCATGGCGATCCTCCTACCTTTCTTTGCCTCCCAAATTCTGGGATTAAAGGTGTGCGCCACCTCGCCCAGCCAAGTAGACATTCTTATGTTGATTTCATATCCTTGTGTTTTGCCTCAATTTTCATCAAATCAGAGTTTCTTCTTTTGAATTTTCTTTTATTAAGTTGAGAAAGAAATAGAAAGAGGGAGAGAGAGAGAGAGAGAGAGACCATAGGCACGCCAGGGCTTCCTGTCACTGCAAAGCAACTCCAGACCATTGTGCTACTTTGTGAATCTGGCTTTTTGTGAGCACTGGAGAATTGAACAAGGGCCATCAGGCTTTGAAAGCAAGCACCTTTAACATCCAACCCATATCTCCAGCCCAGGTCAAAGTTTCTAGTGGTATCCTTAAGGATTTTGTTTTTTATTTTATTTATTTATTTATTTATTTATTTATTTATTTATTTATTTATTTATTTTATTTGAGAGAGAGAGAATGGGCACACGCCAAGGCCTCCAGCCACTGCCAGTGAATTCTAGATGTATGTGCCCCCTTGTGCATCTGGCTTACGTGGGTCCTAGAGAATCAAACCAGGATCTTCTGGCTTTGCAAGCAAGTGCCTTAACCACTAAGCAATCTCTCCAGCCCAAGGATTTTTAAGTACAGCATCATGTTGTGTCCAAATGGGGATATTTTCTTCCCTTCTTCTAGATCTCTTATTACTTTCTCTTGTCTCATTACTCTAACATTTCAAGCAATATATTTGATAAGAGTGGGAAAAGTATATGCCCTTATCTCCATCCTGATTTTAGGGGAAATAACATTCCCCTGAAACTTAATGTTTTTGCTCACTTAATATAATGTTGTCTATAGATATGTCATATACAACCTTTATTATGTCAAGGCATGTTCCTTCAATTCCTGATTTCTTCAGGGCTTTTATCACGAAGAGATGTTTTACTGTGTCAAAGACACATTTTTATGAATGTTGAGCCAATTTTGTATTCTTTGGATGAAACCAACTTGGTCCTGGGATGTGACATACTTAATGTGTTTCTAAATGTGTTTTGTAAAGACTCCATTGAGAATTTTTTTAAATTTTTATTTATTATTTTATTTATTTTTGGACAGAGAAACAGAGAGAGACAGACAGAAAGGGAGAGGGAAACAGATAGAAATGGGCGCGCCAGCAGTCTCTCAGCTGCTGTGAACAAAATCCAGATGCATGTGCCCCCTTGTGGTCAAGTGTGCCATTGCGCCCTTGCATCACTTTGCATCTGGCTAAACATGGAACCTGAAGATTGGAACCGGGTTCTTAGGCTTAGCAGACAGGCACCTTAACCGCCAAGCCATCTCTCCAGCCCTCCATTGAGAATTTTTGAGCTTATGGGATTTATTTTTCAATAAGAGAAACTGGCTTATAACTCCGTTCCTTCTTCCCTCCTTCCTTCCCTCTCTTTCCTCACCTTATTCTCTTCCTCTCACTCTTCTTTTCTGTCTCCTCATTGTGGTCCCTTTTTCTGGTTTTGGTCTCAAAGTAATATTGACTTTGTAGGTAGCACTCTTTCCATTCATTATTATGGAACCATTTGAGGAATATAAACACTGGCTCTTCCTTACAGATGTGGTAGAATTTGGACATGAACCTATCCTGCCCAGGTTTTTCATATATATTTGATTCAATATTTTAATGTTATTGCTTTTTATGGGTCTGATTCTTTTAATTCTTGTGATTTAATTTGGGTAACATGTGTCTAGGAATTTATCCATTTCTTTCAGATTTTCCAGGTTTGGGGAATATTTTTTCTTCTCAAAATATTCCTATTCATTGGTATCCATTGATACATCTCTTTTTTCACCTCTAGTTTGTCAATTTGGTGTTTTCTGTTTTTTTTTTTTTTTTTTTTTTTTTTGGTTTGCTTGCTTAGGGTTTGTTAATGTTCTTTTCTTTTTTTCTTTTTTTTCAAAGACTACAGTTTGCAGAATTTTCATTCTAAGTATTGATTGTTTAGTCTTTATTTCATTAGTTTATGTAATGTTCACATCTTTTCATCTACTGAATGTGAGTTTGGCTTCTTGTCATTTTTCTAAGACCTTGAAGGGCTTCATTCAATTATCAAATTGAGATAGCATTGATTTTATAAGGTAAAAAAAAAAATCACATTCAATCACCCTGAGCTGCAAATTCTCCCTACAGAATTGCTTTTTTTACATCTCAATGGTTCTAATAAGTTTTATTCCATTTTCACTCTAGAATCTAGATAGAACAAAGATCCTGGGCAGTCAGTTCTCAAGTATACCCACATTCTCCTTGAAGCTGTACCCTCACTTGTGCTCTATACAGGATGTAACTTTAATTTTTGTTTCTCCTCATCCTGTCTTCCTTCTCCTGGAAGTTGCTAAGATCTTTAGCTTACCTCTCCTATTGTTTTCTCTCCATTATGCTGACATATTGTCCTTGAGTCCTCTTCTGAGTGTGTGCTTCCAAATTATTTTATAGATGAGTCCTGCAATGAGATTTAAACCTATATGTCCATATACTTATGTATGGATGTGTAAAATATGTATGTATGTATGTATAATGGGATATTATATATGTATATATATATTATATATATACATATATATATATGTATATGTATATATGTCTAAAATCATAGTAGGTGGAATTTGTGCATTATATAGTTTTGTCAAAGTATTTGCTTTCTTTACTATTTTCTGTGCTGGGAATCAAATCCATGACCTCATGTATGCTATAAATGTTCCAGCAATGACTAACATCTCTAGTCTGTAGCATTTATTTAATCAGAGAAGTCTTTGATTCCATCTGGACTCATCTTTTAGACCTTCAATCTGTCAGCTCTTGTCATTCTTCCTATAACAACATTCATCCCTTGTTTTCATGGAAGTAAATAGAGATGGTCTTTTTCTTGTATTAATCCTACACTAGAGATATTTTAATTGTAATGCAAAGCATGTAAAATGTCTCATATTAGCATGCCATAGTGTACCACTGTCCTTTGAGAACCATTTATTAGAACTTTTTTTTTTTTTTTTTTTTTTTTTTTTTTTTTTTCAAGGTAGGGTCTCACTCTGGTCCAGGTTGACCTGGAAATTCACTATGTAGTTTCAGGGTGGCCTCGAACTCATGGTGATCCTTCTACCTCTGCCTCCCGAGTGCTGGGATTAAAGGCGTGCGCCACCATGCCTGGCTGACAACATTGTCTATCAGGACTTCTCTCCATGGTCATTAGTCATACTGCTTTACCAATATATCACCTTGCATATCAGGCAAGGGAAGTCAGTATCCCTTGTCTTTCTTTTTCTATTTCTTTTTCTTTCTTTCTTTCTTTCTTTCTTTCTTTATTTATTTATTTGTTCTTAACAACTTTTTCTTTTAGCTGCAGCATAAGAGTCTCTTTTTGTTCTGTTTTTGTCAGGGAAGAGTTGCTTCTGGAGAACATCATAATGTAATGACTCTATTTGTTCTTATTCAGATTGAGATAGGATGCAAAATAGTATCATCTCAGTCATTTCTTCTTCTACTTAAGACTCAAAGAACCCTAGTTTCATGTAAGCTTTAGCAGAAATACGACAACATTGCGTCCTCATACTCTCAGAAAAAGGATGCATACCAACTAATATCAGAATAGTAGGAAGGTGTTAAAAGAATAGCATCAAAATGAAAGCACTCTAGCCAGGGATTAGATGCCCGTGAGCTGACTCTACTATCTCTAGAGACCTATTTTACAGGATATACAATTGTGTGATAGAGCAGCTGGGGAAAAAATGCCATGTCACTTCAAATTTTATAAAGTTCTGGAAACTGAAAAGCTGATGATTCTGTTAATAAATATCATAGCCTCTTTTACTTTTTTTAAACTTGCTAATTATTTCTATTGCTATTGTGTATTTCTAGAATACAGATAATTCTCTCTAACTTCCTCTTTTTCATCCTGTAAATATCATACTCTTTTTTTCTTCCAAGTGTGATCCAGAGATCCAAATTATAGGGGACCAGCATATAATTCCAGAACTATATAATAATACTAAAGTATAAGTTCCACTTTTCAGTCTCATTTATAGTCCAGTATATATAGAGTTTCTGGTGATGACTTGGTATATGAAACTCGTATCTAAGTAGAAAATAAGATGTGAAAAGTTAACTTTTCCATTCCATTAGCCTACATATTAATAAGAACTACAAAATCCTAAAATCATGGCATTTACTCCATTTTGTTTTAAAAAACATGTTTATTTCATATTTTTAAAAACTTTTATTTATTAATTTATTTATTTATTTGAGAGAGAGAAAGAGGCAGCTAGATAGAAAGAATTGGCACACCAGGGCTCCAACCATTGCAAACAAACACCAGACTCATGTGCCACCTTGCATATCCGGCTTTACATGAGTACTAGATAATAGAATCTGGGTCCTTAGGCTTTGCAGGCAAGTGCTTTAATGGCTGAGCCATATCTCCAGCCTCATTTCATATTTTAAGATAATGGTAATTACATTACCAAAGAATAACATTATATGTTAAATATATAGATATAATTTTATTTATTTATTTATTTATTTATTCATTTATTTTATTTTTGGTTTTTCAAGGTAGGGACTCACTCTAGCCCGGGCTGACCTGGAATTCATTATGTAGTCTCAGGATGGCCTTGAGCTCACAGCAATCCTCCTACTTCTGCCTCCTGAGTGCTAGTATTAAAAGCGTGTACCACCACACCCAGCGATATTAAGTATTTTAAAACTTTATCATTGGTGACTTTTCCCAAGACCTAAAAAAGCACTTTTCAATTCCATTCATTATCAGGCAATTTCTAAGATTACATCTACCTGCAATATAAAACCAATTAAGCCAGAAATGAGACTAGTCATTTAACAAATTGTGCTGTCCCTGATGTCTCTTCCCAATTTCTTTTTTTTTAAATATTTTATTTATTTATTTAAGAGAAATTAAGAGGTAAAAAGAAAAAGAGAGAGAGAATGGGCACTCCAGGGCCTCTAGCCACTGCAAAAAAACTCCAGACGCATATACCCACCTGAGCATCTGGCTTATGTGAGTCTTGGGGAATTGAACCTGGGTCCTCTGGCTTTGCAGGCAAATGCCTTAAACTCTAAGCCATCCCTCCAGTCCTCTCTTCACAATTTCTAAAACATGTAGAAAAACAACAACAACAAAAAAAAAAACCTTGAAGGTTATATAAATCCAATCAGAGTAGGAATGAGGAGGACTACTATTTCCCGATCTCTGCTTTTTCCTTTTATAACAGAAAAATAATTTCCTATGAAAATATAAGTCATTTCCCTATGGTATCGGTGTGTTAAATAAGAAAAAAACATTGACCAGGTGGCTAGAAGAATCAAAAATTAACCTTTACCATTTGCAAGATGTGGTATTTTTTTTGGGGGGGGGCTTCTATTATTTTATTCCTATCAAGTACCCTACCACTTTTTCTAAAATGCTTCTTATATGAAGAGGTATGGGGACATTGGGGAAAGACATTAGGCAAGAAAAGAAACTAAGCTGGCGAAAGCAATTTTACAAAAACTAAGTACCATCCCTGAACACTCTCATCCTTACCCACACCTCAGGAAATGGCTCAGCAGTTAAAGGCCTTTGCCTACAAAGCCTGACAGGCTAATTTTGATTCCCCAGTACCGACGTAAAGCCACGTGCACAAAATGGTGGCGGCATGCCTCTGGAGCTCCTTGTGGTATACACATGCTTCCCCCTTCTCTCTCTCTCTCTCTCTCTCTCTCTCTCTCTCTCTCTCTCTCTGTGTGTGTGTGTGTGTGTGTGTGTGTGTGTGTGTGTGTCTCACACACACACACAGTAGTAGACAGCTTTAGGTTTGTTTAGATGAACTTCCAAACCAGGTACAGTTATAGAAGGAAGGGTTTTATTGAAGCTCATAGATCCAGGGAAAGGGTTTTTTGTTGTTGTTGTTGTTGTTGTTGTTGTTGTTGTTGTTGTTGTTTTGTTTTGTTTTGAGGTAGGGTCTCACTCTGTCCCAGGCTGACCTGGAATTCACTATGTAGTCTCAGGGTGGTCTCGAACTCAATCCTCCTACCTCTGCCTCCCTAGTGCTGGGATTTAAGGCGTGCGCCACCACCCCCTGCCCCAGGGAAAGTTTTATAATGGCAAAAGAAGTTGGCCCCCTCTTAAAGGACAAAGCAGAGAGAAGCCACAAACCAAAAGCCACACAGCACACTTTAGGAACTCTAGAGGAACTAGCCACTTTGCATATGTTTAGATTGGAATTTCAAACCCACCCTCACACCTTAAGTTCTGCCCACTGACACTTCCTCCAGCCAGGTGGCTGTAGATCCAAACTATAAACTAAGAAAACACTGAATAGATGGGGGCCGTCTATTCAAACTAACATACACACACACATACATGAATAATTTTTTTAAATAAATAAAAATAAAAACATCACAAAGCATTGTATTTAAAATGTATAAAAGAACTTATGTTAGAAAATATTCAGTAGTGTTTCATTAAAACAATACAACCAATATGCTAATATATATCTGTAACCTCAGAACTGAGGAGACAGAAACGGGAAGACCATTAGTTGAATCTCAACCTCGGCTATACGTGGAGGAGTGTTGAAGTGTGGGCAACAGGAGAATGTTGAGATCAATGCCAGGACCTTACATATGCTAGGCAAGCACTCTGTCACGGAACCACATTCCAAGCCCCTGTTCTTCTGATTATATAAAATTAATTAGAAGTCATTTATCAGAGTGTGTGACTGGAGAAAGACAAGTTAAAAGAACTGACTGCAATTGATAATTCTTGTCTGAAATGAAGTAAATTTTTCTGAAAGCTTTTTCACCGTTGCTATAAGTCAGTGTCATCCTTCATAGTCAAAATATTACCCTGTTAATGATGAGCAGCTGGGTCCCATGACTTTCAGGAACAATTGGATTCCAAACGCACACATTGTTTTCAGAGTATCTGTTCTGTCTTATCTTTGTCCTTAAGTTATTACCCTAAAGTTATTGTAACAAAGGTATTTGCTAATTCTTTCTTTCCCCAATCACTCTAACCTAAATTGACGGATGCTAGATTCATTGCAATGTGGATTTAGATCATTGTGCTATCTTCTACTAACTTGAGCCAAATAACTTTAAACAGAAATCTGGCTTCAGTCTCATATAGTGATTCATTTGGATTTCATGACATTTATTTTTCTGATTTAATGGATGTGTTGTCTTCAGAATTGTGTGTTTGGGGATTGTCCGCCCATTTTTTAGTGTTGTTTGTTGTCTTCATTTTTAAGACATTGTTTTTCAATATCCATTGCCCATAAATTTGCTTTTCCCACTTGAATCCATGTGTGCTATGATTAGTATGTCATGCTGTCTAAAATAGCTGCTTGAAGAGTTATGTTAATATAACCCATCTCCCTATATTGGAATTTTGAAATTAAAAATAATCTGTGTTCCAAATACACAGTACACATATGTAATGCAGTTGGTGTTACCTATGACAAGGAAAATGTTTCCCCTTGCCAGAAAAAAATAATTTAACTATATATTTTTCTGATGTTCTGATGTTTGCACAGAGTACACCATATCTCCATTTACTTCACATTACCCCTTTTTTACCCACTTCCCACTGGCCCCCTTCTCTCCCTTTTATTTTCATGTTCAATATTTGTATGTATATGTGTATATGTATGTCTCCATTTGTGCCTTGTCTATACTGATTCCATATTTCAGCTATTATGAAGTATTACAAGAAACATGAATGTGCATTTATATTTTCTGTGCAGACTTAGTTTCCACCTGTATAAACATTGGAGTGGCATAACTGGATCATATAATAGTAGATTGATTTAATTTTTATGAGAAGCCTCTTTACTGATTTCCATAGTGGCTGCACAGGTTCACATTCCCATCAATGATCTCTAAGAGGTTTTTTTTTCCCCCACACCCTTGCCAGGAGTTCTTTTTTTGTTTGTTTGTTTGTTTTGATTTTTTAATTTTTAAATTTATTTATTTTTGGAGAGAGACATAGAGAGGACAGAGAGGAGAAGGAGACAGATAGAGAATGGGTGCGCCAGCAGTCTCTCAGCTGCTGTGAACGAAATCCAGGTGTGTGGGCCCCCTTGTGGGCAAGTGTGGCATTGCTCCCTTGAGTCACTGCATCTGGCTAAACGTGGGACCTGGAGATTGGAACAGGGTCTAAGCCATCTCTCCAGCCCTGTTTGTTTGTTTTTTTGTTTTTTTGTTTTTTTGCCTTAAAGTCATTCTGACTGGGGTAAGATAGAATCTCCATATAGTTCCAATTTGCACTTTCCTGATGGCTAAGGATGTTGAACATATTTTTATATATTTATCCACCCCTAATATGTCCATTTTGAGAGTTATATATCCATTTCCTGTGCTATTTTATTGATTGCATTATGTGTTTTGTTCATGCTTAATTTTAAAAATACTTTTTATTTTTTTGTTAATTTTTGATTTATTTATTTGAGAGTGACAGACAGAGAGAAAGAGAGAGAGAAAGAGGCAGGTAGATAGAAAGAAAATGGCATGCCATGGCCTCCAGCCACTGCTAATGAACTCCAGATGCAAGCACCACTTTGTGCATCAGGCTTCTGTGAGTCCTGGGGAACCAAGCCTTGAACCAGGGTCCTTAGGCTTCACAGGCAAGCACTTAACTGCTAAACCATCTCTCCAGGCCCAATTTTTAAAATATTTTATTTATTTATTTAGTTATTTAGTTAGTTACAAGCAGAGAGGATATAGAGAAAGAAGGGGGAGGAAGAGCATGGGTGCACCAAGACCTTTAGCTACTGCAAAAGAACTCCAGATGGCTGCACAATTTTGTGTATCTGGCTTTATGTGGGTACTGGGGAACTGAAACCTGGTCATTAAACTTTACAGGCAATTCCTTATTCCCTGTACCATCTCTCCAGTTTGATGTTTAATTTTTTGAGTTCTGTATGTGTTCTAGAGAAAATAATCCTCTGTGAGATGGATATCTGGCAGATTTTCTCTCATGTACACTGTCTCTTTACTCATTTTTGTTGTTTCCCTCACTTTATAGATGCTTTTTAATTCCATGCAAGTCCAAGCCCACTAGTCATCCCTTGATAAAATGTCCTAAGCTACTAGTGTTTTCTGGAAGATCTTTGCCAGTGCCTGTATTCAAATTTGAAATTTAGAACACAATATTATCTCTGCCACGCTACAGTAAGACATGTAGCCTAATTCAAGGTGGTCAGTTTCAGGGCTGGAGGGGTAGCTTAGTACTTAAAGTGCTTGTCTGCAAAGCCTAAGGACCCAAGTTCTATTCCCCAATATCCACGTAAAGCCATTTACACAAGGTTGTGCACGTGCCTAGAGCTTGTTAGCAGTGGCTACAGTCCCTGGCACACTCATTTTCTCATTCTCTCTCTCTTTCTCTTTCTTTCTTTCTGTCTCTCTAATAAATAAATAAGTGAATAAATAAGTATAATGTTTAAAAAATAAGATAAGCATGGTCAATTTCATAAAATCCTTCCCAGGAAGCAATTTTCATATAGGAAGAAGCATCATATTACTGTGATCCCCGCAATTCACCTAAAATAAAGAGGAGCTTGAAATAATATCATTCACAACAGCTAAGTTTTGCTTGTATTCCATGCCTAACATAATAGTTGATGCATAAACTTTTTATGCATTTATTTTTGTTTTATTTTTATTTTGTGAAAGAAGTAAGTCAGTATGGTTCAAAATAAGGAAAGAAAACATGTTAGAAGTTTAGAATTGACTTGGAGTTATTTTTTCTTAGGAGAGAGGGTAGAAGAAGAATAGCAGAGATATTTTAGTCCTCTGGACCTCTCAGGTTTACGGACACATCCGTATTTATGTCTGTTTGCATTGCTTCCTTGGTGGCATCTGATCTCTGAGTGCTGCTTCCCCATCTCAGCATCCCTTACTGACTTCCCCAATCTTATTTTTTCTGTTGATGTTTACTCTGCATGTCATTTGTGCTTTCCTAGCAATATACACAGATGCCTGCCCCTGAGGAATCTTGACATTTCTGGCCTAAGCAAATGACATTAGGGAATGCAGAGTGGTCAGGCCCAGGTTCTGATTGAATGAAAGAGCAAACATCTTGGAGGACATTTGAAAGAATTCAATATGAGTTCAGCATCTCAAGACAAGGTCCATCGCAGTGACTCAAGACCTATTTTTGGTTTGCTTTGTTATGTCTTATTCTTAAGCACGCATTCTTTTTAACCTTGAGAGAAATCAAATAAAAATCTTGTTTTTGTGATCAAATCAGAAATATAAGTATTGGGTTTGGGTTTATTTAAAAAAAATGTTGATGTAGAGTAAAAGCTATGATCTTTGAATTTAATCAGAGTTAAGGTCAAATCCAAGCTCCTCAGTTTAATAGGAATGCTGTCTTAATATCCTCAAACCCTAGTACACTTATTTATGAAATGGAAATTGTAATTCTTGAAAGTTTATCCTTAAAGATAAATGAGATTTTTGACATAAAATGTCTTATCCTTTTTTGATATTATTTCACTATTATTAATTGTTATGGAATAACTCATTATTTTGTTATTAATTAATGTTTAGTCTTGCCTCCACATGCTAATGCTCTCACTGTGTGTTTGATCTGCCTGTGTTCTTATCCTCACAAGGAAAATCACAGGGACCTTCATCATGTGAGTTTAGAAGAGGCACTGACTTCCTAAGTCACCGGCGTTTTCAGTGCAGTTTAATGTGATGACAAAAAGGAGGAAGCAGGACAGGAAAGGTGAGGCTGGAAAGGTAAACTATTAGACAATAGTCATAGATATAAGATAGATAGGCAGATTATAGATAATAGATGATATAGACTGATAGATTATAGATATCTAGATAGATAGGTTGATAGATAGTAGATAGATGATGATAGATACTATGGATTGAGAGATGACAGATACCTAGATAGATAGGTAGATAGATGATATAGATACATAGAAAGATAAATGTACATAGATGATGATAGATAGATAGATAGATAGATAGATAGATAGATAGATAGATGATAGATAGATAGATAGATAGATAGATAGATAGATAGATAGATAGATAGATAGATAGATAGTATTAGATACATGGATAAATGATGACAGAATAATCTAAAAGCTAAGTCTGAATATCCAGCCAGTGATGTTGGAGCTGAAGGTGGTTTCACTCTTGCATTTGAAGTTGCACAAACTCTTTATTGCTATTCACATTTGAATTCCAAAAAAAACGATTCCAAGTGCTATACTTTTGCATGGCTTTCACTAATTTGTATTTTCCTGAGATGCTGACACAACTAATAAACATCTCGAGAACTGGACAATAGTGATGGTGGGGTGGAAGGGCAGGGAAAGGGTGGGGGGACAAAAAACTGGACCCAAATGGAAATGGTACCATAAAATCCTATATCCTGAAAGACATACTAAAAGGTCAAACCTGCATCAGGTGCTTGGAGAGAACACTTGAAATACAGGGGCCTGCAGAGGGTAAATCGTTCCCTCTTTTCTCTCTTTTTCTTGCATATTACCTATACTTTTTCTTCCTTCTTTTCCCTTGGCACTGACCTACAACTCCAAATACATTTTAAAATGAGTGAGAATTTAGCCAAGCATAACATTGAAACCAAATTAAAATTATTGAATCCATATATAATTATATTTAGATAATATAATAGGACTTCTAGTGAAAACACTAGATCCTCTCCAGACTTCTCTGTCTCCACTTTTTTTGCTTAAAGAGTTTTTTAAAATTTTTTTATATTTTATTTCCTTCTTTTGTTTGTTTTAAAGAGATACAGAGAGAGGCATATTGAGAGAGAGAGAGAGAGAATGGATGTGTCAGGGCCTCTAGCCACTGTAAATGAACTCCAGACGCATGCACCACCTTAAGCATCTGGCTTAGGTGGGTCCTGGGGAATTGAACCTGGGTTCTTTGGCTTTGCAGGCAATTGCTTTAACTGCTAAGCCTTCTCTCCAACCCAGGAGTTTTTATTATTTTAAATATTACTGAAGATACTTCAGTAGTTCTTTTTAAAATTAATCTATTTATTTATTAGCAACAGACACAGAGAGAGAAAGAGGCAGAGAGAAAGAATGGGCACACAGGGCTTCCTGCCACTGCAAATGAACTCCAGATGTATGTGCCACTTTGTGCATCTGGCTCATGTGGGTACTGGGAATCGAGCCTCCAACCTGGGTCCTTGGGCTTCACAGGCAAGTGTTTAACAGCTAAGCCATCTCTCCGGCCCCTTAAAAAAAAAATTATTAGCAACAGACAGAGAAAGAAAGAGGAGTAGTTCTTAACTGATATCACAATTTTAATAAAATTTTTCAGTTTTAGTCACATATTGGCTGTCTTCCTACAACTATGTAGGATTTAAGTTGCTCACATATGGTTCCAAACCCAACTTCCGTCTTTTTTTTCTTCCAAAATAACTATGCCTATTTTAAGGTCAATTATTTGTTACCTTCTCAGGGTTCACATTTCTACTCATTATTTTGAAACCTCTATTTAAGGACTGAAATTTTCTCAAAAATATCCACTCATATTTACCTTCTAGACAACATACTGATAAAAGACTTGCAATGAATTCATCATTTGAATCATTGTGTACTTAAAATATCGATTCTTGGCCTTATTTCACATAAGAAGGCATGATTGAATATAAAATAACCTATTAAGATAATTTGTCCTCACATGCATAGAAATCTCATTTAATTTACCCTCAGGTCTGCTTCTTGCTATTGGAAGTCTGGTGTCGGTGTGTCTACATATGTACTATGCTTTGTCCTATATATAAGGAACTATGTTAAAGTGCAAGTTCTTCAGATACAGATTAAAATCACTAAGAAAAACAACAATATACTATAATCACAGTTATATGAACATGATCTGTCTCTCTCATAATACCTTGATATATTCCAATCATTCTTGTAATGACATGACAGAGTACCTCATAGATGAAGTGACCCGAGACAGATTATGTAGTCATCAGAGTAGACTACTATACAAGGGTTATTTGAACACTAATATTTTCATAATGTGACAGCCATTTGACAGCCAAGAAAGCTATGAAGTGATAATCAGATGAGTGGTATATATAATGTGGATATAATATTATAATGAAAGATTTACATCACAAATATCATGAAGTAGAAAATGTGGAGGTTTTATAACATTACTCAGAATGACATAGCCAAAAATTGGGTGCGTTATTTGTTTCTAGAATTTTCCATTTACAACTTTCCAAGAAGTTTGAGATTATAAAAGTTAAGAGGAGAATAAGTGTTTGTCTAGCATGTTTGATCCATAAACTATAATAAATAAATTAAAGAGTTATTGCATAAGCTTTGTTAACCAGCACATTTTGTTCATGTGCATAAAGATGAGCAGACTACATTTCACAGTTCTGGGATAGTTTGGAAAGTCCTGCCCTCCTACATGAAGAATGAATTTTATTCTTCCCAGTCCTACTTCCCAATTCACTCCTAAGATCGTTTAAAATTCCTTGTGCACATGACATTTTATGTTTCTTTTGGACATCATTTTTATTTTTTTAATATTTTGTGCTTCACTGGTGTGGGTAGATAGTAATTCATATGGCAAAGCTATTTCATTCTCTAAAGAATCCTAAAGTATTTGAATGTTAACATACACACTAATTCAGATGAGTGTTGTTCAATCTAAAACAAAAGAAGCCAGGTGTGGTAGTGCCACCTGCAGTTCTAGCAACTTGAGAGGCTGAGGTAAGAGCCTGGCTTGAATTTAGGTCATGAGATCAGCCTATGTAATACATGCATTTTTTTCCAAGAAAATAAAAAAAGGCTAGTGAAACTTTTAGTAACTATTTATTATGCATCTCTATATAATTTCCTTTAGGGTTTGTCACTCATAAATTTGAGGCTCCTAGCAATTACATAATTCTCCCAAATCCACAGAGGCATTATATTATATACCAAACAAGGAGATTCAGCTTGTTTTATAGCAAAGCCCAAACTATTCACCATCTCAAACAGTTGTTATGACCCCCACTCAGGAGATATCAATGCCATTTCCAAATAGATTCATTTTCCCCCATGGAACATGGGGTTTTTGCAGTCATGGTTGCTGTCATGACTAGGGAATTTATCCACCTTCTAGATGGCAAGAGGCTTGGCATGCAGCACCACCGTCTCACAGTAGTCTTCCAGCACCATGCCAATAGCATGGAAGTCCCGGAATTCTGGCCTAATTAGAATTCAGAATTTTCATAGAAGTTAGCAATCTATTAGCAACATAATCAATGTCCTCTACATACTTAATAATATTATAAACATAAATACAAATACAAAGTTTTAGGAAAAATAATCACTTTAAAAAAATGTTGGAGAGCCCAGCATGGTGGTGCATGCCTTTAACCCCATCTCTGGGGAGGCAGAGTTCGAGGCCACCCTGAGACTACCTAGTGAATTCCAGGTCAGCCTGAGCTGGAATGAGACCCTACCTCAAAAAAACAAAACAAAACAAAAACAAAACAAACAACAAGAAAAAGACATATTACTCATCAATGGGAAAAAGAACAATAAAATTCTGGTTATACAACTAATTTAAAATAATATGAGGGCTGGAGAGATTGCTCAGTAGTTAAGGCACTTGTCTGCAAAACCCAAGGATCCGGGATCGATTGCCCAGTACACACATAAAGCCAGATGTCCAAAGGGGCACATGAATCTGGAGTTCCTTTGCAGTGACTAGAGACCGTGGCATGCACATTCTCTTTCTCTCTCTCCCTCTCCCTCCCTTTTTCTTAAATAAATAAATAAATAATTTTTAAAAATCATATAAACAAATTTTATTCCCTTATTTCCTTGCAAGCACGTTCCTCTTAATTGATGATATTAAGCATTACCAAAGCCATGGAAATGAACATCTGAGGAACATCTTGTACTGTTTTCCTAACACAAGATCTGAAGAAATGTAGTCAGCTTAAGACCGCACTTTCTCCATTTCAAAAGATACTGAAAAATAACAAAATTATGCTCTATTTTATTCTTTCATACCTACTGCATATGATAACCTAAATATCTCCAAAAATATGTTAACTTGTCCCCTGACCTTTCCATTTTTTTTTTACTTTTTTGTTTTAAAAGCTGCAGAGTTTTTTTTTTTAATTTTTATTTTTATTGAAAACTTCTATACTTACAGACGATAAGCCACAATAATTCCTTCCCCTCCCCATTTCCCTTCACAACTCCACTCTCTGTCATATCCCCTCCCTCTCTCTGTTAGTTTCTCTTATTTTGTTGTCATTGTTTTTCTTTCCTATTGTGAGGGTCTTGTGAAGGTATGGCTAGGCACTGTGAGATCATGGATTCGAGGCCAATTTCTGTCTGGAGAGTTGCATTGTAAGGAGTCGTACCCTTCCTTTGGCTCTTGCAGTCTTTCCGCCACCTCTTCCACAATGGACCCTGAGCCTTGGAAGATATGACAGAGAGGTTTCAGTGCTAAATACTCCTCTGTCCCTTCTTCTCAGCACTATGTTGCCTTTTGGGTCATCCCAGTGGTCATCGCCATCTGAAAAGAGAAGCTTCTCTAACCAGAAGTGAGAGTAGCATTAATACATGAATATGAACATTAAGTGTAGTGCTTTCAGGGCAGTTTGGTGAGAATAATATATGCATTTAGCCAGACAAAAGCAGGCGTTATACCCCTAAGGCTCATGACCTCCCCTGCCATAGGTTTTTGATTAGGTTTTCAGTACCAGGTGTGTATTCCTTCCCATAGAGCAGGCCTCCAGGCCAATTAGAGAGCAGTTGGTTTTCCCCAGAGTGGACATGCCACTATTGCAACAGTTTGGTCATTTGGCCTATCTGGCCAAACTTGAGGCTTCCAGTGTCCACTGTTTTCACTGCTGATGACTTCTGTTTCCCATAGGGCTGTGTGCAGTGCAGCTTTTTCCAGTGTTCAGTTGGCTGGTCTACAGGAAGAAGGTTTTCAGCTCAGCACAGCTTGATTTTTCAGTGACCTTGCTGCCCACACACCATCTGGTACTCATAGGAAACCAAGGGCCTTAGCAATAGCTTTTAATGTTTAGCAGGCGACAAGGACCTCCTTGACCAACAACTCACTGGAAGGTATCCCATCCCTGGCACTGAAAATTTGCTAGTAACAATCTATGGATTCTGGATGTGCAATTATCCAAAGAAGTAGGCTTTCATATGTCTTATTCAGAATATATTGAATTTTGATTGACCCTCCCCCCATCCTTCTCTTACTCAATCTCTTCCCCTGGCCTTACTTAGGCCATTCTACCTCCCTGTAATCTGTTCTTCTACTTACATATATACAATACCATCCCCTAAAGTCCTTCCTTCTCCTCCCTCCCTTTTTCTAGCTTACTGGCCTCTGCTACCAATTTTTTTGGTAACAGTACTAGGAATTTGGATTGTTTAAAAAGTTTTCAATGGACTGGAGAGAAGGCTTAGTGGGTAAGGCACTTGCTGCAAAGCCAAAGGATCCTAGTTCGACTCTCTAGGACTCATATAAGGCAGCTGCAAAAGGGGGAGCATGCATCTGGAGTTCATCTGCAGTGGGTGGAGGCCCTGTTGTGCTCATTCTCTCTCTCTCTCTCCCTCTTTCTCTCAAATAAGTAAATAATATATATATATATTTTTTAAAAGACTGCAAAATTCTGCTCACATCCTAATGTCAATTCCATCTTGGACTTGTTCTTTTGAACATAAACTCCAGCTCATTAGAGTTAGTGTCCCACTGCCCACATGGCTGGCTACCTCACAAGTAACACAGAAATAGAAGTGACCTGTCAAATACTGCGTCAACCCAACTTGGAAGTAACTGGTTTTCTAAACAGCAAGTCTTGCTCTAAGGAGGAACAATTTATCCTGAAGTGTTTATCTGGCACAGTTGCTAGGCCATTCTCAGCAGTTTCATGAATATGGTTTGCCTATTGCTCCAATGCAGAGAGAGAAACAAAACAAATAATCTGCTTTATAGAAGATGCACACCATTAACAAGGTGGAAAACAATTTCTTTTAAATTATAAAATGTTTCTTTTTACTTGAGATGACAGATTCCTTAAAAATGCCTAAGTCTTTAGCTCAGAGTCTGCCCTAAGCTATTTTGAGTTATTCTTTTTTGTTTGTTTGTTTGGTTTGGTTTTTTGAGGTAGGGTCTCACTCTAGCCCAGGCTGACTTAGAATTCACTCTGTATTCTCAGGGTGGCCTCGAACTGAAGGCAATCCTCTTACCTGGGCCTCCCAAGTGCTGGGATTAAAGACATGCACCACCATGCCCAGCTATTTTGAGTTATTCATTTTAACAAGAAAATTGTAAGGTTTAATGCTTTGCTGTGTTTTAATGTTGTGACTATTAATATGGTTAAATAGATCTGCTCAGTTTAATCCTTTTCACTTATGTTTTTATTTTTAGAAAAGAGTTTCAAATATAAAACAATGACACCATGTCTTCATGTGGTGGTTTTTACTTTGAAACTAATATAATTAAAACTCATGAAAAAGTGTTTCTTCATACATTTAAGTTCATTTTCAATGGCTTCAACATAAATATATTGCATCACGTATTATATACAACATGATGTGTCTTTGATATAATAATATATTTGATATGCTATATATACATGTACTTCATTCAATTTCAAATCCATAGTAAAAGAATAAGAGCTTAAAGAATCCATTCTTAAGCTTTCTGAGTACAAAGTAGCCTAATAAACATTTTCATTTGATGTGGTAAATTCACTTTCATGAAATGTCTAAAAATACCGTTTATACACTCTGCATTCACTCAGTCATCAGATTGCATTTGGCTGGACTAGTTGTTAAGAAAATTATGAAGAAATAATTCAGACACTTATAGTTTGGTTATCTTGTTACATGCATATTATCATGTCCAAAAACCGGTAGTATACTATCCTTCTAAGACTTCATGTTGCCTCGTGTAATTCCTATCTAGTACATTCCCATGAAATTAAAATTGGCTGTCATCAATGATAATTTTTTCTTCTCTAGAAGTTGATATGTAGACAATCATGTACTATATACTTTATGTATATTTTCTGGCTAATTTCCTTCACTTTACATACTTATTTTGGGATATTTTCATGTCATTATATCATGGGTTAACCTATTTTACTTGATAGCAGAATAATATTCCATTTTTTGTCCATTCTTCTACAGATGGGCATTGGGATTGTATGTGACTTTTGATCATTATGAACAAACCTATGGATATTTTTATTTCTTTGTATGGGTAAATATTTGTAATTCCCTTGAACAAATAGTGAGGAGCAGAATTTAGTAGGTGATATAACATACTTAATTAACTTTTAGGTTATCAAAATGCTTTCTATATGAGTTATACAAATGAAGTCCCTGACAGAATAGGAGACCCTATTTCCTCCCCTTCTTGGCCAGCACTCAATATTAAGAAGACTTATAATTTTATAGTTTTGTTTATCCTACTTAGTGCACAGTACAAGATCCTGACATGCTATCCATGATGAGGTCTCTACTCAAGGTTTTCAATCATTTATCAAAGTGTTGTTCGTCTAAATATTGAGTACATACACAACCACACACACAAATTGTATAAGTGTATATATGTATGTGTAAGAGGTGTTTTATGTGTAACAGATGTCTTCAACTATTTTCACATATGCACCTGCATTTGCAATTTTTTGTAATCAGAATTTCAAAATTTTACATGAAGTCCAAGTTATCAAATTTCAGTTATCATTGTTTTGGTATTGAGTTGAAGAAATTTTGACTTAAATTAACAACAACAACAACAAAAAAAAAAACTCTTGTTTTCTTCTAGCAATTTGTGACTGTGTAATTTACATGTAGGTTTGTGATTTGTTTTGTTACGATAGGTTTGTGATATGAATGTGTATGTTTTTATTATTATACATTTTATTTGGAAAACTAAATGTCCAACAAAATTCATAGAAAAAGCTATTCTATGTCCAATACAAGTGACTCTACTCCATTACTGATACTAGCATCCAATGCTGTGAAACTATGTGTGGGTTTTTTACTCTTTACTCTTTGACCCATTTGAATACCTTCATTGAAACCACACTGCCTTTATTACTGTTATATTCATAGCAACTTTGTTCACTTCCATGCACATTTGAAAGCTCTAGTTTCTCTGCAAGTTTTCTAGTTCTCATAACATCAATTTACCAATTTGAACAAATGCCTGTTATATCTGGGATTGGAATGACACTGACTTTATAGATCAGTCTAGGAAGAAATTTATAGTTTTAAATCTGTGATTCCTTTTGACCCAATACTATAACTTCCCATTTACTATAAAGTTCTCTAACAAATTTGTCCATATACTTTTCATAGTTTTCAGTGCACAAGTATTGCACATCTTTACCCAAATTGTTCTTTTGTATTTAGTACACTTTGGCATGGTGTAGGAAAGTATTATTTGATGTTTTCTTTAGTGCTTTTGATAACATTATATTGGTATGGTCTATGACCTTACTCTCTGAATATTTTTACTAATATTTAGAAATGTAATTGATTTGATGTATTCATCTTGTATCCAGTAAACTTTATAAGCTCATTTCTTGTATCTAGAAGATTTAGAGGTTTCAATTATTTTTAATGTAGATTATCATAGCAATTTTCCTCTTTCTTTTCTGATCTGTTATATATTTACCGGACTGAGGATTCAGCTCAGTGAGACAGTAAGGCTTTGGATAAATTCCCAGTGTTTGGAAAAAGTAGTATAAAATCAAGCAGCTTTTAAAAACCTGATTAATTAAAATTTGCAAAGCTATGCAAATAATGATTATAATTAATAAAGAGAATGTATGTGTACATGATGTGTAAATGTTATATCTGCTGGGCTACTTAGACAGAATTCACTGGAACTATGAAAGATTTCAAGATATGAATGCTGTGAAATGAGGACTAATATTTGACTTGCTGCCAACCATGAAACAAATTTCTGAGTGACCCATCACAGCAGATGAAAATAAACAGACCTCACAGGGAACAGAGCATATGTAATTGTGAACAGCATCCTCCTTCATTGAAGGGACCAGTGAAACATACCAAAAATTTACTCATTTATTCTATTTCCAAGTTAGCGTAGTCAAGAAATCCAGTCTTGTGTTCCAAT
Source organism: Orientallactaga sibirica (assembly GCA_036365145.1). Classification (NCBI taxonomy): domain Eukaryota; kingdom Metazoa; phylum Chordata; class Mammalia; order Rodentia; family Dipodidae; genus Orientallactaga; species Orientallactaga sibirica. The sequence goes on from JAEOAD010000006.1 coordinate 20,882,429, forward strand.
GAATACTCTTTTCACTGAAATTTCCTTCTTCCTCATTTTCTACTTCTGGATAACTCTATCTTAGAACAACTAAATACCTCTTATCTATCCAAAGGACCTACAAATTTGTAGTGAAAAACAAATAGAGAAATAAAACTCAAAAGAATTCAGATTCTATTTATGAGATTCTGTATTAATAAGATTAAAGTCTACCTGCCATGTGAATGATACATTATATAAGCTATTATCCACTCACGTTACACTCTGACTTGGTTGAAATCCTGTCTTTCACTTGTATATTTCATCCTCTCCTTCTGAACTTACTCTCTTCAACAGAGATAAACGCATGGAGAAATGAGTATTCACTGGAAGAAATGGGACAAAGCTGGTGTCTCAGCACATCAACAGTGTGACATTTGCATTGCAGCAATCAGCGCATACAGAGCAAGATAAAAAGGAAAAAAAAAAAAAAACTACAGAGAAAGCCTCTAGGAAAGAACGCATCGTATGTCAGAAGGACATACACAATTTTCTAAAATGAGTACCTAAATTCATTAGGTTTCTGCGTGTAACCCAGAGCTTTTCTCGTTCTTGTATATCACTTTTATTGATCCCAAAGAAACTGCACAAATCCATCCAAGTATTGGATGGATTAAACCTGAGAATTTATACTTTCATTTTGACATCGAGAACTAAATCAAACTGGGTTTTTTTTTTTGAGAAGATAAGTGTAACAGCATCACTACACATGCAGTAGGTTCAATCTCCATTTCTGAATTCTAATAAGTATAGCTCAGACTTGAAAATAGAAGCCACTATTCCATAACAATATGTTGATGATCAGGGGAGAATGAGTTTTTCATTAAGCTCAATATTGTGAAAAAGAAATCAAGACTGCTCAGCCTGATCACTACATCTCTGTTCAGATGTCAATTAAAAAGAACAACAAAATACATAATAAAAACTTGTACTGACAGAGAAAAGTCAGGAACTCTGGGAAGCATCTCATTGGTGCTGCACACAGAGGCAATATAAACTGAGTAGTAAAAGTCAGACCTGTAAAAATATTTCAACTGCAATATAAGAATGGGCATAATATAGAGTAAAATTAAAGAAAGTGAGTCAACAGCAAGAAAAACAGTATGCCAGGAATGAAGGAAGATCAAATATGTGGAGAGACAGAACAAGCTGGAAAAAATCTGAGTGTGTATGAAATATTCCTTCTCATTTTAATGGTTATCATTATCACACTTTCTCCTTAAAATGACATACCTTATAAACAAATGACAGTATTTACAATATATGTAAAATTATAAATTGCATATGAATGATTTAGATTCCCACAGCAAGTAAAATCTGAAACTCAAATGAATCAGAGAAAATATTGTAATAGAAATGTACCCGGTTGATATATTAATTAGTCTGGTAGTTTCTAATTCCAAGTAGTTGCATAGGAGCCCAGAAAATTATCAGCATTCAAAATTTAATTTGTTGTTTTCTTTGGCTTATGTTGTTTTGCTTCTTTTGGTTTAGATTTATATTAGCCTAAAGAATTCTTTTGGTGGCCCTAATTTTCCATGCTTAGTGTTTATAATGTAATGGAAATTTTCATTGTTATTTATTTGTGTTGTGTGTGTGTGTGTGTGTGTGTGTGTGTGTGTGTGTGTGTACAACAGGGTCTATTGGCAATGCAAATAAAGGCCAGTTTGGTTTTATGTAACTGTCTGGGGAATTGAACCTAGGACAATGGGCTTTTCAAGCAAGTACCTGTAACTGCTGAGCCATTTCCCCAGCCCCTAGTGGGAATTCAGAACTGAGTGACAAATGAACAGATTAGAAACTCTCAGAGAATATGTGAAAAAAGGAAATGGTGGAGTTTTGAGTAATATTTGTCATTTTAAGCTTAACTTCCTAGTCAATGATTTAAGACAAAAATTAGATGAAATAGGTAGCAAAATTTAGAAAGACATAAATAAAAATTCATTGTTTTAAAAGTACAACTATTTATAACATATTTCTGAGAATTTTTTATTTTGATATTTTTGATAAATTTCATGATAAAATTTTATGATATCATAATTAAATAGTAGAGAAAATGCAAAACTTAATATCACTTTAATTAGGAAATATTGAAAATTAATATTAAGTATCTAGAAATGAATTTAACAAGAAATATCTATCTCTTTGTGGAGGAAAATTACCAGCCTAAGCATTATACTAGCTTATTGAATGATAAAATATACTTTACTTAAAGTTTATGAATACAAATTTATTGAATGAATTCAATACATTTCTACACATTCACAATGATGATATTAAGGAAATGTGTCTACATTCACATACTACTTTGATATTTTTTTTTCTCCTAAACATTGTGTTTGCCAATTGGCTCTAAGAAATTTGGGCCAATGAAATGTATTCCTAGATGAGGTTACAGAAATATTTATTGTATTTCCTTTTTTTTTTCAAGGTAGGGTCTCACTCTAGTCCAAGTTGACCTGGAATTCATTATGTAGTGTCAGGGTGACCTCAAGCTCATAGCAATCCTTCTAATTTTGCCTCTGGAGTACTGGGATTAAAGATGTGCACCACCATGCCGGGAACTGTTATTATATTTCTTGCTTTCTTATTATTCTGCTGGTAATACAACATCCTCAGTAATTTTGAATCCCTGTGTTCTTTGTTCTTGCTGGGCAGGTACCACAGTGAGTAATGCCTCTACCTTTGTCTTCTGATCACCCTCCAGTTTCACAGATCATACTGATTCTCTGCTGGTGCCCCTTCAGGCTTGCTTCACCATTTTTTTTTTTTTTTTTAATTTGGCCTGGCACCACACCCATCTTCTGTATTCTGTATATAACTGACCCATTGTATTAATGTCTGTGTTTTAAAACTCCACAGAGCAACTTCACGAGGGCAGGCAGAGATTAGGCACACCAGGGCCTCTAGCCAATGCAAATGAACTCCAGACACCACCTTGTGCATCTGGGTACTGGGAAATTAACCTTGGTCCTTTGACCTTGCAAGCAAGTGCCTTAACCACTAAGCTATCTCTCCAGCACATGACATGCTACATTCTTTGACAGATCTCACCAACTCCACTCAAACCTCTAGTAACAACCGTGTATGTTCCACATCTACCTAGCATGCATATTTTAACAGCATGATGAATTAAAGTTAGTGCTAGAGAAAGAGGATATAAAATGCTAGTGACACAGGATTTTTCAGTTCCGGAGGAGTTCCCCAAGTTTATGAACTCCAATTTTGGGTCTTGTCCTACCTTTATCAAAGAATTATTAAGTACAGACTCAAGAAGGATAAATTGTGAATTATTAAGTTTGTTTAGGGAAAAATTACAAATAGTGGGGTTTATTTAAGGGAACTTGGGATCTAGAAAGAAGACTAGAATAAAGCGATAAGTACATGGAAGGTGGTAACCATGCACTCATATGAACAACACAGTATAGCCCATGAGATTCACTTAAAAGAAACTGAAGTTCTTAGGGAAAGCCTGGAGTGTGGAGCCATAAGCACATGAAAGATAGAACCTGGGAGCTTGTGTAGGGAGACTTAGAAGGGACAGTCATAGCATCTGCCTTGAGCTTCCCCATGGGAGAAAGTTAAGAGACCAATGGTAGTACCTTAAGGAAGAACAATTGAGAGAAAATATTATTGTTATTATTTTGTAGTGTGATAAGTAAGCACAAATAAGAGTGGACAGGAAAAAGATAAACCATTTAACATTTATTTCCATATTTTCTAAACATTCACACATATTTTCTTTAGAGAAACATAAAAATATTTTGGATTCTGTGTCCAAGTCTTGAATGAGTGAGTCTTTTAAGTAAAGAGCTTACTCGGTTAACGTGCTTGCCGTCAAAGCCAAAGGACCCAGGTTCAGCTTCCCAGGACCCATGTAAGCCAGATGCACAAGGAAGTGCATGCATCTGGAGTTCTTTTGCAATGGCTGAAAGTCCTGGCATGCCCATTCTCTCCCTCTCTCTCTCCCTGTCTATTTCTGTATCTCTCAAATAAATAAATAAATTAAAAAGAACTTAGGCATAAGGGAGCACCTGACCCCCCCCCAAAAAAAACTTATTTGACCTCAAATTCAGTGAACTTAAGAGAGGACATGACATGAAATGATAACTTTTAAAAATAATTTATAGCTACAGACAATGGAGTTAAGGTGAAAAATGTAGCCAACTAAAAATATAAATAAAATAACATCAGTGGTGCAATGCAGGAAGGCATGAACTACAACTGAAGAAAAACGATTACAGAAATGACAGATGATATAGTTAGTCAGCAAAGATGTTAAATCTTTATGATTATTTTGCATCACATGTTATGTATGTTAAACAACAGAGGCAAAAAATACTAGAAGATTGAGAAAACATAAATCCAAATGGATTTTGCAGTGTTAAAGTATCCTGTCTAAAACATGAAATTATCTGTTATTATTTTCTTTAGGCATTTGGTATGAGGCATGGAGGAGAATGTGTTGATTTAGCATCTGGCTAATTGTCTCATAACCATTTGCTGACAAGATTATCCTTTCCTTCTTAGATTGCTTTGCATCTCTGTTGAAAATCAATCAATCAGTTTTGCATATGCATGTTGCTCTCTGGTCTCTCTTGATTGTTTTCCTGACTTATGTTTCTCTCCCCACTTCAACACCACATTCACTTGCATGCTGTAGATTTCCTTTATGAATTCAGATCAGCTAATCAGAGCCCCTAACTAGGAATAATGTTTCAATTTTATAGCATTTCATTGTTCCAAAGAACAATTGCAAAATAAATTATTGACAGACACACACTAGGTCATAAAATATCACCTCTTATACTCAGAAAAGTCTAAGATTAAAAGGAAAAGTTAATACTGATTAAAAAATAATAAAGTCACTTTGAATTGTGTGAGAATTTTTCAATTGTCCATTTGCTAATTTTCGTTCCTTACTTGTCTCGGGTGAAAAAAAGGCACAATACTATCTTGTATATCATTGGAGGTTTTTGTTTGTTTGTTTGTTTGTTTGTTTGTTTGAATCTCAAGCATGCACATTTCTCCTTAACTATATATCAAGTAATTCTAAGAGATGAAAAATATTTCTAGTTTCTTTATTCTTTGAGAACAGAGGACAAGTGTGTTAAAGGAAATCAGAATGAAGAAAATGAAAGTTTAAACATGGCCCATAGTTAAGTCTATAAGAGAAGCATAAAATGGCTGTGGTTGTCACTGTGAAGCAAAGATATATAGCATCCATGTATGCATTTTTTCTGTTTTTAATTGTTTTTCTTTGCAGAAAATATATTAAAACCATTTTCTACTTTCAAAACATTTTACATTTGGGCAGGTGCATAATCTATAGCTGTAGCATTAATAATGTTATGAAATGTGGAAAATAAGTACTTCTAATTATGCATTGTAGTACAAAAAACTGGAAGAACCTTCATGCTCTAAGATTTTGCTTGATTTTTGACATTTCACTCAACTTCTGTGGTTTCTCACCTACTCTCTGTTTTGTTTTTGAGGCAGTGTCTCACACTAGTCCGGGGTGACTTGAAACTCACTCTGGGCTTAAACTCCCAATGATCCTCCTATCTTGGCCTCTTCTTAAAGTCTGGGATTATAGGTATAAGTCATCATCTATATCTCTTACCCTAATTTTCTTGTGTTATTTTGTATTGTTTTGTTTTTCAAGGTAGGTCTCACTGTAGCTCAGGCTCACCTGGATTTCACTATGTAGCCTCAGGGTGGCCTTGAATTCACGGCGATCCTCCTACCTCTGCCTCACAAATACTAGTACTAATGGCCTGTGCCACCATGCCTGGCTTCTTACCCCAACTTTTAAAGCATCAAATTGTTTAAGATATAGTATCCATAAAAAAAGAAAAGTGATGGAAATGAACAAGGCACCATTCTTCCTTAAAATTGAGGCTGTCTTAAAATAAAATTCTCTTCTGTATTTCTGTAGGGAGAACACATACGTCTTGTAGGCTCTGAGGGGAATTTATATGGCAGGATTTCATAAAATTTTCTAACCATTTATTTTTCTTCCAATATAGGATTTTGTGTTTGCTATAGGACTTCAGACTGCTGGAAGATTTTGTTTGCTTTTAGCTTTTAGTTTTATGTTTCATATCTCTACATCCTGACAAGAGTGATAGAACAGAGTGCTGGGCATAGGACTTTTTGCAATGTATTATGATCGTGAAGACGTTGGAACACATACTCAAGAAGAAAAGATATATATACGATCAATAACACATAAAAATGTTCCATATAGTAGGTTTTTGGACATTGTAAATAAAACCCACACTGTGATTCCACTATGCACACTTTTGTAAGCCTTTAAAGGGGGCTAAATGTCACTAAAAGAGCAGCTACAAACAGTTCATACTGATGGTGGGAGTGGGAAATGGTGCAACCCTTTCTGAAAACCACTCAGCACTTTCATATTAATTCTGCATCTACTTGCAATATAAGCTGTGCATTTTAATTCTAGAATTTTACCCAAGAGAAACAAGATACATCAACACATTTCTGAATGTTCACCAATGTTTTAGATAATAACCCAAAACCAGTAATTACGTATATTCATTATGTACAATATTTCTTAGAAGTCAAAAGGAAAACTAAACTACTAATTTTTATGACACATGGTTGGATTTGAAAAGTGTGTTGAGCAACTGTTGCTAGACACAGAACGATATTTAGTTTGCAATTCCGCTTATATAAAGTTACTGATCAGGCCAATGTTGGGAAAAAGATCCGATGTCACCTAGGGCTGGTATCTGGTTGGATTGATGTGGTGCAGGTAAGCTCTTTGGAAGAGATAAAAATACTGAACTACATGTTGACAACAAAGATTATATAACCTTTTCCAAAGTTTACCAAGAGATCAGATAGACTTATTGAATTTTATGAAAAATATACTTTCAAAGTTAAGTGTGAAAAATAAAATACTGTAAGAGAGCACCAACAAGTCAACCACTACTCAGGCTTACACTTTGACTGGGCTATGAAGCTTGATCTATAGGAAGATAGAGCACATAGAGAAATGCAAAGCCACTTTTATTTGGATGGTAACTGAAGCTCTTGTTTGTATACAGTGAAAAAGAACTATATGACAATACCACCAATGTCTTAGAATTATGGTTTCGTTTATATTAACTCACCCTCAATTACAGATTGAATGTAAAACTTTCTGCAAAAATCAATGGACCATTTGAGGGTAACTTGAATAAGAGTACAAAGACCTACAGTAGATTTGGAATAAGTGAAAACTTTAAGTTATATACATTTTGGTACAGTTTAGAACTGATTGTATTTAGAAATAAAAACTCAATGATTGGCTAAAGTGTTCCATAAAAGTCTCCATTTCTGAAAGCTAGATTAGAATAACTGCAGAGGTTACCTCAAATTTAAGAATTAGACGTCCATGAGGAAGGATTGAAATCATTTTCATGTTTTACTGTCTGTATCTGCAGAAATGCCTGAGATTGAATTTTTTCCAAAGATCATAAAAAGCTGTAGAAGACCCAGGAAAATTCCCAGCATCTCTCCAGTCAGAGTGGAGCACATACTCCCTAATTCCTACCAGCCTGCCATCTTGTCAGTAGTTGTCCTGCTGTTGGGTTGGGCACCCTCAATTACAGTTAAAGCAGTTCAAGACTAGCCTTCCCATGAATATATTTCTGTAGCAACTCTCCAGCTATAATGCTATAGTTTTTTCAGACTATATTATTTTATCAAACCTAAAGCAACATAGACAACAGTGTTTATAGAAAATGGAAAACAACACAGCTCTCTAAACATAGGAATGAGTTTATATTCTTTCTCCCTGATTAAGCTGTTCTTGGCTGTACAGATTTATGACTTTTTTGATATATGTCGCAAGAAAAATGAAATTCATTGGATTAAAAATGTTCTAAACACTATAGGAAAATGAATACTCAATACAGAAAGATGGGGTGCTCTTTGAAATCCATTTGTGGAAGTGCTTTAATATTATATTACATTCAGGTAAAATAATAAATAATGAGAGATGAATTTGATGAAATTTATTTTCATGATCCTTTTACTTTTTGCATTACTTTTCTACAATATCGTCCTCCAACTATAGTTTCCTCAAGCTTTCTTACACCCCTCTCAAAACACCTCAGAATTCTGTCTGTGTTTCTCCCCTTAAGATTCTTCAAGATTAATAATCTTGTCCATATTTTACCTGTAAGTAAAATAAAATAAGTTCATTTAGGATAAGTATGTCTACTTTTCAATACAGACTTTGAATAAGCTATGGAGAACATCTTCCTATATCTGTATCTTAGATTAGGGAAATAGATTTTGTCATGCTCTTGAGCAGTTTAGAGGTGGCAGGGCCTGAAAGGAAATAGCCTTCCCTGGGCTAAATGTGTAATTGTCCTTGGACCTGTAAGGGAAAATCCAGATCATTACTTTAGTACAGGTCAGAAACATCAGAACGCCTAATCTTTCCTTATCTCTACCTCCTTCGGGAGTCCTTCTTTCCCATTAGAGAAGGTCCTCCCACAAAATTTAAGATTTCTGGGAAGATAGCACTTTTCCAAAAAATCCTGATTCTAGAAATCTGATTTGAGGACCGACTAAACCAACAATCTATCCAGAGGGCTCAGATAAAATTTAAAAACCAACCTGAGTCTCAAGGTGGGCTTCTGAAAGCCCTCTTATCTCCTTGGGCAACAGGTCTGTCTTCCTTCCTTCCTTTCTTTGCTGCTATCTAAATATTACAGGCATCTCATCTGTGAATTAATGCATTTCATTTTCCTAATAAAGTCAAGTGATTGATCAGATATAAGTAAAGATTTACAGGGACAGATGATGGTGTACTGGCGAGGTTTACTTTGAGCTAGAGGCAGTATACCACACATATAGTAGAAAGAAAGTTAGGTACTTTTACAAAAATGGCAGAGTTATAACAGAAGGCACCTACCTGAAATGAACACTGTATAAAATGTTAATGTTTCTGAAAGCAATTTAAAAATAATTCCTAAAATACTATTACAGGAGGCTCTGAGTATAACTTAGGGGCACAAGAAATCACTAACAGGAGTGAGACCCTGAGTTTGACCCCAGCATTACAAAAATGCAAAAACTAAAAGAAGTTTTCCTAAAAATGAAAAGAGTCTGGGAAAATATTTTACAAAGCTGAAAAGTAATTTTGTGAACAACAATAAGATAAAAACATAGACTTAAGTGCTCTATATTTAGAAATTAAGAAAGATAGACTATAAGGCATTACCATGAAGAATTAGAGCCCTAGTAGCAGCTGTTGGTTTTCTAATTATTTTGCCATGAGATATAATGAAACCATCCACTTACTAATATATTTGCAAACACTGCAAAATCCTATATTAAATATAGGGTTTTGTGTTCTTTCCCAGAGAAAAGACCTCCAAAGAAGTCTGTGCTTACTCTTAACTCATCAGATGATTATTTCTCTAAAAATAGTAAGCAAATGCTATCTGCAATGAATTATTTTATGCACTTAATGAGTCCCTGCTTATAAATAATATTAATAATGTTGACTCTGTTCCATATTCCAAGTGATAGACTATCTCATTTACTTCTCTCCCTCCCCTTTCTCTCTTAAAAAAAGGCACATTACTTTTTATAACTTTTAATGGGAAATCTAACATATAAACATTCTGCAAATTGGTTGCATTCTCCTCAAGTTATCCTCTTTTGTCTCTTCCCCTCCCCAGTCCACTCAGGGTCCTCCTCAGTGGGGATACCAGTAATCACTATGGGGTCATGAATGCACGAATAATGCCTCATAGTATGCCTTCCCACCCCGTGGCTCTTATATTCCTACTGTCATTTCTTCCGCAGTGTTTTCTGAGCCCTTTTGAAAGGAGTGTAAGAAGGCTTTTAGTGTTGAACTTTCAGCAGTCTCTGATTTTCTGTTTTGATAAGTTTTGAGACTCCTCTGCATCTACCACCATCTTCATGCAGAAGGTTCTCTGGCTTGCAGTGAGAGCAGTGCTCATATTTAATCCATCACTTCCTCTGTAATGTTTTCTGGGTCCTGACAGGTGTGATAGAGATGACTCATCCTGTTGTCATTTTGATGAGCCTGACTTCTCCCAGGTATTCCCCACCATCTGCCATCTGTAAAAAACAGGTTCTCTAATCAAGAGTGAGAGCAGCATGGATCAAAGGGGATAAACATTTTGTTCTTAATCTCAATAATACAAAAAATACCAAGGGATAAATTTAAATAAAGCAATGACATTAAATTATGCACTGTTGAAAAAGAATTAGGGTGTTAGGAACAAGGTAGCTTTCTTTTGTAGGGAGTCAGCTAAGGACACAGTCCCGAAAGAGCAGGGTTGCCATCCTGCCTTGGCAAGACTAGAATTTCAATTTAATCCAAGATCCTTATTAGAGACATCTTCCTGAGCCTTCCTCCCTAAATATTTTTGCAGTCTCTTTTCCCAAGGGTCCTGCTCTTTCTGAGTCTGTCTCTACTTCTGGGCCCACCAACCACAGTCTTTCATATACACTTTAATATGGCAATGAGCCTCATCCTGACTGGATGCTTAATTTATAAAAAGACCTGATGCAGGTTGCCAGTTGGATTTTCCCTGGGTTTTCCCTCTTGTGACCTCTCCCTCCACAGCCAAAAAAAGGAAGTCTCCTAGAATGGGAGGTTTTCTATTTTTCTTGTCTATTTCTACTCTGTTTAAAGTAAATCTTTCATTTTGTATATTGGCATGCCATTTAGTGATATTCTTATTTTTATTGCAGGAAAACAGAGCTCAAAAGGAATTGCCTATGAGTCACAGTAGTTGTTTCATGGAGGAAGAATTAGGAGTTTGGGGAAAGAAAATAATCCATCAAACCACATTTTTATGTATTGAACAGTATGCGGGAATCCCATAAATACATGCAGTTGCTATGTGAGGTAAAACAAGAGATCAAGCAAAACAAAACAACCCCAATCAATGTGAAATACAGACCTTGCTCCAAAGGGAATAAACGTTTCTTTTGAGGCAACGATGAGTGACCAGGACCCCTGGGAACCCAGGTGACATGACTGTCTATTGAAAATATAATGTGAATTTAATGGTCACAGAACAAAAGAAAATTGTAAATCAATTGAATTTACCAAATAGATTGGTGGGGACATCAGGTAGGTCTCTCACAACAGAGCAGGAGGTGCTATCCCTAACTTTAAGGTTGGCAAAATCCAGTGTCTATCTTACTTATAAACACTCCAAAATACTCACAATAGTCACAAAAATGCTATGTCAAATACAGAGGCTACAAATACAAGCTATGAAGGAGAAAAAAGATAGCCCTTGATAATTTTGGTTCTTGACCTGCTACATTCCATCTCTCCATAACCATGACATTCTAAAATGTCACCTCCAAACTCTATACAGATGTAACAACTCAGAGAACTTCAGGTTTTTTTCCAATCCTCAAGTAATAAACTCTTATGAAATTCTATTTTGCTGTGAAAACCTATAATCTTTTTACTTTTACCTTATCTTCATATCCTCTTACAAATATAGGTAAACATATTTTTTGAAAAAAAAAACATTGTTGCAGTTTTTATGTGGAAAGTTTGAGTTATAAGTAAAAGTTATTTGTATTAAATGTCCATTGTCATTCACACTGGATTGCTGAAGTAAATATAAACGGATAAAAACTACTGTTTTTTTTTTAATAAGTTTGTATTCATTTATGGAAACAAAAAAGAAACTATTAAAAATGAGCCAGGGCTGGAAAGATGGCTTAGCAGTTAAGGCACCTGCCTCCTAAGCCTAAGAACTCTGGTTCCAATCTCCAGCGGTTCCAATCTCCAGGTCCCACGTTTAGCCAGATGCAAAGTGACACTAGGGCACAATGCCGCACTTGACCACAAGAGGGCGCACGCATCTGGATTTCATTTGCAGCAGATGAGAGACTGCTGGCGTGCCCATCTCTGTCTTCCTCTCCCTCTCTCTCTGTCTCTCTCTGTGTATCTCTCCAAAAGAGAAATGAGCCAAACTTTCTATTTTCAAACCAATTCTGAAGGTCATGAATTAGAATATGAGTCCTTTATGGAACCTGTCTCTTTCAGCAAGGCAAGATTGTGACTTTTAGGTAAATTAAAGTTACTTTGCAGCTATTTAGAAAACATGCCTCTACGGGGTGATATAATTCTATAATTCTCACCTATTAGTGTTTATCATGCCCAATTCCTTCTTTTTATTAAGACACTGGCTTCTCATGGAATTAGTTTTAGCTCTCTAAAGCCATTATCATTATATATAAACGTTGTATTCAGTTTAGAGGTCAAAATACAGAGATAAATATATTCTGGTGCATGTGCCCTGAACAGTTATAAATAGACATCACCATTTCTTTGTTTGGCAAAGTATAAGCCTCACAGGGGGCTCAAAAGCATAGAGCAGTCAAGAAAACTTGAGTAAAATTTGTCTTGGGTAAAGATACCAAGCCTGGAAGGGGATGGGGCTGAAATCCTGCCAACATTCAACCTGTGGGTATCTCAACAGAACAATTTTTTTTCAATTTACCCAAAATTTTGTACAGTCTGGTTTAGGATGATGTGCTGTGTGACCTTGGCCACCACTCTGAATTTTTATCTATTCAACAATAAGATAGAAATAGCAATAGTTAGCCCATGAAAGGTATATTTATATAATTATATTATAAATTGCATACTCATGCACACATGTTTTTTGTTCAAAAGTTTAATGAAATTGGCCCTTTTCCCAGGTATACCCTGGCACTCTTCCCTCAAATAAAGATTATTCCCTGTTAAGCATTTTCATAAAAATATTATCTGGTAATTATTTTTTAGTAAAATGTTTTGCTCCAAATTTGATAAAATGATTTCCATGGGGAATGGGGGCTAGAGAGATAAATAAGTGGTTAAAGGAACTTGCTTGCAAAGCCTCATTGCCTAGGTTTGTTTTCCCAGTACCCACATAAAGCCAGATGCCAGACTGGAGAGCTTGCTTAGTGGTTAAGGCGCTTGCCTGTCCAGCCTCAGGACCCAGGTTTTATTCCCTGGAACCCATGTAAGGCAGATTTACATAGTGGTGCATGTATCTGGAATTTTCAGTGTCTAGAGGCCCTGGCACACCCATATTCTCTCCCTCTCTCTCTCTCTCTCTCTCCTCTCTCCCATACATAAATAAATAAATATGTATTTTTTTAAAGCCACATGCAGGCTGGAGAAATGGCTTAGCAGTTAAGGCACTTGCCTGAGAAGCCTAAGGAACCAGGATTAATTCTCCGGATCCTGTGTAAGCCAGATGCACATGGTGGCACATGCGTCTGGAGTTCATTTGCAGTGGCTAGAGGCTCTGGTATGTCCATTTCTCTCTCTCTCTAATAAATAAATAAAAAGAAAAATCCAGATGCCCAAAGTAGCACACAAGAAAGCCACTTTGCTTGCCAAGGCAAGAGTACCTGGTGTACCCATTCAACTCTCTCACTCAGGAAGCTGAGGTAGGAAAATCATGATGAATTCAAGGCCAGCCTGGGCTATAGAGTGATTTCCAGGTCAACCTGGGATAGAGTGAGACCTTGCCTCCAAAAACATTGTATTTTTATATTTCTCATAAGTGGCAGTTTTACAAATAATATGTGGACAAATTGGCAAAACAGATTGAGTACTTTAAGTTGAAGAGATTTCTAACATGTGGATTACATTTGTTCACAAGTTAATGTATAGTTTGGCAAATGTTTTCAAATGCATATAGAAAAAAAAAAGATGGCTTTCCAAGATACATAGTTTGGTTAAAAGATAAAAGGCATAGTTTATAGACTATGTTCAAATGTACATTGTAAAGAGGAAAAGCTAATTGCAAATTTTATCATTTTTATTGCTCACACACTATCTATCTAATCTATCTATCTATCTATCTATCTATCTATCTATCTATCTATCTATCATCTCCACTCTGACCAAGTCATAGGTTCCCATTAGCCAGACATGATCCACTCAAGTATCATCATCAGTGGATCACACCAAAGTCACTGAAAAGATGGCAGTCAGTTTGCAAGTCACCACAACCTCTGAAACAGCAATGCTTAGCTGAAAACCCTCGGGTCCCTAGAGGAGTACTAATCACAAGGATTACCCACAGTTTTCCCTCACTGAGCCCCTCCCACCACTTCCCTGTCTCTACTTTCCTTCTCCTATTCCCTAGCGCTTTTACTTCCTTCCTTCATTATGCAAAACCGTGGAGCAAACAGGCATGCTCACCTACTGTACCACAGTGCAGGCAAGGGCAGATACTCCGTCCATCAGAAATGATTTCCATTAAAAGTCACAGGGCTTGCTGGGCATGGTGGCACATGCCTTTAATCCCAGCACTCAGGAGGCAGAGGTAGGAGGATAACCATGGGTTCCAGGCCACCTGAGACTACATAGTGAATTCCAGGTCAGCCTGAGCTAGAGTGAGACCCTACCTCAAAAAAACAAAACAAAACAAAATCACAGTACTTAATCCCAGGATTTGGAAAACAGTAGCAGGAAGATGACCACAAGTTTAAGGTTAGCCATAGTGGCCTAGAGATATTTTGCCTCAACAAAATAAAACAAATCAACAAATAAAACTGTGGGAGTAATGATGATGTTGATAATATTGATGACATGTTAACATTTATATGCATCTATTTTTAAATCTTACTCAGCAGACAAGCCTATCAAATCTATCTAATTGCCATTTCTATATTTAGAAAATATTTTTGTCTATTTATTTTCAAGCAGAGAGACAGAGAGAGGGGAGTTGGGTGCACCAGTACCTCTTGCCACTGCAAGTGAACTCCAGATACAAGTGCCATTTTGTGTATCTGGCTTTATGTGGGTACTGAAGAATCCAACCGAGGCCATCAGTCATCACAAGTAAGCCCCTTTAACTGCTGAGCAATCTCTCCAGCCCTGTCTAACTCTTTTGGAGCCCATTTGGCGATCATACACAGGTCATATTACTTCAATGTCATCTTCTTATGCCATGAAAGGTATGCTCATTGTCCTGTATATAGTCTCTTTTTTACATATTTTATAGAGTCAGGCAATATGAACCTGATAGTAGTCTTGCTGAGACCTACAATAGGAAAATGTGGACTTCAGGTTTTCCTACAAACCAGAAGGTATTTTAGAACATCTGGTAGCCTGATGCTATCCTAGAAATTCTTCCACAGCTAGGTGTGCAGATGATTTCTGTGAATATGGAGGTGTTACAGGCATAAAAAACCTTGGCCTTTTTATGTCTTCTGTATGTTCTTTACCTAAACAGTAAAGGATTATTTATGACACTTTGTAGATATGAATATTGACCAGTTAAGTTTGAACTGGGTGTAACAAGGGCATGTATAACACTGACAGGGAAACATTTTCCCAGGGCTATACATATACATATACAGGATTATACATATACATAAAATGTGTTTACCCACATCTATATATAGAAACATTTGCTTTGTGAAATGGATAGAAAAGACAAGTTCTGAACTGGAGAGATGGCTCTGCAGTTAATGCACTTTCCTGAAAAGCTTAAACACCTGGGTTATATTTCCCAGTACTCACATAAAGCCAGATGCACAAAGTAGCACATGTATCTGAAGTTTGTTTGCAGTGGCTAGAGGTCCTGGGGCACCCATTCTCATCTTCTCTCTCCCCCTTCTCTCTCCTTCAAATAAATAACTAAATAAATAACATTTTTAAAAGACCCAAGTTCTTTGTTTTTATAATTCATAAGGAAATTAAGGGTGGTGTGTGTGTGTGTGTGTGTGTGTGTGTGTGTGTGTGTGTAGACAAACATGCAAAATTGTGAGATTTTGGATAAATGCAGAAGAAATTTATGTTCTAGGAATTAGTGTTGCAAAGAGCTGGGTCAGCAGCTGTGCTCCCTCTCCAAAATGCAACTGAACCCCATCCTGCCATGGCACAGTGAAGATGGGAGTTAGAAAGATCAATGAAAATCACATGTTCCTTAAAAGAATGGGTCATGGCATAGAATCTTTAATGGTCTTTGTAATTGCTGAAAATAAAATTTAATAATAATAATAATACTTGCTAAAACACAGAGATGAGGCCACAAGGTGGTAGGGCAGAAAGATGAGTGTCCTGCACCTACGTGAAGAATATGATGATTCAATATTCTGGAAGTTACTGTAGGGTGGGAGGAGGTTTGTGTTTTAGTTCCCTGGAGAGGACTCAGGGCACCGAACTGTTCTTACTTACACCAGCATCTGCTCAATCATAATTGTTCAGGTTGTGATGACCTGGAACATGAATGTTCCATGGACTTTCGATTAAAAAAAAAAAAAAAAAGGCTAGAGTAAAGGACAAAAATCTTGGAAACAAGGATAGCCATAAGAAATATGTAGCTCATGTGCCACTGTTTCCTTGGGGCCTGTTTCATAACTATGGACAATAAGGATATCAAGATGAAAAATCACTTTAGAAGGAGAAATCATTTTCACCAAGATTGATGGCAGAAGCATTAGTGGCTGCAGCTGGAAATTATTGGATGTGTGCAAAGAGTCAGGGGAGCAGTATTTGAAAAAAGGAGATGCAGTGAGGTGCTTTCTGCAGTCTGCATTTTTCCCACATGTATGTTTAGTAAGTATTCTAAAGATGAAATATTAGCATCCATTTTCTTTATAATTTGCCTGATTTGAAACTGTAGGCAATGAAATAACTCTTTGACTCTACATCTACTGACAAAAAGATATTTAAAAATTTGGCAATTAAGAAAAAATAAAATACTTGCCCAAACTTGATCAAGTAAAGAAATGGTTTTGTTTTGAGGTCATTCATTGCAGCTAAATTTATTAAGAAATAACCTGCTGTTCTTTACTATGATTAAAATTTGTTCAAGGAAAAACAAACACCCTATCCATCCATCTTCTTACCATCAAAGAGTCCAGAGTCTTAGAAACATCTTTGTTTCAACATCTCCCTTGTCAGTTCTTTTGTATTAACTTTTGATATCACCAAAGTATACCTACCAAAAAAATCTTTAAACAAGCCAATTACCTGGATATTGTTTTTTTGTGCTGGAGATCTAGCCCAGGGTCTTGGGCAAGACAAATAAGAGCTTTCACCCCAAACTGCCCTTCCAGCCTCAGAGGTTGTTTCTTGTTTCCATCAGTAGATAGTTCACATGACTGACATTCCTCACACACATAGGAACAGGCTGGCTTCTACTCACATTAGGGATGTATGTTCATACTAAATGAGAATAACTGGGGAAGGCAGGTATTCATTCCTAGAATACAAAGCATCTTCCCCCACCCTGCACCTTCTTTCTCTTTCTCCTCCTCCTTTTCTTCCCTCTCCTTCTTCTCTTTCTTCTCCTTTTCATTCTTCTTCCTCTCCCTCCTCTTATCCTCCTCCCCCTCCTCCTGTTTTTCCTCCAGAAGTTACCTTTCTCTGATATACTTTTTGAGAGAAAACAGAGAGACAGAGACAGAGAGAGAATGGGCATGCCAGTGACCTCTCAGCCTCTGTGAACAAACTCCAGACGCATGAGCCCCCTTGTGGGCATGGGCAACATTGAGCACTTGCATCACTTTTTGTGTCTGGCTAAACGTGGGACTTGGATATTCAAACAGGCGTTCTTAGGCTTCGCAGGCAGGTACCTTCACCACTAAGCTGTCTCTCCAGCCCTTCTCTGATATATTTTAACTTCTGAGTTAGCAGACTTAACAAATTTGAGAAATCTACTCATCTGTCAGAATGTCTTTCAGTGAGCTCTGTTCATAAGACACTGAAGAGCCTTCAAGTGGCGTTCTTGGAGTTTCCCCTTGACTAAGTGTGAGCACTAGGTTCCTAGAAGCACTATCAGGCTCAGGGAGCCAGGCTTGGAGGAACTATATAATTAAACCAAGGATTTCTCACTTGAACCAAAGGAAAGTATGTAATTTATTTTTCTGGGTGAAAACCTTTGAGTATTTTTGCACAATTTACCAGTTCTTCCATTACTATAATAAGAAGTATATCTTCAGGTGTTTCATCCCCAGAGAGTTTGACATCTGCTATAACAGCAGGATACAGGTCTACAGAACTTAAGAATTTTATCGTAAGTCACTTTACAAATGTAAATCTCCTTTATTTCAAGTATAAACAACAATATGGATGATATATGATTTTTAAAATTATTTTTACTTGACCTTATATTATTTTTTGATTAGGTTTGCTGTTTTTCTTAAGGACTGACACAGGTTGCTAATTGGTAGATCTGGGTTCTATACCTGAATAATGATGCGTGAGATTCCAGAAAAATTTTGAGGCAAACTGAACAGAACGTCAGTCCAAGTTGGTATACAGAATGAAAAAGAAGTAAATGGCATTGACCATTTTCCAATCTGCAGAAAATAAAGTGGGTGGTAACATTATTAACTAGCATAAGACAGAGAGGAATCAAGCTGAGAGACGACATTCTTTACTTCTCTACAACCAGCTAGTTGGAAGCACCCCCTGAACACTTAAGGCTATGAAGCTCAGGGACAGGGAGGAGAGGTCACATTTATGGTGGTGTCTTTAATTGCAGACACTGGGTGGAGGTGTGTGGTCATTCCCAAGAAACAGGTAAAAAAAAAAGAAGAAGAAGAAGAAGAGTTGGGAGGAGGAGTCATCCTTAAAGATTGAAAATAGTTTGCATGACAGCAGTGCAATATTTTTTTCCTAGAAGGGAAGAAAGGAAAGAGAATGCCTCACTATAAATTACTGCAGAGGCTTCAAGACAGGGACTAAAGCTGAAATGCTAAAGTTAGGATGTGTCAATCACTTTTTTTTTTTTAATTTTTTATTTTTTTATTTTTTTGGAGAGAGAGACAGAGAGAGGGAGAGGAAGACAGAAATGGGCGCGCCAGCAGTGTCTCAGCTGCTGAGAACGAAATCCAGATACGTGCACTCCCTTGTGGTCAAGTGAGGCATTGCGCCTTGCGTCACTGCATCTGGCTAAACGTGGGACCTGGAGATTGGAACCGCTGGAGTTGGAATCAATCACTTTTTTAATGTTTTGTTCTGTTGTTAGTCAAAGAAAGGGTGGTAGAAAGTTATTAAATAAAGTCAAGAAACTCTTGTGGAAACATTAAAAAACAAAGCATTTACATCATTCCTCCCCAATTATGATACCAAAAAATATTGAATATTTTGCTAATGGTAACCAGAAATCTCAACTCGATGTCAGCAACTTAGAGAAATGCCATCACCTTTCTAATGTGGGGAAGGAGACTCCAAATAATACTGTAGGTTATTATTTTAGGATATGATGCCAACAAGGGTGTCTCAGAAAATAAAAAAACAGCTGAAAGAGGAAGATAGGACTTTAAATTGCTTAATGAAGTAATGCACATTTTTTAATCATAAAATTTATTTTGTTCTCTAGTCATGTCTAAATACAAGAGAATGGTTTCTATTGATATTGTATATATACATATGAATATATATACATCTATGCATATATGTGTATATATATATGTAGAGAGGTTAGAGAAGTGTCTTATTTTCACTTATAGATTTTAGTGCTTCAAGACTCAAAGCATTAAAACCATTAAGTATGAAGTGTGCTGGATCACTCTTACACATGGCTAACAATTAGTTATAACACAAAAATAATGACTTCTATAAAGATATATACTTCCAGCCTGAGATTCTCTCCAAGACACTCAATTCCAATTCAAATTAGAATTATTATGCTCAAAGACCTTCAAATCATTTTCCAAGTTTGTACAACTCAAACTTGTTATTTGAGGACAAATAGCTAGCTTTATTTTTCTAACATGTTCTTACAAATAATCCAAACTATCATTAAAGCTGAGAGAAAGACTTGGCAACTGGTGCAGTATAATTAAAGCAATTGGTAATTTTTTACCCAAAAAGAGAACTCAATTAAAGAACACCAAATATTTACAATTTGCTTGTGTTCTTCATAGTGTTTGGAAACTTCCCATTAAAGCAGTTTTTCTTATATCTTCTCTCTTAATTTTTACTGATGTCTGAAGCTTCACTACCAGGAATTGGGTTTTAATCTTCTTATAAAGCACCTTCCATGGTATTTGAAAGAATTCTTGCAGGTCATTTACTCTGTATCAAAATTATAGAAGGAAGATTTTGACAATGATGTAAGGGGGAGAAGTTGAGGTTGTTAAGTACTAAAGATGTAATTTCATCATTAAACAGTCATAGCTCTACAACCCCAAGAGGTTCATTCTAAATTTATCCCTCACAGGATCTAGTGGGGTATCTACTGGTTAAATGGAACATCCACCCTGGCAAGGCTATTTATATATCAACCTTCAGAGCAAGTATATTCTACTTAAGGAAACTCAGTTGAAAATATTGAGAACAAATGTAAGTACCTAAATGAATTTTTATGTTGGTTACTTCTGTTTAAGTTAAATATGCAAAATTAATCAGATTAAGAGTCTTTAAATTTGGACATAGCTGTTGAAATTAGTAATTAAGGATGCTCAGTGGTTAAGGCACTTGCCTGGAAAACATAACTACCAGGATTTGATGCCCCAGGACCCATGTAAAACCAAATGCACAAAGTTGCACTGGCTAGAGGCCCTGGTGCACCCATTCATTCTCTCTCTCTCTCTCTCTCTCTCTCTCTCTCTCTCTCTCTCTCTCTCTCATTACAAAGAAATAATCATTAAGGAAATATAAAAAGGAATTAACAATATAAATTATTATCCTGTGACTAGAGAAATGGCTCAGTGGTTAAGTGCACTTTCTGCACAAACACAAGGGCCTGAGACTAAGCTCACATCTCCAGATCTCATGCAAACAGCTGCTTGTGGCCATGCAACTGTAATCCCAGCCCCAGAGGGGAGCAGAAACCCAGAATCACCAGAGTGGGCAGGAAAAAGCAGCAGGCTCCCGGGTCAGTAATAGACAGGATAAGGAGTTCAAGGCCAACCATGGCTACATAATGAGTTCAAGCTAGCCTAGACTACATGAGATCTGTCACAAAAAAGAAGTCAAATAGAAGCTTAAAGAATAGTTAGATTTATCTTATACTGAAAAGAAAAAATATTTCAAAATATATACCATTTTGTTTCTAACTTTCATTATTCTATATGAAATTGGCCATATTTTCAATATATCTTTCTCAAATGAAATCTACAATGCAGATATTCTTTCAAGACTTTCAGCTAAAGATCTGGCAATCTAGATCAATCAATATGTGATAAGCAGTCTGAAGTGCCCTGCACTGTGCTCCAGGGATAAAACCAATCTGTGATATATTCAATGATGTTACTTGGACAAGAAATTCAGTCTTCCTTTTCTGAGCATCTCCTGGGGGAGATAACATATTTAATCTAGACATAAAAGAAGAACAAAATACTATCATTAAATGTATACACCAGAAGAAAAGCAGCTAACTTCAACATTTTAAAGATGTAGTAGTGATTAAAAAAGAAATGCACAATTTCCCTGATTTTCCCTGTGGGCTAGAATTAGAATGGAAGACCTTATACTAAGCACTGATTTAGCTTCCCATTGAGGAACATATTAAAAGTTTTGCAAAGTTATAATGAAGTACCTCAATAAGAAGTGAATAACCCCTTAGCATAAAAAATTTAAACAAAATGTTGGCAGGTATTCTACAGAGACGGTTCATGTATTGAGTTCTCTGGAAATTGCAGAAGATTTATAACCAGATGCACATGGAATCCAAACACCAGGACACTTGCCTCTAGCAACTTACATGTGTAAAAAAATTAACAGACTAATGAAAATGCTACATCAACATGTTAAGTAAAATAGGCACAACTCAGACAAGAGAGTAAGACTATCAAGGATGTGGAATGAGATGAGGAAGAACTGGAAAAGGCAAGAGAAGGGAGATGAGATCAAAGTACATTACATCTATGTATGGCGATGTCACCACAAAACCCATTCCATTGTGCACTGTGTAAGCTAATGAAAAGGGCACATTAAGTGATGGATGAAAATAACATTCCGTTTGATCTTCTCCTTAATGCTGAAACCTAAACCAGGAATGAAAAGAATGCCCTTTATATTTTCTGGGTTACTGGTAGGTTGGTGGTGTTTGACAAATTCCTCCAAATAGAGACATTTCGTACTGGAGAAAGGACAGAGGTTCATAACCCACAGGAAGCTAGGAAAACTCACATGACTCAAGAAGTTTCTAGGAGTTGGCTAGAGAGATGGCTTAGTGGTTAAGGCTATTGCCTACAAAGCCAAAGGACCCAGGTTCAATTCCCCAGTACCCATGTAAAGCCAGATGCACAAAGTGGCACATGCATCTGGAGTTCATTTACAGAGATTAGAGTCCCTGGTGTGCTCATTCATTCTCTCTCTTGTTTCTCTCTCTCATTTCTTGAAAATAAATAAATAAATAAATTTTTTAAAAGATTTCTACGACTTACAAGCTCCTCCCTAAGGTTATATCAGCAGTAAGCAATTCCTTGGGAGAGGAGACACTTCAGTGGATCTGCCTGCAGATCAGTGGGGGTCTCCAGAGATAGAGCTTCTGCGAGTTATCTCACATGCTAGGTTGGGATTTTCAGTGATGCAGCTGCCCTTGAGTCACCAATGCTCCTGAGACTCATCACCCATGCTCCTGTTAGAGCCCCCAGTAAACTCATTGGCTCCACAAGCCAGATGTGAATAAAGTCATTTCTTTCTATTTGTCATCAGGGGCATGAAGAGATACTTGCTTTATGTCCTCCCTGGAAAGTCACACGGTATTGTTGGAACCTAAATGGGAACGACACAACCAGTTATGAATTGGGGAGGAAGAGTTGCTTGGCCCCTGCGATGGGTAATAAGACTTACAATAATGCAGCTACATCTGACTGAGGATGAAGTGTCCCAGAAGCCATCCCAACATGGCTCCTGTTCCCTATATGGTGAAGGACGGTTTACTACCACCTGAGGATGAAGTGCCCTTATGTGGTTATTTTCCTCTACATGGTACGAGGTGGCATGACTACTTGATGAATGGGGGTCTACCATGTGAGTACAATAAAGCCCCTCAAATGGCTAATGGACTACAGAACATATTGGAATCTCTCCAAGATACTTTTGGGGATCATAAGCTAGGTATGGGAGCAACTGTGAGGCAATGAGACAAATAAGTGAGACCCAGCTGCCTGCTCAGAGAGAATTTGCTTGTGGAAGGGAAGAATTACAGTGGGGAAAAAAAGACAGTGTGGGTGGTATCCTCCACATTGGCCTCTGATTTGATGGGAGAAGTGGGAAAAAGGGGGAGGATGCAATTGTAATGTGGGATTGCCTTTTGGGACAGCTGTCAGAATGCAAGGAGAAAGAATGTAAATTAAATCTATACCGAAGAACTTCCATGAGATCCAAAGACGTGGAACCCTTGGGAGGAATCAGAGAGTGACAAGGAAGAAGGCAAGGTATCATTGACAGAAGACAGCCCTAAGAATGGACTCATACACACAAAGCAAAGTTCACGATTGAGCATATGAGTAGAGGCTAATAATGGCTTAGTCCAGAAACCATGATAATCACCAAACACATTCTCTGAACTTCTTGAATTGGGAAAGATTGTTAGACAAGAACATAGTCTCTCACAAATTGGTTTTTTGAGGCTGTGGGACACAGGGGGGTGGATGTTGTCAGTCTGAGAAACTCAGTAATGAATGCATCCCTCTCTGAGACATAGGCAACAGAATCAGAGCCATTAGAAAGGAAAGCTGTCTCTGATTGGCTGGCTCATAAGAACCATTAAAGACTCTCCTTTATGGATGGCTGGCATTCCCATGGCCATCATAAACTGAAGACAATATGGGGCGACAGGAATGACTCAAGGACCTGGGCATGGGCTAGGCGGTGTTTGATGCCCAGTTTACTGGGACCAGTACAACTGTTGCTATGTACACGATGAGTTAAACAAGGTGTCTATACAGCAGGGAACAATATAGGACTTGAATGGCTTTGCTGAGCCTGTGGAGAGATATGACTTCTAGAGCCAAGTAGAATACTTAAAAACCACAGTGTCAATGATTATGAGAATAATATTTTATGTCAAATCAATTATGCATGTACTTTCTAAGATATAATGAATTTCTTAAATTAAGACTTTAATGAAAACATTTAAATACCTGAAGCACAGAAAGTATAAATTTAATACCGAAAACATAGTATTATCTTGGGTATGAGCCATGATAAACCTAACATTCAAAAGTGACTTTGAAAGATAGTATAAGTCTTTTTTTTCCTGGTATAGATTAGTGTCTCCATTCATGTGAGAAGAGAATGGTATTCAAATGGTTTCTAGAAATGGTCATAGGTTGCTCATTTGTACATCACAGGAATAAAACTTGGATCCACCGGAGTTGAAAGATGAATCCAATGGACACTCTGGAGAAAGCCCTTCAGTCACCGGGGTGTTATAGGGCTTACATACTGCTGTCACAGAAGTTCCTCCTGCTCTTGTACATTTCTCTCCAAATTAGCACACCGTTCCCTACCAGAAAAGCTTGTCCCACAAACACTCTTGTGACTCTTTAGAACATTCAATATTCATGGCTACTAACAGTTCTGAGATCACCCATTCTCTGTTCTACTTAGCACTTAAAATCTAATACCTACTTTCAATTTTTAGCAGATAAACAAAAACGTATAAAAACGTATTAATGGAGTGCCATGCTATGTTTTGATTTGTGTACATTGCATAATGAATCACTTTCAACCTAGTATTTAGCATTTCTTCATTGTAAAAGCTTTCAAACTCCTACTATTTGTGAGTTACAGTACATTATTGTTTTCTTTTTATATTATATTATATTATATTATATTATATTATATTATATTATATTCATTTATTTGCAAGCAAAGAAAGAGAGAAAGAGAGACAGAATGGGTGTTCCAGGGATTCCAGCCACTGCAAATGAACTCCAGATGCATGCACCACCATGTACATCTGGCTTACATGGGTTCTGGAGAATAGAACCTGGAACCTTAGGCTTCACAGGCAAGTGCCTCAACCATTGAGTCATCTCTCCAGCCACACATTATTTTCTAGAGTAACCCTATCATACAATAAGCAGAAAACTGTAATAAACCTGTCTTCATATCAGTACTTTTTAATTTTTTTCTTTATTAGCTATGTACATACTCAGTGTGTAAACAGCACATGTTGGTACCATCATTAGCCTCCTCCCTGTCCCCCCCCCCGTGAAGGGACCCTCCTCATTGGGGATGCCAGTTATCACCATAGGAATTATGGGTCATGCATTGCAGGGGTGGCCATCAGTTATGGGGAAGAGACAATGTCTCTATGAGTAATGTCCCAACTTGTAGCTCTAACAATATTTCCACCCCTCTTCCGTGAATTTCCCTGAGCCATGATGGGTTCATTTTAGGTCTACTTCAGTGATGAGGTCTTGGAAGCCTCTGGATCTCTGGATCTCTGATTTGGTAGGAGGTGAGTGTTCTCTGTGTCTATCTCCTTTACCCTTGTGCTGATACCAGGTTCACCAAGAAAGCAGCACTCTTGCTCATTTCCCCAATTACTCTATGGCTTCAGCTGGGGCTCTGGTGAGGTGTGATGGGCTGATTCTCTCCTCAGGTTCTGCATCCATCTGAAAAAGAGAAGCAGATTCTCTAATGGAGAGTGAAGTCAACACCAGATAAATGGGATAACCATTATTATTTTAGAGAGAATTTAATAGGTGTATGCTCGCTTATAGCCCAAGTTTGGTGGGAGCTTGATATTGGAGAGTGAACTCATTTTTGGATATGATTCTGACTTGTTTCCCAGTTCCAGCTTTATGGATTCCATTCCACTGAATGGATCTGTTAGCCAATTCAAGAGCAGTTGGTTTCCCACCATGGCTATGTGCCACTATTGCCCTTGTGTGAGCATCACGTCAGGTTGTTTGCTGCTGAGAAGCTTAGACCACGAGTTGCTTGGACAGATGTTAGTCATTTTCCCCCAGTAACTCATGTAGCACCTTCTGGCAGTAGACAAGTTAACTGTCTGGGGACTGACTCTCTTCCAGATTCCAGCCAGGTCTTTCCACGTTCTGTACCAACAGCATATGGTGTCTTTGGCAGTAGGGTCTTACCACTAACCTTTGGTGGGTAATCAAGTGCTCTGACAGAAGTCTGCCTTCTTATGGGAAACCTTGTAGGTCTCTCTGATCAACAGTTCATTGTGGATGTTAATCATATCCTGGTACTGGTAGTTACAGGTCAATGCCAAGGGAAAAGAAGGAAGAAAAAGATAGGTAATATAAAAGAGAGAGAGAGGAAAGCAAGTGAGTGAGAGAGAAAGAGAAACGCGAGAAGATTAAGGTTAGTCTTCATCATACCCTCTCCAGGACCCTTTGATTTAGGAGTTCCCTCTAAGGACCTGATGAAGGTTCAACATTTTAGTCTGTCTTTCAGGATATAGGATTTTATTGTAACAGTTCCATTTGGGTCCAGTTTTGTGCCCCCTCCCCACCCTCACCATCCCCCTGTCTGGTCCTCGAGGTGTCTACTAGGTATATCAGCATCTAGCACAGATCCAGGTTAGGAGCCAGAGATGAGTGAGACCACGCAACGACTGTCTTTCTGTGATTGGTTGAGTTCTCAGTTCTCAGACTGTCCCAAGTTTGACCATTTTTCTTCAAATTTCATTGTGTCATTTTCCTTACTGCTGTGTAGAATTACATCATGTGGATATATTGTTTATGGTATAAGTCTCAGTTAGAAACTTGCATCTGGAGTTCGATTGTATATTTAACCCACAGTGAGTTAGACAGTACCTCAGGAGCTAGGTTATGAGGAGAGGCTGTGGATGAAGAGTGAGGCAAAAGACAAAGAAACAGCATCCTCTAAGAAACATAGCAGGAGACAGAACATGGATCTCTGAAGATCAATGTTATATACTAGAAAATCTTACCAAGATTTGATTTTATTTTGACTCTCAAGTTAGTAAACCCAAAGTACAAAAAGGCAACAGAGGAAAACTTTTGTGAAAATTTCACTGTTCTAACACTGCACAAATTCAATTTTTCCAGAGGAAGAGTCCTTAAAAGTAGATTTCACAGAGCCATTCTGTCAGGCAATGGTAAGAGTAGCCAGAAACCTGTTTTATTTATTAAACATTGTGTACTATATTAGAGTGCAATATGCTTTAGAGAAAATGTTACAGGTAATAGTACTGATTTGTGGGCTAAGTGATTTACTGAGCCTGTTTTGTGGGTACAGAAACTCCAGCTCAGTTAAATGAAGTTATTAGTCTATGATTCCCTAGGCAGATAGATGGTGAAACCAGTATTGGATAGTATAGTTCATTATGCCAGAAACCTTTCCTTTAATGACTGTACTTGGAACTACCTGGCATAAAATGTGGAGGCAGGGAAAAGTAGAAAATAATGATAATATTGATACTATCATAGCATTAGTATAATAACTATAATTATAACTAAGTATTTAGGTCTTTCCTTTTTTCATTATTCTAATCTACACACACACACACATATATATACATATATGAATATATATATGAAATAGTTAATTGCCATATTTCAATGATGAAGAAAATAAGACCCAGGAGAATTGATGAATTGTCCAAAGTCCAATAGCTATAATTAGTAAAGCCTGGATTCAAGCTAATAAGGCATGTCTCTAGAGATTATTAAATAAATCATAATATATTAAGATTTTTGCTTGGGCAGGAGAAATGACTTGACAGTTAAGGCACTTGCCTGAGAAGCCTAAGAATCCAGGTTTGATTCCCCAGAACCAACACATGCCAGATGCACATGGTGGCACATATGTCTGCAGTTCATTTGCAGTGGCTAGAGACCTTGGTGTGTCCATTCTGTCTTTCTCTTACACTGTTTCTTTTTCTCTCTCACTCTCTTTGTCATAAATAAATATGTATTTTTTAAAAGATTTTTATGGGGCTGGAGAGATGGCTTAGCGGTTAAGGCGCCAGCCTGCTAAGCCTAAGAACCCAGTTCCAATCTCCAGGTCCCACGTTTAGCCAGATGCAAAGTGACGCAAGGGTGCAATGCTGCACTTGCCCACAAGGGGGCGCACACATCTGGATTTTGTTTTCAGCAGCTGAGACTGCTGGTGTGCCCATTCTCTGTCTCCTTCTCTCTGTCTGTCTCTCTCTGTGTCTCTCTCCAAAAATAAATAAAATAATTTTTAAAAATTTTTAAAAAGGCATGAAAAGATTTTTATGATGTCTTCATCAGAGGTATCTCAGAAGATGAGAATTTAAGATATTTCAAAAAGAAATGTCCATAAAATTGTTGAATGTCTCATTTCCCCACTCACTTTATATATCTAGAGCTTGTAAAATATTTAAATTTATTAATTACCAAAACCATAAATTTCTGCAGAAAAAATAAAGTGACAGAAAACAAACATCCCAATAGCTAGGCCACGTCCATCTTCTTTACCCATTAAGACTGAGTTAGGTTTTATTGTGTAAAATGTTCTTAATTTTGTGAGTTATGATTATAATTTTGCAGATAAAAGTCCCTATCACAAATCTGCATGGCTTTCATTCCAGAGTTGAAGCTCCCATGAGCACAGTGGAGTGTTCTTTGGCAGAATTATTCCTGAAATTGGATTCCCTTCAAACCTTTCCCTCTGGCTCACTTTTCTGAGCCAGGTCACTTCCTTCTTTGTTATGTACTCAGATGACAAGAAGTTGTGTTGATTGCCAGGCTGGCCCTTCCTTGAGTAAGTCCAAGGTTGGGGCTTTCCTCTCTTCATGTTTCTTTCCTGTTTTATTCATTTTCACTGCAATTTCTCAAGGAGAGTGGCAGCCCTCAATGCTGCTCTTCACCAAACCATTTTTGTATGCAACTTCAAATAAGAAGAGTCTATCTGTTGGGACAAACATCAACCCATGTTTAAAGCCTACCTTTATCTTCACTCTAAAGTTTGTAAACTTAGAAATGGGAGAAAAGAAAAAACCAAATGGGACTACCCAGGATTCATACCAGCAAGATGATCGTTATGCCAATTTTAATGTTAGGTAAGATTAAGCAAATATGTACTTTGTTATGAGATCAGCTTGGACACATATTTACTTACTGTGAAATGTAATATTTTGTAATTGAATTATCTCAGCAAAATACATTTTACTTGCTAAATATAATGACTTCAAATATTTTCACATTCTTATTTTATCAAATACAATCTCTGAATTAAATGCACAAGATCTCAAAGGTGGGACTGGCAAGGATTTTCTTATGAGTCAATTTAGGCGTGTTTACATAGTTCATGTGCCAAAGACCTAATTGCTTCATAATGAAGCAACAAGAGAAACAGCCATTCCAAGTGAACTAGTTAAATGGATCTTCTTAATTGGTATTTGGAGAGATATTGTCTGTTGTTTGCCAATGGGTGTGCTCAAGTTTAGAATGGAAATCTTCATATTTCATTGGGATTAAATAGCTTTCAGAGAGTGGGTAGGACATTGATATAGGGGTAAGTCATACACCAAGTCACTGAATCACCCTGGAAGAATTGCTATTAAAATCTATTACAACATATGCAAATTATACCTTTTATTGACTGACACACATGATATGGGAAATAAATGTTTTTAATACAGTGAATAATTTGAAAAATGAGCCATATGGTATACCTGGTTTGGACATTAAGCATCCACATACAGATTAAACATGACCATAAAGGTTGGAGAGATTGCTTAGTGGCTAAAGTGCTTGCCTGTGAAGCCTAAGGATGAAGGTTCAATTCCTCAGGACCACATAAGCCAGATGCACAAGGCACATGCATCTGGAGTTTGTTTGCAGTGGCTGAAGGCCCTGGTGTGCCTGTTCTCTCCCCTCTCCCTCCCTCCCTCCTCTGATTGTTCTTTCTCTCAAAAGAAAGAAAGAAAGAAAGAAAGAAAGAAAGAAAGAAAGAAAGAAAGAAAGAAAGAAAGAAAGAAAGAAAGAAAGAAAGGAAGGAAGAAAGAAGAAAGAAAGAAAGAAAGAAAGAAAGAAAGAAAGAAAGAAAGAAAGAAAGAAGGCAAGCAAGCCAAATCGGTATTGCCCTGCTTCTTGCTGTCTCTACAACTAAAGTAAGTTAATGTTGAGTCAAACCAATAAAATATTATGAAAGATAAAACAGCAATGTTAATTATTTATAAAAGTGTTGAATTTTGCTCTGCAATAACTCTAAATTCCTAACTTCCCTTCTGTTGTGAGAATTTGATTTTCCAGTTAAAAGTGAGTCAGCATTCAGCTCCTTCTTCACACAAATACTGGAACCTTTTCTTAGTTTGTGTGGTAGTTTGAATATATGTCCCCCAATATATTCAGTGTTTTACTAGTTATAGTTTGCATCTGCAATCACCTTGCTAGAGGCAATGTCATTGGGGGCTGGTCTTAAGGTGTTAATGGTGTGGGTTTGAGATTCCATTGTAAAGATATGCAAATGTGCCTAGCAGGCGTTCCTGAAGTGTGCTGTGTGACCTTTTGGCTGTAGTTTTTGCTCTGTGTGCTGTGGTGGCTGGGTCTTTGCTCTCTTGACTGGTCCTGTGAGAGCAGGCCATTTCTCCTGCCCTTATGGAACTTCCCCTGGATCTATAAGCTTCAATAAATAATATCCCTTCCCCCATAACTGTGCCTGGTCTGGAAGTTCATCTCAGCGAACCTGAAGCTGTCTGCTACAGTTTGTGAGTCATTCTAGTTTGCAATGATCCCTGGATTTGTACAAAAATTCAATCACTGCATTTTCACTCACAGGCCATTGTAGGAAAAGGAATGATATTAAAGGTGATGGCATAAAAACTCCAGTGATTCAGAGGAAACCACAAATTTCACTGAGAAGTGTGCACTAAAGCTCAACAAATGGGAAATTAAAAGAGCTGCTTACTTATTTGATGAGGTGTTATTTGCAGTACTGCATGGGTGAGCCTTTAAAACTAAAGGAATTTCAAAAGCCAAAAAAAGAGATGTGGGTAATCAATTAACCCTGAGTTAGTTTTTTTAATTACATGTAGATGGAATGTTTTATTCTTCAGTTTTATTTAAATTAAGTTCATAAAATATCCAAAACGTCCACTTATGAGTAGGGGAAAATATACTTTTCTAATTGAAAGTTAAAACTTCAATAAAAATTTACATAATACTTCCCACCACCTTCCTTTGTGCCCCACCCTCTCCACCTTCCACTGAACACCCACTTCTTTCCTACTGTTCATTCTTCTATATTGATTTATTTTATTTTACTTTTATTTATTTATTTGAGAGAGAGAGAGATACAGAAATAGGCATGGAGAGAGAGAGGGAAATGGGCACACCTGGGCCTCCAGCCACTGCAAACGAACTCCAGATGCATGTGCCTCCTTGTGCATCTATCTGGCTTACTTGGGTCCTGGGGAATTGAGCCTCAAACCGGTGTCCTCAGGCTTCACAGGCAAATGCTTGACCACTAAGCCATCTCTCCAGCCCTGTGTTGATTATTTTTTCCTTCTTCCATTATCCACAACAACCTACTTGTGAACCTAATATTATTCGAGTCTTTAGAAGGTAATGAGAGCCACTGTGAGGTCATGATATAAGGTTGTTTCTGGGAAACACTGTTCTGAAGCACCCTCCACATCCTTTGGCTCTTACATTCTTTCTGCCACTTCTCCCACTATAGTCCATGTGCCATTGGAGAGTATGATAGTGTTGTTTCATTCAATGCTGAAAACTCAACTGTCTTTTTTCTCAGCGCTTGATGAATTTTGAGTCTCACCATCTGAAAAGAGACTTCTCTAACCAAAATTGAGGCCAGAACTAACATATAAGCATAACCATATGTATTTAGAGGACAATTTGGTGGGCATAATAGATCCATATAGCCAAATAACAGTAGTAACTTCTCCCCTTGGTTTTGTGACTTTCCTAGACACAAGCTTGTGACTAAGTTTTCAGTATCAGGCATGAATCTCCTCCTGTCACGCCTCATCCAACCAGAAAGCAGTTGATTACCCCCATAACTGGCATGTCACTATTGTCCTAATGGATGCATCTTGCCTAGGTGGCCAGTTGTATAGCTTGTATTGTCCACTGCTGGTTAAGACCACCCATCACTTTTCTTCCCCAGCAGGCTGCATAACACTTTCCAGCATTGTGACAGCTAGTCAGCAGGAAGGAGGCTTCCAGCTCAGGTCTAGCTTGATTGCTCAGTGTCTTACATCCATAGCCTGTAGTGTCTTAGGCTAATAGACTCTCACCATCTAGTTCTGGTGAGCAACCAAGAGCCTTGGCAATAGTCTGTATTGTTTTGGGGACCTCAATAGCCTCCCTAATCAACATCACACTGTGAGGTATCCAAACTCTGGCACTGAATTTTTTTCTGTAATATCTTGTGGCTTCTGGGCACAACATTTGCTCTTCCACAGGGTAATCAAAACTAAAGGGGTTGTGAATCAACCACATGGAACCTCCTTCTTTGTTAGCTAATTAAAAAAAAAAAAAAATATATATATATATATATATATATATAATAAAAATATATTTTTTAAAAGAAGAGAGAGTTTGGATAGAATTAGTGGGAAAATGATGTTCTTTTATGTGAAGACCTAACATGAAAACACATCAGGAGAGCAAATTAACACGTGAAGGTTCTGAACTGTGAGAACCAGCCTGCCTAAAACAACACCAAGTCTTAGGCTGTTCTGAGAGTTTGTCAGGGACTGCTTGTTCTTTCTCACACTGAATAAATTTTTTAGAAACAGCAAAGAATTCTTCACTGAGATGCCTTCATACAGTAAATTTTTTAAATATATGTCAATATTAAAAGTAAGCATTGTCATTTACTAATACTTATACATATATATATATATATATATATATATATATATATATATATATATATATATTTACTGCATTGGCATCTGTGCAAAATGAGTTCAAAAATATAATAAAGTCTTAATAAAAATCAGATCCTAAGGTAAGTAAAAGACAGTTTAATTTAATAGAAAATGAGCTTAGTTATTTTAAGTGATGATAAAAATTCACATTTCAGGGCTGGAGAGATGGTTGAGCAGTTAAGGCATTTGCCTGCAAAACCAAAGGAACTGGGTTCAATTACCCACGACCTATATAAACCAGATGAACAAGGTGGTACATGAGTGTGAAGTTCATTTGCAATGGCTGGAGGCCCTGGAGCACCCATAATCTCTCTCTCATACATGAATAAAAATAAAATATTTTTTAAATTCTTATTTCACTTTTCTTGACTTACTGCCCATTCAATACTTAAAGTTAGTAGGCACTGCTGCTATATGTGGTGATGGTTTTTTTTTTTTTTTTTTTTTTTTTTTGGTAGACACTATCTTTTTCCCCACTCAAACTGGTACTTTTTTATTCTCTCAAGTTTCACAACTGACAATTGAACCACTAGTTTCCACAAGGTCTCATTTATTTACTAGTGCAATTACTTCCTTAAAAAGAAAAACTTTTTTAGACAACCTCCATACATATACACCACATACCCTGATCATAACACTTCTCGTTCAAGAATGAAGATAGTTATTATTTCCAGGCTCCCACTGTCATTATTTCTGAATCCAATGACACTCCCTTCTTTCACACATCATTATCGAATAGGTGATTTACCTATGAATATTTTTATTCTATGGCCACTATTCCTCACATACCTCTCCTTGAAGTTGAATACCTTCATATAACTTCTACTTTTGCAAAGATTTTGTGAATGAGAAATGAATGCAAAATGGTGTCTGTGCAATCAGTAACTGAAGAATGAGATAATGAGAAATGTAGTCTTAAATTAGATAGTGAGAAAAACAATTTATTTAGTGGTCGTACAACTAAATCTATAATTTATTGCAGAAAAATATTTCTTTTTTATTAGATATGGGCATATTTAGTATTTAAGCAACACATGTTGGTACTTTTATTTAAATAGTCTATAGGATAGCAGTGTGAAACTTACAAAATAATTTTATGTAAAGGATTTCTTAAAACCTCTCTCTCTCTCTCTCTCTCTCTCTGTGTGTGTGTGTGTGTGTGTGTGTATGTGTGTGTTTCCACAGAAATATAATTGCAATATTTATAAAGAATCTTAGTGAAGAGTTGGCTAGGATTTCTCCATCTGTTTTAATGACTTTAATAACACAAGAAGAGGAGAAAGGTGCCTCATGTAGCCTAAACATTCCACCTCAGGGTTAGATGTGCTGAGACGATTTATATTTCTTACTAGTTTTTACACAAAACATTGAATAATAATAGTCCTTTCCTGAAAGATGTGATCATTTTTTTTAAATCTCAAACTTATTACAAGAAATGCTGCTCAATCTTTGGAAGGAAGGGTGTTTTCAGCAGTGTGTCCCAGGTAAACATCTGTAACAGAAAAGACAGCCTGAAGACCAGGAGGGGCTGACTAATATGCCTGCTCCTTCCATCATGGCACTTTTTTGCCCTTTCCTCAAAGCTTTCTTTTTTTTTTTTTCTGTATGTCACATGTTTCATGAACTAATTTTACAAAGAAAAGTTGTTTTCTCAACTGTGTGTTCAGACTATTCTCCATATGTGTACCTGTACATAAGATTTTAGTGTTTTGTTTCATTTCTTTTAAGGACAGGATATGTCTTCCTCCATCAAATTTGTAATCTACTAAGCAAGCCTTGTGTATTTTCTCCCCATTGCAGCGTCTCTGGTGTGCTGCTCACAGATCCAAGGACAATGTGACTCCAGAGTAAGTGCTTCTTTAAATTTAAATGAAGAATACACACTTGGTTAGTCAGTAAGAGCCTTTTTTATATATTTGGAGAAAAAGAATAAAAACATCACTCTGGCTAGAGGATTTCTTCACCTTCAAGAGATGAAATAATTAATATTGTAATGGTGATTAACTTGGACAAAAAAATGTTATGATTCTTTTAAGATTTGGGTAAGCAGTAATCATGCCAGTTGCTAATTTAGAAGTGCATATAAAAATGTCTATAGGCTTATTAAGCCAAATCAAAAACAAACACTAAGAAGATGACAAGTCATTCCATGATTCTCTGAAATATTATAGTAGTCACATAGGAAGTCTGTTTCCAGTCAGTGTTAAAGGATAGCATCAAATTTACTCTCTCAAAAATAAATAAATAAATAAATAAATATTGGTTTTTCGATGTAGAGTCTCACTCTATCCCAGGCTGACCTGGAATTCACTCTGTAGTCTCAGGGTAGCCTTGAACTCATGGCAATCCTACCTTTGCCTCCTGAATGCTGGGATTAAAGGCATGTGCCGCCACGCCTGGAAAATTTTTTTAAATTTTAATTTACTTATTTATTTGTTTATTCATTTATTTGAGAGGGAGAGAAAGAGGCAGAGAGAGAGACAGAGAGGCAGAGAAAGAGAACGGGCACTCCAGGGCCTCCAGCCACTACAAACAAACTCCAGACACATGTACCATCTTGTGTATCTGGCTTACGTGATTTCTGGGGAATTGTACCGGGGTCCTTTGGCTTTGCAGGCAAATGCCTCAACCACTAAGCCATATCTCCAGCCCAAATTTATTGTTTAATATGGCTTACATTATAATTAAAATGTTAAGTTCAAACATTTGTTGTATAATAAATGGTAGCTATAGATAGACTGCAGGCAAAAATCACTAAAACTTATTGTATGTTGTCAATTTTAAAAGCACTTACTGACCTACTATCCAAAATAAGCAGGATTACTTGTGTTATCAAAAAGTATGACAATAAAGCAATGTATCTGAATACATAAAATTTAAATGCAGGGGTAGATATTGGTTATATATTTTATATGTAGACTCATTACATCTCTAAGGAAGCCAAGCATTTTTTATTGTAAAACAGTAAAAGAACAAAAATAGCTAGAAAAATGTTCTTGATACCCCTGCTCAGAAATAATAACATAGTAAGGCTCAGTAAAACCTACACTGCACCAAGTTGTTTTGTTAAGCAGCCTAATCCTCACTGAAAACCCAATAGGTAGAAGCATTAATTACCCTTACTTTACAGATTATAAAATCAGAGTACAGAGACATAAACTACTTAAGAGTATCAATTTGCAGGAAAGCATTAAGAAAGGCATTTATGCTATTTTTGTTTCAGTTATGCCCAATTTCAACTTTCCCAAACTTTCAGCCTCATGTCCAGTCACTTCCACCATCAGTACTGACACACATAATTTATTTGATATCTTAATTGACCCTCACAACTTTACACCCTGCCAGAGATCTCTATCTTTCTCTCTGTGAAATATACATATTAATTCTGCTAGAAATGCCTTTTCCCATCTCTGTTTTTCTAAGCCTTCCCTTCCTTCACATTCCACTCCTCTGTGAAGCCACCTCTGATCCCATACCCCTTCTTCTGAAAGTTTATAAACTCATTCTTTATCTTAAACACTTGGTAAATGGAATATGTTTCTTCTCGAGTGAAGAGATTCAGTTACTAAACTGAATAGAACTTTATAACTATTTGTACGGTAAGTAGTAAGCACATGTAGATCATTGCAGAAACAGTAATAGTTACTATAAGGAATAAAGACAGTTCACAAATGATCAGCTATGACAAGTGTGCCTTTATTAGACTAAGGAGTAGGTAATAGATGAGGAAATATTGTATTATATGGTTATATTCTATAAGGTTAGAGAAATTAGAAAAAATAAGCAAATCTTCCCTTTATATGTAGGCACAGTTAGGAGATCTAGACTCATAAAAGCTATTAATTGGGAAGTGGGAAAAATAAATTGAAATGATTCAAACAAATGTCATAAAGATTGGTGAAAACTTGAAAAACTATAAGAGGCCAGAAACTATTCATCTTAGGAACAGATGAAGGAAAATATAAGAAAAGTTAAAATAAGTTATTATAAGTATAGGAAAGAGAACACAAGTAAAAGGAAAGAGGCTAATGAATTTTAATGCATAAAAAATTTGTCCCAAAGCCGGGTGTGGTGGTGCACGCCTTGAATCCCAGCACTCAGGAGGCAGAGGTAGGAGGATCGCCATGAGTTTGAGGCCACCCTGAGAATACAGAATGAATTCCAGGTCAGCCTGAGCTAGAGTGAGACTCTACCTCAGAAAAAAAAAAAAAAAACAACTTTGTCCCATTTTCCTAAAAGCCTCAGACATGATAATATACTTTTGTTTGTGGAATGATCGTTCAAAGGCAAAAATGGAAGACTTGAAATTAAGAAATGAGCAAGTGGTGGTTTTAAAAGCTAGTGCGATGGCTGCTATCTGGGCCAAGGGCATTCACCCTCAGCTTGGTGCTCCTTTAGTGCACTTCTCACCTTAGTAACTATCACTTATGTAGGTAGGACATGCCACAGTGATGGCCTTAGCTTAGCATGCTCTGTCCTCTAATGACTATCATTCCGAGGAACAGCTGGCTTAGTGTACATTCAGGGAGCAGGTACCCTCCACAGATAATCTTAGCTTGTTTTCTTCTTGCTGTGCTTGTGACTTTTTCTGAATGTTTTGTTTTTGTCTACCTGGACCACCTCCATGCACCCTAGGCTTGGCTTGTGGAATTTCAGAGACATGACATCTGATGTTTTCTACTATATATATAATTTTCATACAAATATGATTTGCTTCCCAACTAAAATTTAAACTACAGGTAAAGGCCAATCAGTTTTCTTTCTTTCTTTCTTTCTTTCTTTCTTTCTTTCTTTCTTTCTTTCTTTTTTTTTTTTTTTTTTTTTGAGGTAGGGTCTTACTCGAGCTCAGGCTGACCTGGATTTCACTATATAGTCTCAGGGAAGCCTCAAACTCATGGCGATCCTCCTACCTTTGCCACCCAAGAGCTGGGATTAAAGGCGTGCACCAACCATCACGCCTGGCCAGTTTTCTTTCTTAAGCCACTAAGTCCCAACCACTTCCCTCATCAGGCTTCCATACTCCAGGTCGTGACACACCCTCTATTTCCCCAGGGCTGGATCCCAAACAACTAATGACAGCTTGTCTGTCATAATCCCTGCAAAAGTGACACAAGGGTTCAATGCCACACTTGCCCACAAGGGGGCGGACACATCTGGATTTCGTTCACAGCAGCCAAGAGGCTGCCGGCACACCCGTCTCTATCTGTCTTACTCTCCCTCTCTCTCTGTCTCTCTCTGTCTCTGTCCAAAAATAAAAAAAAAATTTAAAAAAAACTTAAAAAAAAAAGTTTACAGGATATAGCAGACAGCTTCAGGTTTGCTGAGATGAACTTCCAGACCAGGCACAGTTATGGAGGAAGGGATATTTATTGAAGCTTACAGATCCAGGGGAAGTTCCATAATGGCAGAAGAAGCTGGCCTGTCTTCACAAGTCTAGGCAAGAGAGAGAAAAGCCAACCAGGCACACAGCACACAGAGCAAAACTACAGCCAAAAGCCACAGCACACTTCAGGAACTCCCGCTAGGTACACTTTGCATATCTTTACAATGGAATCTCAAACCCATCATCACACCTTAAGAATTACCCAGTGACATTGCCTCTAGCAAGGTGACTGCAGATGCAAACTATAAACTAATAAAACATTGAATATATTGGGGGCCATATATTCAAACTACCATACAGGAAGCCATCAAACCCAGCTAACCTCCACTCTTATTGCCCAAGATAAAACATCCCTACACTTTTAAGTTGCTGTAACACTTGCCACACATGTAACCCTCTGTGTGTCCCTGTCTCACACTTTTCCCTATTTGGGGAACATATAAGCAATAATTCTTCACATCATTCCTCTGAGTGTAAGTGTGATGTGTGCTCACATAAAAAGAATCTTACAATCATAAATAATTTATCCAAACAAAGGACTAAAAAGGAGAACAAAACACAGAGGAGAAGAGGGAGGAGGAAAAGGAGGGAAGGAAGGAGGGAAGAAGAGGAGGAAGAATATTTATGACCATACAGGTGGAGATGTCCAACATGCATTTGTTGTTCATTTCCTTCTTTTTAGGATACCTGGACACATGCACAAGGCCACACATGCACAAGGTAGAGCATGCTTCTGGAGTACAATTGTAGTGCCTGGAAGCCCTGGCACACCAATCTCACTCTCTGTCTCTCTCTCTCATAAAAAAAAAAAAAAAAAGAAAGAAATAGAGCCAGGCATGGTGTTGCATGCCTTTAATCCCAGCACTCGGGAGGCAGAGGAAGAAGGATCACCGTGAGTTCGAGGCCACCCTGAGATTACGTAGTGAATTCCAGATCAGCCTGAGCTAGAGTGAGACCCTACCTTGGAAAACCGAAAAATAAAAATAAAAAATAAAACATAAATAAAAATGTCTGAACAAAGAATGTTGCTTACAGGGTTCTCTACTCAAAAAAATAAATAATAAATGAATAGTTATAATATTTATCTTCTGAATTAGACCCTGATAATATTCTTAAGGTATTTTCTGCTTTGAACATTAAATTAAACATGATAATTTCTCCCTGACATTTGTCTTGAATGAGCTAAAAAAAAAAAAAAAGTCACTATCTTTTCAACACCAGTCCATACTCTGAGGTCTTCCACAGGTTGGGAATATAGGACGATGTGTCAGGGCAGTGACTCTCTTCAGTTAGCAACTGCCATGGCTTGAATCAGATGCTCCTTATAAACTCATGTCTTGTCCGCCATCTGATGACAACCTTGAAGGTGAAGCCTTGCTGGAGGAGATGTCTCTCAGCATGGACCTTGAAGTCTATGAGGCCCTAGATTGCCATAGTTAGTTTGACTCACTCTTCTGTTACTGTTTTCCACCTGCTGTGTCAGCTGCGATGCCCAGTCTCTTCTCCACCATCCTTTTCCTGAAATCTTGAAACTTCCCTTTGAGACAGTAGGTCAAAATAAATCCTTTCCTCCCAGCAACTCCTTTTGGTCACATGTATTCTCCCAGCAACAGAAAGGTAACTAAGACAGCAACTGATTAATTTTATCCATTATAGCTTCAGGTGTTATTAGATGTGATCTTTTTTTTTAATGCTGAGGCTGTCAGACAAAGAATAAATCAACAGAGCATATCAAATAAAATAATAAATAAAATAAATTCCCATCAGAATTGCTAAAAATAATGTAACAGTAATAAAATGGATTAATTAAAAATGCTATGAGTCTGTGGAGCCAAAGAAACTTTCAGACTACTGCTAAAATTGTAAATAGCATTATAACTTTCAAAAATATCTGATGGGAGTGAGATGATGGTTTAGCCGATTAAAAGCACTTGCCTCAGGCATGAGCGCCTGGAAATACTTCTGTTTGGTTCCCCAGGGCTTGGGAAAATAGTTATGATGGTCATACATATCTGTAGCCTCTGTCCTATGGGGTGCAGAGACTGGAAAATTATTGAGGCTTTCACAACTGACAGCTCAATGTTCAGAAAGAGGCTCTATTTCAAGGAAATAAGCAGATAAGGGAAGGACACCTTATATTCTTCTTTGGCCTTCATGTGCCTGAGAACACATCTGACACAGATGTACAAACACCACACATACATACCACACATGCAAAATATCAATAGCATAGCACAAAGAATGCATACACATTTCATGACACCATAGTTTATATAAATGTGATTTAATTGATGAATGTACTTGGGAATTCAAAGGTTTAAAGGGAGAAATATTCATCAATATCACAAGATCAATAGGTAAAATGCAATGATCACAGAGAGGAATACTGTAAAGCAGTGATACTGAACAGAATATTTGCAGGAAATAACAGATGGATTTCATTAAATATGCCAAAGCATGGGTCACATTTTGTATTATTCCACCTATGTCGAATTTTATAATTATATTTAAATATTTTATTTATTTAAGAAAGAGAGAGAAAGAAACAGGCAAATAGAGAGAGACAGAAAGGGGGTGCCAGGGACTCTAGCCACTGCAAAAGAACTCCAGATGCATGAGCCACCTTGTGCATCCATCTTTACATGGATACTGGGGAATCTAACTTGGGTCCTTAATCATTGCAGACAAGTGCCTTAACCACTGAGCAATTTCTCCAGCCCCACAGTTCTTATAATTCTATAAGTCAGGGTTGTTATTCTTATAGAGGATCAGTTATTACCTGAATTAAGACTGTTACCAGAGGTGTTCACTTTGTGGAATTCATAATTTATGCATGTGTATGCTTCTTCACATATATAACTTTCTAAATATGTACTTAAAATCACATCATTGAAATTACCAGGTAGCTAGGAAAGTTTAACTGTCAACACCTTTAAATTTTCAGGTGTGTCAAATGAAAATCGTTCCTCTTATAAAGTCATGTAGCACTGTAGACTTGAATATCTAGAATAAGGGCACAGTAAGAGCATGGTGTTGAAAGTAATGGGGCTGGAGAGATGGCTTAGTGGTTAAGGGGTTACCTACAAAGCCAAA
The DNA here is from genome assembly GCA_036365145.1 of Orientallactaga sibirica. Taxonomy (NCBI): domain Eukaryota; kingdom Metazoa; phylum Chordata; class Mammalia; order Rodentia; family Dipodidae; genus Orientallactaga; species Orientallactaga sibirica. The sequence continues at coordinate 20,923,730 of JAEOAD010000006.1, forward strand.
GAACCTTGGTTTGATTCCCCAGGACCCACATAAGCCAGATGCACAAGGTGGCACATGCATTTGGAGTTCGTTTGCAGAGGCTGGATGCCCTGGTGTGCCCCCCATTGTCTCTCTCTCATATATATAATTTTTTAAAAGCAAGTAATGGAAAAAGATTGTTTTTTTCCAACTGGGGAGATAGCTCAGTTGTTAAAGTGCTTGCTTTGCAAGTATGAAGACATGTATTCTAACCATGTAAATACATGGTTACTGTTTTTACAGTAACCATGTAAATGCCAGACACGGCATCAAATGCCTGTAATCTCAGTGCTGTGGAAGGCAGAGAAGGCACACCCCTAGAGCTCTCTGACAAGACAGTCTACTCTGATCAAAAAAACTCTATGCCAAAGAAAGAGTGTCTCAAAAAGGAAAACAAAAACAAACAACAACAAAAAAGTGGACAGGATACTTGAGAATAACACCTGAAGATGTTCTCCACATGGATGTGTGCATACACACAGTACATCACACACATTCACATGTAAAATTTAAAAATATGAAAAGAAAAACAGATTCTATTTGATAAGAAGTTTGATGTAACTACACGATTTTTTTTAGAAAAGAAAATAAAGAAAAAAATGAAGTTTATTTTTCCATCCAAATTCAGCTTATGTTGACCTTCTGCTTGTATATATGTTTAGAGGTCTTATGGTTATATCTGGCTTCTGAGTGCTGTTTAGCATCTTGATTTTTCCTGTTTGTCTACATCATATTAGTTACTTTTTCCTTATCGTGACAAAATACCTGACAGACGTAATTTAAGGAGGAAAGGTTTATCCTGGTTCATGGCTTCAGAGAGTACAGTCCCTCAAAGCAAGAAGGCATGGAAAACACCTGCCAATAGTGGAAGCATGTTGGTGAGAGGGTGCATTGGACCTGCTTGCATGGTAGAGGGACGAGAAGGCAGATAGCAGGACCAGAAGCAGGGCTAAGCTACAACCTTCAAAGGACTTCTCCCAGGGACCCAACTCCAAGATCCACACCCGACAACCTTCCAAAACCATACAGCACCAGATGAGGGCCATGTGCCCAAACACATGAGTCTGGCGAGCCTGTGGGAGACATTTTACATTGAGACCATAGCATATGGAGAGGGCAATAATGAAAACGTTGTTTTTAAATATTTGTCTTTATTTGTCCATTCAATCATTCATTTATTTATTTCCAAGCAGAGAGAGACAGAGAGAGGAAATAAATGGGCATGCCAGGACCTCTAGCCAGTACAAATGAACTCCAGGTGCATGTGCTACTTTGTGCATCTGGCTTTACGTGGGCACTAGGGAATCAAACCTTGGGTTATTGGGCTTTACAGGCTAGCTCCTTAACCACTGAACCATCTCTCCAGCCCTGAAAACATTGCTTCATGGTGCATTTTGGCTAGCAAATTGTATAAAATATATATTTTGAATCTCAGTAATTATCCTATGACATTGTTTTAAATGTTGACAGTCACAGCATAATTCACATGAGGTCAACTGAGAACTTTGTAGCTGGATGAGAACCAACATAAAGCAAAGACAAAATGGAGCTTGTTTGAGGTATTAAAAGTCATCTCTCTCTGGGCTGGAGAGATAGCTTAGTGGTTAAGGCGCTTACCTGCAAAGCCAAAGGACCTAGGCTCAGTTCTCCAGGACCCACGTAAGCCAGATGCACAAGGTGACGCATGCATCTGGAGTTTGTTTGCAGTGGCTTGATGCCCTGGTGCACCCATTCTCTCTCTCTCTCTCTCTTTCTCTCTGCCTCCCTTCCTCTCTCTCTCTCTCTCTCTCATAAATAAATAAAAACATTATTAAGACAGCCATCTCTCACAAGAATTTGCTGCCAGCATATATACAAAGTGCATCATTAATAATTTGTTTAGCTTTTCCCATGTCTAACGGACTTGAATTTTTAATGAAAATATATGCTAGTTGGCAAATTGGTCACTCTGGAATTAAAAGTGTGCATTACCTCTGTCTCTACTTCAGACTTTGCGATAACGATGGCAGGGAAGTTAAGAGGATGTGTGTAAGTGTGCATTACCTCTGTCTCTACTTCAGACTTTGCAATAACGATGGCAGGGAAGTTAAGAGGATGTGTGTTGGCGAGAGAATGCATTCCCCAATATTTGCTGGAAATTCGTCATGGATGAGACTTCCATGACATGTTGAGCACTTAAAGTCTTTTCCTTGGATTTCTGGGTTTATCTGGAGAAGTCATGGGAATAGTTCTTCGGTTGTCTACACCTTGCAAGTGAGCTTGTATTAAATATTAAATGAAAGGTGCATATATGAGATGTTTCTTTGAAAATTGCTTCACTAAAATTCCAGCCTTTTTGTGTTCAAATGACTAAATGAAATCCACTTCACGTTTTGAGAGTAGATTGAACTTCTTGCAACGGCACATCTATCTGTGTATGATTAGCCTAGAGCTATATAACTTAATTCAGCTGCCTTCTTCTTTAGCATGCAGAAGTGGCTAGATGTTGAGAAAAAAACTGGGTCATGGTAAGATTGATTGACCTTGGATGGAAGCGCTCCAAGAGCGAGCATTCTCTGTGGGAGGAGGTTGAAATAAGGACAATGAAAACTGCCTCACTGTCTAATTCCTTGTTATTTTCCATGCAAGCCACGACTTTCAGATTGCATTCTGTTGGCTCCCACAATTTATTTGGGTCACTAATATCATTAACATAAATATAGAATTTTGAGTCATCATTATAAAACTAATTGCCACATTATCAGTTTGCATTTTCCATGAATCAAGGAGAGCTAATTTAATAACATCATCAGCATTCTCAACCGCACAGACCTGCACATATACAAATGATCACCCTCAAATCTAATTGGTGCTGATAGAAACCACATTTCTCTTACCATAGTATATGTTCCACAGTGTCAGTAAATTTTCAAAAGGATTACTTTCTCTTGTCTAGAAAACAATCAGTCATCACGAAATCATTCTCTTTTGTATTGATAGGACCTACGTCCGATCGTAATGGGCTCTGTGGAACCTGTAAAAAAATATCATCAATGATCTGTTTATTTGCATATTTTATTTATGCCATATTTTCAGAATAATACATATTTCTCTAAAATTCAAACACAAAGACTTTCCTAGCGGGTGCTACCATTCCATACAAATAAGGTATGAAATTATAAGTAAAGTGAAGGCTGTCCCTCCATTTTCTTCTTAATGCTCTTGTTTTACTCATTTCTTTTAATATATATTTTATTATGAGAGAGAAAGATGCAGAGACAGAGAGAGAGAGAGAGAGAGAGAGAATGCACGCTTCTGGGGCTCTAGCCACTGCAAACATACTCCAGACACATGCACCACTATGTGCATCTGGCTTGAATGGGTATTGGGAAATCAAATCTGGGTCCTTAAGAGTCATAGGCAAGCACTTTTACTACTAAGCCATCTCTCCAGCTCCTTCTTTGACTAATTTTTGTCCTTTCTCATTTTCCAATGCTGGAAACACTCTAGCATTGTAACAGTCACCAAAGACTAGATCTCAAAGCTCTTCAACCACTGAAATTCACAAAGTATTTATCAAATTTTTGGAATGTGCACTATTCTAATCTCATCTCCACAGGCCTCAATAGTGAAGTAGAAAACTACACACATTAGTAACATGAGTTTGCAAATACCTAAATTATGGGGATTTCAATATATGTAAATACCTGCTAAAATCAAACCTGAAATCTGACCTCATTTTGTTAGGGAACACCTAGAATCTGCATCTATTTGAAGAAGCAAATTTTCCAGAAGAGGAACTAAATTAAGACAGTAACAATTTTGTTTAATTCACATTATCTAACTAGATTTCCCTCCCTTTATATAACAAACTAAGAATAGGTTTATCTTTTGAATAAATTAAGAGAGCAGCCAATCATATGAAGCACATGGTAGGAATAGTGGGCAGATTCAAGCCGCGTATCATCAATGAAGGGGACAGATCTTGTCAACCACACCTTTTAAAAATGTTTAAGTATTCAAGAGGTAAGTGGTGAGCAGAAGAGAGAGTATTCAGAAAGGAAAGAAAGCAAATCCCTGGCCATTATAATCTTGCAAAGACCTAACTCAGAAGACGCAGGGAAGCACTGAATGGTCAATAATGTACTTTCACAGCACAGAAGTGACTTTGAGAAGTACTTGTTATTTTTGCTTTTTGTCATATTTAGGGTGGGATTAGGTTTGCAGCAAAACTAAAAAGAAGGTACAATGGGTTCTCATCTGCCCTCAACTCTTAAATGTTCAAAACTGTTAACGTATTGACAACTCCTACCAACATGTTACATTTAGTTTAACTGATTAACCTACACTGATATGTTATAACTAGTCATAGCCTGTACTTTGGTTACTGGTCTTGTACATTCAGTCAGTTTGGATGTAGGCATTATTGTAATAACATACATATAATGCCATAAAGTGTACTCATAATGCTGCAGAAACCCTTTATTCCATTTTTCTCTCTCTCCATGCCAACTTTTTACAACTGCTTTAGAGTTCTTCCTTTACCAGATTACCATAGAGCTAGGAGCATATAGTATATTGACTTCTCAAATTGGTTTTTTTTATTTGTAATGGACATTTAAATTTCCTTCATGTTTTCATGGGTTAATAGTTCATTATTTTTTTAGAATCAAATCATATTTCATTCATTCATTTTCTATAGCTTGTTTGTGTCTTTACCTACTTAAAGATTATCTTGGGCTGGAGAACGGCCCCAGATTTGATTCCCCAGTATACACATAAAGCCAGATGCATAAAGTAGCACATGTGTCTGGAGTTCATTCACAGTGACAGGAAACCCTGGTAAAACCACACTCATTCTGCCTGTGTGTCTGCCTATCTCTCTCTCTCTCTCTCTCTCTCTCTCTCTCTCTTCCCCTCCCTCCCTCTCCTCTCTCTCTCACACACACACACACTTTTTCTACCTCAAATAAATAAATAATTTAAAAAAACATATTATCTTTCCAATTTCTTTGTGGTTTCACCTGGACCTTAAGTGATGTGCAAGGGGTGGCTCCTCTCCTAACAGGGTGTCAGCTATCTTACAGTGTTGCCTCCATGGCAATCCTGACAGCCAGTGCCAGGGTGATGCAGACAGACACTGAGGATACTCAAAACATACCACAGCAGAAATCCAAGTAACTGCTGAGAGCTCACCACTACAGTAGACTTAATACACACCCACAAAGGCTCAGAGATTTTTGTGGAGGAGGAAATAGAAAGATTGTAAGAGCTACAGAATAGAAGGGAATATCCAGAGGTACTGCCCCCGCCACACACACAATGACTGACTGCTGCTCTCACAACTCCTAACCCACAACCCCATGGTGAAAAACAGCAATTCCTCTGAGGGGCCTCAGTGGAATGGGGCAGGAAGGAGAGGAATGTTGGTAACAACACATGATGTGTCTGTCAATCAAAGTTTCAACTTAGTAAAAAAAAGAGATTATCTTAGTGGATCCAAATTTTGGCAATTATGAATAGTTTCTATAAACATCTTTGTGTGGATTATGGACATAAATTTTTCACTCCTTTAGACAAAAGGACTGTTGGGCAGGGGGTTGAGGTAGGGTTTCACTCTAGTCCAGGCTGACCTCAAAGTCTCAGGGTGGCCTCAAACTCATGATGATCCTCCTACCTCTGCCTCCTGAGTGCCAGGATTAAAGGCATGTGCCACCATGCCCTGCTAAAAAGGGATTATTTTTAATTAGCTTTTGTGAAGGATGTAAGGTCTATGTCTATAGTCATGATGTATGTGTATATATGTGTGTTTGTGTGTGTGCAGGCACATGTGTGTGCACACTCTGTAGAGGCCAGAGTACAATCAATGACATGACACCTTCAGTGTTATTCCTCAGGAATGATGTTCATTTATTTATTTATTTATTTATTTTTTAGCAATGGTCTCTGATTAGCATGGAACTTGCCAAGTAGGCTAGAATGGCGGGCCAGCAAATGACAAGTCCAGGGATCCATCTGTGACCACCTTTTATTCCTCCAGCACTGGAATTACAACTTGCACCACCACAGGAAGCTTTATGGATCTCTTCTTTTATATGTAGATAACCAGCTCTTCTGGTACCTTTCTGTCAGAGATAATCTTTGCTCCATTGTTCAGCTTTTATTCCTTTGGCAAAGACCAGTATACGATCTTTATGTGCTCGGCTGCTGGGGTCTCTATTCCATTCCATTTATCTATTTGTCTATTCACAGGGATTACTGCAGGTTTATAGAAAGTTATGAACTAACATAAAATCAATTCTCCAACATCTTTCTTCAATATTGCTTTGTCTATTCCTGGCATTTTTTTTTATTCTTTCCCTGTCAAATTTATGGTGAGTTAATTGTTTTCCATGAAAAAATGCTTAATTTTGACTGTGATAGCATTGAATCTATAGATCAAGTTGGAACCAACTGACATCTTTACAATCCTGTCTTTCTATTCGTGAACTTGGAATATCTTTCCATTTATTTAGTTGTTTGATTTTGTTCCCATCAGAATTTTGTGGTTTTCCTAATATTGACTTAGTCTGAAACTTGTCAGATGGGTCCCTTTTTTAATCTTCCAATGCTGCTTTTTCATTACTTGGTAAGCGATTACTTCTCATGATTCTTGTCTATCTGTCCACTCGGGTTAGTTGCTTGCCCTATGTCCTCATCTCTTTTACAGATCCTACATTTGTTGATTTGTTTTATTTTTTTTCAAATATTTTATGTGATAGAATGGAGTAGTTGAATTCTAAGCTCGCTACACAGAGTACCAAAAACTAGAAATCTGAGTAGTTTTTTTTTTTTTTTTTTTAACCTAATCACTGTATTTCCATGTGGACTTTCTGAAACAAAAGGATGCTAGGGAGGCTTTGCATTATGGTCAGATTAAAACACTTGGATCCCAAGGCTCTATCTTGACAGGAACAGTTCTACTTGGATATACTCCATGTATTGTCCCTTAGCTTCTTTGAGTAACCAATTCCTCTCTATATACAAAGACAGTGGGGAGGAAGAGATACTGATACATATGATGTATTAATGGACAAATACATGGTGCACAGATACAAAAACTATCCCCAAGAACTGTGAATGGCAGATGTACTTTGAATGCTTATGCTCTTAATCCATCATGTTCTGGTGGTGCCTTTCCTCAGTTCAGGACCTTTTGCCTTTTCATAAAGTGCTATTTAAATTCTTAATTTATCTGCATAAGTACAATAGGTATCTTTGCTTCTACTTCTGGTATTTTGATCCTAATACCACATTCCTCTTTATTTATTGTGGAAATTCTAGTCTTTTAATGCTCTTTCAGTTTTCTTTACCAACTCAACAGCCCTACTTAAGTAAAAATATTAAAAATGAATAATCTGTACTAAAATCAGTACACCACATTAGTTTCATTTATGGAAGTAACAATGTTTAAGCAATAGTGCGATACGGGAAAACTAAAGCTTAAGATCCAGCGTTTTCTGTAAATAAAGCTTTTCATTTCCCTTTGGGTCAATTACATATCCTTTTACCTACAGGTCACAAAGGTAAGCAAAAACTAATATTCGAATATTTATGCATTCCTGCCTTCTCTAAAATGGCACATACACATATTCAGAATGCAAGGGTAAAATTCATGCTTTCTGAATGTCTATTAACTGTTCTCAGTTTTAGGGCATTTTCTAGATTTTCTAATTATCTTACCTTCTAAGGAAATTCTTGAATATATACATATATATATTCAGAGAACAGTGTGGCTATTTGATTCACTACCTTGTCAGGAGATGACAAAATTCACATAATTTAATTCTCTACTTTCCTGGCTCTGTGTTTTCCCTGCTGTCTGTCACAGGAGGGCAGTGCAGGTGCATATTAATGAGACAAAGCCAGGCAGCCACCCAAGATACTTTTCCTCAACTTGGAAAATGTGTCTCAACAATATTTGCAAAAGTCTCTAAAAGGACAGTTGCATAAGCAATTGCTAAACATAAAGGGTTTAGGAGGCAAAATAAGAGTCAACTGAGATTTAGAAGGCAATGTCCAAGCTCATGGCGTATAGCCTTAGTCTAAGGTTTTATGATATAATATAAGCCTCTCACAAATGGCCTTGTCTCAACAGCAGAGAAAAAAATAAATGAGCAAATACATTCAATATTCAACGAAAATTCTGTTTGTGAGTCAAATTTATTGTCAATAAAGGCAATAATAAGTGAAGTAAATATTGCTGATATGTTAAAATTCATAGGATTATAAAAGAATGTCTTGCCTCCCAGAAAGATACTGAAAAAAAAAACTGGCTCCAGAAATTTTCACATGGGAGTTTATTATAATAGTCTTTTAAAAGTATCATTTCTTAAGCCGGGCGTGGTGGTGCATGCCTCTAATCCCAGCACTCGGGAGGCAGAGGTAGGAGGATTGCCGAGAGTTCGAGGCCACCCTGAGACTACACAGTGAATTCCAGGTCAGCCTGAGCTACAGTGAGACCCTACCTCGGAAAAGCAAAAAAAAAAATAAATAAATAAAAAAATTAAAAAAGTATCATTTCTTGAGCTGGAATTATGGCTTATCTTAGCATTTAAGGTGCTTGCTTGCAAAGCCAAAGGACCCAAGTTCAATTCCCCAGTACCCATGTAAAGCCATATGCACAAGGTGACACATGTGTCTAGAGTTTGTTTGCAGAGGCTAGAGGCCCTGGTGTGCCCATTCTCTTTCTCTCTGTCTGCCTCATTGTCTCTCTCTCTCAGATAAATAAATAAATAAAATATATTTTCTAAAACATTTTAAAGCTCAGAAACACATAAAAACAAAATGTGATGGCTAATGATTATATTCTCTGAGTTACTCTCTAATCTGCTTTGATTTTTCATATTTAATTGAATTGTCATTTATTGAATAAAAATAAAGCATTAATAATTATCAAGTATATGTTTGCTTAAGAATGAATAAAGAGGGCTGGAGGGATGGCTTAGTGGTTCAGGTATTTGCCTGCAAAGCCAAAGGACCCAGGTTCAATTACCCAGGACCCATATTAGCCAGATGCACAAGGGTGTACATGCATCTGGAATTATATGCAATGACTGGAGGCCCTGGAATGCCCATTTTCTCTTTCTCTGTCCCTCTCTCAGTCAAATAAATAAATAAGTAAAAATCAAATATTAAAATAAGAATGAAGGAATAAATTCAGAATGGTGGCAATGAAGCAATGCAAAAAATTTTGAAAGTTTTAAAAGTTTGTTTGAGAATTGAGGTGGCTTGTTCATAATGAAAAGATCTAGAAGGTTGTTGTGAGAAAAAGCTATTCACAATTTGTAGAGGATTTCTAGTTTGTATTTTTTCTGATGAAGGCCTGTCTGTAAAGACAATGTGTAGCACTTTCCCCACTCATCTATGCATGAATCAGAATCTAAGCAGCTCATTCCAACAGACAATTTTTTACTCTAAAAAAAATTTTAACAAAAAACATTATTTGGTCTGGAGAGTTGGCTTAGCAGGTAAGCCTTACCTGGACCCAGGTTCAAGTCCCCAGAACTCACATAAGCCAGATGCATAAGGTGGCACATGCATCTGGAGTTTGTTTGAAGTGGCTGGAGGCCTGGGATGCCCATTCTCTCTCTCTCTCTCTCTCTCTCTCTCTCTGCCTTTTCCTCTCTCTGTCTCTCTGTCTCTCTCTCTCAAATAAATAAATAAAATATAAATATATTATTAAAATGATTATGTCAGGAATCAACATCATAACATTTAAAAAAGGATGATGTAATTGATAATCATCTGTAAAAAGCTAAAAAAATCACAGGAATCACTGCACTCTGTACATCCAGTGCACTCTGGCACAGACAAGGATTTTTATCCTTTCAGCAGCAGAGTTGAGACTGTTACTAGTGGTCTGTATTTCCAGGTTCTTGGCACATGATTCAAAGAATTAGAAAAGCTGCACATACACAGAACAGCAGCAAGAAACTGTATTAGGAACAAATGATAGTAAAGGTTTGGATACCCTGCCAAGCGGTGTTGCAGGCCTCTTAAGTGGAAAAGTATTCCAGGGCTGCCAGGTGATTACCAGGGATTTCTTTATAGGAAGGTTTGTTTCCTATTGACCTAGTCTGAGTGGTTTCTGGTTTGGGTTATATAACATTTTCTTTAGTTTGAATCCCCTTCCCATGATACATCTGAATTAATCAGTTGTACACCAGTTGTGCATAGGCATAAGATGGCAAATACTGTTGTTGTTTTCCCTCTAAAAGTTCACCTACAGGACACAGTTTGTCTTACAATGCACGCATTCCAAACCAGTCCCAACTGCATGGCCTCTGCTGTTCCAGTCACAGACAAATCTAAGATTATATGTGAATAGAAAAGGATCACAAATAATTGTCATTATGGGAAAAGAAACCCAGTTCATCTCTTGAAGTGTAGTGTACATGCAGTCCGGTGTAGGGGAGGGTTCCAGGTTATCGGCAGGTTGCTTACGTGCATTCTTTGAGAAAGGGAAAGGCTATTATCTAAACCAAGTAGAGTCCCAGGCAGCTGAGCTATTTCTTACGCTGCCTGACTTAGGGAAAGACTGTAAGTAAAGCTAATAATTTGGGTTTTCTAGAATGAACATAATTCTAGATATTAAAGTAATCCCTTCATGATTGATAGCATCTTCTGAAGTAGTCAACTCTCAGTCATAGAAAATGAACAAGATCAGGATTATCATGGGTGGGCTGTAGGCTGGTTTTTTTTCTTAATAAATTGTTTTTTAAATGGACAATTATTGAGGCAAATATCTATGATGAGAACTTCAAATATTACTGATAATTTTTCTGGAAAGTTTATTAGATCCATTTCCCTAAAATTATATTTGATATAAATAATATTACTAAATTTAAAAATTAAAAATTTCAAAGCCCCTTCCCACCAATAGCTTTGATTAATTCTTTGTCTTATTTAGCTAGGTAGTTACAGTCCTGTCTCTCCTTGATTATAACATAGTCTCTGCAGGATAGTTTATAGATGCATTCAACCTAACTCTTAAGTAAATAATTGCTGGATTAAAGAGTTCCAGTGAATTTTGTGTGTTTACATACAGTGTCTGTGCTCTGTTAACCCAGCCCCAGTGTAAAAGACTTGACCCTAACATGCCCAAGACCAAAGATAATGGCACACACAGACATGATTACACAAAATTCAACTTACTGGGGATTACTGGTATGTGTTGTATAGGATGGTAGCAAGTTCAGATGGATTCACCACTGTTTGGTCCCCACATGAGTGGTCAGGACACACTGACTTAAACTAAACCAGAACTGTGTTGTATCAGAGATACTTGCTCAACCATGTTTATCGCTGTTCAGTTCATAATGGCTAAAGAGCTGGAACCAACTTAGAGGTCCATCATTAGATGAATGGATAACTAAGATGTGGTATATCTACACAATGGAACTCTACACAGCAGTAATGAAAAATGACACAAAGCAATTTGAAGAAAAATGGTCAATCTTGGAAAGGATCATTCTTAGTGAACTCACCAAACACAGAAAGATAAGCATCACATGGTCTCACTCATCATCTGTGCCTCCTATTTGTATTTTCCCAAGATCCTGACACACCTAAGAAATATCTAGAGGACTGGACAATGGGGATGGCGGGGTTGGAGGGAAGAGCAAGGGTGGGGGGGGACAAAAAACTGGACCCAAAGAAATGGTACCATAATCTCCTATGTCCTAAAAGACATACTAAAATGTTGAACGTGCATCAGGTGCTTAGAGAGAACACCTGAATCACAGGGGCCTGAAGAGGGTATGATGAAGACTAACCTCAACCTTCTCCTGTTTCCCTCTCTGTCACTCCCTCTTCTCTCTCTTCTTTCTTTCTCTTTCATATTACCTATATTTTTTTTTCTTCTTTCCCCATGGCACTGACTTGTAATTCCCAATACCAGTATGTGGTTAACCTCCACAATGAGCTTTTGATCAGTGAGACCTACAAGGTTTCCCAAAAGAAGACAGATTTCTGTCAGAGTACTTGATGACCCACCAAAGGTTATTGATAAGACCCTACTGCTGAAGACACCATATGCTCTTCAGACAGAACATGGAGAGACCTGGCTGGAATCTGGAAGAGAGTCAGTCCCCAGACAGTTAGCTTGTCTAGTGCCAGAAGGTGCTACATAAGTGACCGGGGAAAAATGGCCATCATCTGTCTAAGCAACTCATGGGCTAAACTACTCAGCAACAAACAACCTTATGTGATGCTCACACAAGTGCAGCAGTGGCACACAGCCATGGTGGGTTACCAACTGCTATAGATTTGGCTGATGGATCTGCTCAGTGGAGTGGAACCCATACCTGGAAATGAGAAACAAGTCAGAACCATATCCACAAACAAGCCCACTCTCCAATATTAAGCTGCCACCAATAGTGGGATATAAGAGAGCCTACACTTATTAATTTCTCTCTAAAATAATAATGGTTATCCATGCATCTTGCACTGACCTCACTCTCCATTGGAGAATCTGCTTCTCTCTTTCTGATGGACATAGAACCTGAGGAGAGAATCAGCCCATCACACCTCACCAGGGCACAAGTGGAAGCCATAGAGTTATAGGGGAAATGAGTGCTGCCTTATTGGTGAATCTGGTACCAGCACAAGAACGAGGGAGATAGACACAAGTAACACTCAACTCCTACCAAATAAGATTTCCAGAGACACAGAGACTCACAGAACCTCGTGACTGAAATAGACCTAAAATGAACCCAACATGGCTCAGGGAAATTCGTGGAAGAGGGTGAAAAAGATTGTTAGAGCCATGAGTTGGGTCATTATACACAGAGTCATTGCCTCTTCCCCATAACTGATGGCTACCCCTATAAGGCAAGACCCACATTACCCATGGGGGGAGGAAAGGGAGAAGGCTAACAATGGTACCACTATAGCTGTATATATACTATATACATAATTAATTTTAAAAATCTGACTGTGTTAAAACAAAAAAAGAAGCCGGGAGTGGTGGTGCACGCCTTTAATCCCAGCACTGGGAGGCAGAGGTAGGTGGATTGTCATGAGTTCGAAGCCACCCTAAGACTACATAGTGAATTCCAGGTCAGCCTGGGCTAGAGTGAAACCCTATCTTGAAAAACCAAAACAAGAAAGAAAAAAAAAAAAAAGGAAGAAAACCAATGAATCTCACCCTTTCAAAAACAAAAAAAAGGGGGGTAGGGGGACTCAACAGATTCATTTTATTCTCATAAGAGTGTCTAATGCAGAATGGATAAGAAATTAAGTTGCCTTCTCTTAGTCATCTTTGCAAGTTTACTCTCCTTTTATCACCTGTAAAGTTTAAACTCCCCAAATATCTCCATAGTCTCTTCAAGCTCATAATCCTCTCCATGATCTTTTCACTCTTTTCTCATTTTCTCTAGGCATGAGATAGAAGCAAATATTTTTTGCCAATTTAGATCCGTACACCTGAGTTTATTTTATTTATTTATTTAGTTAGTTATTTAGTTATGAGGGGAGAGGGAGAAAGAGAGATAATAAGCAATCCAGGGCCTCTATCCACTGCAAATGAACTTCAGATGCATGTGCCACCTTATACATCTGGTGTTACATGAGTACTGGGGAATTGAACTCTCTCCAGCCCTAGATGTCTACATCAATATCTACACTCCTATACATTTCTACTTTCCTACCATTTCTACTTGTAGTGACTTAGAGGCCCCGCAACTCACCATGTCAGAAATTAAATTCATTAACTTTCCCTCAGATCTGCCCCTTATCCAAGGCAAATATCTGATGGAATGAAGTGGTAAATTGGATAATTATGCAAGCCAAGAGAAATCTAACATTTATCCCTAATCTCTCCTAGGTCAACTTTGTCATATTTTACTAATATTAGCTTCTAAATGTCTTTCAAAGAGGAATACTATTTATCTTAATTACTCTCATGGGTTTACCTAACTTCACCTTTGGCTCAGACCATTACAATACTTAGCTAATAGTTTTCACCCCTGATTCCTCCCTCCTTTGATTCCATTATAGAGACAGAAAGTTGTATGAGCTTAAAGTTAAGATCTCATTAAGAGGTCAACATCATTACTTAGCTTAAAAGGCACTGATTATTTTTCTCCTGCACCCTTTGTAGACCAGACCTTCTTTGATCTTTTAGAATACTGCACTTCCTCACAAATGAAAGTCTCTGCATTCATACTTTGTTCTATCTACTAGAATAGTATATTCAACCATTCTTTTCCTACCAATATAAACTCTTGTCCAGCTGTCAGATGTTAACTCACATGTCTTTTTTCTGAAAAGAAACATCTTTAGCCAGGCTTGATACCACAGGCCTGTAATCCCCACCTCTCAAGAGACTGAGCAAAGGGATTGTAAATTCAAGAAAATCTGCACTACAAGGAGAGTTCAAAGCCAGCCATGGCAAATAAGTGCAACTAATTACATATTAATAGGATTATAGGATATTCTACATGGACTCCTCCCTCATAGTCAACAGCTTGCAGAACTAGAACTGGACTCTGGTTACCCATCAGAGGAATGAGACATGAGTCATATGGAAGAAGACATGGCATGGTCAACTTTCTGGGAGATCACTAATGAATAACTATCTAAACCTGGTGCTAGGCATGCTAAACCATGTGAGATTACTCTATAGCAGGAGGCTTTCTGATAAATAAGAAAAGCATGCCATTTCCCACTCCTATGATTGTCAAATGAACATGTCTGTTGACCATTTGAAGAGGAAAGCAGCTTGCTCCAAAGACTTTAAAAGCTAGTATAAACTTTGCCTAAAATGGAGATTGGTACAATGGTCCTTTTGCCACGCCCCCCCCCACTTGCCATTTGACAGTGTGCACTGGGTTGTAATGGTCTCTTTGTTCTTCATCCATTCTCAGCCCTGAATAGATGGTCTCTTTTTGTTTTGTTTGCTTAACTGCTTTTTTTTTTTTTTTTTTTTTTTTTTTTTTGGTTTTGCAAGATAGGGTCTCACTCTGGTCCAGGCTGACCTGGAATTAACTATGTAGTCTCAGGGTGGCCTCGAACTCTCAGCGATCCTCCTACCTCTGCCTCGCGAGTGCTGGGATTAAAGGCGTGCGCCACCACGCCCGCCCCAACTGCTATTTTTTTAATTAGATATGGAAATATTTTGTATGTAAACCACACATGTTGATACCACCCTTTCCTTCCTCCCTGCTCTTTTCTGAAGAGGCCATCTTCATCAGGGATGCAGGTCAACCCCATGGGGATTGTGGGTCATGCATTATGGGTGGGAGCGCGGGGTTGAGGGAATGTTTCTGTGCAAAAATGTCCTGACTTGTGGCTCTAACAATCTTTCTGCCACCTCTTCTACAAAATTCCCTAGCCATACTGGGAGTCTACTTCAGTGATGGGTACTTAGGAGCCTCTGGATCTCTGGTTTGGTGGGTATTGAGTGTCCTCAGTGTCTATCTCCTTCACCCTTGTGCTGATATCAGGTTCACTGAGAATGCATCTCTCTTGCTCATTTCCCCAATTCCTCTGTGGTTTCAGCTAGGGCCAGGGTGAAGTACACTGGGTCGTTGATCTCCTCAGGACTCATGTCTATATTGCCACTGCCTTTGTGATTCTAACAGACATCACTAAGTACCAGGAAGACCCAAGTCTCATCAAGATGACAAGAAGAGAAAGCCAAATTCTGAAAGTCATCTATATCACAACCACCAGGGCTCAGGGAACACTGCAAAGGACGAATAGAGTGTTGCTCTCACTGCTAGCTAGTCACTGAGTAGACTCAAAACTCAACAAAGAACATAAAAGAGGCTGCCAAGAGTTTACATGAACATTGCAGAAAAGGGGGGGGGGGCAGTAAGAATGTAAGAGCCACAGGGAGGGAAGGAGTGATTTGGGCCTCTGTTCCCCCTGACTTGTACATTCATGATCCTAAAGTGGTTACTGATAGCCCATAAGACCTGCACTGTTCTGAGACCATCAACATTTTGACATGGAAGATAGAGAAAGACACAAGGACTGAGACAACAGAGGAATCTTCTAGAATAATGAAGGTCCTCAGTGGTTTGGGGGGTGTGGAGAGAGGACAAAAGATGATAATGAGACCAGAAAATATATTGAAGTTACCAATAAAAATATAAATAATGGGCTGGGGAGATGACTCAGCAGTTAAAAACGTGCTTTTGGCAAAGCCTGATGGCCCATATTCAATTCCCCAGTACCTGTAAAGCCAGATGTGCAAAGTGGCACATGGGTCTGGAGTTCGTTTGCAGGGGCAGGTGGCCCTGGGAAACCCATCTATATCTCTCTCCCTCCACTTCTGTTTCATTCTCTCTCTCTCTCTCTCTCAAACAAAGCACAAATTAAATAAACAAATAAATAAGGAAGAATATTGTGTTTGCTGTCCTACCATTAGTTTGCAGTCTCTTTGACTAAATTCATTTAGACAGAGAAACTTTTAAATAATTACACAATTTCTTAAAATATAGCATAAGTTTATATTATGGTCTTTTACTCAAATATATCTACAGATGGAAAATTTAGGGAAATTTGCATTGTTGTTTACAACTGGGCACAACTACAACAGCCAATTCATAACACAGTAAAATTTAACCCAAGTCTATTTATAGCTATTTGAAGTATAACGTAACCCAAGATTGAGAAGAACATTTTCTCTAATTAATTGATTCATTTTTTCCTAACATAATAAATAGTACATACTGCACCTGGCCTTTGTATTGTCATTGTAACCTGACCTTGATACAAAGGGAGTTATCTGTCAGGCATTACTACTGTAATTCCATTTTAGCAGAGTTACTGTTATGTCTTATTCTATGTAGGATCCAGAACTGAACCCACGTTCTTCCCTACATTTACTTTGTCAGTGAAATTCAAGTTTCAAAACTACATTCAGAATATATTTTTTAAATTGTATGAATTTTTTTGCATGCGTATACACATTCTCATGTGTATATATGGGTGTACCAGAGTATCTTTCCACTGCAAATGTATTGCAGATGCATGTCTCATTCTTTGCGGATCCTGGGGAATTGCACCCAGGCCAACAGGCTTTGCAAGCAAGCACCTTTAACCATTGAGCCATCTCCCCAAACCCCAAAATATATTTTTTTTACTCGTATGAGACTTTGTCTTGGAAACATTCTACTCTTCATTTCTTTATCATTGTCTCCTAGCTTTAATATTTCTTCTTGGATTGAAGTGTCCAAAGATTGTTAAAAGTTGTCTGTCTTCTCATAAAAAGTGAATTATTCTTTCTTTGTGTTATGTTAGCATATGCATTCTTTGCTATTCTTAAAGTCAATGTGATGCTAACTTTGTATCTTAGTGACTGCTTCATTATGTCCTCAGCAAAGGGATTTAAAATTTGAAACTGTAGAACAATTTCATTTTACTAAAAGCATTATTCTATGTTAACAAAAGAAATGATGCAGTTAACATTGGTATGTAGGTATTTAGGGAAGAATAGAAAATTGATAGATTCTAGCTTTAATGCAAAGACATTAAAAGTGCAAATTACTGGTGGTGTTTGATATAAGCCTTTTAATATAAAGATCTTGAAAGTACCCTAAGATAAAAATTTTATAACATTTTAGATGAGATGGTTATTCATATTTATGTACATATAAAATAGTTTAAATAGCTTTGTAATTATTGATTTATCAAGTATATAAATAAGCCAAACTATTCAAAATCTTTAAAGCAATAATAATCAAAAGTACTTCTAATAAACAACCAATTCTAAGCCAGAGTACCTAGTTTATTTTAGTCAATGAATTCTCCATGATGTCATGTGGGCATTTTAAGTGCATTTCTGATCTTTATCATGGTTAATAGTTTGTCTCAAATTCACAACTAATTTTCCCTTAGCACTAAAAGAAGAGTAAACAAATCAAACCAGAGAAAATAGGAAATAAAGTGTCATCGTTAGCTCCACATTGCTGGGATAAACTTTCAAACCAGACCCAGTTTATGGAAGGAATGGGATTTATTTCAGGCTTAGAGACCCAGGAGAAGTTTCATCGTAGCTGAAGAATCTTGCCCCCTTTCACAGATCCATGCAGAGAAAACAACAACAAGAAAAAATACCACCAGCACCACCAAAAGCAAGTACCCAGCAGCAAACCATCAGGGACCTGAGCAGAACTCACTCTGCACACCTTAGGCTGGAATTCAGTTCTACTCACAGTAACACCTTAAATGGCTGGACCCCCAAGGTCCACCTCCCCAGTGACACCTCCTCCAGCCAGGTAGCTGGAGACAAGCTTTTTAACAAAAACACCTGCGTATATTGGGTGATATTCAAACAACCACATAATGATTAGAAGAAATTAATGAAATAGAAAACATTTTAAAAAATGGATAAAATCAAGGCGGGCTTGGTGGCACATGCCTTTAATCCCAGCACTTGGGTCAGAGGTAGGAGGATCGCTGTGAGTTTGAGACCACCGTGAGATTATATAGTGAATTCCAGGTCAGCCTGAGCTACAGTGAGACTCTACCTTGAAAAACTAAAAAAAAAAAAAGGGGGGGGGGAATAAAACCAATGGCAACACAACTTTGTTCTTCCAAAAACATCAACAAAAATGGCAAACCCCAATTCTAAAGATTAGAAACCATCCTTAGACTAACATAGGGAAGATCTGAATTAATAAAATTAAGATCAACAATAATTAGAAGGAACATAAAATAACTAAAGGATCATTTTACACATATATACATATACAAAATTCTGATTGATTGATAAGTGTCCTAGGAAAGCAATAATGGAGAAATAGAAAGTCTGACTAAAACTTTAAAAAAATTAATTAGTATTGAAACTTTCTTATAATACAAATCATGCCTACATAGGTTCCTTATCAAAACTTAGAAACTGAACTATGGCATAAATGATAACAATAGTGCAAGATCTCATCAAATTTCACATTGGAAGACAATTCTCCATTCATTTTATGAGCCAGTATTTTCCCAACTCCGAGCCATCAGAAGATGTGATCACAATAAAAGGAAGCTACAGTTCAGTGTTGCTCACAATGACACATGCTGCCGCCAACAAAATGTCAGCAAACCATTCCTATAATATATTTAACCATCATGAGATATGATGGCTTAAGGAAGAAAAATCACGCCATGTGATCATCTCAGTGGATAAGGGAAAAATCTGTCCAAGAAAGCTTAGGTGTAAAGCGGCATGCCTTACAAGAATGAGGAGCTGAGTTCCATTCCCAGAACACATGTTTGACAAAGCTGCACATGGTTGTGTTCAGCTGTAACAGCAGCACTGAGGTGTCAGAGACAAGAGGATCCCTGGGGCTTCATGGCCAACCAATGAACCCCTGTCTATGGTGGTTTGAGGTAAGTATCCCCATAAACTCATGTGTGCTGAATGGTAGGTGCCCAGCTGATGGTAGTTTGAGAGGGGGAGCATTGCTGGAGGAGGGGTGTTGCTGGGGGTACATGTTGATGGTTGATTAGCCCTGGCTTGTCGGTGTTTCTTCAGCTCACTCTCTTGCTGCTTATTTGCACCTGTTGTGGCACAGGTGATGTCCAGCTTTTGCTCATGCCATTTTCTTCTTCCATCATGGAGCTTCCCTTCCAGACTATAAGCCAAAATAAGTAACTTTTGGCCAAGTGCTTTAACCAGCAACAAGAAGGTAACTGCAACCAAAATGTGGACAGCATTCCTGAGGAGTGAAACTTGAGATTCTAGTCTGGCTGACACACGCACATATACACAGGAGCAAGCATACTTACACATAGGTATACACCTACACACGTAATAAACATACAAACACACAGATTTAAAGAAAAAGGAAAAGGAAAATATTTTGACAAATATTGATTTTAAAATGCCTCAATGAAGTAGGAATAGAAAGGAAGTTATTTTGATAAAAGTGCATGCCATTTTAATAAGCAAAGCCTGAATGCATTCTTAAACTTTGCAAATTAAAAGACCATCTAAATTTACATAAACATTTAAATAACGTTGATTAATATTTACTTAGTAGCCTCATCAAAAATGTGTGTTGGTTAAACATATGAAGAGTTTCAACATCATTCTTCATTAGAAAAAAATGAAATATGAAATACCACTTTGTACCCTTTAGATTGGCTACAAGTCAAAACCATCAACACTGAAAAATTGTTAAAATTGATAAGAAACAAATATATATACTTTAGAGTGCTTAGATTAACTTGTTTGATTCAGAAAAAAATAATTGTTAGTGTTTCTTCTTTTCAAATTCTCTAAGTATTATTCAAAAAAGGATCAAACGGGGCTGGAGAGATGGCTTGGTGGTTGAGATGCTTGCCTGTGCAGCCTAAGGACCCAGGTACCATTCTCCAGGTCCGACGTTAGCCAGATGCACATCATGGCACATGCATCTGGAGTTTGTTTGCAGTGGCTGGAGGCCCTGGCACATCCCCCCCCGTCTCTCTCTGTACCTCTGTATCTAATAAGTAAATAAATAAAACCATTTTGAAAAAAAAAAAGATGAAATGAAGTCTAGAACTCACTTAGCATCTGCAGGAACAGGTCTCTTTCAGCACACTCCAGTGGCAGTCAGAAGACATGCATCCTGGCAATTTAGATAAGGACATTTTAGTTTCCCAGCAGAGAGATTCCTGTTTACCTGTCTCTAGCCACTTGGTCAGCTCCTTCTTGTTTGTTTCAGTCAAGCCAAAGCCTCTTCTTTTCTTTTTTTCTCTTCTGTGAACTTCAGGCTGTTTTTCACCTTTCTCTTCATTGGTCCTCTGTTCTTTGGAATGTTGGAAATGTCTGAAGAAATTGCCAGTGTTGTTGGGCATGGCGGCACATGCCTTTAATCCCAGCACTTGGGAGGCAGAGGTAGGAGGATCACCATGAGTTCAAGGCCACCCTGGGATTACATAGTGAGTTCCAGGTCAGCCTGGACTACAATAAGGCACTACCTGGAAAAAAAGAAAGAGAGGGAGGGAGGAAGGAAGGAATTACCAGTGTTTTCTAGATCCTAGACTTTTTTTTTTTTTTTTGATCTGTGAGAATGCTGGCTGGATGTAAGTGTTCAGCATATCTTGTTTGAATGACTGACAAAGGGTACCAGCTGTGTATCTGATAATATATCCACTTGACCTGAGCTATTGGATGGGTCCGGGATGTCAGCCTTCAAATCTATAAATATATAAATTTTTCTTTCCTCCCTGGAACATTTTATTTTCCAGAGACAGACTGAAATTTTACCCTATCTTCTGGCTCAGGACTTCACTGGATTCGTATGAAAGGTTTCTTGAATATAAACTGTCAGCATTCTCTGATATTGGTTTTTACTCCCTGGGACTGTGGCTATGACTCAATGGTACTGCGTTTGCCTACAGTGTACAAAGCCCTGGTAGTGGGGACAGAACAAGAGAAGGTAAGGAGTGTCAAATAAGTTAAGCATGATGCAGGCATATATGGAGTGTCACCATAAGTCCAATTAATCTACATAATTAGTATAAGCTTATTTATATGATATAACAAAATATAAATAAAATATAATATATATAAGTAACAATAATGAATGTAATTAGAACTGTATTCAGTCTTACAATGATAGCCACTAACCTGTCCTCCATTTTTAAAATGTGATCTAAGTGAAATTTTTTGCCATGTAACCTGTTTAAAATTAGCTCAGTTCATTCAGAAAAACAAAATCCCTAGAGATTTCACTAGGTTTTTACATTTGCCAGTCACTTCTTCCTTAATTCTTTTTTTTTTTTTTTTTAAAGAGCCCATCTACTTTGAATCAAGATACACAGACCATTTGGATACAAGTCATTTTGTAAACACAGTTTTGATTTTTCTGGGACAACTGCCACTGAGTGCAATTGCTGGGTCATCCAACAGATGTGTATTTTGATTTTATAAGAAACCATCAAGTTATTTTTGAGAGTTAGTATACCATTTTACATTTCCATGAGCAATGATAAAGGGTTCCATTTGCCACGTCCCTACTAGTATTTGATGTTATATTTATTGTACATTTTATTCAACTGGATAGGTCTGTAGTGTTATCATATTATGCAATAAAAACTTCCATTTTCCTAGAGACTAAATCATGCTGGACATTATTCAGCATATGTTTGTGAGCCTTGAAAGGCCACTTCCTGCCTTGGGCATATATCCAAGTTGAATTATTTGCTTCACTGTTAATATAAACATATATTCATATTGCAGATGCTACTCATAAATTTCATTTTTATTTTCCAATATTCTGTCCCAATCTCTCCTCTTTTTTATGCTTGCCATATCATCCATTATAAAGAAAAATTTTGAGAGGGTTGTGATCATGGTATATTGTGTATATGTATTGAGATTGTCAACAAAAAGTTTTTAAAAATTCAAAAAAAAGTTAGTTTTAAAGACTTCATATTTACCTTTCTTTTATTTAAATTTTGTCTTTTTTGTGAGATTATAAACAACAGTTTTATTCTTTCTATATGCTAATACAGATTTTAAACTGTTGCAACAGAAATCAGTAATTGATAATATACTATCTCCATCTAATAATTCAAAGAAATACTTAGCCAGACATTATAAAAGCAAAGAGAAAGTAACATAACTTGAAATTGTATTCA
Organism: Orientallactaga sibirica; assembly: GCA_036365145.1. Taxonomy (NCBI): domain Eukaryota; kingdom Metazoa; phylum Chordata; class Mammalia; order Rodentia; family Dipodidae; genus Orientallactaga; species Orientallactaga sibirica. Next base: position 20,946,341 of record JAEOAD010000006.1, read on the forward strand.
CATATTAGCTTAGGACAAATTGGTCTCCATTCTTATCCACTTGTAAAAAGCAATTGAAAAGGGTAAGTTTACTAGTTAGTTTCTCCAAAAAACAGGCAAGATAAGAAGCCAAATTCTGAAATTACATTTGTCCATCACCTGCTAGAAAGACATTCATAAGCTGTTGTTCCGTCCTGATTGTGGTACTCTGTCACGCTTCATGTTTCCTTTGCCCTGTTCATATCAGTGCAGCTGCTCCACGAAGCCAGCATTAGGGCATACAGAAGGACTTGCATTTTTCACCAAAGTGAAAGCACTGGAGAGGGAGAGCTCTTTAGAAGTCATCAGGAAGCCTATTATAATCGTAGCAGCCCTGGAAACCCCTGCGTTACAGTGAACAAGAACCACACCGTCCTTCATTTTTTCCTTGCTCAATAAATTCAAAGCACTCTGGGAAGTAAGACAGAATATTGGTTTCAGGCAGATCCAGGATAGAAATGCTCTTATATGTAAACTCTCTGAGGAAAGCATCTTCAACTCTATATGCAACATTGAGAATATGAGTCACCTTGTATTTTCTCAGCACCTCCAGATTGTGAGCAGCATCTTGTGACCCCAAAAGCAACCATGGCTTCACAACACCAGACTGCAGATCTTAGCTAAGGTCCTGCATAGAACCATAACCACCCCCACGGCTCAACTCTGCTTCTGCCACAACATTAATTCTGGCATCTTTCCAGGTCTCTATAATTTTCTTTCCAGTTAACGTTCTCACCTGAATTTTTGTCTTTTGATGCCATTTAGAACAATCTTTTCTGCCATTAAATATAGACATATGCCATGCATGGTGCCACACCCCTTTAATCCCAGCACTCAGGAGGCAGTGGAAGGAGGATCACATGAGTTTGAGGCCAGCCTGTTTCTACAGAGTGAGTCACAGGTCAGCCTTGGCTAGAGTGAGGCCCTACCTTGAAAAATAAATAAATAAAATAAAATAAATAGATACAGATATGTATTTCTTAAAATAAAAAAAAGAAAGAAACAAAGTGGTGTTTTGGCTGTGGAAATGGCTCTGTGGACAATAGTGCTTGCTAAGCAAGCAGAAGAACTGAAGTTCAGATCCCAGTTACCTATGTATATGTTGGATGGGTGTGGTGTTCTGCCTGGCATCCCAGAACTCCTATGCAGAGGCAGAGAGTCCCCAGTGCATGCTAGTGAGCCAACTAGCTGAATCAGTGTACTCTAGGTTCAAGTGAGAGACTCTGTCTCAGTAAATAAGGTGAAGAGCCATCAAGGAAGACCCCCCCCCCCAATGTCAGCCTCTAGCCTCCACACACAGGCACACACATGTGCAGGCATATATACTGTGGTGGTTTGAATTAGATGTCCCCTGTAGCTTCATGTGTTGTGAATATATGGTCCCCAGCTGGTCGCAATTTGGGAAATGGTACCTTGAGGGAAAAGGTGTGTTCCTAGGCACGGCCTTAGGGATGTTGTAGCCCAGTTTCCCTTGTCAGTAGTAGCTCAGTTCGCTTTCTGCTTCCTCCTGTGCTCTGCCCACCAAGATGAAGCTTCCCCTCCAGACTGTAAGCTGAAATAAACCTTTCTTCACACCAGTTGTTTTGGGGTCGAGTGTTTTGTCCCAGCAATACCAAGGTAACAACATATAAAAACATGCATGTGGATATCACACCTACATACACATGTGAAGAAACAGTTTTGGGTGTATGTTTTTCAATTAAGTCTTTAATTAATTATTTTCCTTTTCTTTTTTACTTTCTTAGCTTGTTAATATATCTAGTCTGCCATGCGTAGATGACAATTTTTATTTGTCCAACACTAAAAGAATATAAATACAAATGTTTAATCAACTCAGTATTCTAGTTTTGGTATGTATATATTATGTATTCAAATACTTGTGATACTTGAATTAATTGCCTTGGCAGTTGACTTAAAAATAGTTGGCTATTAATTGTCTAATTCTTTATAGTATAAAATGTCCATTGTCTTATTTTCCAGAATCATGTCCCATCATTTCCCTACCTTCTCCCTCTTCTAAGTAAAACAGACACCTAAGTCATTTCTCAAAATTCTCTTATAATTTTCTGTTACTGTGGTTTTTTTCTTTGTCAGGTTTCTTGTATTTGGAAAACAAATTCACATTCTATGTGCAATAAACAGTCTTATTCTGCCATAAGAACAAGAATAGTCTAGTTTTCATCTGGAGTGACTGGCCAAGATTAAATTCTCAACAAGATTTCAGCAATAGCAGTAGTTTAGAGTTGAACAACGCTGAGTTAAACTTTGAGCATTTTTATGTCTTTGATTTCTAATTATGCCATTAATGTGTAGTTTTGTAAATAAATTGGATGTTCAAAGTATGAAGTAGCAATTTTATTCTATTGAAATTCATGACCTCAGACCAGTCCTTCAATCCCTGGTCTATTTCCATCCATAATACAGGAGACTGGACTTGGTTACATTGCATGGCTTCTGTTCTCAGTGCCTGGGCTATACAAAGGGTAGTTGATTTATCCTCCCAGCTACCACATCTTAAAAGCCAGCACTTTAAGCACCATCAGACTCCAGTGTTCTGAGCCACATTGACCCAAAGACCGAGTCTGATGGGGTCCATTATGTGTCGGAGCAAAATCTTAAAGTGAAAGCAAGTAAGGTAACTGAAAACAGCCTTTTAAGTGGAAGAACAGACATAGGAGAGGACCAGGTTTGAGAATTGGCCTTCTAGTAGTATAGCTCAGAAATGTCTAAATAGTCTTTGAAAGCTGTTATACTGAAATCAGAGGCCAGTCAAAGCCCCAGCATCCTAAAACAAAGAAAGAGGACATTTGGATAGATAGTTTGAGCACATGAGCTCTGTAGAACCTCTGAGCCTTTAGAGATGCAGAAAGAGTTTATCTTGGGCCCTCCCCAAGCTCTGGAAGACATTGAAGATGCCATATCCCCAGAAGAAAGCAGTTATCCATACAGAAGTTTCCCCTTATCCCACTTCTAGCAATCAGACAGATATCTAAGTTAAACCTCTAAGCTATATAACTTCACTAGGAATTCAAGAGGAATAAAAGATAATTACTTAAAACATCTGTGACAGTTAGCTGGCATGAACCAATAAAAGAGAAGTGCTGAAAAGATTGCTTCATGGTTAAAGTGCTTGACTTCAAAGCCTAAGGACCCAGGTTTGATTCCCTAGTACCCACATAAGCCAGATGCTCATGGTGATACATGAGTCTGGAGTGTGTTTTCAGTGGCTAGAAGCCCTGGTGATCCCATTCTCTCTCTCTCTCTCTCTCTCTCTCTTTCTCTCTCTCTTTCTAATAAATAAATAAATAAATAAAATATTTTTTTAAAAGAATCAAAGACGTATCCCTGTGATTGGATTTTAAAGGTGCTTAAACAAGAGGACTGTAACAAAATACACAATAAATAAGATGTCACTGATTTGGTATTCTAGGATTTTACATAGGATATAACCCATAGCAAGAATACCAGAACAGGAGGTAAATTTAGGGACGGGAGGCCTAAATAAAACAGGGAGGAAATCCATGGTGTTATTAATTAACAAACAAGTTTGGGTTGCCTTGGAAGATGGTAAGTCAAAAAAATAGAAAGATAAAGAAAGTGAGGATGCTGAAATTAATGTATCAAATAACAATGTAAGACACCCTAAATCTCTAATCCATAGATAGCTATGAATATACATAAAATACTACTTCCCAAGGACACAGAAAAGTACTGGTAAGAGAAGTGCCAGAGATACTAAGATCAGTAGTGGCTTTCTTGTGCAGGTCAGAACTGAAGGTAAGAAACATGGTCCCAGCCAGGGCCATTAATATTCATAGGATAATATAGCTCCAGAATGATAAAGGCCAGGTGGTGGCACTGAACTGCTAGAAACCAGGAGGATACAATTATCATAATGACCACCAAGATCAGAGAGACAGCCAGGAAGTCTTGGCCCACAGGTTGTGATGGAGATGGTTAATAATTAATGGAGTCACTAAAGGAAAACAGAGAACAAAGAGAACATAGCTTCATATTCACAATGAAAATATGACAAAAATGGAACTATAAGGGACTGAGGGCTGTCACCTCAAAGATAATTTATGATCTCTTCCACTTCCCAGACTGTAACCAATTTTTAGATTCTGAGCTTGTCATAAGTGATAGATCCCTAAGAAAGTGAGCATGTAACACTGTTCCTGGTATAATTCCATAGTTAAAGAACTCCCAACCATTTATATCCACAGGGAGAGAAGTCTGTCCATACATATTGAGACCTACCATATCAGGTCATGGATTTGATGGGCAATGAATTCAGAGATGCAAAGAGTCATCAGGCTCCCTTATTAGGAAAAAGTCTGTGGCTTCAGTAATAGAATCTTGGATAATAGCTGATCTCCCTGTACCCACTAGATCTATAGACCACACGTGGTCATTCTAATCCACCAATAAAGTCTTTAACTTTATAAGTTGAAATTTATATACTTGTGATGTAGGAAGATCTCTTCCATGGTAATACATTAGATTAGTTTATGAAATTTTATGGCCAAAGCAGAACAAAAAGCATGGACCTATAAAACTACTTCAGACCAAGACAGGAATAGTATTATTTGGGGGGATTGATAGAATTAGTTCTACATTTAAAGACCTATGATATGCAGGTGTGATAACGCATACTCTTTTAAACTCATCAGGCTGACCTTAGAATCTGGGTCGGTCATAAAGATGGACTATAGATTAGTGTGAGCTCAACCAAGTAGTATTATTGGCCATCACAGTGGTCAGAAAATGATAGTTACTCAAATTATTAAGGCCATGGGGTTGTGGAATGCAGCCACTAATGTACTCAATGTGATCTTTTCTAGTTTAGTCAGAAAATGTCACTATCAACATGCATTTGTACAGAATAGACAAGTATCTGACAATAACTGGACTGGACTGGGTTGAGCTTCAAAAAAAAAAATCCACTATTCTGCTACCTTGATTACATCATGTTGATCATGTAGGATTAATAAGATGTAGCTTGTATGCTAGAGGAAACTCACTTAAGATGGTGAGAAATAAACAAGAAGATGTTATGATGATGGATAATGCAACAGTGATTCATCTGAAGATGAAAATATCACCATGAGAGATGGGGAAAGTTTTCTTCAATAATTTTGTTGAATAAAGTTCTTGAATTCTTTGGTCTGAATTTCTTCCCCTTTTGGTATCCCCATGATCGTAATGTTGGAACGTTTAAGGCTCTCCCACATTTCCCACATGTTCTGTTCACAAAAAATTTTTGAACTTGTTGAAACTTTTGGATTCACGTGCTCTTTCGTCTGTTCTGTCTTCTAGTTCTGAATTTCTATCTTCCACATGACCTGTCTCCTAGTCTGGAGAAATCCTTGTTACTTCTGCCTTGTTCACTGGTCAGAAAGTGTAGACACACTTCATTATGCCACTGCAACAGCTGTGTTACTGGCAGAAAAAAATGTTCCCATGGCTTTATTTATTAAGAAAAAAAGTTTTGGTAATGGGATAAGTTTTCATCCTGGAGCCAAAAATTATTTCAAAACATTAAGCTCAAAATACTATCTTAATTGCAATATCATAGCAAAAATGTTGCTTATAGTTTTTCCTGGCAATCATGAGTTTATTTATCTGATAAAGTCTGAGTGTCCACAATGAGTGAAGAACTTTGATGTGAGCACAGAGATATGACTAAGGAAAACCAGTGCCCATTATCAAACTAAATTTAAAATGGAGTTTCAAGATGGACAACTGGTTTTTCATTGGACAACTGGTTGCAGGAACTTGTGGTAAGGGAATTGCACTAAGTTTAAGCTTTCATTTTTCTCTTCCTCCTGAATACACATCAGAATAAAATTCATCCCCCAGCTCTTTTTCAATGGTATTGGGCCATGTTTTACAACATCTTTGCTGTGTAGTGTGAATGGAGTACATATGACCCATCCAATACTTTTTTCCTGAAAACCTTTCATACTTTCCAAGATACCATAGAGATTTTGATTTATATATAAATTCTTTTCTGAATATTTTATTTTTTTATTTGCAAGGAGCCATATCAAACAAACTCCAGATGCATGTACCACTTTATGTATTTGGCTTTATATGGGTACTGAGGAATCAAAACCTGGTCATTAGCCAGCAAGCACATTAACCACTGAGCTCTCTAGCCTCTATTTTATATACAAATTCTATCTAAATTCTTGAGGGCCAGCAATGGTAGGATGCCTCCATGAAAATATCTCTGATTACTGATTGTATCCAAAACCTCTCCCTGTAAAAACTTTTCAGCCTTCAGGTGGTGGAAAATAAAATGATCTGAGTGTTTATGTTGGGATGAGTATATCTTATGCATAATGAAGCATGCTATTTTAAACAACAGGAATTCTCCATGGAAAGGGACACAGCTGAAGATGTGGGCAACAATTAAAGATAAGAGCCAGAGAGGCATGGGCCAGGAAATGAAAAGTCAGTATGGTCTTCCGCTGAGCCTGTTTCTGCCCAAGGCACTCACTTCTATGATTTTGTTGAAAATGCCTACTAAGCCTCTGGATTGAAATTCTTATCCTTCTACTATACCCTGAATTCTTATGTTTGATCTTTTCATAGTGTACCAGATATCTTGAAATTCCCATTCATACCTTCCCATTAGCTTGTCTTTCTCTTTGTTGGACCATATTAGGTCTACCACCCGGTCTTCTTGTTTAGATATTCTGTTCTCTCCTTCATCCATTCTACTGGTAAGACTTTCCACAGAGTTGACTAACTGTGTTCATCAGAACTAGAATTTCAGCCTGGTTTGTCGTCAGTATTTATATTTCCTTATTCATGTCTTGTAATGATCTCCTTATTTTATTAAGCTGGTTTCCTGTGTTTTCTTTCAGGAGTTTGTTTTCTTCTTTGATTCTTTTGAATTCTTCTTTGATTTCTTTGAGTATAGATAAAATCACTTTTTTAAAAAATCTTTTTCAGGCATTTCATCTAAAACAGTCTCTGGTGATCATTTCTGATGGATTTATATTTTTTGGTGTGATTGTATTGACTTGATTCTTTGTGTATCTTGTATTCTAGTGTAGTGACTTTTGCATCCTGAATTGATTTGATTCTTGTGTTTTCTACTTATCTTCAGTGTTCTTAGATGTGGCCAACTTTATATACGTTCAGGGTATGAGTTTAAGGTGCCAAGTGTAGCTGTACTCCAATCCAGTAGTACTCCAATCCAGCCCTAGAAGTAATCCTAGGTGTTGAGTTTGACTGTTAAGCAAATATTCTAGTGGACTGGTGGGGAGAAAGGGGGCTGAATGCATTTTCTGGAGGTTCATGTTTCTGAATGTTGAGTGATGGGAGAGTGCAGTAAGCCTGGTGTTATACTGGAGGAAAATAATTTTTTTTAATAAACAAACTAAGCAAATAACAATACTGTGTTTATGTTCTGTGAAAGCTCTAACAACTGCAAAAAAAAAAAAAAAAAAAAAAACTCAAAGGACATGCATTATTTTGGAAGGCTATTTTAACTAAATGTAGAATTTAAGATTGATATTTCTTTCTCAGTTACTGAAAAATACATGACTTCCTCTGGTCACCATGTTTTCTGATGACAAATATTCTGTCATTCAAACTTTGCCCCTCTCTAGGCAAGGTAGTTTTTCTTCTCTGTCACTCATTTCATTATTATTTTCTTTGCTATCAGTCAGAAGTTAGTGGCTGGGTGTGGAATTCTGTTTGAGTTCACATGATTTCTTCAATTTGTAAGTTTATGTATTTTGTCAAATTTAGTGAGTTTTTAGCATATATATTACCTACATATTATATATAATATATAATAATATTATATACATATATGCATATATATTTTTGATCCACTCTTTTCCTCTGATACCCTAATGACACAAACATTATGTCAGAGTGAACACTAAAGAAACCTAGGGGTTGGAGAGATGGCTCAACGGTTAAATATGCATGCTAGCAAAGTCAGACTGCCTGGGTTTGATTCCCCAATACCCATGTAAAGCCAGATGCACAAAGTGATACATGCATCTGGAGTTTGTTTGCAGTGGCTAGAAGCCCTGGCACACCTATTCTCTGCCTATCTCTCATTCTCTCTCTCTCTTTCTCTCATCCATGATGGGAGAATTTTTAAAAAGAAAAGAAAATATCTAAAAAAAGAAACTTAGAACAGCTGATTGTCCAAATAAAGAAAGTATATGACTCATTTCTATTATGTTTCTAATCCACCCCACTTACATCATGGTAAACATTTTCCTCCTATCTTTCTCTCCGGTGATAAATTGCTTTCTCTCTGGGAACAGATAGGCCCAAAGCATAGAGATATGCAATTAAAGAAAATGAACTCATGATCAGTTTTTCCCATTTAATAATGCTTTTCTAATCACTTTCCTAGTAAATGTTACAATGATGTTAAATCCTTTTACCTTGTAAGTCACATGACAGCACACACACACATATATATATATATATATATATATATATATATATATATATATATATATATATATATATTTGGGGAATGATCCATTACCTATTTACCATGCAACAATCCTGACTTCTGCTTCAAGTCTGTCTGAATGCACTGTGGATTTCTCTGCCCCAATTTTGTCAGATTTCAAGCCCAGTCATTGCTCCCCACAGAGAAGAGTGACTAACGAACTCTCTTCCCAAAATGCTGAATGTGGATCTTGACATCTGTTATGCTGCTGTGTTACTGCCAGAAGTGTGAAATGGAGGGCAAAGTTGTTCTTTCTTTCATATTTTCTATTTATTTGCAGCCCTTTAAACACAGAACTGTAAAGGAAGTGTGCAGCCTTTCTCTTTCTCTCTCTCTATTTGTTTTTCAAGGTTTCAAGGTAGGGTCTCGCTATAGTCCAGGCTGACCTATGTAGTCTCAGAGTGGTCTTGAACTCATGGCGATCATCCTACCTCTGCCTCCCAAGTGCTGGGATTAAAGTCATATGCCACCACACCTGGCATGTTTGTAGTCTCTCTTGGTAGAGAAGATGTCCATTAATTTTGGCCCCTACATGTGAAATAATTGATATCTTAGTTATGCTGATATTTTTTAGTTTTTACCCTCTGTGAAGAATTGAGGTTTTTATGGAGTGCCAGATTACAAAAGCCAGATCAATATTCTCATAAAGAAAATAGTTTCAGGTTCTTCACATATGTCATTTATGTAAAAATTAATAGACTAAATTATAATCACTCATGTGTTTTTATGAAATCAGATCCCTTCAAATTTTATACTTGACACTGGTCCTTAAAATAAACTCAACCCAGTGTCTGAACATCTGACTTTAACCCTAACTCTCTCATTACTATATTCACCCCCCCCACACACATATATACATCCTCAGGCAAATCACTCGGATTCTTTTTTTAGCTTTGACTTCATATTAACAGATTACATCTGCTAAATTTGTAAATGTGCAGCTCTATGTAAGTGACAGTGCCTTAGACAGTGCCTTTTCTATTAAAGTAGAACAAAGTAGTTGTTTGTAGTTGGTTTACACACTTACTCATCAGAAAGAATTATGAATGTTAAATTCATTTTTCATAATATGAGCTTTTCCAGCATTTCTTCTTAATTAATCTCTATTTAACTCAAAACACCCACATTTCCCATGGAGATCAGACAAGGCACAAATCAGATTAGGCCAAAGACAAGATCCAGTCATCAACAAAGAGACAAAATGAAGGACAAGTTCATCAAGACCCTCTCAGTGTATTTGTTTTCAATGGGTTCTTACACAGACTGAGTTTAGGTGGTGAGTGACTACTGTCTCAATTCCCAAGGTCCTTGGGTGAGCACAATTTTCCTATGGGTCTTGCTCCAGATTCTGCAAACACAGTGTTGCTTTTTGTGTAGGCACACTGGTTCTTAAAGATATTTTCGTTTCCAAGTAAACATGTGTAAATATATTTTGGGTTGTAAGTTTTTGGAAGGTTTCTACTGGCATCTAGTGGGTAGAGGCCAGGGACACTGCTAATATTATGCTATTCACTGAACAGCCTCCATAGTGAAGATTAGGTGAGGTCAGAGCCTTATGGTAAAATGCTTGCTTAACAACAAAAGCTGCCAGGTTTAATCCCCAGCAGCATGTGGAAAATAGAAGAATACTCTTGATCACAATGTCAGTAGCACTAAGGTTGCAAAGCCCTAGGCTAGGTAATCTTATAGGTTTAGGGTTAATTCTATTAAAACTTCACTGCCTGGGCTGGAGAGATGGCTTAGCGGATAAGGCGCCTGCCTGCTAAGCCTAAGAACACCCATTCCATTCTCCAGGTCCCACCTTTAGCCAGATGCAAAGTGACGCAAGGGTGCAATGTCGCACTTGCCCACAAGGGGGTGCATGCATCTGGATTTCGTTCACAGCAGCTGAGAGGCTGCTGGTGCGCCTATCTCTCTCTCTCTCTCTTTCTCTCTGGGTCTCTCTCAGAACAATAAAATAATAAATAAATAAACTTCCTGCCAAAGTCCTGATACAAGTGAGCCAATGAGAACTTTACCCCTCTTGTCATAACAGTCACCTTTCTGTCACCCTGGCTGTAGTTTCCCATAGTCAGCCAAGGATCAGTACAGGCTCACCACCTTGCCCTCCTGCCTCGGTTCAGTCCTTGTGTATGCCACTCAGGCCATGAGGTCTCTATCCATCCAGCAAACCAAGCACAGAACAACAACAACAACAAAAAAACTTGGAAAAATTTCATTTGTACTAAACACGTGAAAGATTTTTCTCATCACTTGTTCCTAAATAATACAACATGACCTTGACTGCTGTACCATTAATGTACTAGACATGATAAATCATCTAGAGAGTGCTGAAACTACACAGAAGCATATGGCTAGATTATATGCAGAGACAGTACCATTTGAAATAAAAGACTGTAGTGTCCACAGAGATCTGGAACCAGTCCAACATAGTTACTAAGAAATGATGGCATATGATTACAATAGAAGGAAACTGGGTGGGCTGATATCAACTTACTTATGCCAGTGAGGTCTTAATATTAAAGGATTTGAGGAAAGCCATTAGGAGTGATAGTAGTTTAATTGTTTCATTTCCATTTTTTTTATTTTTGAGAAAGAGAGAGAGAGAGAGGAAGGGGGGGAGGGTGCCAGGGCCTTTCAGCTTCTGTGAATGAACTCCAGACACATGAGACCTCTTGTTTGTATGTGCAATGTTGCATGCTTATATCACTTTTTTGTCTGGCTATGTTGGTTGTGGAGATTCGAACATGCATTCTTAGGCTTTGTAGGCAAGCACCTTAACAGCTAAGCCAGCTCTCCAGCCCTCATTTCATGTTTTAACATAGAAGATAGTGAGGAGTAAATGATAAAATGTTATTGAAATGTCTTTTAAAACAAACATTGCTTATAATATGATGAATTTGAAAACATTACATTCTTCCTTTTTTCATGATCTCACCAGACTTAAGAAATCTCATTTTTTTAAAATTTTACAAAGAGTGAGAGAGATAGAGAAACAGAAAAAATTGGCACACCAGGTCCTCAGCCACTGAAATCAAACCCCAGACTCTTGTGCCACCTAGTGGCATGCATGCCTTGTTCTTGCCTCATCTTTGTGTGTCTCATTATGTGGGATCTGGAGAGAAATAGAACATGGATTCTTGGGCTTCACAGACAAGCACCTTAACAGCTAAACCATCTCTCCAGCCCAAGTAGAAACCTTTTTATAACGTTCTAAATATTAAGTGAAAGCCAGGCTTCTTTTGGAATACAGAGCTTTGGGGATTTTATACCAAATTGCATAAAAGATCTTCAATTGCCTTTACTTTGAGTAACTAGTTTACCTGACACTTAAATAAATTTTACACCTTTATTGGTCCTTATCCTAAACTATTTCACTAGCACCATTCAATACTTTTTAAGACTCTCTCATTAGATTCTATGTTCTGACACTTCTTTTACTTCTCTAGGTTTTGTCATTTTTTTTTTCAGGTTCATCTTCCTCTCCTCAGTCATTTATTATAAAGATGCCCAAGGTTGAATCCCATGTTCACTTCTCTTTCCAGAATATTTTCCCAAGAACTCTCATCAATTCTTATGACCCCAAATCCTGTCTCTTTCTCTCTCTGTGTATGACTTTCTGATGCATATCTCTCAAGAGTTTCTTTCTCAGGTTCCTCCCATACACCAAAAGCCACCTCTAAAGACATGTTCCATGCAGGACTCCTAGGAGTTATTTCTTTTCCACAACCACATCATCTTCTCTCTTTTGCTGACTCAATAATATCACATTCATTCATGTAGCTCCATATAACTTATAAATTGAATAAGCAAGCAGTTTTATCCTACCCTCTCTAGGGAAGATAAAATACATATTGGCCTCTAATTGCTACTCATTTTTGCTAGATTACACGACCATCATATATCAACACACCTAGAAATCAGTGTCATGTTAAAAATAGACATATTAATAAAATAATTTGAAAATGCTTATTCAGTAGTTGCTGTTGAATTAATAGATAGTAATAAGGAATAAGTTATGACAATACTGATAACTTTATTTTTACATTCTATTAGTGTCAGAACATTGTTCAAGTTTCTGTTTGTTAATGCCCACACTTATTTACTTATTTATTTGAGAGAGAAATAAAGAGATAGATAGATAGATAGATAGATAGATAGATAGATAGATAGACAGACAGAGAGAGAATAGATGTGCCAGGACCTCTAGCCACTGCAAATGTACTCATATATATATATATATATATGCCACGTTGTGCATCTAGCTTTACATGGACACTGGGGAATTGAAATTGAGTCCTTGGGCTTTGCAGGCAAAGTGCCTTAATGGTTGAGCCATCTCTCTAGCTCAATACCCACACTTTGAATACATGCATGTTAATTATGATAAATGTAGCATTTGGTACATGAAATTAGTTCCTAATCCTTCCATTTCTTTATCTTACAAAAAAATTGTGACTCATCTAATCAGTCCAGTACCTGCACTCAATGTAACAATTCCTTGTTATTTAAGATTGGTCTGATATGAAAGGAACAGAAGTCAATATTCAATTTAGGAATCCACAAATTTCCCTGAGCCGTGTTGGGTTCATTTTAGGTGATGAAGTCTTGGGAGTCTCTGTGTCTCTGTATTTCTGATTTGGTAGGAGTTGAGTGTTCTCTGTGTCTATCTCCTTCACCCTTGTGCTGATACCAGGTTCACTGAGAAAGCAGCACTCTTGCTCATTTCCCTAATAACTATTTGGCTTCAGCTAGTGCCCTGGTGAGGTGCGATGGGCTGATTCTCTCCTCAGGTTCTGCGTCCATCTGAAAAAGAGAAGCAAATTCTCCAGTGGAAAGTGAGGTCAGTACATGATACATGGATAACCATTATTATTTTAGAGAGAATTTAATAGTTGTAGGCCCTCTTGTATCCCATTATTGGTGGGACCTTGATTTGGAGAGCAGGCTCATATTTGAACATGGTTCTGACTTGTTTCCCCATTCCAGGTATGGGTTCCATTCCACCTAGCAGATCTGTTAGCCAAATCAAGAGCAGTTGGTAACCCACTATGGCTGTGTGCCACTATTGCCCTTGTGTGAGCATCACGGAAGGTTGATTGCTGCTGAGTAGCTTAGACCACAAGTTGCTTAGACAGATGTTGGTCATTTCCCCCCTGTCGCTCATGTAGTGCCTTCTGGCACTAGACAAGCTAACTGTCTGGGGATGGACTCTCTTCCAGATTCCAGCCAGGTCTCTCTATGTTCCATCCCAACAACATATGATGTCTTCCACAATATGGTCTTACCATTAACCTTTGGTGGGTCATCAAGTACTCTGTCAAAAATCTGTCTTCTTGGGCTGGAGAGATGGCTTGGCGGTTAAGGTACCTGCCTCCTAAGCCTAAGAATGCTGGTTCCAATCTCCAGAGGTTCCACTCTCCAGGTCCCACGTTTGGCCAGATGCAAAATGATGCAGGGGCGCAGTGCCACACTTGACCACAGGGGGCACATGCATCTGGATTTCGTTTGCAGCAGCTGGAAGGCTGCTGGCATGCCAATCTCTCTCTCTGTCTCTTCCTCTCCCTCTCTCTCTGTCTCTTTAAAAAAAAATCTGTTTTCTTTTGGGAAACCTTGTAGGTCTCAATGATCAACAGCTCATTGTGGATGTTAACCACATTCTGGTACTGGGAGTTACAAGTCAGTGCCAAGGGGGAAAAAGGAATAAAAATATAGGTAATATGAAAGAGAAGGAGAGAAGAGAAAGAAGAGGGAGTGAGAGAGAGAAAGAGAGAGAGAGAGAAAGAGAGAGAGAGGAAAGAAGATTGAGGTTAGTCTTCATCCTACCCTTTCTAGGCTCCTGTGGTTCAGGTGTTCTCTCTAAGCACCTGATGAAGGTTGGACCTTTTAGTATGTATTTCAGGATATAGAATTTTATGGTACCATTTCCATTTGGGTCCAGTTTTTTGCCCCACCCCTTACCATCCCCTCCCACCCTACTATCCCTATTGTCCCATCCTCAAGATATTTATTAGGTGTGTCAGCATCTCAGGCAAATTCAGGTTAGGAGCCACAGGTGAGTGAGACCATGTGACGCTTATCTTACAACACGTATACCACTTGAGAAATGACAGCTTTGCCTTGGGAATGTACTTCTTTGCTTTCAGCAGTTGAATTATATAACTTTCCTCACAGTTTCCTAAGTTTAGTAGTTTCTACAAATCTCACCTGTTTTTCTGGGGCTGGGTGTAAGTACTTTCACAGCACAGCCATCTGTTCCAAATTCTTGATATAAAAATTTTCATTAATCTAACTCACAAGCATTTTCCTTCCAGCAAATTAACAGACTGAAAATTCATGGTGAATGAATTTCAGGGTCATGCTGCTCTGTAAAACTGTCCCTGCCATTCCAGGGGCACTAGCGGGAAGACATGTTCTACTGTGTCATAGTCACCTCAATCTTAACCCTTGCAGTGAGATATCTGGAGGCCAAAGACAATATCATTCGTAATGCGGCCTGCAATTACAATTACTCCTGAGTCCAAGTCAGAATCAAAACAATGATAATCACAGAGTCTTGTTACTTTCCAACTCAGGAGCCACCAAAGGAAACAAGGCCTTTCACATTTATTTCACAGAGGCAATAACTCTTCATGTTTCACTGGTTCCTTCCTACCGTATAACTTATACTTTAATGTATCTCAAAAATTAAATATGCAGCTGGCAAAATAACTCAGCAATTGAAGATGCTTGCTTGCAAAGCATGATGGCCCAGGTTCAATTCCCCAGTACCCACAATAAAGTCAGATGCACAAAGTGACTCAGGCATCTGAAGATCATTAGCAGAGGCAAGAGGCCCTGGCTTGCCCCAGCTCTCTGCCTCATACTCTCTCAAACTCTCTCTTTCTCACAGTAAATTAATTAATTAATTAACTAAATATGTAACAGCATTTTTATTTAGAATGAATCTTAATTTTTCTATGCTTGCAAATATCTATTAACATATGTTAATTACACAAAGCATAGTTTTTAAACTTCATCATGAAAGATTAATGCTACCAATCTATTCTAATGGATTTTATTTTCTGGAAATATAATTACATACTATTCTATATTCCTTTCAGGGTATTACTCAATCACAGTGTGAGGTACCATCAACACACTTATCTTTTATAGCCTCTGTGGCTGGTTTTAACTCCCTCTCCATGTTACATGATTTTACTGGGGCTTTTATATACTGCCCATATGATGAGATAGGTAACCATTGCTGAAAAGATCTTGTAAAGCCTGTTGGTGGCAAATTTTGTCAATGTACACTGATACAAAGGAAGGTCATAGTTCTTTCATGTAAGAAAGAATGCTTGAAAGAATGGTGACACACATGATTTTTAAAAATAACTGAGAATACCCTAATCTAAAAAAAAAAAATGACTGAATCTCAGGGCCCATTGCGGAAGAGGGGGGCAGATAGAATGGAAGAGCCAAAGGAAGGGTACGACTCCTTACAAGGCAACTGTCCAGACAGAAATTGGCCTCAATATCCATGACCTTGCAGTGCCTAGCAATACCTTCACAAGACCCTCATGATAGAGGAAAAAGATGATGACATCAAATTAAAAGAGAGACTAAGGGAGAGAGGGAGGGGATATGATGGAGATTGGAGTTCTAAAGGGGTATGGGGGCAGGGGAGGGAAATATCATGCATTTTTTTGTATGTAAGTATAGAAGTCGTCAATAAAAAAGAAAAAATAAATAAATGACTGAATCATCTTGGAAACTTCCTTAAAAGATTGTGAGATACTCAAAGGACTTATTATGTCCAAACTTTCTTTCACAATGTCTGGTACTTCCAAAGTACTAGTTGTGTATTGTGTAATAAAGGAAAAATTCATCATATTAACCTTTATGAAATGCCTTCAAATAATCAAGTATAAAATATAACTGAGGAACTTAGGATTGGGGTTTGATAGCCAATACGATAGTTCAAGCCTAAATTTCAAAGCTAAGATCCAAATATTCAAGGTAAAAAAATCTATAAATCAACAGAGAATATAATGAAAGCAGTTATGGTCCACATTGTTATCTGAGAGAAAATATATAGGAGCCTTTATAAGGAAGGATATGGTCAGGAGACAACAGGGACCTGGCAGTGAATGCCAAGAGTCAAAGACAATGTATAAGAAAAGAATATGCCAATATGCCAGCATAGCTGGCGGAGACTGAATGTCTCCAAAATACCGCTGAAGCAGGCAATGATTTTTCACCCACTATGTGCTACACACTCATTTGGAACTGCATGATTGTTTCACATTATTGTATGAATAGATCATTTTGAATGACTTTATTCAGATCTAGTAATTTTGGCAATATATCATCAATGTTTCAGATGAAACTGCCTTTATATAAATATGTATTTTAATTTATTTGTGGGAATATAGCAAAATCTCCACAATTTAACAATGACACATTTATGCCACAGTAAGAAGAAATTTTTTCACATTTAAATACAACCTGTTCATCTCCCCCTGCCTGTTATGTCAGTTCATGAAAACTATGAAGATCCCATGTGATCATCTTGCCTGTCTGGCATTCTTCCCCTCAGTGTCATTGCCTGTACACAATATTTCTTAAGCAAAACTACTCAAGCACTTAAACTGCTAATGATAGGGTTTAATGTCATCTGAGATCCAGATGGCAGCTAAGATGTACATTCAGATAGACCAAAGAATTAGCTGAAGATACTATTTTGAGAAGAAAAGATGTGAGAGAAGTCAGCAGTGAATCATTGTGAAACCTCAATGAGATGCACCAACACCTCTTTGATCCAGTTGTAAATATACCTTAGCCACGTTCCAGCAGATGTTGTCATTTTATGTAACATTGTGCAACAGAGTATTCACTTGACAAGTAATTCAATGCCCCTTCATTCATTTGTACATGTAAAGCACCAAGGGATCCCATTTTGTAGGACTGAGCTACACTATTTATTAAACAAAAATCTGCAGGCCTATAGTATATAGATGATGGATGTTATCAAAGAGTAAAATTTATAATTAATTATAATTAACTCCAACATATTTATAGTTTTTAATTAATTTGAATACATTCATAGACATATATTTCTGGAACTTATAACATTATGTTTCAAAAATGTCTTGTAAAATGAGGTATGTATATCCTGGAGTATTTCTATAAATAAAATATTCAGCACCATTTAAAACCAGTCACTGTGTAACAATGTAGTCAGAACTTATACTAAGAAGAGTTGTGGTAACACAAACATAACAATGTATACCATGATTTAAGCCATTGTATTGTATTTCATAATTGTATCAGATGATCTGGTGCATTAATTTCTGTCTGGCCACAGTATCTTGGCCACATAAAGATTTATTTTTATTTGATAATATGAGAACCTAAAATAGATATATCACATTGGAATATCTACTCTTGCTGTCTTCAATGCTCTAAAACCCTTCTCTCTTTCCAATCTACCATCCTAGGTGTAGAGCTCCCATCCCCATGCTAGTCTCATGGCCACATTACAGTACCCATGGCTGACTCCTGAATGATTTTCAGCAGAAAAACATGTTGAGAAGATGCTGTGATTGCTTGAAGGTGAAATGACCACATGGGTCATGTGTTTGGATACCTAATGCCCAACTGGTAATGCTGCTTAGGAAGGTTGTGGAATCTCAGGAGGTGGAACCATGCTGGTCTACGAATGTGTATGTGCAACATCAGTAGTGCTTAATAGTTGTGACAGATAACATATGGCTTTAACAATGGCCTTTCTTTTGAAAATATTTTGTTTTGGTTGCATGTGTCCGTGGTTCTGTCTGTGCGTAGGGGTGCAGGGGGTGGGAGTGGATATTGGATGCACTTGTCTTTGAACACAACTGCAGTGTCCAGAGTGGAATGTTGCATGACCAGCTCCATTGCTCTTTCACCTATTTATTATTATTATTATTATTATTATTATTATTATTATTATTATTATTATTTGAACTGGAGGATATTACTGATCTGGGAGCTTGCCGATTTTTTCATGAGCTCCAGCAATTATCCCATCTCTACTTCCCCATAGGACTGGGGTTACAGATGTGTGTGGCAATGCTCAGCTGTTCATGTATCTCCTGGGGATCCAAACAATTTCTCAGGCTTCTTAGGTCTCTCATGCTTACACAGAAAGTACTCTCAACTGCTGAGCCACCTCTTGAGCCCTCTTCTGCAAGGTGGGTGGAAGGTGGTGGTAAGGGCCACATTTGAAGGACCTGTGAAATATACAACTAGAGATGTTGATTGCTGAGGATATAGTTGAGAGGTAGAGCACTTGCTTAGCATGCATAAGGTCCTGGGACCAATCCTTAGCATTGTAAATGCATACACACACAATGTTGAGACTGCAGTGGCATGACTGGTTCTGTAGTTCAGGGACAGAGTTAGGCTGCAACTACAATAATTAATTAAAAAGACAGAGCAGTTGAAGTATCCAAGAAGGCTTCAGGGTGCAGAATAGTTCCATCACTTGGTCTAGTTATGAAGCTGTGGCAAATACTGTGTAATTGACTGACACTTAAACCTACTAGGTATGGTTACAGTTCTTGATGCGGTGCTACAGCAGAACTTGGAAAGCCAAATTTGAGAGTTTCTAAAATGCCACCTTGGCTTTAATATCCCATTGGATTAAGGCATAACTTGTCATGGATATAAATTCAAAATGTTGTTAAAATACTCAAAATCATTAAAATAATGTGTGATTAAGCTGATCTAACTAAAGCTAGTAAGAGCAATATTTCACTTTTCTAACTTATCTCACTCATTTCAAGAATTTTATGCTTCAATTGTGGTAATTATAATAAATTTAAAGTTTACTGTAAGAGTCTGTCACAGAGGGAAAGTAAGGTATAGAGATCTTGTCACGGTGAAATATTCTGTAACTGGTGGGCATGGAGTACCTTAGTTCTGCCATATATTCTTAGCCAATCAGGAACACCATCTTACTTCATCCATGTCCTCTGAGTCCTGGACTTCTGCTCCATTACAAATTCAAATAGGTCTTCAAAGTTTTATGATGGAATATATATATATATATATATTCAGTGTTGCATGAAAGAAGTCACAGGGAGCTAAGAGTAAAAGTAAGATGAATTAAAGAATAGTCTGTAACACATTCTGGAGCAGTGATTTAATAGCCCTGAATGTGCTTCCTATTATATTAATGTTTAAAATGTAATTTAAAGCCATGTATGGTCTTCTATAGCACAGGGTAATAAGAGTGTGATGTGACTGGAAACATGATTAGGAGTTGTTCTGAGCTGGGCAGTGGTATCTCACACCCACAATCCCAATATTTTAGAGCTGAAGGCAAGAGGGTCACCAGTTTGAGGCGAGCCTCATCTATGTAGCAATAGTTTATCTCCCAAAGTAAATAAAATTAAATAAGGTAAAAAACATAATAAAGAATGCTTATATAGCCTCAAAATAATCTGTCTTAAAATACTAATGTAAAATGGGTATAATTTTTGATGGATGTCACTGACTCAGAAGAATTGAGTAGCTGAAAAGGAGGGGCTTAGAAGCATGCCTAAAATACATATCTTTCCTATTTCCAAAGGAAAGTTGAGAAACTGGTGCAACCTATTTCCACTTAAGAATGCTGAATTCATATCTCATGACAACACACTAATGTTTTCTTGCATAATGATCTTATATATGGAGTATTTTTGGAAGGATGACCTTGTTCTAGAAATGCTTTAACAAACTAAGATTCTATCAGTTTATGGTGCATGCTTCCCTGAGAAAACATCTCAGAAACTGTGGCATGTACTGTCATATAAGGTGGTGAGTGATGCTTGACAATCAAATAATATAGTCAAGTAGTAAACATCTTCAGTTTTGCAAGTCATCAAGCTTCTGTTACTATTAGCAACTCTGCTTCTCAGATATCAATTATAGACAATAGAGAAGCATATAAAATGGGTATATCTTATAGGTAACCATTTACAAAAAGAGGCAGCGGTCAGGATTTGGACCATGGACCATACTTTTCATATCTCGTACCTAGATGGTCTCCCTTTGAGTAAGTAAAATGAATGCCCCAGGCCACCTGAACACTCATCTATAGATTCTCAGTAAGATCGATACAAGGTATAAATCTCTGTGCCTTGTTAGACAAGCTAATCCTTTGTATTAACTAGTCATCTCTGTCAATCAGAAAAAAAGTGGAAAACTGACAGAAGGACATAATTCACAGAGGAAATGAATTTGAAAAGGATAAGTGGATATCTATACATCCTCTTTACTTCATAACTAGATCGGGGCTTTGCAGATTTTGCAAAGTTTAATGTGGAGAATTGGGACTGAGCTCCCCTATTTGCTACATACGTTATCTAAACATAGAATTGAGCTGTGCTGTCCTGATAATAATAATCATCTTAAAATCCCTGACTTACTGAAGACTCTCAGGGACTGGTAGTATTTCAAATGTCTTCCTCCTGATCTTTTAACAAGGACCCCTTAGCCACCTTGTGAATGGTTATTTCTAAACATTAGCTCCAAGCCTGTCAGAACCTTCAGTGCCATGAAAGAGAATAATGGTGACCAAGTCCACACAGCCAGCATTGTATAATTTATGTAGGTATTACCCAAATGGATTTCCTTGAAATATTTATATGACCAAATTACTTAAAGATGAGTAAATGAAATATTTTATTTTAGAAGATATAAGTTTGTATTCATTTCCCTTTTTAAGAGCTTCAGCACCTGTAATCTTGGTAAAGTTCCAGGACTGGACAAACCAGTGAATATTTTTCATAATGTCCCAAAAGATTGAGGGCTGAAGTACATGTCATTTATGACTGAAGAATTGAATTAAAATGTGTAGGTTATTCATATAAAATGCAATTAAGATTAAGGCTCGATAGTAACTTTATTGATATTTCCATGCCAGAGAGACAGAATAATGCCCTTATATTCCAAAATATGTTCTTTTAACAGACATCCATCTCATGTGATAATTTATTAGAAATCATTTTCCACTCTAGTCTTAAACTATAAAGGCTGAATCTAGGATGGTATTCTCTGAGTAACCAACTTGATATTACTTAGTTATAGTCATAAAACATAAAACATAGTAATAATTTATTAATATTCATAAAAGATAGTATTCAGTTTTCTACTTAATAGCTCTTCAATAAAGTTAAAAGCAATCCAAGGAAATAATTGTGTCTACTCTAAAGAAAGAAATATTGCTGTAATTTTCATGATCAGAAAAATGGGGAGATAACAGAAAATGACTTCCTGCCTCAGGACAACATACCAGCAGTGCATCTTTTTAAGGTGGTATGAATTATTTTATTAAGATATTCTGTGAATTAATCCATTATGTTAACTCTATAGTTTGTATGATGCCAAATTTCTGATAAAATCCTATACAATTATTAATTATTATTATTATTAACATTTTCGCTAAAGATAAACTTTAAATTTGAGTTAAGAAAACATACTTAATATATATGAACTACCCAAATCATGGTACAAGGTCTTCATTCCTCCAAGGTAGATGCAAGCAAAACATGTATTAAATGGGCTGGAGAGATGGCTTAGCAGTTAAGGCACTTGCCTGAAAAGCCTAAGGACCAGGTTTGAGTCTCCAGTACCAACATAAGCTAGATGCACAAGGTGACATATGCATCTGGACTTCATTTGCAGTGGCTAGAGTTCCTGGTGTGCCCATTCTATCTGTCTCTATATCCCCCCTGCTTTCTCTCAATAAATAAAAGTAAGATATTTCTTAAAATGTATTAAAGCTTTATCATTTTGTTCATACTTATACTCTATCCTGAAATTTCTAGCAACACCAGCATGAGTTAAATAATAATTTTCATCCATTCATTATGAATTTTTAAGATTCAATAATAGGAAAAAGCAAAATATTTTATTGGTAGATGTTTTAGACTCAAAAACAAAATCACTAGCAATGGGAAACAATCAGCCATTTATACTCTTATTCAATAATAATTCTTCTTTTCTATAACAGAAATAGATAGATGTTTCAATCACTATGGGATAAATTAGCTGAATCATTTTTAGAAGACCAGCATTTTTATTTTTCAAGCATATACATCTCCCATTAATTTTCAAGAAAAAATATTGTCAAAATATTCCCATTTCTCAATATTATAGTGTTTGTAGAGGGCCCACCAAGATGTATAAATTGCAAGAAGATGGAAGTTAAATTATAGTTAAAATAGGGTCAGATAGACAAAAGGAACAGGAGAACAGTTATGAGTACCTTTACACATAAACTAATTCTAAAACATAACAATACTCGCCAAGCTTTGCAATATGCTTATTTTTTTCTTGATTTCAGCTGCCTCTGCTGGGGTAAAACAAAACAATTTTAATTTTCAGATATCCTCGCATAGGTTAAGAGGCAATAAAGAATTTAAAGGGGCTGGAGAAAAGGCTTAGCAGTTAAGGCACTGGCCTGCAAAGCCAAAGGACCCAGGTTCAATTCTCCAGGACCCACTTAAGCCAGAAGCACAAGATGGCACATGCATGTGGAGTTCATTTGCAGAGGCTGAAGGCCCTGGCGTGTCCATTCTCTCCCCCTCCCTCTCTCTGCCTCTTTCTCTCACATACATACATACATACACACACACATCTTACCAGGTGTAGTGTCATACTACTTTAATCCTATCAGAGGCAGAGGTAGGAGGATCACCATGAGTTCAAGGTGTCCCTGAGACTACATAGTGAATTCCATGTCAGCCTGGAATAAAGTGAGACCCTACCTATTTGAAAACATTTAATACTTAATTGGATTTCTTTGGCTCATAATTAAACCTTGCAATCCTAGTTAATTGTCAGTTGAACAGACACTGAGTTTGAGGAAAGTCATTGTATGAAGTTCTAATTCATTATAACCTTCAGCCTCATTATGCAGAATACTGACCTGCACAGTGAAATAGCATCTCTAACTTTTGGATTTATGCTTTTTTTTTCTCTTTTTTTTGTAAGTTTAATTGTTTAATATGTCTTCAAATCATTTTTTTTTCTCTAACAGGGAGAATGTATTATTAAATAATGTGATCCCTATTCTGCACTTCTTGGAGAGAGATGGCTGATTGAAAGTATTTTGTTTTTAATAAAAGAATAACAAATAAATATTAGAAATAATATATTCTACAAACTTCAGAGACACAGAATATTAAACCATTTAAAATGATCTGTCAGGTTTTTTGTTATTTTGTTGATTATCTGGATTTTGGAGAATAGATAACTTAAATTTAGCAAAAATCAGTTGTACATGCATCTGGAGTGCATTTGCAGCGGCTAAAGGCCCTGGTGCACTCATCTCCTCTCCCTCTCTCTCTCTCTCTCTCTCTCTCTCTCTCTCTGTCTCTCTCTCTCTCTCCCTTTCTCTGTTTCTAATAAGTAGATAAAAATAACAAATAAATAAAAGCCTATGGCAGGGGAAGATATGAGCCTTAGGGGTATAAAGCCTGCTCTTGTCTGGCTAAATGTATATATTATTCCCACCAAACTGCCCTGAAAGCACTACATTTAATGTTCATATTCATATATTAATGCTACTCTACTCTCACTTCTGGTTTCTGGTTAAAGAAGCTTCTCTTTTCAGATGGTGATGACCACTGGGATGACCCAAAGGTAACATAGAGCTGAGTAGAAGAGACGCAGGAGTGTCCAACACTGAAACATCTCTATCACACCCTCCAAGGCTCAGGGTCCATTTCAGAAGAGGTGGTGGAAAGAATGTAAGAGCCAAAGGAAGGTAGGACTCTTTACAATGCAACTATGCAGACAGAAATTGGCTTCGATATCCACCAATTTACAGTGCCTAGCAATACCTTCGCAAGACCCTCATAATAAGAGAAAAAGATGATGACATCAAATTAAAAGAGAGACTGATGGAGAGGGGGGATATGATGGAGAATGGAGTTCTGAAGAGGGATGGGGGAGGGGAGGGATATAATGATTTATTTTCTGTAAGTATACAGAAGTTGTCAATAAAAAATAAAAATTAAAAAAGAAAAGAAAAAATGGATTTTAAGGGATTTTTTTGAAAATCTCTTTCTCATAAACCAAGCAATTTTTTTCTTACTCAGAAAATACTAACTTTATGCAGCTAGTTCTGGCAAAGAACTGTGGTGTATGTCATAAGCCTTCTGATATAGGTAGAACTACTTATCTTAAATTACATCTTGAGCTTCTGATATCTTCAATTGTGTTACCTATGAATATATTTGAAGGCATACAGTAAATACTTTGTAAATGTTTGATTCTACTTAAATAATAATCTCTTAAAAATACTAATGTTTATGGTAGCCAGTACTAGGGAGAACTGAGACCCATCAATACAACAAGAAAAGAAAGCCAACTGCCTAGCATGAGATGAGTCATCTCTATCACATCATTCAGGGCCCAGAAGACATTACAGAGAAAGTGGCAATTGAAAGACAAGTGCTGCTCTCACTGCTAGCCTGACAACCTCCTCCAGGGAGATGGTATTAGACACCAAGGAGACTCAAAATTCATCAAAGCAGAAATTCAGAGGATGCAGAGAGCTGAACACTAAAGGAGACTTACAACACATCCAAGGTTCAGAGACCATTGCAGAAAAGGGAGCAGAAAGATTATAAGAGCCATAGGGTGGGAAGGAGTATCCTAAGGCTTTGTCCTGCCCCACAGAGACTAATGCATTCATAACTCCACAGTAGATACAGAAAACCCCACTGAGTTGAGTCCCCATTGGAAGTAGGGCAAAGAAGAGCATATAAGAGCATAACCCAATGGGAATATGACCAACATGTAATATGTATGTACATTAAAGTTCATAATTAGTTTTTAAAGAAGTGATAAATTAAAACATGAGATATCACATTCCTAAACTTCAAATAACTCAGACAGGAATCTATGAGATAATGAAATATGTCATTTTAACAGATTTTTCTCAAATGAATTTTTAAAATATTGTCAGATCACTTACTTCTTTGACCTGATAATTCCACTTTACTTGAAAGGAAAAAAATAAAAATTCCTAAAAGAAATAATTGCACATAAAAAGTAGGCTGCATACATTTTTATTCAAACTTATTCTTTTACCAAGGCCAGTTCTCTAGAAACCTCCACCACTGTAGTGAAGGGAGCATCACAGAGACGCTCAGCTACAAACTACAATGTGACAAATGGCTCAGCTAGAACAGCATGTTTTCTGCAATAAATTGTACATTCTAAATGTGTAGTATTGAAAAAAACTGGCAGGAAAAAGTTATGATGATTGTCAATGTTTCTAAAAAGTTACTCCTTTTTAGACCATTTGTTTTTCTGTTGGAACTGGGACTTGTGGCAACATTATTAAAAACACAAAAACACAGTACTAAAGAGTTAGACCTTATTTAAATTCTAGTTCTGCCATTCATTTGCAATAAATAGCTTTGTATTAAAAAAAAAAAAACTGGTGTTCTCCTTACTTTAAAATGACATTTTACATTAAATTGTATGTTTTTCATACTTTTTAAAATTTGTATTCTTGGCATTTCCATAAGGTTTTTTGTGTTGTGAGAAACTGTCTGATTACATTTGACATTTACATTATTAATTTTCTTTCAATATTGTTGCAGTCAGGTTCGCAATGCTAGCAGAAATCACTCAACCAAGAGCAGCAGCTTTGGGAAAAAAAAAAAAAAAGATTTATTTTGGCTTACAGACTTAAGGGGATGCTCCATCATGGCAGGAGAAAACGATGGCATAAGCAGAGGGTGGACATCACCTCCTGTCCAACATCAGGTGGACAATAGGAACAGGAGAGTGTGCCAAACACTGACACAGGGAAACTGGCTATTAACACCCATAATCCCTCCCCCAACAATACACTGCCTCCAGGAGGCTTTAATTTCCAATTGCCATCAGCTGGGGAGACTAGCATTTAAAATACTTAAGTTTATGGGGGACACCTGAATCAAACTACCACAAATATATTTTTAGTTTTCAGTAGCAAGAGGGAGTGGCAAAGTATGAGTAAAACAGCCACCAATGACAAGCAAAGCAATTCGCAAATTCAGCAAAGTGTACAAGGGTTTTCATGTAAACTGGGCAAAAAAATAATGCTACCACCTATCCTTCAAACTTCCAGCCTCTGGAACAATGATTTTGATGGAAAATGCAGTGGATATACATTATGTCGGGAAGAGTACAGTCCCAGGATTCAGCTGAGTGCCTGAAGCAATCAGACCCAAACCTGAAGAATCACTCCAGACCCAACCAGCTACCAGGACCGCTGATTTCTAGCACTCTTCTTACAGAGACTGAAAAAATATATATA
Organism: Orientallactaga sibirica; assembly: GCA_036365145.1. Taxonomy (NCBI): domain Eukaryota; kingdom Metazoa; phylum Chordata; class Mammalia; order Rodentia; family Dipodidae; genus Orientallactaga; species Orientallactaga sibirica. The sequence goes on from JAEOAD010000006.1 coordinate 20,973,184, forward strand.
CAATATTTTTAGATTAAAAATTTCCTAAAAGAGAGCTGGAGAGATGGCTTAGCAGTTAAGGCACATGCCTGCGAAGCCTAAGGACCCCGGCTCACTTCTCCAGGTCCCACGTAAATCAGATGCACAAGGGGCGCATGCATCTGTTTGTATGCAGTGGCCAGAGGCCCTGGTGCACCCATTCTCCCTCTCCCTCTCTCTCTTTCCCTCTCTCTGTCTCTAATAAATAAATAAAAATAAAATCTTTAAAAAATTTTTTTCCTAAAAGACATACTTGCACATAAAGAGTAGACTGCAGGGCTGGAGAGATGTCTTAGAGGTTAAGGCTCTTGCCTGTGAAGCTTAAGGACCCAAGTTCAATTCCCCAGTACCCACAGAAGCCAGATGCACAAGGTGGTACATGCATCTGCCCATTCTCTCTTTCTTTCCCTCTCTTTTGCTTTCTCAAGTAAGTAAATAAAATGTTTTTTTCTAAAGTAGACTGCATACATTTTTATTTTTTCCATCTGCAATGCTAACTGATAAGCCCAACCACACTGATCAGGGAAATACAAGTGAAGCTTTCAGTTCAGATCTTGCTTTGAATTGTCACCCCTTCAACACTGAAGTCATAAAACACTACCCTCAGATTCAGTATCAACACTGAGAATGCCAAAAGCTAAAGAACAATATCAAGGGTTAACTAACATTTTCTAGAGCACAGATTAAAACTAGCATACTGAGATATTTTAAAATGGCAGGCAACTTAGTAATAATTTAGAATGTAAGCAAGTACAGAATATTTTTAAAGTGAGTGCTTTACATCAAAAACATCCTTGTGAGGTTGGATAAATTATTTTTAAAATAAAATTATCTTGGTAGTCAGTTATTTCATTTTCCATCCTATGTATGTAACTGATGATAATGATTTCCTTCCATTATCAGATTTCCTGTAATATGAGCTCAACTTTGAAAAAAATAAAAATGGAAGATATTGTGTTGCATGCTTATTAAGAACTTCATAGGAAAAAGGAAAATCTAATAGATAAATGCATATATACATGTATATTCTATCTCAGAAGAAGCAGCTGTATCTGAAATACATGCAAATTTAATCTGCAGTCCTGCTATTTTTGTCAGAGTGTTGCTGCCATTGGAAAAATAAATTAAGTACATATGTATTTGAGTGTCTTAAAAACAATGTGAACTCAATTTCAAAATATGGCAATGTTTAGTGGAATCCAAATATAGTTCCTTAACCTCTAAAACAAAGTTTAAAAATCTTAATATAATTGCAGTATAGAGTTTGTGTTTTGACTGGAAGCCATAATTGCATATTGATGATAGAAAAGGAGAAAAATACTATAAAACCACACAGAAGGAAGGAAGTGCTGACTGTCATTCATACCTGCTAGGCCATATGTAATAGGGGGAAACCTGACCAAACTACATGATTTGCCTATGTTGTGATTTTTATCAATTTCATAGTAACCTATGGATACCTTTACTGTTTAATTACAGAATCACATATATGAAGAAAATAAAACCTTTTGTGTATTCTGAAAAACAACTTTTACATTTTTCTCTTTGACATGAAGCAGTTCTTGTGGTATTAATGACAACATCATCAGGAATATGAACTCGACACAGGAATTTCATGTGTGTGGTGGTTTGAATCAGTTGTTTCCCCATAAACTCATGTGTTCTTAATGGTTGGTCCCTAGCTGATGACATTTTTGATGTGGTGCCTTGCTGGAGGAGGTGTGTGGTAGTTTGAATAGATGGCCCCCAAATATATTCAGTGTTTTATTAGTTTGCAGTTTGCATCTGCAGTCACCTGGCTGGAGGCAGTGTCACTGGGCAGATCTTAAAGTGTGGTGGTGGGGTTGAGATTTCAATCTAGAGATATGCAATGTGCCTAGCTGGAGTTCCTGGGATGTGCTGTGCTGTGTGGCTTTTAGCTTGTGGCTTTTCTCTCTGTGTTTGTTCCTATGAAAGCAGGCCAGCTTCTTCTGCCATAATGGAACTTCCCCCCTGGATCTGTAAGCTTCAATAAATATCCCTTCCTCCAAAACTGTGCCTGGTCTGGAAGTTCATCTGAGTGAACCTGAAGCTGTCTGCTATAAGGTGTGTTACTGAGGGAAGTTTTGGGATTGTTAGTGCCAGCTCTCACTTGCCAGAGTTTTGCCTACTTCCTGCTGCTGTTGTCTACTTGTTGTGCAAGAGGTGATGTCCAGCCTCTGCTCATTTCATGCTTTCCCATGTCAACATGAAGCTGCCTCTTGAAACTGTAAGCAAATAGAACTTTCCGACCTTCAGCTGCTGTTGCTCTGATGTTATCCAGCAACAACGTCAGTGAAGCAATGCACATCGTAAGGTGAATTCAATTTAGATCATCATTAGTAATATTCTCTCATGTAAACAAATTCTTTGAAGTAGCTCACAAGATGTTTGCTGTGTAAATCAACATGATGTGGATTTCACATGAATTGAAAAAAAATTGAAAAGGGCATATTTTAGATAATTGAAAAAGAAAAGAACAAAGTAGTTAAGCATGTGAGAATGTCAACATATATTAAAGTGAAGTTCTTAGAACAAGATATGTTTACAAAATATACTGCAACTTTGAGATTACTGTCAACTGGGAGATAAAAGAGTGCCAAGCATATTTTGTTAGAATCCTGAGGCCCTGCCACCTTCAGTGAATCTGGGTATTGGGAGTGGGGCTCCGCAGCCTGTATTTTAGCAAGCTTTCTTCATAGTTCTGATGCTTGCTCGAGAGTAAGAGCCACTGCCCAAGGCAAAGCAAAAGGTAACTGATTGACCACGAGTTGCAAGCAATGAAGCCTTTGCAGAAGACGCTCCTTGAAAAGTCTCCATACGCTTTCTTCCAATATGAGACAGATCTAATAAAAATTGCCAAAGAAAGTAAAGAGAAAATTAGACATTAAAGTGAAATACTAACTTTTGCCTGGAGAAATGACTTAGCAGTTAAGGTGCTAGTCTGCAAAGCCTAACAACCTGGGTTCAATTCCCCAGTACCTATGTAAAGCCAGATGCATGTAGTGGTACATGAGTCTGGAGTCCTTTGCAGTGGCTCAAGGCCTTGGCACACCCATTCATATTATCTCTCTCTTACTGCTTGCAAATAAATAAATAAAATATTTAAAAGAGAAATGCTAAGTTCAATTAAAAAACAAATAATATGTGCATATTCAAGTTTAGAGTGAGAACCAAAAGGATACTGATGTGCATACTTACTATTGGAGGGAAGTTTCTAAATGAGGATTTGTAAATGTGAATAAAAGTGATTTAGAGGAGGAAAGGTAATCATGATAGAAAGTTTTACTTGAAGTATTCTCAATGTCATCAAACATTTCCACTTTTATACTACTCTATCCACAAATGACTAAATTCGGTAATGTACTTTCCTCTTCCATTGCCATGACCTAGTGCAAGCTGGTCCCTTGCTTATTTGATTACCACCAGCTTCCTAATTGGTATCATTGATTCAGCTATTTCTCTCCTCCATTATATTTTTCCACACTGCAGTCCATGTGAATTATATAGTGATATCCAAAAATTATAACCTGAGCAAATTTTAACACTCTTTGTAATATAAAATCAAAGCATACCATAAACTGAAAGGTTCTAGAACCAGTCTCTGGCTGCTTTTATGACTTTATCTCATATCTACATTGTCATTCAAGTCTCAATTTCAACCACTTAGCCACTAAGCCATCTCTCCAGCCCAAACCTAAGTTTTAATAGGTATTTTCCTGGCTATTTGTTATAAATGAACACCAGTCTGTATTATATTGTGGCTTAATTTTTTCTTTTAATATTTTATTTATCTATTTATTTATTTATTTATTTATTTATTTATTTATTTATGAGAAAGGGAGAATGGGCATGCCAGGGCCTCTAGCCACAGCAAATGAACTCCAGACACATGTACCACCTTGCACATCTAACTTTATGTGAGCACTGGGGAATCAAACTTGGGTTGTTAGCCTTTGTAGGCAAGTGCCTTAATCACTAAGCAATCAGTCCAGCCCCAAATTTTTTCTTTTATAAATATCATAAATTAGTGTGTCTACTCCTTTGTGCATTTATTGTGTCTTATACTGATAGAACATAAAAGTTATGACAATCAGGACCCTAAATGTCTTTGGAATTTCTTCTTGAGCATATAAAACAGAATCTCATAGGTAAGGACTATTCAAAAATATTTATTAAAATGTATAAAGGTTGTTAAAATACTATCCTTTTTAAAATCTTGTCTTCATTTTCCATTACATTAATAGTTCTTTGATGATAAAATGCATGGTGTTTTTGTGTACTCAAAACCTACAAAAAGCCAAACTAGAATAAAGTAAAATTCTCAGCAAACTAATCATCACACACCCTAACATTATCCAATCAGTGCATTCATTGGTAAATAAATAAAGTTGAAAGCTATATTTTACCAGTAATTCAGGATATAAACCTTATTGTCTGTTCGTTCTGCTCTATTTTCCAGAATATAAACATTATTCCCCATGACCTATTGGTTGTATCAGAGTTGGAAAAATATAGACCATAGCTAAATCTCAACTACAATATTCCTTTTTATAACCTGTGAGCCAAGAACAGATTTCATAGGTTTAAATGACAGAAAAAAAAAACAAACACTAAGAATCATGATATGAAGATTATGTGGTTTTCAGAGTTGTAACAATCAGATGTTATTCACACAGCAAAACTCGTGGATTTATATATTGTCTGTTCTCTGTTGTTTATGCCACAAACTTACATGTATGTGGGTATCCATACACATTAGTTATATGCTGAAAATCTAGCACCTTATTGTTGGTGATTAATTTTTGTTAAATGTTTTATTATATAATAAACATGTGTTTAATATATAAAAATACAATGATTATTTCTTTTTTCTTTACCATTTTACCAAAAGCTAACTTTTATACAGATGTACATTCTTGCCAAGGAAGAAAAATAACATGTTGTAAGGACATTAAACATTCTTCTTCAATTGTTACCACGGAATATTTCATTGTAAGAAGGAGCTGTGAGTTTCTTTATATAATATAATTAGAGAAGATGAACGAGGGCTAAGGGCTAAGAACCACAGGCTTAATTTCTCTATTACAAGTTCCATTCATGCAGATGGAACAAGTATTATCTCTCTGCTTTGAGCTCCTGTAATTGTGACACACTTAGACACAGGAACTAAGAACGGGATGATTGATGGGAAATTGACTATCCTATAATATGAAACAAAGGTGAAATCTTAATCTTTGCACCATAAAAATTGTCCAGCCAGGTCCAAACTCTACTGCTCAATAGTTATCCTTCAAATATTTGTTGTTAAAGCTGAAACTACAATTAGTTTTTAAAGACAGAATTGAGGGCTGAAGAGACGGCTTAGCAGTTGAGGCATTTGCCTTCACAGTCAAAGGACCCAGGTTCAACTCCCCAGGACCCACGTAAGCCAAATACACAAGGTGGAACATGTGTCTGGTGATTGTTTGCAATGGTGGGAGGTCCTGGTGCACCCATTCTCTCTCACTCTCTCTCTCCCTGTCTCTAAAAAATAAATTAAAAAATTTAAAATATTTAAAATATATTAAATAAAACAGAATTGAAGCTTAGTCTTTATTTTTCAACTCAGAATGATAATGATCAATGACATATTCTCAGAAAATGATGTGTTTTGTTGGTAAAGAAAAATTGGAGAAAAGAGGACAAAATGATTCAATAAAGTAAAATGGATGACATAATCATATATATATATATATATATATATATATATATATATACATATATCATGAGTTTATTTTTACTCATATCAAGTCAATATGTAATACATTTATTCATATTGTGTTAGCATATCAGACACCTCAGAAGCTATTTCCTATCTGTCCTTTATTATATATTGGATTTAACCTTGGTATTTTCAAGAGATTTTTTTTTATAATATGGATACAATATATATGGCCTATTTTGTGCACTGCTAAATGCAATATGCTGGAGAGATGGCTCAGTGATTAAAGGCACTTCCATGCAAGGCCTGAAGGCCTGGATTCCATTCCCACTACCCATGGAAAGCCAGATGCACAAAGTGGTACATGCATCTCAAATTCATTTGTACTGAAAAGGACCTAGCACATTCATTCTCTCTCTCTCTCTCTCTCTCATAAATAAATAATATTTTTAAAGATCTGGTTTCAATGCTTGGCTTAGCTTGAATATACCTATGTTCTTTCTTGCTCACTAAAAATACTTAAATTCTCATTTACAGAATTTCTGAACCCAGATATGTTCATCAAATACATACAGGACATAAGGCTGTCATGATAATAATTACTTTAACCAGACTTTTGCAACGTTTTATTCCTCCTGATTCACATGCTTGAGCTGTATATTCTCCTGCTCTGAACAGATAAGCTGAGCATCACTGTGACATCTTGCAACATGTCATTGCTGTAAGTGACACCAAGCATTTTTGATGAGCTCAGTGATGAAATAAATTTCAGTGGCTTCTCCACTCAAGAGACAGAAACTAGCATGTGTTTAGCCAGTGTTTAGCCGAGGCATATAGATTTAATCAGACGACTATAGGGAATGAAAGGCTCCGTTTATTAAAACCTCAGGAGATGCAGATATGCACTACCTCTAAGCACGCAGATCATTTCTGAAAAACAGAAAGTGAAACATAACTCCCAGGGATTTACTGTTGCAAATAAACTTTAGATCACAGAATGGGAACTGTGAAACTGAAGTGAAAGGAACTTACTGATCTGCTCAGTATCAGACACCTAGTAATGACAGTATTCTGGGCTAGCCTCTGGTATTAGCAGACCAGATAATCAATCTGGCATTTGTCTTTTTACCATTTAGTCTTTTTAAAAAATATTTGAGGCAATGGAGTTATGCACCTAGCTATTATGTAATGGAGTTTCGTGACTTTAAAGGCCTAGGCAGACATTCAAAAATCTCACATTCTGGCTCCATGAGGCCCAAATTCGCTTTTTTAGATATTCAAAATCTGAATATAGAACTTTTTAAGAACTTTAGGGATATCAATGTACACAGAGACATGAAAAATACATCAAATACAGTGTAAATACAGATTTTTTTCTCTATTCTGATCTACTAGGGGGAATTATGTAATTCAGATAAAAGCATCTTTCTATAAAACTATTTTTTTTTATGGAACTGACTACATCCACAGAAGAGGAACTTTCTAAGCCAATGCTAGTTAGCTGAATTAGTTGGTAATGTCCATGTTGAGAAAACTCCCTTTGACAGTTATTTCACCCACATTTGCCCCACTTTATTTACAGCCATATAAATATTACAAGTAAAGATCCTCATATGAGAGAGAACATGTTGTTTTGGACTTGCTCACTCTGGATCCCCTGTCAATATAGCTGTAGATAGAAAGCTAAAAAAGTGACCAACAGAGGGTAATAACTGGTGACAAATAAGGGGTTTAGAGAGCTGAAGAGATAGCCTAGAAGTTAAGGAACTTGCCTGCAAAGCCTAATGACCTGGGTTCAGTTCCCCAGGACCCACATAAAGCCAGATGCACAAAGTGGCTCAAGCATCTAGAATTCATTTGCAGTGGCTACAGCCCATGAAGTGTCCATTCTCTCTTTCTTTCTCTCTCATCTCTTCTCTCTGCTTGCAAGTAAAATAAAATACTTAAGAAAAAAGATGGGGCTTGGAGGAATGTGAATGCAAACAAAAACTAGTGCAGAGTATACAAGAGGTAGGGTGATGGAGGCGACTGAGGGAAGGAGAATCTAAACTAAAACAAATTGCATTTGAAAATGACATCAGGTGGCTGAAGAGATGGCTCAGAGGTTAAGGCGCTTGCCTGCAAAGCCTCATGACCTGGGTTCAATTCCCCAGTACCGACGTAAAGCTAGATGCACAAAGTGGCACATGAATCTGGCTTAGTTTTTAGTAGCCGGAGGCCCTGACTCATCGTTCTCTGTGTGTGTGTGATGTGTGCCTGAGGAAGAAAGCTTGCCATAAACAAGAGGGCCTGAGATCTGAGATCTCCTGAGTTTGACTCCCCAGAACCCACATAAACAGTTGGGTGTGGCCCTATCTGTAACCCCAGACCAGTGGGGAGCAGAAACAAAGAGGCGGGGAAAACCATAGCATCCTGTTCAGAGAGAAACTCCATGTCAAGGAACTATGGGAGTGGGTGACAGAGGAAGGACACCAGAGTTCTCCTCTGGTCTCCCCACATGCATGAACATTTGCATCTGAACATACAGGTGCATAAATCACACACACACACACACACACACACACACACACACGCACACACACACACACACTCTCTCCTTCCCTCCCTTCCCTCTCTCCCTCCTCCAATCCTCCACAAACCCTCATCATATTCTTCTCTCCCCTTCTCTCCTTCTCTCCTTTTTATTGCATTTACAAAGATATAATGATCTTTCATGGGAAAGACATTGGATGTGATCAGCATGTGATCAGCAGTAGTTTAATGGAAAAACACCTTGAGAGGCCTGTCACGTTAACACGATCTCACCCAAGCCACACTGTTTAATACTTCCACTGTAAAACAATGCATTTCTTTCCTTTAGATAGAAAAGTCCTGGTCATTCCTTTCCAATTCCATCTTTGCTTTGAAAGACTACAAAACTCTGCCCCTTCTTTTTTTTCTTTTAACTAACTTCTCTGCAAGGAAATTCATAGAAACCAGATGCTCTGGGGCAGATTACCAAGAATAAAGTTTAAAAGACACCAGGAAGTTTTAAAAATGCACCAAAGACTATTTTCTGTCACAATCTCCTAGTTAGATGCAGAATGTTACAGCTCATTTTAGGGACAAAGAAATCAGAATTATAGAAAACTTAGGTGACCTAACAAAGTAACAGCTGCCTAATGAAAAAGCGGTAAATAAAACTTAGGTCTCCTGACAACCAGATTCCTGACATATTTTTTCTGTAGAACAGTGTAATAATGCTTAATATCTTATAGTATCTTGAAATAAATAGAGATAATTCAGTGTTTTGTCTTGTGAAGATTTACATAAGACTACAGAAGATAGGTCAAATATGTCAATAGTCAAAACTAACTTTATGAATAAAAAATGCCACAGTCAGCTTAAGTGGTAAATGTTACATTTATTTCATTTCAGTCAGGTAAGTAACTGGAGATATTTAGTGGGCACACACTCACCTAGGAAGGACCTGTCGAACTGAAAATGCCCTAAAACTTGTGCAAGACCCACTGCAATCGAACGTGCTCTGTTGTGTGCTTGTATGGTCACTTTGCTCATTCCAGGAACGATCAGTTCATTTTCCTGACATCCTTTTTTTAAGGAAAAAGCTATGACTACAAGGAAACCCTGCTCTGTCTCTTGCTAATTTCAAGTTGTTGGAAAACATGACTTTTTAAGGCCAATTTGCCTCATCTCAAAATATGCATGCTCTTATCTCTAGGTCATAAACCAGAAGAGATATGAAAAAGTCATGCTGTGAATACCCAATGGCACATAGGAAACGAAAAACAAGGGCATGTTCTGTATAAAGGGCACATTTCCTCCCCCCCCCACCCTTGGTTTTTCGAAGCAGTCTCGCTCTAGCCCAGCCTGACATGGAATTCACTATGTAGTCTCAGGCTGACCTCAAAGTCACAGAGATCCTCCTAGCTCTGCCTCCTGAGTGCTGGGATTAAAGGGGTGTACCACCATGCCTGGCAGACAGATAGAATGGGTGCTCTAGGGCTGCCAGCCTCTGCAAACAAACTCCCAGACACATACACCACTTTGTGCATCTGGCTTACACGGGAACTGGTGAATCAAACTCGAGTTCTTAGGCTGTGCAGGCAAGCGCCTTGTGGTAGTTTGAATATATGTCCCCCAATATATTCAGTGTTTTATTAGTTTATAGTTTGCATCTGCAATCACCTTGCTAGAGGCAAGGTCACTGGGGGCCAGGTCTTAAGGTGTGGTGATCGTTTGAGATTCCATTGTAAAGATATGCAAAGTGTGCCTAGTGGGAGTTCCTGAAGTGTGCTGTGGCTTGACTATAGCTTTGCTCTGTGTGCTGTGTGCCTGGTTGGATTTTTTTCTCTCTCTTGCCTGGTCTTGTGAGAGCAGGCCCCTTCTCCTGCCATTATGGAACTTCCCCTGGATCTGTAAGCTTCACTAAATATCCCTTCCTCCATAATGTGCCTGGTCTGGAAGTTCATCTCAGTGAACCTGAAGCTGTCTGCTACACGCCTTAACTGCTGAGCCATCTCTCACACCCTCTTATTTTTTAAAATATCACTAGACTTGCCTTCTTCAAAGTGACTTCCAGTTAAAATTGAAATGTTCATTTTCTAATTTAGATAAGAAAGTCAGTATCTAATTGAAATCATATGTGTGGCACAAAACTTATAGGGGAAAAAATGCCAAGAATACTAGACTGAAAACAAGTTATCTCTTCCTCAGCAGTTCAAAGGATGACTGTCAAGACACTCTGTTACAAATGACTATAATTTCTCAAAAGTTAACAGGATTGTTAGTGTCCATTAAGTTTTGGACAATGTTTTTTTTTAATGTCCCAGCCTATCATAAAGTGAATTTGAATGGTAGTTAAATTGCCAAAGAAACTTGTTAACTGGGAATTTTTTAAAGTTAATTATAGCCTGTGGAGTATTTTAAAAACTCATTTGTTCTCTTCAATTGAAGTAAAAGGATTTTACTCTGCTCCATAATTTAAATATCCCAGAAGTATGTTTCCAAGTGGTTACAACAAAAAAAGATCCAGTCCATTATCCATTATTGTAGAGATCCACAATTTTTTTTGATGAATTAAAGAAGACAGATGGTTCTTAAAGATCCCAATGTCATAATAGTTATCCACATCTGTCATTGCAACACACTGGCTCTTTCACAATCTGTTTGTAATATAAAATTAGAATGTTTTAAGCACATATTATATAACAGCGAAAGTAAATTTTACTTAGAAAATGTTAAATTAAACTCAAAATGTGGGGGCTGGAAGGATATCTTAGCAGTTAAGGTGTTTGTCTGCAAAGCCAGGGACCTAGGTTTGATTCCCCAGAACCCATGTTAGCCAGATGCACAAGGGGGTGCATGCATCTGGAGTTTGTTTGCAGTGGCTGGAGACCCTGGCAAGCCCATTCTCTCTCCTTCTCTTTCTCTCCCTCTCTCTGTCAAATAAATAAATAAAAATAAAATATTTTTTAAAAAACTCAAAATGTGAATGGTTATTTTGTCAATATATACACATATATAATTTCATAGAGATATGTGTGTATACATAAAATAAGTAATTTACAAAGAGAAAGTCAAAAGGTATACACCATTTGAAATGTTACCAAGCAATAGACTTAAGAAAAAGATGCAAATTTATTTCAGTGAATGTAAACTGAGGCATTCAGAAGGTCTCACTTCCAGCTTATTAATTCCATTATGTTTTCTCTCAAAGCGTATTTTATTTTCTAAAATTTCTAAAATTTCTCCATGCCAAATAATTATAACTCACTTTATATTAGAACCTGCTTCTAAACCAGAGAGAATTTTTAATAGAATTAAGATGATGGTCACGTAATCAAACTGACAGAAATAGGAATCACTTCTGCAGATGAACGTACAGAATAAATGTACCACGATAAGAACATGCTTTTGCTTGTGTCGTACTCGTGTCATTCAGATGATCCACTACAAAGCTTTCATTTGTTAAATTGTTCCTAGGTTGTCATTAGTGAGCAGCTTGTCTGAATGATTAGGTGCTTTTCAGCTATATTCTCCATCAAGGTTATGATAGAACTGTCATCTAGAAGACATGTAATTTCAAAATGGTTGACTAACCAGAGAGTAAAGACGTGGCCCAGGAAAGCACGAGATGGAATCAATCTTGGCTATTGGTGACTTTACCAAGTGTCCATATTGACTGAGCTAAGGGCACTTTCCTCTATGCTCAACCAAGCCAGTAGGTTTAAGGCCATAAAATTAAAAAGGCTTTATTAATCATATGTATTTAAGGTAGTTGTAGTTCATTCTCTGCTTTAAAACAAAAGATATGACAGGATTGGAGAGATGGCTTAGTGGTTAAGGCACTTGCCTGCAAAGTCTAAAGACCCAAGTTCAACTCTCCAGATCCCATGTAAGCCAGACACACAAAGGTGAGGCAAGCACAAGCTCACATATGCTCAATGGGTGGTGCAAGCATCTGGAGTTCGAGTGCAATAGCTGAGGCTCTGGCATGCCAATATTCTCTCTCTCTCTCTCTCACTGTCTCTAGCAAATAAAATATAAATCTTAAGAAAAAAAGTTATGACAGATGGTAGACTTGATGGTTTTCCAATCCAATATTGAAGATATTCATTTAAAATTGAGATAGTACACAGTGATAGAAATTAAGGATTAAGGATTGGAGACAGAAAAACTGGCATATTTTGGGCTTTAGACAGTATTCAGTAGGACTGAACAGTACAATGAATGCTAAAATACATTTGCTCAGTTTTGTGGCAAGCTTCAGAGTAAAGACACAAATTCCTCGTGTATTAGATGGTACCTATAAAGGATTGGATTTTACTATGTATGGATTTTACAGTGTATGGAATCATCTGGAAGGAAAGATATCAACTGCCAAATAAGTATTCAGGAGAATTTTATTGATAGACCAACCACAAGTATGAGCTTACAGAAAAAAATTAAACTAAACTTAAATAATTATAGGAGGCTTAAAATACCTTAACAGAAATTGGCCATGTTGTGTATGCCTGTAGTTCCAATTCTCAAGAGTCCAAGGCTGGATGAACTCTTGAGTTAGAAGTTCAAGATTAACCTGGGGAACATGATGAGATTTCATCTTTAAAAAAAAAAAAGTAGAACTCCTCTAGACTTACAAACACTCATTGTACATTAGCATGAGCAGCCAGGATACAAGATGTGAAAGCTTATAGAGCCTGAGAAAAGTCTCTTCCCCTTCCAGTATTAGTATGATACCTTATATTTGCTCAAATAAATACTGAGATAAAGGCATGCCATTTTGAAATATAGGAACTCAGGGAGAAAGCTGCACAGTCATTTGGATTTTGTCCCTCAAGGAGATGGCAGGAGACATTGAGGAGACTCAAAACTCAACAAGGCAGAAAATAAGAGGGTGTTAAGAGCTTAACACTAAATAAGACATTTATATCGTACCCTTCAAGGATCAAAAAAAACATTGCAAAAGAGTGGGCAAAAAGAATGTAAGAGTCACAAAGTGGGAAGGCATACTGTGAGGCATTGCCCTCCTCACTGGAACTTACTGTCATATTCACAACCCCATAGTAAGTACAGATACCCCTAATGAAGAAGACCCAATTCATTCTATTTGTTCTGCTCCTCTAGAGAACCCTGCCTAACACAGGATATGGACCTAGTTTTTGTCAGCCTCACTGTTTTCAAGTATTTGGCAATATAAACTTATCCAATAGCTAATACCCAATATAAAATTTGGTCACCATCTTTACATATCATTTCAAGAACTCTCCCTTTTTTACCCAGAAAGAAAATATATAAACATAAATAAATAATTTTTACAAATGCTATGTGCTAATATTTGAAGGGTTTTTTTTCTTCTACGTTTATCACTTCCAATGCAGTGATCAATCTATGATTCTGGTTGTTTAAAAAAAATGAAGAGATCTATTTTTTGTTGCAATTGGCTTATGGTAAAGGGATAATATAATTGAGAGGAATTATCACTAGACTTGGCTTATGTGGAGGGAGAAGTAGGGTGAGAATATATGAGGGCAGTAATAGTTTGTTAGTCATTTTTGCTTTTTTTCTGATTTCCTAAAATTAAACGTGGGGCCATACCACAGATTCTACCCTCAAATCCTAAAAGTGTTGATGCTCTCAAATGATTCTGCTAAAGTATGTGATACATTTTCTTTAAAGATGCCTATTTAAAGCATAGTTTTCATTTCCAGGAATGACTGAGAATCATGCTATATAAGGGTATACCATAGTAAGGTCATGTGAGGAAGGACCATTTTATCTATGATTCCTAATAAGAAGCCTCCTGGAATTCCTACATATGGAAACATGTACATATTCATGTTTAGATAATCTTTATGAAATCAAAAAAAGTGACCATTTTATAGATCAGTTCAATTCTCACTAAATTGAATGAGGAATTAGGTGAGTTAGTTGAGTTCTAGGGAGGGACAGTGAATCATCAAAGATAAATATGAAAGCTGAGCATGGTGGTGCAGGCCTTTAATCCCAGCACTTGCACTTAGGAAACAGAGGTATGAGGATCGTTGTGAGTTCAAAGCATGCTTAGGAGTACAGAGTGAGTTCTAGGTCATTCTGAGCTAGAGTGAGACCCTATTTTGTATAGAAACAAAAAGATAAATATGAAACATGATTTCAGCAGCCTGAAGTAGACGGGTGTTATCTGATACCACTGTATAACCCACAATCATCATGACCCAGAGCAGAGTAAGTCCTGAGCCAGTCCTGTCCATGCAGGTAACATAAATGCAATAGCCCTAGCTTTTGATGTGGCTGAAAATGGACATAGCCATACTGAATTGTTGCCACTTTAGATTATTTATTATCTTGAAATTTGCTTAGTTGCTTTATAAGGGAAGAATTATTTTAGAAAATAATAAGATATTTCTGAAAGAAAAACTGTGAGGTTTTTTTCTTATGACTAGAATAGTCTATCTTGAACAGAACCCTGAAATGGTTTAAAGGTATGATATGTATAGGGATATTCTTTAAATAGCTGCATTTTACTTTTAATGTAGAAAAGTGTAATAAAGGGAGAATTTTGTCTGCTTCTCCTTCTCTGTTGCATATACAGGAGGTGTTCTACGAAACCCATCAGAAGTATTCCTATTTCTCAACTGCTAAAACACTGTCTTAATCTCTAATTGGACATTCATTAAATAAAGAGTTCTCATTTAATTGAATATTTAGTTGTCATCTCACAAGTGAGATAAAAAGCAATACTAGCCAGGCATGGTGGCACATGCCTGTAATCCCAGCACTTGGCAGGCAGAGGTAGGAGGATCGCCATGAGTTCAAGGCCACCCTGAGATTACATAGTGAATTCCAGCTCAGCCTGAGCTACAGTGAGACCCTACCTCAAAAAACCAAAAAATTAAAATAAAATAAAATAAAATAAAATAAAATAAAATAAAATAAAATAAAAAGAAATACTAGTGCTCCAGTTCTATCATGTCTCTCAAGACTTTCACATAACAGGTATTTAATATTGAGCTAATAAATGAGTAAAGTGTCAGCATTGGTTTAAATCCATGACAATTAATTCCTAGTTCCACTGACTAATCATGTTATTAAGAATTTATATGGAGGGGATCTAAGGGAAGTCTGTTCAAACTTCTGAACTTACCTGATAAATAGCACTTGTAGCGTTAAGATGGACAAAGAAAACAAGAGTGGACATGGGCTTGGGGAGAGCCATTTGAAAGTGAAGATTAAGAAAGGACCATGAGTCGGTGATGAAAGATGCTTCATAGCCAAAGGCAGTCACTTCTACATTCACACACACTGTTTTTTATTGTTTCCAGCCAGTTGGTAGTTCTGGCAAGAAGAGAAAGGTGAAAGTCATTTGTAATTCTCACAGGATTATTCTCTTTGTGGCAGTGTTCTTTTTAATATGCAGAACAGTGCTTATTCATATTTCAAAATGTATTTTAAGGGCTTAGCAGTTAAGCATTTGGTTGTGAAGCCTAAGGACCCTGGTTTGAGGCTCCATTCTCCAGGACCCACATAAGCCAGATGCACAAGGTGGCACATGCATCTGGAGTTCATTTGCAGTGGCTGGAGGTCCTGGTGTACCCATTATCTCTCTCTCTCTCTCTCTCTCTCTCACACACACACACACACACACACAAACACACTCTATAGCTCTCAATGTGTCTTAGTGATAAAATATAAATATTGTTTCTCAAAAGCAGCAAACTGTTATCACAGTATATGCCAGAGCATCATTGGGCCTCCATGAGGAAGTCCACACTGTCTTCATTAGTTAAGAAAATGAATTTCTGGGCTGGAGGGATCGCTTAGTGGCTAAGGCATCTGCCTAAAAAGCCAAAAAGGAGCCAGGTTCATTCCCCAGGACCCACATTAGCCAGATGCACAAGGGGAGTCTTCATGTCTGGGGTTCATTTGCAGTGGCTGGAGGCCCTGGCACACCCATTCTCTCTCTCTCTCACTGTCTCTATCTCCCTCTTTCTCTGCCAAATAATAAAAGAAAAACCTTTTAAAAGAAAATGGATTTCAATGTGATGGGAGAGGATGAGTGCCAACTCCCTCGCTTCCACACAGCAAAACCATTTCACACTCTGGAATTTTCATGGCTTTGGGGACCAGCTTATAGATAAACCCCTAATAGCTTCAGGCTTGTTCCCCAAAACCTCTACTAATTAACCCTGGAGTGAGATATTCAGAGAATGGAATTTAAAGGAGGAGATAAGCAACTTGGCTAATTTCAAAAATGGCAATAAGATTAGTGCATGAAGCCTCTTTTTTCTTGTACAAAAATAATTAGTGATGGTGTCTTCTGGAGAGACTCAAGACTCATGAAAGTTCTTAAAATAAGTGACCTATGAGTGCTCCATGCTAAATGAGACATCTAGATCACTGTCTCTAAGACTCAGGGAACATTGAAGAAGAGAGGCAGAAATGACAGGATAGCCAGAGCTTGGGGAAGAATGTGGTGGAATGCCATCATATTCAGGCACTCACAGCAGCTATGGTTACCTGAGCAATACTGGGCTCATCAACATCCCATCATGGAGAATGGAGGAGGACGTGAGGCTCCCATCTCTCCATGAGTTACGGGCAATTAAGTGTTCATTGGGGAAGAAGAGACTTTTGTATCACTGATGTACCACTGGTAAGTTACTTGTGCTTTGGCAAATAACCCCAGGCCATGCTAAACTCAGTGAGACACAAACACACAATAGCAAAGCAGAAGAGGGACTAACTGGGAAGAAGGGGTTTAATGGAAAATAAAAGGGGAAAAGTGAAGGTAATGAAAAGTGATTACAGTCAAAATACATTATATACATGTAGAAAATTGTCAATAAATCTTTTAAAAACAAAAACATTAAAATATGAAAAAGAAAGTAAATAAGAAACATTTAGTTTAATTTTTTATATTATTAATATTTCAGGTGGATATTACTCCTACTTTTAGTTAGTTTTACTGAACATGCTATACAAGAAAAATAAAGAGTGTGCTGTTGAGTCAGAAACTCCTTGGTTAAACACAAAGATCCCTCAAGTAGAGATTTAATGTACTCCTATGTAAAATAGTCATGAAAAGGATTCTTTTCTGGCACAATTTTGAAACCTCTGTAAGGTAATAGACTGACAGTCTCTTGAACAATGCCTGACTCATTGCAAGAAATAAAAGTGATATTTTCTCACTCTTAAGTTAATTGCTATATTATCAAATACAGATTAGTCACAACATATTTCATTAAAAAGTATAACACTGTTACAGTATTGGGAAAAAACACATGGCTAATAAGCAAGTGGAAGGAAATTCAGTAAAGTTTACCATGTATTTTTTTTTTCAGAAATTAAGATATGAGTAGTGTGGAAATTGCACAATTAGACATAATCTCAGCACCATTGAAAATTCAACATGTCTGGTCCTCAGCCATCATCCTAAAAGAAAGCTTCTGTACACTAGATTATGTTGCATAAATATATTTGTTTTACCCATATTTTTAACGTGCTTATCACTTAGTATTTCAAAAAGTAGATTTCGATCCGGGCGTGGTGGCGCATGCCTTTAATTCCAGCACTGGGGAGGCAGAGGTAGGAGGATCACTGTGAGTTCAAGGCCGTCCTGTAAATTCCAGGTCAGCCTGGACTAGAGTGGGACCCTACCTCAAACCCCCAAAAAAGTAGAATTCATGCATTATATCCCATTCAATTTTTCTGATCCTTCCTTTTTTGTTGGTTTTATATCCACATGAGGAATAAAATATTAATAGATTTTGGTATTAAATATAGCAGTTAAGTGCTAGAGAAATGGCTAAGCACTCAATGTGCTTCTTGCCTGCAAAGCCTAAGGATTCATGTTCGAATCTCTAGGGCCCATGTAAGCCAGATGCACAATGTGAGGCAAGGTTGCACATGCACACAACATGGCCCACATATCTGGAGTTCAATTACAATGGTTGGAGGCCATTGCGTGCTAATTCTTTCTCTCTTTCTCTCTCTGATTAAAAATTGTCTTAAAAAGAAAAATATAGCACTTTATGCATAAGTAGGAGGTGAAATAAAAATATTTCTTTGCAAATATATACATGTCATTTAATGTGTTTCATACTCAGAATGTGAGACAAGGTATTTTTCCAAGAGGCAACAATAACTTGCACCTCATCTGTTGCTATACAACTGCCCTTGCTCGCATATAAAGAGTGTAGTTTAATCATATCCCTTTGGTTCTAGACAGGCTTATAATGCTTTAAGTAGAGAGAAAGTACAAAGGGTGACATTAGGGACTTGATTAATAAAGCATTGTTTCCCTTTGTTAGCCAGAACATTCATCTTGGAATAGTATTTTCCAGAGACTAACCTGCAGCCACTGTTCTGTGAGGAAGTCAAACCTTACAGAGAGCTGTGGTCAACATGACTGGCCTCTGAGGCATGCTTACCCTCTGGCGGATGTGCAGGTGGAATATCCTTAAAATGATTCCAGAATCTCATGGCTTTGAACTAAAATGCAAAGGGCTGGAGGGATGGCTTAGTGGTTAAGGCACTTGCCTGCAAAGCCTAACGACCCTGGTTTGATTCCCCAGGGTCCACGTAAAGCCAGATGCACAAAGTGGCACATGCGTCTGGAAATCATTTGCAGTGGCTGGAGGCCTAGAGTACCCATTCATATCCTCTCTCTCTCTCTGTCTCTCTCTCTGTCTCTCTCTCTCTCTCATTATGTATGTCTTTTTCTCTCTGCTTGCAAATGAATAAATAGATATTTTTTAAAAGCTGAGATGGCCAGACATTATGGAACAGAAAGATGAAATCCTTGATTTGCTCTTGATACTTCATAATGCATCCAAATCTAAGAGCCTAATAAACATGGCTGCTTTAGATTCCTAACTTTTTTGTGCTTGGCTGTGCAGGAAGAAAAATTGGAACAAGACATTTTTATACCCTAGTACTCTCTTAATCAACATAATACCAATGTACTACCAAAGTTTTAATGACACAGGAATGCATTTTTTATCAGTGAGAGCTAGGCTAGGTATAAATGTCTTTCTGGCAGAGTTATGAATCATTAAAATAAATTTTAAAAAGATTTTGAAGTACTCAAACAAGAGAAATTGGAAGCAGATTTAAGTGCCCTGTCTAGATAGATTCACTGGATATCTCATTAGTAAGAGGATATACTAAGTTAGCTGAACAACTCCTTCCACGTATGTGTTTATCTGGCAGTGACAGGAATACATTGATAAGGCTGTGGTATTCACAATTAATGAGATTTAGTGCCAATCTTTCATCATGGGATTAAAACTGGAAGTGTAGATGTCCAAGTGGTATCATTTTTGTAGCACTCTCAAGTGTAACATTCCTGAGGATTATAGATAATACACACCTGGGATTTCCTGGCACGTATTTTCCTGGTAGTAAGAAATCAGCCCATAACGAAGACACTCCAATTAGTCAAAACAACAGATAAGACTTTTGCAAGCACACACAGGGATTCCTG
This sequence comes from Orientallactaga sibirica, assembly GCA_036365145.1. NCBI lineage: Eukaryota > Metazoa > Chordata > Mammalia > Rodentia > Dipodidae > Orientallactaga > Orientallactaga sibirica. The sequence continues at coordinate 20,992,911 of JAEOAD010000006.1, forward strand.
GGGATATTTGATTTTGAAAACTAATAAAACTGTTGTTTCTGATCCACAACACAGAAGAAAATTGCTTTGTGTGGATGTGTATGCATTCTCTCATTCAATTTACCTTTTCTTCTACTTCCTTCTAGTATAGTATTTAAGATAGTTTCCAATATTAAGTTTTTGCTTCCATTTTCATAATATAATGCACACTATAAAGTCAACCTCTAAAATATTTATTTAGTTCAACTACGTGGAAAGGAATTTTAGGTCAAGCTCTGAAAGCCTACTTTTTCTGTACCCAACTAAATATGAGTCCTGAGATGCTTACTAACATATAACTTCTGGTTTCTTTGTAGAGTACACAGTTCCACAGTGTTAGAAATATACAGATTCCCTTTTAAGGTATAGACGTTATTGATTATTTCTAGGGTTAATATGTAAGAGATTGGGAGTCCCTAAGTATCTAAGAGTTAAATTGCCCAAGTTCCTACAACCCAGCCCAATGAACTCCAGTTCCTTCCTGCTGCTTCAATGTTTAGTTATACAGTCCAGAACAACCTGTAATACTCATGTACACTGAACCACTGTCCTCCCACAGCATGCATTACTCTCTATATTTAACAGCATGTTTGAAGCTTAAACTGATTTGAGACTTAAGCAAGTTACAAGATGGATAATTCGTCATATCAATGAGCAATTGAACAAAAAAAAAATGGACCACTCATTTAAATCCAGTATATGGTGTTAAAAAATAGATGGTTTTCGTTAACCAAAAATATCTTTTAAGACAAAAAATAAAATACACTTAGTGATTTAAAAAATAAGTAAACGGAAATACTAGCAACTATATTCTTATCATGTACCGAGGATCCTTCTAGCTACATAACCATGCTATCCCTGTGGGATAGGTACTATTGCTACCTATGTTTCCTAGGTAAGGACACTGAAACATGTGAAAGACAGTCCACACAGTCCACTAATTAGTAAATGGTGTATTCTCATTTGTCTCCACAAGCCGGATTTAAGAGAAGGCACCACAAGCTGTATTGCATCAAGGACAAACTGATCTGGACAGCTTTTAGTTTAAAGTACCACTGAGAGATCTTGCAACATTGCTCCTTTAGAACTGATATTCTTTCAGTAAATTAAGCCCAAAATTCCTGAGGCATTCCTCCATGTAATGAATTAACTTCTTTCCTATGCATTTAGAATGATAGTAATTACATGTCTTCTTTGGAATAAATTGTGCATACAGGCACTCAGATCACTTTCTGACTCAAACAACTTCACTAAGAAAAGTTGCAGGATCTTAGAGATTAATTTATGATTCCAGTTCACTCTTTTGATTAATGAATGTCAGGTATCTTTTAGTTGCAAATGACAAAAGGCCAAAGGAAAATAAGCAAAATCACAAATCACTGGATTCAGATTGCAAGGATGAGCTTAATAATTCATCTTAGAATTAAGGTGGAAACACAGCTCAAAGATGTCACAGTCTGAGGTAAAGGACTAAACATAACTCCAAAATATCACAGTCTGAAACAAAAGACTAAATTCAAAACACATTATCCCTTCCCAACCATGTCTCATTTCCCCCTTGCCTCTGATATTTCTTATATATCCTTGGAAATGTCTACATTAAATTCCCACCATAGTGTATGAATAGGAAAGACATTTACTGTAAAATTTCAAAATGTCCACATCTTTGTAATGAATATCACTACTAATTTTGCCTTTATTTTTTACTATAAAAAATATCTTGGCCTTGTGAAAAGAATCTAGGCCTCCCTCAGAAGCAGCTGGGTATATTTTGTTGTTCACGAAGTCAAGTCATCTTTATGATGTTCCCCTCTTTTGAAATCATGACTTGAGTTCTATATAACCACAGTACTTTCTTGCAAATATGTTCCAAAGGATAATATGACTTCAATGGACCATACTTTCAATAAAATTTACTGTTAACACATGTATTCTTCTATAGACCAACAAAAGGTGCTTCACTATAGCAAGTTTAATTGACATTTATGCATGAGACTGTGGAAAAATATCAGTTGGCTCAGTCTTTTAAAACTTGAGAAATACAAGGCATGGTGGCATACGCCTATAATCCCAGCACTTGGGAGGCAGAGGTAGGAGGATTACCATGAGTTCAAGACCACCCTGAGACTACATACTGAACTCCAGGTCAGTCTGGGCTAGAATGAAACCCTACCTTGAAGAAAAAAAAAAAACTTGAGAATTATTTTACACCATATGAATCAAGAGGGTAGATGGCCAGGTATGGTGGCACACACCTTTAAACCCAGCACTTGAAAGACAGAGGTAGCAGGAGCACCATGAATTTGAGGCCACCCTTGGACTATGTAGGGAATTCCAGGTCTGCCTGGGCTAGAGCAAGACCCTACCTCAAAAAGAAAAATAGAGGGAGATTTATTAAAATCTAAACATGTGTAACTGAATGACTTTAAGATGAGTAGAAAGAAGAAAGGAAATGCTGTCAAGCCATGCACTCATAACCCTAGGAAGATGTGATTTGAACAACAAAAATAAATGAGAATAAAGTTGAAAAGGATATTTCTCTGATTCTTTCAATACTTTAATTCTGTACTAGATTACTATATTCTTCCTACTGTATGATCTAAATAATTACTAGTTTTGCTTACTTCTCTTTGGGTTATTGTCACTTGCAATGGAAATATCACTGACATCCATCAATGAAGAAGGAATTTGAAAGGCACAACAGCATTACAGAATAGGGAATAAGGATAGTACCTTTAAAAAGAGGTCATTCTCAGTTTGCAAACAATGAATTAACTTGTCTCTAATTCATTTAGAATGATAACAATGACATATTACCTTGGGCAGAAAATGTAAAGATAGGCACTTAGATCCTGATATCAAACAATTTTTACTGAGAAAAGTTGTAGGATCTTCCAAATTAATTTATAATTCTAATTCATCATTTTGATTAATGAATGTCAAGAATCATAGTTTTATCATACTCAGTGATTCTCAGATCTAGTTAAGAAAAAGGTAAACATACATCTGTATTGAAACTTATAGATATTTATAATACATGGATATTTATTTATAATTATTTAGGAACAAATAACATAGATATTTATAGTTTAAAATGGAAGCAACTCAAATGTCCATTAAGTTAATAATAAATAAGTGATATGTAGCACATGCATACAATGGAATATCCATTAGGAAAAAAACAACTAATACAGCACAAATATGAGTGGTTCTTTAAAGTATTATGTCAAGTTAAATGAGCCAGTCGCAAAAGGCTGTTTGATAGATAGGAAATTGATAAGTGGTTGACTAGATGGTGAAGGGCTTTTAACTGAAAAAACAACTACAAATGAATACCAGCTCTCTTTATGGGTTGATGGCATTAAAAAAAAAATACTTAGTCAATTTTGATCATTCTAGAATTGTATGAATGCACTCAAAAATAACTTGTAAAGTTTAGAATTAATTACATGTCAATAAACTTGTAAAAATATACTTAATTTTTTTTTTTTTTTTTTTTTTGGGAGAGAGACACAGAGTGAGAGGGAGAGGAAGACAGAAATGGGCAAGCCAGCAGCCTCTCAGCTACTGCAAACGAAATCCAGATGTGTGCGCCCCCTTGTGGTCAAGTGGCATTGAGCCCTTGCGTCACTTTGCACCTGGCTAAATGTGGGACCTGGATTGGAACCGCTGGAGATTGGAACCAGAGTTCTTAGGCTTAGGAGGCAGGCGCCTTAATGGCGAAGCCATCTCTCCAGCCCAAAAATATAATTTTGATGGTACTAGAATAATTTGTAAACTTTAGAAGAATTAATTACGCCTTAATAAAGTTATAAAAATGTTTGGTAAAATCATGAGAAAAAATAAATATAAATGATAATCTGGAAAACTCATTCAACCCCCACCATAGTCAGTAATTAATATTTTTAATGTGTAAAAGCAGTGAAATTTGAGAAGGAAAAGTAAAAAGAAAAAACTCTAGAACCAGTGAGGAAAAGCAAAATTTCAATAGAATTATGAATAGCCAGTTCAGATTTATTTCTTTTCACTTACCTTGGATGGATGGTGTTGCAGTCCAGTTTACATTGCTGGCAGAAATTACTCAACCAAGAGAAGTTTTTGGGAAAAAGGGGTTTGTTTTGGCTTACAGACTGGAAGGGAAGCTCCAGGATTTCAGGGGGAAACGATGGCATGAACAGAGGGTGGACATCACACCCTGGCCATCATAAGGTAGATAATAGCAACACGAAAGTGTGCCCAACACTGGCAAGGGGAAACTGGCTATAAAACCTATAAACCCACCCCCATCAATACACTGCCTCTAGGAAGCATTAATTCCCAAATCTACACAATCTGTGAACCTAGCATTCAGAACATCTAAGTTTATGGGAGACACACAAATCAAACCACCACAGATGGGTCCAACATCTGACTTTAGAATGGGCAGAGGCTTGTCTATTATACTGAAATCAGCTTTGAGCTTAGCTCAGGTTCCTAAAACAAGCGAAGTATGGTGGCACATGCCTGTAATCCCAGCACTTGGGAGGCAGAAGTAGGAGGATTGCTATGCATTCAAGGCCAGCCTGAGACTGCATAGTGAATTCCAGGTCAGCCTGGGCTAGAGCAAGACTATACTCCCCCCAAAATAATCTGAAAATGCCATAGATATGCATTTATTGTCCAAAAAGATACAATGGCTTCTGACGCCAATATCAGTCTTTTTTTCCTAATGCACTCTTTAAAATCATTAAATGGGGTGATTAAAAGAATTGAATTTGTGTTGCTCTATTTCCTCCATTTAATTCCAAATAATATCTATAGACATTACCATTTAATCATTTCAAAGAAAATAGCATTTGGGTTACAATTATCTATTCCAGAGCACAAGAAAACAAATAAGAAAACATTCAAAGGTTCACCTCTGATCCGATTATATTTAAGTATAAAGAAGACAAAAGTATTATGAAAAGACAATAAAAATATTAAAAAGTTCCCTGCCTTTGCATCCAGACCCCATCATACATTTGGTCTTGACCTGGATTTTCAATTCAAGGAGGTATACACCTTCCCTTCTATAGTTCTATGATGGAAGTTCCTCTTGTCAGACAAGGCTGAAATGGAGATGGAAAAATCTATTTCATTATTTTGTAGTTCTATTTTAACTCTTTCTAGTATAGTAAAGAAGGGAAATGCAAAGTCAATTTTCAGTATGAATAAAGTCCTAGCTACTTTAAGGCATTATCACTGGTACTTTTAATCAAAAGAAATAAATCAACAAATTGGTTATATTACAGGGGCTTGACCTGTTCTTTCTTTTAGACATTCAATGTATCAGGCCAAGATAAACAAATGTTTTTGATAAGGACTTTATAATTTAAACTTAATGAAGAAAACACCTTGCTTCTTAACAAGGTCATTGCCTCCCTAAGAGAGTCTTCAATACAAATATCTTGCTATTCACGCCCATAATTAATACATGCTTATTTCATTAGAGCAGGACAGAATTAAACTGATGGAAAATAAATCTCTTAATCCTAAATTCCAATAGAGTATTTTTTCCTGAAATTTTTAACAACATGCAAAACATGTCCAATAAAATGACCTTGAATTTTTATAGCTTACTTTTGCTTACTCAAGATTAAGGAATAAAAACAAAGTGTTCAATTATCATGCATGAATGGACATAAACAGGAAATTGATTTTGTTATGCAATGAGGTAACATTTTCATGTGGAATAGAAATACATTAGATAGATAAATGATGATAGATTAGATAGATAGATAGATAGATAGATAGATAGATACATAGATAGATGTTCAATAGATGATGATAAGTACGTTTGTAGGTAGATATGCTATATATATAATTTTTATGAATGTTCTAGTTTCAGTTTTACACTGTCATTTTAATTAACAAAGACTTTTCAGGGAAAAGAATAAATATTTGTATGAAAGTTTAAATCATCCTATTATCATTAGAAAATTTTTCATTAATCAATATATTATTCTATATTGTATATATAAATATATAATTTTATGAATGTTCCAATGTTCTTATGAATGTTGAGTTTTATACTTTGATTTTAATTACCAAAGACTTTTGAGGAAAAAGAATAAATATTTGTATGAAAGCTAAAATTGTTCAATTATCACTGGAACAATATTCATTAGACTCATCAACATATTCATTTCCAGCATAATTGCATATTGGGGTGAATATTTTAAATGTTTAGATTAGAAAAAGATAGATTTTTCAGTAGATACATCCATAGAGGAAAAGATTAGTAATCAAACTATGATTGACTTTTACCATGTACATCATAATCATAAATTTTCCTATATAACTTATCCTAAAATTTTACTAAAATGTATATAGTTTTTCCAGATTTGGTGTTACTTATTTTAAAGCATTGATTTATGATCACTGTGCATAACAATGACTTCATTTTCAGTTTGTAGCTGTAATAGGAAAAACAATTTTAAATACTCAATCATGCCAATCATCAATATTTTGAAGGTTTTTTTGAGAAATACTGTTTGCTTGTAAATATGAATACTTTCAGGCAGATTTAAGCATTCCTTGTAAGTGAAAGTTGATTGGAGGGATGGAATAAGTAGTGCAAAATTTTTTATATGACTTCTGAAATGGGAAACTTCAACAGATTTACTCTAATTGTGATTCTTAAAAAGGTAACACATAAGAAACTCAGAATGACTGAAAAGTGAGCATTTGATGAACCAGGAGACTCTTTCCCTATCTTAATTTGAAGTGCTTGGTAGAAAAATTGGTTTTTATTGTTATGTTATAGGAGGGGGTATTTTTTTTTTTGTTTGTTTTTTTCGAGGTAGGGTCTCACTCTGGTCCAGGCAGACCTGGAATTCACTATGTAGTCTCAGGGTGGCCTCGAACTCCCGTCGATCCTCCTACCTCTGCCTCCCGAGTGCTGGGATTAAAGGCATGTGCCACCACGCCCGGCTTAGGAGGGGGTATTTTTTAATATAAGTGAATTTGCCTAAATTTGGAATAAGATAGTCCCTTATAAAAACATGAATATAAAAGAAAATAACCATGATTTGTATCTGAAGCTTCCATAATTCACATGAAAAGCTAATAATCAACCAGAACGCCAATGCTAAACCCATGGGTAATAGTTAGGACAAAATTAGATGACAATGCATCTTCAAGAACCTCAAAGAAAAAGTGTGAAACAATTACTGAGCATTGAATAAGACAAGACCTGTGGAGTATTAGGGAGCGAGCTGTTCAGATGAAAAGCAAAGACAAGAAACAAGGAGAAATGGGCTGAGAAAAAAGGGGAAAAATATGGAGAAGTAACCTCTACCAAAAAGGGAGACTTAAAAGAAATTAAATACCAAACTCAGGGAGACTAAGCTGAACTGTCCAGGAATAATAGGCAGTCATGTGATGAAACCAAAGGGAAACACATGGAAATGGTCACAGCTGACCAGCACATAGCTGGCACTGGGAGGAGAAAAGATTTAAATTGTAGAGGCTTGGAAATGAATTGGAATGGCTAGCAACTGTATATTTCTTGAATCTGGTGTATGTTTGTGAAAAACTTAATTTGCAAATGAACATTGGGTTAGAGACATGGCACAGCATCTAAAGTCACTTGCTTGCAAAGCCTGTTGGCCTAGGTTTGAGTCCCCAAAAAAATCCAGACACACAAAAAGTAGCTCATGTGTCTAGTCTAGCGTTCCTTTGCAGCAGCAAGAGAACTTGTGTTCTCTCTCTTAAGTAAATAAATATTTTTTTTAAAAAAAATGAAGCAAAAATTCATTTTGTGTGGTTTTCTGTAAATGTTTTATTTTATAAAAAATATTTAATAATAAATTTAATTGATATGCTTTCAGATAGTTTAATAAGAAAATGAAACTTACAGACTATGAATAATAGATAATTTCTTATTTTAACTCAACTCCAAACTTGGGGAAAGTAATCAATGAAAGCCACAGTGTCAAAAGGGCTGAGGAGGATGGCTCAGTAGACAAAGTTGTAGCTACATAATGAGGGCCTGAGTTCAGATCCCCAGAGCCCATGTAAAATGCCAGGCCTCACAGTGCATGCCTATGTATGCAATTCCAGCACTGGAGAGGTGGGAACAGACAGATCTCAGGGTTGCTGGATAGCTGGCACCTAGTCAAACCAGTGAGCTCCAGGTTCAGTGAGAGATTCTATCTAGGTAAATAATATGAAGAGTGATTGAAGACGCTCCACCTTATGTCAACCTCTAGCCTAGCCATGCACGCATGCACGCGCGAGCACACACACACACACACACACACACACACACACACACACACCACAAGAACATACACTTTCAAAAAATAAAAAAAAATATATGATTTTTTTAAACTGCCATGCACAGATATGGATAGGAATAGATAAAAACCTTGTTTCCTGCTCTGAAGTGTTCTTCCCTTAACCCATGGTTCTGTCCAGTACAGATGTGCTTAGATGGACAAGGGGAGGATTTTCTTCTGAGCTAAATAGGAAGTGTCTCCATGTTTAGGAAAGCAGTACCCTGAAGGCAGTCATCCCTCAGTGAACACACTGCATACTAGGAAGCCTTTAGGATATTATAACAGTTCCAGAGCCACTGAGCTTTCCAGACACAGAGGAAATGCACGGTTGCCGTAATCTCTGCAGTCTCTGAAGCAGAACAGCACTGGTCTGTGCAGAACGACAGCTCTGCTGAGCAAGCTGGTTCCACAGGGCAGTGGGGAGAAGTTACAGGGGAAAATAAGTATCTGAGGAAACTATTAGACAATGCAAGATGGTTTAAGTCAGCAATAGTAAAGCTTTCATTCTGCTTATTTCATTAAGGCTTCATTATCCCAATAACCTTACTGAATTTGACTCTGTACTTTTCATATTAATATACAAATACTCAATTTGCATCTGCCTTCGGTGTAGATACCTGACACCCAGGAAAATGGTGTCAACTTTCTTAACACCTCCATTTTAATTCCAGGAACAGTATCTTGGAATATGAGGTCACTGGAAAATCCACCTGAGATAGAGGGCCAAGGCCTTTCTCCCACCACTCTGAGCAACCATTCTCTAACTACGCTGAGACAGCAAGGGCTTTGACCTTTTCCCAACCATCCTGACACAAAGGACCCTGTCCTTCCTCCCATCACTCTGAGACAAAGGACTGTGATCTTTCTCTAACCATCCTGTGACAGAGAGAGCTATAACCTTTCTCCCACCACTCTGAGACACAGGACCTCAATCTTTTTCTAACCATTCTGATATAGAGGACCACAACTTTTATCCCACCACTCTGAGACAGAGGACCATGACCTTTTTCCCATCATAAGTAAACTCTAAAAGGAACTGAACTTCTGTAGTAGTCCAATGACTATTACTAAATAGTAAAATAAAATTTTAATAAAATTTTAAAAAGATGTATGCGTCCTCACTAGTTCTATTTTAAAGTAAAAGAAAACTCAGGGAAACTAAAAGTAAAACAATATATTTTGCTTCATGAGCCAGTCCTGGGGGGGGGGGTCCTCCTTGTAACGTTATCAGGATGAGAATTAAATGTGATTATGATTCCTCCAGAAGACAGACATGGACCCTGCTCCTGGTGGTCTTCACCTATTCTCCTTTTCTAGAATGACAACAGGATTGTGTTAGTAATTCTAACCTAAACTCTGATTCTCATTGCCACCTGTTATGAGAGAAACTGTTCTGTAGGAATTTGAATATGGAGCAGACTCATAAATTCAAGTGTTTAATTCAGCAACAATAGCTAAGAGGTTTGTTTTTAATAAAAATGTAGCTTAAAGTAGAATAGCTATTCTTGGTTTTGTGAGGATCAAAAAACACCTTCGAGAATCTACTGAAAGTCAAGAATCTTCCACCAACAAAATGGCATGCCTTCCCTGTCCATCACTTACTTAAAATTTCAGTTATCTGGAATTATTAATGTTTTCTTTCTTGTATATTTTTGTTCTGTCTTTCCATGATTAGTGGTGGGATCTCTGTGATGGCAAACATTCAATTTGCTAGCCATGGAAATTAATTCATATTTGCAAACACTCAAGTGAAGTCTAGAGGATAATTTACATAATCTGTACCTCTCTCTCAGAGTCTCAGTGATTGACCAACCATTCTCAGAAATAACCAGAAACAACAGTATAGAAGGCATAAGAGACTTTGAAAACAATACAAAATGAGCCAAACAAAATGTGTTCTAAATTAATCTAAGTATATTAAGGCTGTTTTCCTTAACTGTAGTGAGCTTTGATCTATACTCATTTAGATAATATGCAACAATAAACGCTACCCCAGCAGGTGGTATGAAAGCAAATGTCACTTTCAGAAGACAAGTCAAAAATAGATTCTATTACCCAGAGTTAAGTATCTATTTTTCTTGAATAGATTAACAGCTGTTCCTGATGTTTTAGAAGATAAGAAAAACATACAGGAATATAAACCAACACTAATTCTGACAATAAAAGAAATCAGAGAGAAGATGAAAATGCAGATGCAAATAGCCTATCCAATGGAAGAGGGATTATTGTAGGGGAAATGATAGGTCATATTTCATAGAAACACAAAATGGCAACAAACTAGATTAATGATTCTTGTAACAAAAATAGTATGGAAGGAAGATTGAGACAGGGGATGTGCTAGTAATAAGAAAAAATAATGAAATGGCAAATCAATAATGGTATAGCATAAGAATTTTTAAAAATTTCTATGAAGCCCCTCACCACTTGTTATCAAAATGTTCTCAATAATGAGTAAAAATCAGGAAATCTGAGTTTAAATCAGGCAAAAAAAAAATCTATAAACCCGACAAAACTACTTTTAAACATGTCTCAGAATGCACAGATTAGATAAACAACATTTGATAGTCAAACATCATTAATAAGGACATGGAGTATTGTAGAGGAAAAGAGGTTAGGAAAAGGAGAGTTTGCTATTCAATTCAATAAAAATTTGTCAGGATCGACCTTGTCTTCACTGCTATACGAGGCAGGAATGATGTATCTAACGGATCCACAGCTATCACTGTGAGGAGCATAGTGCCGGGTGTAAGAGGGTCCTCAGTTACTGAGTGAAAGCATGGCTAACCAGAGCAAAAATAAGTCTGAAGAGCTGTGGGCTCTGCTCCTGAGGTGCTCACAGTACTGGCTTTGGAGCACTTCACATACAGAGATTTGTATGTGCCTAGACATTCCCATCATGGACATCTTTCAATGCAGTGAAGTTTATTTTGTAAATCACAGCTCCAAGCAGTTCTGTTTCAGCTTTACAATTTTTTAATGTGTGTACGTGTGTGGCATGAGTGTGCATGTTGGGGGAGGCATATGTGTTTGCAGTTACATGGGTATATGTGGGTGCATGGGCATGTATTCATGTGTACCTGTAAATGGAGGACAAAACACCTTGGGTGGTGATCCTCAGGAATGCCATTCACCTTTTCTAAAGATTTTTTTAAATTTTATATATTTAAGAGAGAGAGACGCAGATAGAGAAAGAGAATGGGCACACCAGGGCCTCTAGCCACTGCAAACAAGTGCTAGGCATATGCACCACCTTGTACACCTGGCTTACATGGGTACTAGAGAATCAAACCTGGGTCCTTTTGGCTTCTCAGGCAAATTCCTTAACCAGAAAGCCATCTTTCCAGCCCTCATTCACCTTTATTAAAGACAGGGTCTCTCATTAGCCTGTAGATAACCATAGACCGCATGGCCACTGAGTCCCAGGGGTCCTTCTGTCTCCTTCCCAGCACTAGGATGACAGGCCTGACATTTTTATGGGAATTCTGGGGATCCCAGGTCTTCAAGATTGTGAGACAAGTACTTTATAGACAGAACTATTTCCCTAGCCCCTGCTATTCATTCAGTTTTATGTTGACTGCACCTTTTCTATTCAAATCTCTCAAAATATGTATATTGATGCAAATTACCTAATCATGGGTGAAGAGATATTCATTGCCACAGTCCTGCTCTGGGGAGGCTGTTCCTATCACGTGACCTTAGGCTGTGTTCATATTATGGGCAGAACAAGTAGTGGGCTCAGGAAGATGCTGTCAGTGAATCTGACCTCTTCACTTATCATAGCCAAATGTCCTCATCAATGACCAGCGTTCTGAAAGTGCTTCTGCTTTGGGTGTTCAGCACATGTGCACTGACAAGGGTACTTGCTAGCCCATTGTCTCCTCAAGAAAGAGGACCACCTGGGCTGGAGAGATGGCTTAGTGGTTAAGGAGCCTGCCTGAAAAGCCTAAGAACAACCATTCGAATTTCAAGGTCCCACGTTTAGCCAGATGCAAAAGTGATGCAAACGCTCAATGTCACACCTGCCCATAAGGGGGCACACACATCTGGAGTTCGTTCACAGCAGCTGAGAGGCCGCTGGTGCACCCATTCTCTGTCTCTCTCTCTCTCTCTCTTTCTTTCTCTGTCTCTCTTAAATTAAGAAAAAGAAAGAGGACCACCTAAGTTATTCTGATACCCACCTTTTCATGATGAAAATCAATGGCTTACATCATGTCTCAAGTTAACTCCATGAGTTTAAGATGGGAGACTTCAGGGCTGGAGAGATGACTCAGTGGTCAAAGATGCTTGCTTGCAACACCTGCTGGCCTAAGTTTGATTCCCCAGTGACCCTGTGTAGCAGACAGCTTCAGGTTTGCTGAGATGAACTTCCAGACCAGGCAAAGTTATGGAGGAAGGGATATTTATTGAAGCTTACAGATGCAGAAGTTCCATAATGGCAGAAGAAGATGACCTGCTTTCACAGGACCAAACACAGAGAGAAAAGCCACAAGTCAAAAGCCACACAGCACAGCACACCTCAGGAACTCTAGTTAGGCACACTTCACATATCTTTATATTGAAATCTCAAACCCAACACCATACCTTAAGATCCGCTCAGTGACACTGTCTGCAGCCAGGTGGCTGCAGATGCAAATTACAAACTACTAAAACACTGACCATATTGGGGGTCATCTATTCAAACTACCACAGCATGTAAAGTCCAATACAAAAAGTGGTGCATGGAGTTCATTTGTCCTAGCATGTTTGAGGTCCAATATATTCATGATCTCTCTCTCTCTCTCTCATCACAGTTATGATGGTTATTGAAGTTTAGTACTTTCTAAATCAGGAAACATCTAGAGAAATAGAAATAGAGGTAATATATTTTTATTCATAGTATATCTGAAACACCTGTAGGAACATTTGGGAAGTATCTTTTTCCAAAAAAAAAAAACTGGGCTGACTTTCTCATAGCTGCTCTGAACAGCTTTGAAACCCATAGAGCGATGTGCAATCTCTAAAGAGATCAAGTTAGACAAGAATACTAATGAGAACTCTATCTCCTTGGGCTGCATCCAGCCCATATGACATTTAACAATGCCCTCTCTTCTCAGCTAGGAAGTCTCACCGGCTCTTGACTCATCAGTATCTGATCAGTATGCTTGCTCCAATCCTTTGGATCTAGGTGAATTGTAAAGGGGCCCATGAATGGATAGAAATACATAATCACCATTTCTTTTTACTTATGCCCCCAGTGTCATGTTCCTGTTATGTTAGGTTAAAGTCATGTTACACTATGTTCTACGTTCCAAATCCTATTCTGTCTGTTTTAAAGGTCAAAGAAAGAAATGTATGGAACTCAAGTTTTCATATGAAACACTTTCCAGGTGCAGAAATAGCATTAAAAAGTGAAAAATGAGACTTTTTTTTCCTGTTTTAAGGTGCATGGGTATTCTTCTGGACTGTTCCATGAGGCTGCTTTCAGAACACCACTGCCTCCTGATTGTCCCCAACACATGACGGTTTCCTGGTTCGGCTCCTGATCTTGGTTTTGTGGGAACCTGATCTTGGTTTTGTGGGAACCTGACCAAAATGACATCACAGCTAGATCATTTTTATAATTCCTTTCTTTGTCTCTGGATTCAGGACATGTGTTACACCTCAATTGATTTACTTTTGGGGGAGCACAGACAGAGCAAACACCATCTACCTCTTTTAGGTAAGTGGCTGAAGTCAATCAGATCTTATTAATATTCCAGATATGTAGCTATGTTAGTGATTCTGAAGAAAGTGACCACTGAGAATGAATTGGAGAGAGGTAACTTAGCAAGTAGCCCAAGGAGCACCCACAGCTGGGTGACCAACATCAGTCCTCGTTTTGACTGGTCAAGATATTTCTTTTCCCAATTCTCATCCACTCAAAAACTAAGTGACTGGGAGTTGTATTCTGAAATCTTTCTGTACATTTCTGAGCTTGCCTGCATTGATAATGAGTGTAGATCACACACTTTCTTCAATAGATATTATTTGTTTCAATATATTTGCTCTTTGTATATGCTGGTAACATTAAAAATAGCACTTAAATCAACACACCCTCTCACATTAATCTATAATTTATATCCCCACACAATCTTAGCTGTGTCAGCCATCTGACTCTGGGAAGAGAGGAAAACTAAAATTCTGTTTTGGTTCCAAATTTCCCATATGTAAAAATTATAGGAAAAAAATCATATAAACTTACGTTAAAGAAAGTCATAAGGGCCAGGGAAATGGTTTGGTCAATAAAATGATGCCTTACAGGACCTGAGTTCAATCCCCAGAACCCCATTTTTAAATGTCTGGCATGATGGCATAGTCTTTTCATCCCAGAACTGAGTACACAAGAGGATCCCTGCAGCTTGCTGGCCAGCCAGTCTAGCATGACTGGTGAGTTCCAGGCCAAAGAGAAAACCTGTCTCAGGAAAGTTGGGGATAGCCTCTGTGTTCCTGTGGGCCTGGAGTTCAGATGCCTGAAAATTTGTCATTTTACCAAATAGTCCCTGGTTTATGCAAATAAGTTAAGACTAAGCCACTGAAAAGACATTGGTCTGGAAGGGCCAAGAAACTTCTCCTTCCAGAAAATAATTAGAAAATAACTGATATCTTTGAGCTGTCTATGATGGACAATGTCTTCTTGTTTCATTTCTCTGGCAGAATTGACATGAGATGTCAGATCTATTAGAGAACAGCCCAAAATACAAATATATCACAAAATTATCTCAGAAACATTTTGACAAAAAGACAAAAATAGTTTTAATCTTATATTCTAATACCTTGTGTCTTTAAACATCAACTATTGTTATAAACATTTAATTTCACTTGACCTATACATAGACCAAAGTTGTTGAAAACAAATATTTTGGATTCTATATCAAAGTTCTTCCTCCATCCATCCATTCCTCCATCCTTTCTTTCTCCACTAACTGCAACTATAAAATATTGACAGAATGTTTGGAGCAATAGGAGGGCTCTGAAAATTAAAAAGAAAAATGGATTAGTGAAGAAAAATAGAATTCTAAGTAGCACTAAACCAGTAGTTTGTTACCATTCCCTTTCTAATATCCAGAAGTGTAATTCAACCCATGATAAACCTAAAAGCAGCATCAGTTTCAACAGAAGAGCATATTTGTGGAGCAGAAAACAAGTCTATTAATACTCTTGGATAGCAGGAAGACTTCCTCCTCTTATTTTTATTATTATTAATATTATTTTATTATTGCTCCATTCTCCAAGCAGTGGCAGGAGCATCAAGGACCAAAGGGACCTAAAATCTGGGAGATGATGACAATCTTCCTTTCTGATCAGAAAAACTAGGGTCTCAGAAGATGGGGATCTCCCTCTCTCTCTCTTTCTCCTCTTCTCCTGTCTTCTCTTCCCTCCCCTACATGTGCCAGCCCATAGCTCTTGTATTTTAAGTCATGTCAAATACAGACAGTACAGAAAATTGGGTCCTCCAGGGAAGCACTAGACAGACCATATGATGTTAACTCACCCATGAATAAACTGCTTTCTTCAGTAGCCTTCATCAGCTGTTAGTTCTCAAGGTGACTAAAAACCTGAAAGTGGGGAATGGTAGGAAAACGACTTAAAGCAAAATCAAGCTCACAGTTTTACATTGAAGTAAAAGTTTTCCTTGAATAAACTCTCCCTGGATTGGCACAAGCTCTTATTTAACTTTTAAAGTTCTGAAAAAATCAACTCCATTTTTTTTTTGCAAGTTGTTTTTGTTGCCTTTTGGAGGTGATAACTTTTAGATATACTTACATTGACACTTTAATATAATGTATGGAGATTATATCTTCTATAGAGAGAAAGAGAGAGGGAGAGAGAGAAAGAGAGAGACCGAGAGAATGGGTGGACCAAGGCCTCCTGTCACTGCAAATGAACTCCAGCTGACACATGTGCCTCTTTCTGTACCTGGCTTTACACGGGTACTGGGGAATGGAACCCAGGAAGGCAGGCTTTGCAAGCAAGTGCCTTTAATCATGGAGCCATCTCTCCAGCTCCCTGATGTTCTTTTTAACTCATCACTCAGACTAAAATATCTTCTAGCTTAAAATCATATATGATTATTTTTCTTCTGATGGTGATGTTTTTCTCTTTATTTTACCTAATTTACCAAAAAAAGAACACAGTGGAACACTTTTCTGACTTTGATCTTCATAAAAGATAGCAGTCAAAATTCAAATCCCCAGAACTATTTTTATCAGGTAATTCAAGAGCAGAGCTTCTGAAACATTTTCTAGTGATGACTCCTTTCCACCTGAGGAATTTTTATATGACTGGGTATTGTGTTCTATTATTCTTTTTCCACATTGCATGTATTTATGTATGTATGTATGTATGTATGTATGTATGTATGTATGTATGTATGTATAATAATGGGATACATAAGGATATGTTCATACAAGTATATAATGCAACTTTGAGCATAATCTCCCTACACTCTCTTACCCTGCCCTTTCACACCCCTCTTGTTAGTCCCCTAGACATTTTGACTTCTATTTTCAGTGATATGTACACACATGATTTTATGTATTTATATAAAACCTAGGGACCTCAGTGAGAGAAAGCATGCAGTATTTGTCTTTTCAAGACTTAATTTGCTTGATATGTTTCTCTCCTCTTACACCTAGTTCCTTCACATGACAGACCTTCATTCTTCTTTACAATTGGGAGGGGTGGAATCCCACTGTGTATATATACCACATCTTCTTTATTCATTCCTCTGTTAGCATACTCCTAGGTTTGTAGTATAACCTAGCTACTATGAATAGTACTGTAATAGACATTGATGTACAGATATCTCTCTGATCTATTACCTTGGAGTCCTTTGGGTAAATACTGCAGATTGGTAAAGCTGAGTTATATGGCAGATACATTTTTTAGGTATTTTTAAAATATTTATTATTTACAAATGCAGAGACAAAAACAGAAAGGGAGAGAGACAGAATGGGCATGCCAAGGCCTCTTGCCACTGCAAATGAACACCAGACACTTATATCACATTTTGTGTGAGACTTATGTGGGTGGCTTAGGAATTGAACCCAGGCTTATAGGCTTTGCAACTGTATACCCAAACAAAAGGGCTAGAACTACCAGAGCACAAGCATTCATTGCTGTCTGCTTCCTCTCTACACACTGAGCTACCTCAAGCTCCTGCCACCATGCATTCCCAGCAAGAATGCACTGTAACCTTGAACTGTCAGCTGAAATAAACCCTTCCTCCCTTAAGTTACTTCTTGTCAGGTATTTGGTCATAGCAATGAGAAAGTAGCTAGTGCATACACAGTTGCCTTGATTCTGAGCCAAGGTATTTCAAGCCAAGTTCCCTGACACTGTGTGTGTGAAGGTGTGCACCATACAATGTACACATGAGGAGTGTTCAGAATCACAGCCCCCATAAATCCTAGTGTGCGACATGGGTTCAGTGCTAACACAAACACTTCAGATGCACTATGCAATTGATTATTTTTAAATAAATATATTTGCCCATGTATAGATGTGGAAGGGCATGCCAAAGCTCTTGCTGCTGCAAACAAATACCCACCACGTTTTGTGTCCAACCAGCATGGGTGGCTAGTGAACTGAATCCATGCTGCCAGGCTTTGCCAGCAAATGTCTTTAAATGCTGAGCCATCTCAGCCTCTGCACTGGATTTTGAATTAATTTTTCAGTCATCACATGTTCCAAACCTTTTACTGTGGCCACATTTTCTATAGCCCCCACATTTAGTTATACAACCCCATATCCTTGCAGCCCACAGCATTACCTAGAGCCCACCACTCTCTTCTTCACTGAAGGTGCTTGCTCACAACAGACTCCCAATGTAATGAACACACACATTTAGTCACTACCTCTCCATGGCTCTTTTACTTTAGTTCCTTCTATTCAAAGACTGGCTGCTTTGCCCCATGCTACTTTTGACATGCTGTTGCTACTTATTTCAATGCTGACATCTGATTGTGTCTGTGGATGGAACAAATTTCCCTACTCAGTAAACATAAGTAATAACACCAGTTAACACACAATGTTGTAGCAGGGAAAACTGAGCTCTATGGTTGACTTACATCCTGTATGAAACGGCCTATTTCATGGTTACTTAAATTTGGAGATTATGGTTATCAACCTCAGATTTTCCATAATTTTTTGTTTAAATTTAAAATAATCCCTTTCATGTGTCCTGTGTCAATATTAATGACCAATCATAGAATATATCTGATTTCAGTTTACTAAAAACAAAATGAAGATTTTTTTTATGACTTTGCCCTTTTGAAAGCTAACATGAACAAAAACATATATCCTACTTGGTTTTGAATTGCAAAAGAAGAAAACTTCATTTCCTATGTTCAGTTTCTTTAAAAAATGATTATTGTGGGAGTAGTCACTGATATACTCTTGTCTTGATGAATATAAACTAACAATAATTAACCTGGGCAGGAGATTTATCTCTCCATTCAGAAAATATAATTTTGTAATATACAATAAAGCACAAATCCTCCATTATCTAGAGTTGTCTATTTCTCTATTTGCGCAGAAGCCCACAAGTATTAATTTTAAATGCTGGTGTGAATTACTAGAATGTTCTTAGGTACACTTTCCTATACTGTATCAACTTGTTTCCTTTCTACCTTCCAGATTTCAACATTTACTAATGCCTCTCAGGTGCTTAAAAAATACAAAGAGAATTTTTCTGTATTCCTTACATGAGGGGAAAGAGTAAGAAAAGAAGCAAACCCATATGACATAACACTTGGACTGATCTTCCAGTGTAAAAATCAGCTACTAGCCCCAGATTTGCCCTATACAATACCAGTTCTGTTTCATAAGAATCAGCACTGTTTATTTCTCCAGAGAAATATGCTCCACATTGAAAGCATGAAAAAATAAACTCTGGGCTTAGTTAAACAAATCATTTTAGGGTATCATATAAATCTCCAAATCCTACGCAATTCTAGTCTTAATTTTTAGAAGAGTGGAACAAGATCATTTTAAGTTGACCTGGTTTTACTAAAGTCACTAAGCAATGTAATTAAACTATTTCTGTCTCACACTGAAGAAATAATTAAATTGGTAGATATACCCTTAAGCAAAAAGATATGTGTTAAACCACCCTGGTTTCTCAGGCTATTTTTAGCACAGCAGACAATGGTGGAAGTAAATAAACCCCAGTAGGTGGCCAAAGCTCATTGAGAAGAAATATCCTTTCTTACTAACTTTGTTTAATATTATTTTGTGGTGCTGGGAATTGAGTTCAGTACCAAGCGTATGCTAGGCCAGCACTCTACACTGAGCTAAGTCACCAGCTCTCTTACTACCTTTATTATGTATCATTTTCCTAGTAATCAAACATGTGGCCTCCCACACAGTCACTGAGTTCTGATGCCTTTTTCTCTTCAAGCTTTCTTTTTACATCTATTTCATTCACTACAATTGATATGCCATCTAAATTCTTTATCTTCACAATCTCATTGTTTTATATAAAATGTTTATATTATTAAATATAAAAGTATATTGTTAAAGGTTGAAAATATTTCACTCTAAAATGCTAACAGTGATTAGCTGAGAAGTAAATCAAATTCCCTTATAGCACATACATGCACTTACTTCAATATGGCTAATGTTTATTGGCCATTTTAATAACTAGTGTACACTGCCCTGCCCTGGGCAGGTGTGTGTGATGCTAGGTGATCAAAACACACACAGGAACTAATACAGGAACTAAAGCTTAGTCAAATGATTGCACATAAAATTCAATGAGTGTTAGGGAAGATTTTTTTTTTTTTTTTTTTTATTTTTTTTATTTTTGGAGAGAGACACAGAGAGAGATAGAGAGGGAGAGGGAGACAGAGATGGGCGCCAGCAGTGTCTCAGCTGCTGTGAACGAAATCCAGGTGCGTGTGCCCCCTTGTGTTCAAGTGCAGCATTGCGCCCTTGCCTCACTTTGCATCTGGCTAAACGTGGGACCTGGAGATTGGAACCGGGTTCTTAGGCTTAGCAGGCAGGCGCCTTAACCGCTAAGCCATCTCTCCAGCCCGACAGTGCAATTTTTTTTTTAATTATTTTTTTATTGACTTTTAATCTTACATACCAAAAAAAAACCCCACCTGATATTTCCCTCCCCTCCCCCTTTCCACTTTAGAACTCCCGTCTCCATCATATCCCCTCCCTCTCTCCATTAGTCTCTTTCCTAATTTGATGACATCATCTTTCTCTTCTATTTTGAGGGTCTTGCAAAGGTATTGCTAGGTACCACAAGATCATGGATATCGAGGCCAATTTCTGTCTGGGCAGCTGCATTGTAAGAGGTCATATCCTTCCTTTGGCTCTTCCATTCTATCCGCCCCCTCTTCCGCAATGGTCGAGTGTTAGGGAAGATTTTTAGTGGAAATAGGAGCCTAGTCAGGAAGGCTGTTCTAAGGAGGTGATGGTTGAACTGAGAGCTCAAAGGGGCAAAAAGGAAGAATTTTCTAGTATGAGCAGTCCCACACCATTTAACAAAGTCCCCTTCCTCAACTTCACTGGAGCTATAAAGCAATGATCATTTGTCTAGGACATGCCTCACTGGCAGAAATAGTAGTTCATTCATCATCTTTTCTCCAGTCATTAGTCAAGTCCTGCTCTCAAGAAGGTAAAGTAGAAATCATGTGCCCAGCGTTCTTAGGCTTAGGGGCAGGCCCTTAACCACTAAGCCATCTCTCCAGCCCAGAAGTAGCATTCTTAACATATCTATGTATCAAAAATAATATACATATTGTCTCCAATCTCTACCTTAATTCCAATGGTATTTCATATTCAAGTACAAGGAGACAACATATGATCAATGAGGTCTTGAAAAAGAAAATAAAATAATAAAGCAGACACCACACTTTGTGATTTCAAATTATATTACAGTTACAAAGCTAGAATATTCAAAAGTGTAACTCAGATTATATACATATACATATATATATATATATATATATATATATATATATATAATTTCAGATATATAGTTACATATTATGAAATAGGAGAGATGTCACAAATTTAAACTCACACATATACACAGTGAACTCACTTCATTTTTAAAAGGGTGCCAAGAATGACACAGTATTGAAAAGATAGTCACTTCAATAAATGGTATTGGAAAAATTAAATAACTGCATGCAAAAGAATGAACTGAGTTCTTATACCATATCCAAAAAGAGAAACTCAAAATAGATTAAGGGTTGAAACAGAGGATCTAGGACTATAAATCTACCAGAAGAAATGGGAAAGCTTTGAGACATTGGCCTTGACAACAATTACTTGGATATTTGAATATTGTTGACAACAAAAGCAAAAATTAACAAGAGTGGATACAGCAATTTGAAAAGTTTCTGTGACAACTTCTCCACCAAGGCTCTCCGTCTCAAAGACTCAACTTTCCCAAATGACCACCTGCTAATAAGTATTCAAAACACATGAGTCTATGGGGGACATTTTATGAATGGACATTTCCATTCATGAAGATATTCTATAATGCATTTTAAAAGAGAAGGTTAACAACACAAAAGGTAGTTGCCATTAAGAGAAATTATGACTAAGAACAAACAAGTTCTTAGTCTATTAATTTCCTATTATAACATAAAAATATATAAATATTTGCATTTGAGGTTAAAAACTATGAGAAAATAGGGCCAGAGAGATGGCTTAGTGGTTAAGTACTTGCCTGTGAAGCCTGAGGACCCTGGTTTGAAGCTCAATTCCCCAGGACCCACGTAAGCCAGATGCACAAGGTGGCACATGTATCTGGAGTTCATTTGCAGTGGCTGGAGGCCCTGGTGTGCTCATTCTCTCTCTCTCTGTCTGTTGCTTGCAAATGAATAAAAATGAACAAAAACTATGAGAAAATAATGCCATTCTTATCTTTTGAAGAATGATCAATATCATTTGAAAATAGTATAGTTAACAGGACTTATGACTAGTGGTACTATTGTTCCAAAAATATATGGAATAATAGGAAATTGTTCTACTTGTCAGAAGGTTACATGTCACCCGTTGAAAAACTTTGTTACTGATCTTTCTCAAAATCTTTACTTAAGTGAATCTGGTAGTTTCATCCCTAAGAAGGTCATTCAAAGCTGGAGGAATTATTAATCTACACTAGAAGAACAAAAACAAAAATCTTAAAACACATTTCACTATACAGAGATAATAATCCCCAATGTATAAAACTAACCAAGTTCTCCTATGAGAACAAACAGGTCATCGATTTTCTTCATGGTGACCAGATGATACCTGGATTGTCAAAAGCCATATGGAACTTTTGTTCAAGAAGTTTTCATTGGCAATAGTTGGGTTGAATTGGATGTAAGTAGTAGAACACTGTGTCTGAAGCTCTGTCCTTACCTGTGTGATTACCATGGGCCATCATAGCTGGTTCCAATGAGGGCAAAGTGCTCATGGTCTATCGAGACACTGGGACACAGGTGCTACCTCCCATAATTGTAATGCTTCCAAGCCAAAACTTCCCTGCTCTGAGCAAACATTCCTGAGTCAAAAAAAAAAAAAAAAAAAAAAAAAAAAAAAAAAAAAAAAAAGAAAGGCTTTCTAAAAAGTATATGTAAGGCTCTGTTATAGGCACATCTCACTGTGACAAGAAAAGAATTAAGCATAAATTTATGAAAGAAAATGCCCTGAGAAAAGAGAAGGGGGAATATCTTTGATATTTTTAAAAAATTATTTTTCTAATTTTTTCTTTTTTAACTTTTGTATTTTGAGAGAGAGAGAGAGAGGGAGAGACAGAAAGAGAGAGAAAATGGGTGTGCCAGGGTGTTCAGTCTGCTGTGAATGAACTCCCAACACTTGTGCCCCCTTGTGCACATGTATGACATTGTGCGCTTGCATCACTGTGCATCTGGCTATGTGGGACCTGAAGATCTCAACATGAGTCCTTAGGCTTCACAGGCAAGTGCCTTAACCACTAAGCAATCTGTCCAGCCCATCTTTGATCTTTTTAACTGGAAAAATTAAGCTTGAAATTTTATTGTCTTTTCAGTTGATAGGAAATATTCATAAATATTCCTTTTTTATACAATTTCTCCATTTTGTCCTATTTTTTATTTTATAGGAGAAAGTTGTTCATCACTCTCTCTCATATTCTTTCAAGTCTTTTCAACCAAAAAATGAGTCTAAAAGAAGACAGGAGTATTGGGGCATAATACCCAACTTTAAAGCAGTAATGCCTGACTTCATCCTATTTTGCTAAAAAAAAAAAAAAAAAAAAAAAGAGTTCCTCTGGCCTCCATGGGTTTTATGCTTTAGGGATTTTTGCATGTGCTGGTGGCTTAGGCAGAGGCCACTATAAAAGCTATGGTATTCAATGTACTTGTGAACATGCTTGCTTGATGCCATTGTCCTATTCTCACATTCAGCCATACATAAGCAAGAAAAAGGGTAATGAATGAAGATGCAGCCCCTCCTGTGAGGTCAGGAGCAGTCGGAGATCATGGGCAAGTCTGCTGAAAACTACAGGTTAAATTTCTTCATGAAAAGGCTTTAAGTTCAATTCCGGTTTTGTACTACATTGTTCCAAGCTAGCCCAGTGAAAACAAACAAATGAAAAATTTTTAAATATTTTATTTATTCATTTAAGAGAGAAAGAGACTTAGAGAAAGAGAGAGAGAGAGATAGAAGGAGAATGGGCACAATGGGGCCTCTAGCCATTGCACAAAAACTCCAGACACATGTGCCAAAAGAAAATCTGCAAAGATTGAGTAAACCACACAATAACCTAGAATAGCATTGTGATAAGCCATATAATGACATCATTTCTCTATATCTCAAACAGTTTTTCAAATAACTTCTATTTTCTAGCTCAACGTAAAGAATAAAATTGCAGGGATACAGTTGGGAGGCTTCTCTTCATTAAGGATTGTGTTAGGATGTCTCTGAAATGTGATTACTAACCCTTATGCTAGCATTGTGCAGGGACGAAGCAATTCCACTTTGAGGAACATGAATAATGGGGTCAAAGTACAGACTGAAATTGTAGATATGTAGAGGTCAAATCCCGCATTCTCTCTGCATTATTTCCCATGCTAATTACTGCCAGACAATTGTTCTTTAGGTGAAAACTAACACACAATGGAATGAATTTAGGTGTACTCATTCAAATATATAAATGGAATGCCATGTCATTTCTCTACCAGAAAAACATGCACACATCAGATTAAAGTCCTTTTCATATTTGCTTTAATCAATTTTGTGTGTATAAAATCTATTCCTGTGGAAATCATTCAACATAATTTTCCTCTAGGAGGCCAGGCTCCAAGTGTTTGGGTTCATACAAGCAGCCTTTTGCTGATTAACTCTGTTTTTCTTTGTATAATGAATTAAATGGCAATACTTCTATTGTTGACGTCTTTTCATTTTCACCTACCTCTATCACTTGGAAACCTTTACAACAAGTTATACTGGGCCTTGCTTCACATGACTAAAATCAGCTGTGGCGGTAGGTTGTAAGCAACAAATGCTTTAAAAACTCCCTGACTTTCTCTATTGGGAAGCCAAGTTTGAAAGTTATTAGGTGACATAAATAAACAGATGTGTGATAGATGAGGCTCTCTCTTAGCAATAAGATTTGTAATTCTATGGATAACCCAGCTATACTTCATACTATTTCTTTTATCAAGATAAATTTATGGAGTGCTGATTATAAAACAAGCAGTGTCCCAAACAGGGAAGACACGTGATAAACTTGCCCTGCTCCCAGGATAACTTACAGAGCAGAGAAGCCTGTGGTTTCTATTAGTATAGTGCATAGAGCCTATGAGTGTACATTTTTCACTGATATACATCTAGTGGGATGCTAGAGGTCATTATACCTAGATTTCCACTTTATATAATTGCTTTGTTGCCAAAAGAAGGGATGGATTCCTTCTTTGTATATTGATTTTTGGACTAAATTAAACTATCGACTTTCTTCTGCATTTTCATCAGCAATCGATATACATCATTTATCCATAATAATATGAAAAGTTCGTGCCAAAACAGTTCCTGCCCTGGCGTGTATTTAGAGGTCACATAATCCAGTTTTCCCACCAGTGAATAGATTGGCAATGGGGCTTACCGTGGTCATTCTATGACTCATGATTATGACTGACAGAGCTCAGGTGCTTTGATTTTACTCTGTGATGAGCCTCTTGTTTAGAGTCTTTGTTTCCCTACAAGGACCTTCAGGGAGGTAACATAGCTTCTATTCAATGTAAGAAGATGGGAAGTGGTGAGCTATGCTTGATGATAGCAACCGTGATATTGCTTGCTGGACTAACAATCAACATATTTCAACATTGCTAGAAAAAGTCACTTCTTTGTAGAAATTCATTTGACTTGGAACTTAAAATAGAATAGAGTTTTAAATCAAAGAAGAAATATTAATGATAATTATATTACTCATTGTTTTTGTTCTGCACTGTATTTTTAGCTCACTAAATTGGTGGTAAAAATTCTACTTCTTTTATGCAAAGAAAGGTACAAAGGGACTAATTGTTATTCATAGCCAGAAAAAAATAGTGTTATAAATGTGTACATCATCTTTTATATGATGCCTTGAATTTTACAGTCATCCTCTTATTGCAAGAGTTTAAGAGATAGAGAGAGGATTTCATTTGATGGGTTTTATTGTTTTCATGTTAATTTCGTTTTTTGTTTTGCTTCTTTTGTTTAGCACTTACCTTTTCCTCCAAAACAACAAGATGCTGTGGTGGTTGATAACTCTACAGAGATGCATGATTTGAGTAGGAATGTAAATTAACTCTTGCCAACTTTAGTCATTCATGTGAAAGATGTAGAACAAGCAAGGAAGGCTAAAAGGAAACTGAAAATAGAGGAAGAAAACAAATTTAAGCAAACTTAGTATTGATCATACTGACAATATCAAGTCATGTGTGATCTCCCATTTGAGGGCAGTAGATACTTGGCAGTGTGACGGGTCCTTAACTCCTGAGAAAAGTAACAGGAGTAGGAGATCTCTGACCTTTAATGCCGTTCCCCACTGTAACAGGCCACAAAATCTAGGGTGGCCACTAAAGACCCTCAAGTGATACATAACTTTTTCTACATCTGGAAAATCAGGAAGACAAGAACCTAAACAAATAGCTTTGCTAAGTACCTCCCTTGGTTTATCACATTCAATTATATCCACCTTTTTAAAAAAATTATTTATTTATTTATTTATATTATTCTAATTTTACATTCAGAATGGTGACTCCATTATCCTTCTCCCTGTCCTCCCTTCTTCCAAAGGGACCCTCATCAATGTGGAATGTGGGTCACTTTTTAAATATAATCATTCTTTTATATTACAGGCCAACCTTTATAAAAAAAAAAACAACAACAAAAAAAAAAAACACTTAGTTTTCCAAAGTTTGGAGGTCTTAATTTATAAATCTTTTCATGTCACATAAACCTTTATTAAATGAGTGTATTTGCTTTTCTCTAGTTAATCTTTCACTCCATGGGTGTGTCAGGAACTGGCAGCTCTAGGGGAATCAATGGACATGGCGAACCTGGACAAAAGAAGGCACGCAGAGTAGACGTTAGCAGACTCCAGTTGCAATGCAAAGCCGGTCAAAGCTGAGCTCTTTATTCCAGTCATGGGGTGTTTATATAGGGAGTGTGAATGCAGGTACACTCCATACAGTGATCTCATCTGTATAAGAGGTGTGGAATCGTAGTTATATAATAGGCTTTTGCTATTTTGTATGCTTGGCCAGAAGTCAAACCTGTTAAAGGTATATACCCCTACACCTACAGGGTACCAGTCATTAATCTGCTAATATGTAAGGAAAGAAATTTCACTATAATATGAGGCACTAAGAGTAGACATCTCTATACAGATTCTTTGCTTTTAAGGGACAGGACATAAATGGAGCATAAATTGCATGGAAAACATAGTATTCAGGCTGGGGAGATGGCCTGCAAAGCCCACCAGCACACCTAAAGCCAGATGCACAAAGTGGTACATGCATCTGGAGTTCGTTTTCAGTGGCAAAAGACTCAGATGCTGCTTCCATTACTCACTCTTAATTTCTCTCTCTCTCTCTCTCTCTTTCTATCTCTGTCTCCTTGCAAATAAACTAATAAAAATATTTCTTAAAAAAAGTATCTATAAAGGTTGTGTTTGTTTTGCTCAAAAGGATTAAAACTAGTAGCCTGCTTATATTCTGATAAATGTGATTGAAGAGAGGCTAACAGGGAGATTTTCTGGAATGGTACCTCAATTGGATGAGAAAAGTCACAGGATTTAGATATGAACAAGTACAGTAACCTGCGTGACTGTGGAATGCAGCATATGTAAATGCAGGTTGTGGCAGGCAGGTGAGGGGCAGTGGGAATATGAACAGGTTTTCTACTCTGGTTGTTTCAATTTTCTTGTCCAAAAAAGCAAGAAGGAAAGTCATCTCTGAGGAGGCAGCATGGGAACAAGTCTCAGAAGTTATAGGAAGAAGGAAAGGTTGTGACAAATCTACTAGGGAACTATGTTACTGTTAGGCACTGAAGCATACCCTTGAAAGGTCACATTCGTGAATTTAAAAAGCATTCGTGAGCCAGTTTTACATTATCCATCAACCTTCATTTACACAGGTGCAGAAACAGAGTGGAGGCTTCAACCACGGCTATGGCTTTTGCTAAGATAGTACAAAGGTGTAATGGCCAGGGAGGGGGACGTTCAAGGTGTTAAGAGTGTAGATAAAGTAGTAAACATAGTAATGTGACTTGAACATCATGCTGGGCAATATGAAAAGTCAGAATATCACAGTGAGAAGCATTAAGGAGATAGCCAGATCAAAGGATTGGCACTTTTATGTCATTTTAGTACTGATAATATGGGAATTTTTGAGTGAACTACACAGGGAAGAGGTACAAGAGAGTAGGCTGCAAGAAATGGAACAATAGGGAATCTGCAGTTATTGACTTTGACAATGTGTGAGCCTTAATACGGATTAACAAAGGATGGGAAACAAGATCATTTGGGTGCAGAAGAGAAAATCTACATAAGAAAGGCATATCCATACTTTCAATACAATCAAGAGTTAACACAAGAGTAGCAGCCAGGGCTGGAGAGATGGCTTAGTGGTTAAGCGCTTGCCTGTGAAGCCTAAGGACCCCAGTTCCAGGCTTGATTCCCCAAGACCCATGTAAGCCAGATGCATAAGGTGGTGCATGCATCTGGAGTTCCTTTGCAGTGGCTGGAGGTCCTGGTGCACCCATTTCCCCCCACCACTCCCCCCATTGCTCTCAAATAAATAAGTAATAAAAAAACAAACAAAAATTTAAAAAAGATTAGTAGCCAAGAAAATAACAATGACTTAAAGCTAACACCTTGGGAAAAAATGCACCTAATGACCTAGGTCAATAAATGACTGAAAAAATGAGTGGAGTATTGTAGGAATGAAGAAGAAACAAAAATAGAAAAAGCCAAGGGAACAAAAAAAATGTCATTTACTTGACCTCCCTAGGTGAGAAAGAAAAATATAGCTACACTTGAGAGGAGTATAGAAGTGTTCTCAGGACGATCCAAGCTTCTTTGAGAATAAGAAGTTTCCCTTAATAGCTTGAGGCTATTGGAGACTTTTATGGTAGACAATGAATTTCAAAGAACATATTTTATAAATTGGATAGAGTTACAGACAAGACATGGCATGTGCAGAGCATTATAGAAAATAGAAAGTTAGAAATAAAAAGTGACCTGGGATTCAAGGGCTGCCTATGAGAGCTGACAAAAGTTAGTGATTTAATAGTGACTTGGTGAATTGAGGATCCCTTTTGACAGTTTTGTGAGTGACTGTGGAGCAGATAAAGACTGAGTGGGCTTGCATTTCATCTGATGACTTCCACAGAGAAATAACAGGAGCTCTAAGGAGGCATTCACTTTCTCAATTTTCAGTAAGAGAATCAATGGGTCTGCTCACTGGTCTTTTCAGTGTGGCCAGGAATCTGGAATAGTGCAGTCGTCATGAAAATTTCAAAATATTTTTGAAACATTTTAAAATATTTTTAAATTCTTAAAAGCATTTCAATAAAAATATCCAAAAGACTAATTTTCAATATTCAGCATGTCAACTACAAGTTCCAACACTTAAAAATGTTATGAGAACAATCATATTCGTGTGGGTACACACGCTCATGTGTGTGCAGGCAAACAGGTTGACATGTGGAAGCAGGCAGACCACCTCTGGTGTCATCCTCAAGAAAGCCCTTCACCTTTTCTGAGACAGCCTTTCATTGGCCTGGAGCTCACAGATTAGGCCAGACTGGCTGGTCAGAATGTCTCTGTCTGCTCAGTTCTGTGATAAGAGACAAGGGCTTGGCTTTTACATCCATCGATCCTAGGGTGAATTGCGATCCTCATGACTGAACAATAAGCTCTGTCTAAACACCTCTCTCTCTCCGTGCCAAACTTCATGATTATTGCGATGATTTATGTTTATCAAATGGCTGTGTTGCTAAAAGTACATGGGCAAAGTTGACCCATAAGGATTCATAACTTAACAGATGTGTTTGAAAGGATTTAGTTAGCTAAGTTTGCTTTTCAAATCCCTAAGGGATTTAAACTTTATGAAATATTAGCCCTTATTAATTATGCAAGCAACATTAAATATGTAGAGGAATATTTTAATATATTTTGAGCTAAACACATGCAGTATCAAAGCAAACACAAAATGTCAAAAGCCCTTTGGCTGTTTAAGATTTCAACAGTATGGCTCAGCCAATGCTGGCACTTCTGCCTGCTGTGGGATCAATTCTAATACGCCTTTGAGGGCCTCTTTTCAGGATTAAAGGTCTTACACAATATTAATAATATTTTCTCTATGTGTTAGCAGTATCACTGCCAATACCACCCCTGGAGTAAAGCAATTCTTCAATAAAAGATGGAAGAAGAATGGATTACTTTTTACATAGGCCATGATGGAGCTAAGCCTCTGCTTTGAACTTCTACTTAAATAGGCAATTATTGGGGAAGGTGTCCTCACTGTGAATGGAAATGCCAACAGCTAGTATGCATTTGGGTCCCAAGTGTGATAAAAGCCATTCCTATGATAAAATATATAGATGAAAACAATCATTTGGATTCTGGTATTACTCAATTGAACTACAAAACTATGAACTCTTAATGAGAAATGATTATTTATTTGGGGCAGGAACCTACCATGGTGCTAATGTGGAATAGTTCTTCAAGTACAGTTTAGAGAAAGATGGGGAGAACTCTACTCAAGTTTAGAAAAGAGAACAGAAATGAGATAATTGAAGGGGGTAGTTAAAAAGAACTTCAGAACTTGAACCAACTGAATAATACAAGACTGCATCCTTTTATCGCTAATTATCAAGTTTGATTCTTGATACCCTGGCTCTGAACTGAAAACTTTTATTTTCATTGTGAAATAAAAGGTAAGCAAAGGGAAAACAGCTGAAATCACTACGAGGATACACACCCCTCAAATCTCAACCTGGTGGCATTACCTATTTCGGGTTTACATTTGGTCTGGGAGAAAAATCCCCAAAGTGAAATGTTGTGAAGTCTTTGCTTGCCCTCTTCTCCCGCTAAATTTCTATTCCCTGGCAATCACCAGCAAAGTTACTTGAAACAAACTTGATAAAATCTGGCATCCCTGTGAGTGTCAAAAGATAATTCCTTGCTTATTTTCTTGGTAATATGAGACATCTGTACAGATAGATGTATGACAGTCCCTCTCAATCACTTAGTCATGAACCTTACTAACTTTCCTAGCAGTTGTGGTAATATCTCACTGTTTGAGGAAAAGAGGGGATGTGTTAGCGGCTAAGTGATTTAGCAAACAATCTGTCACATTTCATGTTTCACAAAGCCTGAGCACATTGATGAGGGACAAGGATCTGGGGTTGTTTTTAATGCATTTGATATAAAGATTATGAGACATGAGCAGAGGATAATTTTGGGATATTTCACATTCCCTGATTTGCACTTGCTCCCTGACAAAGAAAGATGAAGCCTATTTAGAAAATCGGTCCCACGATGGCTATTATGCAAATAAGAAAAACAAGACTCACATGCACTCATTTATGTCACACACACATGCGCTCACAAATTCAGGTATCATCTGAAGTATTAAGAGTAAGGAAAAAATCAGACTTAGCTAAAAGGCAATTGCTAACCCAGACTAAGCAAATTCCAGCTCTGTCATTCACTGTGTATGTCACTCTGCACAGGTCACATAGTGCTGTGATTATTGGTTTCCTTCCCCATAACATGAAGTTTATAGTAATCCTTATCTTTATAGTAATATTTACCTTGCAGGGGCATGTGAGGATTAAAAATGTTTCAAAGGTTACTGATGGCATAATTAAAAGTTATTTAATAATTGAAAACTCACTTTACTAATTAAAAATGGCCCAAACACTGTAGGCCAGCTGACAGAAAGCTAGAAAAAGCTATGCTGCATGCAGCCCTATGGAAGAGAAAGAAGTCATCAGTGGAGATAAACAACACTGGACACTGCAAGCCTTAAGTTTGGCCAGCCAGACCAAATGAGCCAACGAGTGCAACAGTGGCATATCTGTTATGGGGGAGCCAACTGCACTCTAATTGGACTGGAAGCCTGCTTTACTGGAGGGAATACATGCCTAGTACGGAAAACCTAACCAAAAGCGTATGACCAGGACGGTCATGAGTCCTAGGGCTGTAACACCTGCCACGGTCTGGCTAAATGCATATATTATGCTCACCAAAATGCCCTGTAAGCACTTTTCTTAATATTCATACCCATATATTAATGCTACTCTCACTTTTGGTTAGAGAAGCTTCTCTTTACAGATGGTGGTGAGCACAGAATATTTCTGTAGTCCTTCCCATTGAAGGAGACAGGAGAAAGGTAGCTTCTTTCAGGCAGTTAGTGAGAGGCAGAAGCCCAAAAGGGGAACCAGGAGATGTCACCCTTGGCAGAACTGGATTTCAGATCTAATCTCTTCCACAATGACTACAGGCTTCCTGCTGCTTCCCCAGGCTAGCACACTACCTAGACGGCTAACCTCTGGGTCAACCCCCTGAGTTCACAAACCAGTCGGGTCTCTCCCCTACATACCTGAGTCTGACAACAAAAATCCATCCTAATGAACTATGAAGGCTTGTCCATGTTAACCTCTTCCTTCTCTTCCACTTTGGTGACCTGCTTGATCTGAATTTCTTTCATCTGAATAGTGAGTGCCTCACCCCTCTCCAGACTGCTGAGAGACAAGAAGAGTAGGTGGGGGCTCTCATTACCCTACTGGGTGCTTCTCTGTTTGGTGCTCACTTCTATTCTGTTTCCACAGGCCTTTTTCACTTTGTTATGATTTTCCTCTAAACTCTGGGTCTACCAAGTGTGTGATTTCTCTGAACTCTGAGACTACTATAAGTGGGATTCCTCTAAACTCTGGCTCTCCGATGTGTGTGATTCCTCTAAATTCTGGGTCCAGCATGTGTGTGATTACCCTACACTCTGGGTCTACAGTGTGTGTGACTCCCCTAAACTCTGGGTCTACCACATGTGCCATAACTGTTGTGACTTCCTTTACTACTTATTTTTCAGGCAGTTCTGTTGGGTACTTTCTCTCTTATCCTTCTTCAGCCCTGTGTCCTTCACTACTGTTATCTGAACTTTCTTCTGTATGGAGGCGCTGGGCTGGCGCTTTATGCTTTGCTCTCACACGGGTATGTGATTGTTTCTTCTAAATCTTTGGTATGGGACTCTAGGGCCTGTCTTCCATGTGTATAACTGTTTTAGCCTTTTTCTAGATACAAATTTTCCTTACATAAATCCAACAATTCATAATTTATCCTTATCAGTCTGTTGTTTTTCAATTCTTTGCTAAAAGTAGACAAGAACATGAAAGTTGAGGTTTATAAAGCCTCCCCAAACTCCAAAATCCTATATCACCATATCATGCCAGGAATTTGCTCAGAAGTCATCTATAACTTGGGGCTGGAGAGATTGCTCAGTGGTTAAGGCACTTGCCTGCAAAAGCTAACGGCCTGGATTTGATTCCCTAGTACCCACATAAAGCCCAGATGCACAAAGTGATACATGCATCTGGAGTTCATTTGCAGCAGCTAGAGGCCTTGGTGTACCCATATTCTGACCCTCACCCCATCTCTCTCTGCTTACAAGTAAATAAATAAAATATATATTTTAAGAAAACATTGAAAGACAAATAAGACATTGCTTCTACCCTTTAAAACTAACATTCAGAGACTACCCAACACAGGGAGGAATGTACATATAAGCAGTGCTGTAAATGGGCAAACTGAAAAATCTGTTCAGAGAAACTACAAATATTCCCTGCAGAACAGACATTCAGAGGATTGTTACCATGGCTCTCCTTCTGGCCCAATGTAGCAGTGTCTGGCTCTCTTTGGGTAACTCTCACTGAGGTTTGTCCTGTTTTGACTTTCTTTTCTCCCCTCAGACACACCTCATTTCTCTCCCTTTCACCCAGTATCTTAGAGTAACAGAAAGTTGATGGCAGTTTTTTACTTGCTAATTGCTGTTTATTGTAAGACACAGTAATGTATATTATGAAACTTTCATCAAGTTGCTCCTCTCCAACAATGCTAGGTACCCAACATTTCCAGGATCATTTGTCACAGCTATTTGCAGAAAAACTCCAAATACTGAATACTTCATTGATGTTGTGTCAAGAAGAAATGTCAGGGCTGGAGAGATGGCTTAGTGGTTAAGGCAATTGCCTGCAAAGCCAAAGGATCTTGGTTCAGTTCCCCAGGACCCACATAAGCCAGGTGCACAAGATGGCACATGCATCTGGAGTTTATTTGCAGTGGCTGGAGGCACTGGCATGTCCATTCTCTCCCTCTCTCTCTCTCTCTCTCTCTCTCTGTTTTTCTCTCTCTCTCACTTTCTCTCTCTTTCTCTGCCTCATTCTCTTTCTTAAATAAATAAATGAAATATTTTTTAAAAAAGAAATGTCAGTTTCCTTTCTTAATTCTTAGGTATTAGAATTATTAACTATTTACTTCACCTTAACTATTATGTAATATTATCCCAAAAGTGAAAATTAGGTATGTATAGGGCCTGGGAAGATAGCTCAGTTAGTTACCTTCCAAGCCTAAAGACCTGAGTTTGACCTCCAGAACCCATGTTTTAAAAAAAAAGCCAGCAATGAGTTCCACTCCACTGAGTGGATCTATTAGCCAAATCAAGAACAGTTGGTTACCCCCCCATGGCTGTTTGCCACTACTGCACTTGTATGAGCATTACGTCAGATGGTTTCCTGCTGGGTATCTTAGACTGCAAGTTGTTTGGACCAATGTCAGACATTTTCCCCCAGTTGCTCATGTAGCACCCTCTGGTACTAGACTCGCTAACTGTCTGGGGACTGACCTTCTTCCAGATTCTGGCCAGGTCTCTCTGTGTTTGGTCTTACACACGTATGCTGTCTTCGACAGTAGGGTCTTACCATTAACCTTTGGTGGGTCACCAAGTACTCTGACAGAAGTCTGTCTTTTTTGGGAAACCTTGTAGGTGTTTCAGATCAACAGCTCATTGTGGAAGTTAACCCCTTGCTGGCACTGGGAGTTATAAGTCTGCACCTAGGAAGGTGAGGGAGAAAAAGATATATAATGTAAAAGAGAAAGTGAGTAGAGAGAGAGAGAGAGAGAGAGAGAGAGAGAGAGAGAGAGAGAGGGAGGGAGAGAGAAGAGAAAGAGAAGCAGGACAAGATTAAAGTTGGCCTTCATCATGTTCTCTCCAGGTTCCTGTGGTTCGAGTATTCCCTCCGTAGGCCTGCTGAAGGATCACTGTTTTAGCCTGTTGTCCAGAGTAAAGGGTTTTGTATTATTTTTCCCTTTTGGGTCCCAATTTGTATCCCCCTTGTCCTCCCTCCCACCCTCTGATTCCCTCCCACCATTACCCTCCCTCCATCCCACCATCCTTCGTGTCTCGTCCTCAGAGAGTTTATTAGGTTTGGCCACATGTCACGTGGAATCCGGTTAGGGGCTCTTGCTGGAACTGGGAAATAAGTCAAAGCCATGTACAAAAAATGAGCTCAGTCTCCAAGATCTAGTGGCCACCAAAAGTAGGCTAGAAGAGAGCCAATGCATATAAAGTTCCCTCCAAAACATATATGGTTATCCCTTCTATCTAGTACTAACTTCTCTCTCCGTTGGAGAATTTGCTTATCTCTTTTCAGGTGGACAATGAACCTGAAGGGAGGATCAGCTAACCACACCTCACCAGCTGAAACCATAGAACAAACGGGGAAGGGCAAGAATACAGCGCTCAAGGCGATCACAACACCAGAAAAAGGCTGAAGGAGATAAATACAGAGAACATCCAACTCCAGTCATTAGCCAGATATCCAGAGACACAGAGGCTCCCAAAACCTCATCAAGGAAGCAGAACTAAAATGACCCCAATGTGGCTCAGGGAAACTCACGGAAGAGGGGGCGGAAAGATTGTTAGAGTCACAAGTTGGGGCATTATGCACAGAGACTGGGGCCTATCCACCAGAACTCTTGAGCAAACTTACAATGCATGATAAACATTCCCCATTGATGAGGGCCCCTTTGAAAGTGGGAGGAAGGGGAGGAGGACAATGGAACCAATACTATGAATGTAAAATCAGAATATTATAAATAAAAAATATATATTGATATAAAAAAATAAAAACTCATTATAAAAAACTAAATAACTGAGGATAAATGGAGAATAAAATTGAAAGCTAAATTTTGCCTTTTCAAAAAGTGTCAAAATAAAGAACTTATCTATTTTAAATTGGTAAAAAAAAAAAAAAAAAGAAAAAAAGAAAATGTAAAGGTGGATTAATGAAAAATAGGAAAAATTTAAAAGACACTACTTTAACAATAAATAAAATATATGGAAGTGAAAAAAAAAAAAAAGCCAGATGTGGTGGAATGAGTTTTTAATCCCAACACTGGGGAAGCATACAAGATCCCTAGAGCTCTCTAGCCAGCCTGCCTATCCTACTTGGTAAATTCCAGGCCAATGAGAGTCCCTTTCTCTCTAAAAAAGGTGGATGACACCTGCGAAATGACACCCATGGTTGACCTCTAGCCTCTACATGTACACACATATATGCACACTCCTACACATGTGTATCTGTACACACACAAACATGCACACACACATGCATACACACAAGTAAATATATATATAAATTGTATTTTGTTATTTATTGGAATTAATGGACTCTTGGCTTTTATAATCTATCTAAAAATACTACTCTAAATGATAAAATAGGGTGATAAACATTGGAAAAAATATTTCTTTAATACTAATTTATAAAGTGGCTAAAAAGTAAATAAAATTTTATATCTTATTAGTATAAGTAGACTAAAATATTTTTAAATATCTCTGGTTACTTACAATCTTTTCCTTACCATCCTAAAATTGCTCCAACTATAACAGTATAATTTATAACCCTTTCTTGAATAATTATTAGTATAAGGAAGCTTATTCTTAGAATAAACTTAGAGTAAATTCAAATCTAGAAATTTATCAATGTACATTAACTCACTGAAGATTTTAAAAAGCAGCCTACCACAAACCTGAAAGAGGAATAAATATTGAGGAGAAGATGGCTGTGTTCTTTCAGTATTTATTCAATGATAAGTTATTTCCTTAAACTGCTATAGTATTAACAGTGTTCCCTGCTTTATTAATGTATTTATTCCAAGGAAAGGTCAACATCTAAAGATGTTTCTCCAACACCCCCTAAGCCATATAAAACACATAAAAAACAGCATTAACTTCTCGTAAGAGGCAGGATTGATTAACCAAACAGTTGTTTCTCATTTAATAATTCTGTGTTCTTGGACAAGATAAGTTACTCCTCTGACTCTGTTTTCTTAAATATAAATCAAGTAAATAAAGTTTCTGAAACACATCAAAGCTTTTAACAATTTCTGTAATTCTGCTAGGGATGAGCTACAATACATCAAAGTAGAGATACAATTTTGCAACACTTTTCACACATCCTAGGCATCATTTAATCAACCTTTATCTATGACTTAGACAACTTTTGGCAAAAATGGAGGAATGGTCATATGTAGGAATTATTTTATATACTTTATACTCATTTGATATACTTATCCCCACTGGATACACGTCATAGAACTGGAGGTAATGAGATTAAAAACATAAAATCTGTGTTTCTTCCTTAATTCTTCATGGGCCAGAAAGAATTGGGAAATTAAGGAGCGTTGAAGACTGTTTCCAGGAGGGGGGGGGGGACCTGTTCCCAGCTCACTGTGATGTGCACTTTCTTTTGATGGCAGAATCATTTATTCAATGTTTCTGCACATAAGCATAGTGCAATATTCACACTGTATATGAACAGGGGTTGGAGTCCTGGGAGAAAATAAACTCCATAAAGATGCAGGAAACATAGAAGCTCATAAAACCCAACTTTGGGTTTTGACCAGAAGCATTGAAAATTATAATTCAAAAGAATTGAAAACATGGACTCAGAGAACAGTAAATTATGAAATATGAGGTTTATTTTAGGGATAGTTAGGAGGCAAAGCAAAGCAGGAAAGTTCAGGCTGAAAGAAATTCTCCACAACAGGAGGAGGGAGGCTGACCAAGAGAATCTCTCTCACACAGGGAAGGAGAGAAAAACTGGGGAGGCTCAGGGGCCTAAGAGTCAGAGGAGCCAAGTAAGGAGCCAAAAACCAATAAGCTTATACATGTTTCAGGTCCATTTATATGAATTAAACATCCAATTAAAATGAGCCTCATGTTCAGACTCAGACATGTAAGGGAGGTTGGTGAATTCAAGAGGCCGACTCAGGAAGTAGCCAGCCCACACGTGTGCTAAGCTCTGCAAGAGATGAGGAAGAAGCAGGAAGCTATCACTGGAGTTGCTGCTTATAGCCATCTTGGAAGATGAAACACAGGTTCTAGACTTTCCAGAGCAGGGAAGAAGGGAGCATCCATGTTTCTATGTGCCAGTCCATAGAAAACCTAACTACCAATCAGGTTAAAAAAAAAAAAAAAAAGCTATCTTGCTCCTCATCTGTATCATTACTTTCTTAATTATTTGAATGGAAGTTCTCTTACCAGACCCAAGGCAGTTGAATTGTGAAAATATGTACATATTACTTTTACACATATTACAAACATTACACATATGTAAGTCAGTATCATTAAATATGCTAATTTCAAAGAAATAGATAACTCGTTAAAACACAGTAGAGAATCTAGAAATAGAATCCAATGTGCATATCAATGTAACAAATGACACACCAGGCATTTTTAAGATATTCAATAGGCCATCTAGGCATATTCCTGTGGAATAAATACATGTTGGCCATTTTACCTGTAGAAGAGTTTTCAGCTTTAAGGAACAAAAAAAAGTCATGCTGTTAGTGCAAACACAGGATGGTTTGTATTTTCACATACGTCTACTGCTGTATAATTTGGCTCTTGCCAGCTGCCAAGGATACAGCCCTTCCTACCCATCTGTCTGCTCCATCATCCTTAGTGTGTAGCTTTCATTCACATCATAGGAAAACAGCTGCTTAACTAGGGGTCCCACTATCCATATCACAATCATAAAGAATGGGAAAGCACTATGAGTGGAGCAGAGATGATAGAGGTTTCCTTTTTAAAAAACTGGCTTATTCGTGTTAAGTTAGATCCAACTAGAGTCACGTGGCCTTCAAATGAAGAACCCGAGATACCAAGCATAACTGTCTACTTTTTAATGTTTTGAATATTTATTTATTTAAGAGACATGCAGGCAGACAGAGAGAAAGAGAGAGAGAGTGAAAAGGATGGGCACATCAGGGCCTCTTGCCACTGCAAACAAACTCCAGACACACGCACCACACTGTGAATATAGCTTTACTTGGGTGCTAGGGAATTCAATATGGCCAGCAGGCTTTTTATGCAAGTGCCTTTAGCCAGTGGGCAATGTCCCTAGCCCTAGCTTCTATTTTTGATAGCATGAAAATATCAAGAAAATGTGGTTAGATTATAGACCAATCCTCAATATTTTCTACACAAGAAAAATAAACTCTGGTTGCATTTGAGAATTAAATACAAATAAGTGCAAATTAAAAGGTTATAAAATATTAGAGATTTCATATCTATCAAGGAGTGAGTGAAGCTTTCTTAAACAATATTGGAAAATCATGTAGAATGAAGGAGAACTTGTACTTAGCAATGCAGTTTTAAGTTAAAATAAAAAAAAATCCAAGTCACCAAACAAAAAATTCAGGAAATATCTGTTATAAAGATTACAAACATATACACATTCATACACGTGCATGCACACACACACACTTTGTCACAAAGACTACCCTTACAAATTTATGTGAGAAATAAAAATCCCAAATGAGTAAATGGACAGAAGATATTGTTTGAATAATGCATAGAACAGTAATTTGAAAGACAGAAATAATATATAAGATGCTCAATTTCCATAGTCATCAGCAAAAATACAGATTAAATAAACAACATAATATTACAAGAGAGAAATGTACCTTCTATACAAAACCTTTGAGAGAAGATGGTCTTGTTCCTAGTGGTAGTAGAAATGTCAAGTTTTATAGCCTTCACAAAAGCAATCTGACAGCATCTTTGAAATCTAAAGTGAATACACCCTTGACCTTAGGAAGAGCTTCCCTGAGAATCTACCCATAAAAGTAAAAGGGTTTGAACATTAAGATGTAATGACAAGTATAGTAGCAGCAATATTTTTGTAGTGGCAAAATAAAGGGGAGAAAAGTTTGGCATCAATCAAAAAGACAGTTAGATGGATGATCTTCATATTCTGGAATAATATGTATCCCACTGTGAAAAATATATTAAAATTTTACCAATTGACATGAAATGTTTCCATGACTTTTTCCATTGAGAATAATAACATTCTATGGAAAATGCTGTTCATCAGATTTTGAACAACAATAAATAATACCTATGTATATTTGTAGATAGATAATGGATGGACAGATTGATAATATGAATTCTTGTGATTGCATGCACATGTTTATATATCATTATGTTAACATAGAAAAAGCTGAAAAGACTATGCTGAACTATGAACATACATTGCAGAGTTAACAGTGACCCAGTTGGAGAGTAAGAGGAGATGGGAGATGGGTAAAAGAGAAGGGAAAAATTTGTGCTAATAAAAACAAAATAACAGGGGCTAGAGAGATTGCTTAGTGATTAAGGCATATGTCTTCAAGGCGTAAGGACCCCGGTTTGATTCTCCAGATCCCACATAAGCCAGATGCACAAGGGGGCACACGCGTCTGGAGTTCATTTGCAGTGGCTAGAGGCCCTGGAGCACCCATTCTCACGTTCCCTCTCTCTGCCTCTAATAAATAAATAAATAAATAAATAAAAATAAATCTTTTAAAAACAACAAAATAACAGCACTTATGCAAAATTATTTTTGCCCATGCAAATATTTATGAATATATTTAAAGTTAAAATGGCCACTTCAGTGATCATGCCTGAAATAATATGTGCCATTGTGGTCAAACATTAAACACTTTTTTTTTCCATAGGAAAGGGACACGAAAAAGCATCTTAAGTCATCAGAGAATGTAGAAGAATCAGTTTGGGAAGCCTAAGAAAAAATACAATAAAAATTAAAGTATGGTCTTCTTTTTCAACCAGCCCCAACATCACGCCCCCTCCATAAACAGATGACTTCACCACCCACTCTAGAGAAAATAGAAATCAATGAACTAAAATTCCTCAGCTGCCCACTGCTAGTCCTATAAAATGAAGCCCATCTGCCTCAACACTGTCCTCCTGCCTCCTGTTACCTGTGGTGAAGCTCTCACCCCAGGTTCCGGAATTCCATATACAGCTCCCTACCCAGAACACTCACACTCTATTTATTGTCTCTCCTTTCCTGCTCACATCTTGCAACTGCTCCCGCCTTGGGCCTTTTAAAAAATATACCTAAATATAAATCTTTACTTTAAAAGCATGTGCAAGACCCTAGGCTCAGTTCCTGGTACTAAAAAAAAAGAGAAAGAGAAAAAAAAGCTAACAAAGTGAGCATCAATCAAGGTAATGTCCCCAAACTGTATGACCGTCACTGAATTCTTCACTGCCCCCCACTTTTAAAAAAATCATCCACTTTCACTTAAGAATGTCCTTAATCAAGCAGGAAAAATTGATAGCATGAAATTATCTCCCCATTTCAGTACACCTCTTTATAATGCTTTGTTTGATTATCCTTTGAGATGAGGCATGTTGAAAAGCACTTGTGCATACTGAAGCAGGGGTTGAGTCAAGAAAAAATACTTAGGTAATTACTTCTGAAAGCAGAATAGGTTCTTTATTTCACAGAGAACCAGAATGAATGACAAACCATGGTTATTAAGATTTGAGGCAAATAAGTAGAAGCTTGGAAACTTGCATTTTCTAATAGGAGCTTGTCAGCTTCCCAACTCTTAAAGAGCCTGATGAAAAGGATGGAAGAATAACTATATAATTAAATTTGTCAACATGCTTAACTCAGAGAACAAATAATTTCTAAATGGCCAATGCTGAGGTAATAAAGTCATGTGTGAATAATGATCCAAAGGGTAAGATGCACCAATGAATGTTAATATAACAGAGCATGTAAGTTCAAAAATAGGATCTCACAGTTTATAGTGTAACAAACATTTGAGAAGGTTGGTGTATAATGCCAAATGAGAATATAATTCTCTGAAAAGGTTATATGAGCATATTCTTTTTTTTTTCCGTTAATAATCTGCACAAGACTGGTCTTGCTTCCTGCACTTCAAGCAAAACATAAGATTTTTATTCAATCTGAAAACATCATATATATATATATATATATATATATATATATATATATATATATATATATATATATATATATACACACACACACACATTACCCTGTCCTTTGTGTGATCAGATCAGGGTGAGGTACATACACACGAATGAAGGGTGAACATGACAGTCAACCAGTGTCCATGTCACTCTAGAAAATATCTTTCCTTCCTCAGTAATCACTAACTGCAAATAGATTCTCAGGGAGATGCTGAGCCTCATGAACTCTTACCACCCTACCCTTTTCTAAGACAGAATTTCACCCAACTCAAACTCAAGACAATTAGTAATCCTCCTGCCTCATCCTCCCAAATGTCAGTATGACGGGTGTGAGCCACCACATCAGGCTTCAGGGGTTTTTTTTTTAAGTTTTTTTAAATTTTTTTAATTTTTTTTTTTTTATTTGAGAGAGAGAGGGAAATGGGCAGGGAGAGACAGAGAGAGAGAGAATGGGTGTGCTAGGGCCTCCAGCCACTGCAAATGAACTCCAGATGTGTGCTACCCCTTATGCATCTGGCTAACATGAGTCCTGGGGAATCAAACCTGGGTCCTTTGGCTTTGCAGGCAAACGCCTTAACCACTAAGCTATCCCTCCAGCCCCTTCAGTTTTGATTCTTATGTGTTATCAATAGACACAACTCACATAAACAAAAGCTATCAGAAGCACATAATTTTCCAAAGACATAAAGAGTCTAGAAATCGCCAAGTTTGAGCTGCTCCCCTGCACTATTGCTATAACATCCCAATTTATCTGCCTCCGTCCAGGTTTCACAGCTTCCAATC
This sequence comes from Orientallactaga sibirica, assembly GCA_036365145.1. NCBI lineage: Eukaryota > Metazoa > Chordata > Mammalia > Rodentia > Dipodidae > Orientallactaga > Orientallactaga sibirica. Next base: position 21,035,863 of record JAEOAD010000006.1, read on the forward strand.
TATGTACAAATCCCTCCACCTTAGCTAAAACCTATTCTTAGTTTCTACATCATTGCAGCAGGGATGGATATCTTTAATGACCCTAAGCGTCTATATACCTGAGTGATCAGACAATGAGAAGGTGGTAATCCTGCTGAATTGAAAAATGATTATTTTTAAGATGATCTGATTGGGCTGGAGAGATGGCTCAGTAGTTTGCCTCCAAAGCCTAAGGACCCTGGTTCAATTCTCCAGTACCCAAATAAAGCCAGATGCACAAGATGGCACATGAATCTGGAGTTCATTTGCAGTGGCTACAGGCCCTGGTACACCCATTCTCTCCCTCTCTCTGTCTCTCTAACAAATAAATAAATATAAATATTTGAAAAGTGATGATCTGATTCCATAGGAGCTATGTCACAATTTTGCAATTTGTATGTAACAAATGACAATAAGAACAATTTTGGTTTTCAGACATGGAAATGATATCCAGAAGAGGGGAATAACCTTTCCTCACCCAATTAAAAGGCCAGTTGTGTGTCATGTGATCACTCTTGTCACGCTTCCTTTACTACTAGTAAATGTGCTTCTGTGATTTCTGTCTTTAGCTATTGAGTTGATTCCTTTACTGAAGAAGTGGAGGAAGAATGTTTTTTTCCCTATTATCCACTTTTTTTCTCTCTAAAACAGACATATTGGTTTGTTAAAACAGAATAAAAACTTCTTGAACGGGTTTATGAGTTGGATCAGTGTCATCTGCACAAGCTTGAGTACCTGAGTTCTGGTCCCTAGAACATACTTAAAAGACAGAGCTGTGGCCCCAGCTTGAATACACCAAGAAGGGAGGTGGGGACAAGAGAATTTCCCAAAAGCTCAGGATCAGCTACCTGTCTAACAGTTGAGAGCAACAGGAGACCTTGATTAAAACAAGGCAGAGCCGGGCGTGGTGGCACTTGCCTTTAATCCCAGCACTCACTGGGAGGCCGAGGTAGAGGTAGCAGGCAGAGGTAGGAGGATCTCCAGAGTTGGAGGCCACTCTAAGACTCCAGGTCAGCCTGGGGCTAGAGTGAGAGCCTACCTTGAAAAAAACAAAAACAACAACAACAAAAAAAAAAAAAAAGGCAGAAAGTGAGAACTAACAACCAGTTGTCCTCTTACCTCCACATGCTTGCCATGGCATGGGCACTGCTACATTCATGCATATGAATTAACATGTACACACGCACACCAAAATTACTGTCATTGGAATGGTTTAAAGTAATGAGAAATTACTCTCTAATGGTTCTGGAGGAAAGAAGCTTGTATTCAGGCACAATATCAAAATGAGGCTGTCCAGATGCACATGGGGGTACATGCACCTGGAGTTAGTTTGCAGTGGCTGGATGCCCATTCTCTATTTCTCTCTCTCAACTCTCTCTCTCTCTCTCTCTCTCTAATAAATAAATTAAATATTTTGAAAAAAATTGAGGCTGTTTTTAACTCTTCAGAGGATTATTTCTTGCCTTTCTTGCCATGACCACAGGGTCCGCTGAGCTATGTCCTCTGGCTGGCTGCTGATTTTGTGACAATAAAATAAATTTTACAAACCAAAGTGCTAGGTGTGGTGGCACATGCTTTGATCCCAGCACTCACTGGGAGGCCTAGGTAAAAGAATCATCACTGTGAGTTCAAGGCCAATTTGAGACTACATAGTGAATTCCAGGTCTGCCTTGATGAGAAAAAAATTGAAATCCATCCTGCAGGCACATATTATGTTGACCATATTTCTCCTCCCCATCCTATTTCTCCCGCCATCCTCCCTTTTCATGATCTTCCTCGTCCCATCCATTTTGAGGGAGCACCATTCGACACATGCACACATATTCACCTAATGTGAGCCATTTGAGAGTCATTTTTTTGTTATAATGGAAGCCAGTGAGGCTCTTAAAAGGCAAGTTATGATCTTTTCCTTCTAGGTAGGGGATAGGATGGAGAGTGGAGTTTCAAAGGGGAAAGTGGGGGAAGGGAGGGAAGTACCATGGGATATTGTCTACAATTAAGGAAGTTGTCAATAAAAAAAAAAAGGAACTAATAAAAAAAATCAACAGAAAAAGGCAAGTTAGGAGCAAGTGGAGAGTTAGGATGACAATGGAAAAAGATAAGCTGGGATGATTAATTTTGTTCATCTTGATTATGTTGAGAGATGCCTGGATGTTAGGATAGCATGTTTCTGGGTGGGTGTGTCTTTGCAGATATTTCAGGAGACACTGGAATTGTAGGATACTATGTGAGTTGGGAAAACATGTTGTAAATGTGAATGATGACATGCAATAAACTGAGGGCTTAATGGAACAAAAAGAGGAAGAAGAGGGGCGTCAATTGACACAGGTTACCTGTCTCTCCTCTCTGTCCTTCTTGCCTTCCATGAGCTCAGCATCTCAACTTCACCCACTCTTCTAACCTGATGCTCTGCGCAACTATAGACCCAGAAACAATGGAATCAGACATGAAGTGAGGCAACCCAATCCTTTCTCCATTAAGCTGCTTTGCTCAAGACTATGTCAAAGTCTTGGGGTCTCTACTTTCAAAGGTGATAATTAATAAGAATATAAAGAATTGGAGTTCATATAGTGCTTACATTCAATTATTTTTGTTTCCTTCCCCCCTCTTGATGTCTGCTGTTGCCTATTTTCTGACTGTTTTCAAATTCTGCCACTCTGCTCAGGCAGTTGACATTTCTGCCATTGTAGCCAGGGTCCCAGAATGAGTTGGGAGCAGCAGCTTGTAAACACCACACACAAAGTACTAGGTGTCAATCAATCATAAAAATCAGCAGCACACAGGAATTCCTCTCTCAGCAACACACAGAAATCCAGGCAAAGCCAGGTGTCCATATATCTTTTGGTCAGTCAGGCTACCCCACAATGGCTCCTGCTGAGTCCATACATGGACATGTACTGTGGAGTTTGAATGGGATCTTATAAATGGATGGCTCCCATAGACTCAGGAGTTTTATCAAAATTAAACTTGTAACTTGGGTCTCCAGCTACCCTGGGGTCCAGCCACAAGGTGTGTTTAGGGGAGGATCTTGTTTCTAGCCCATAGGAATAGAGGAATAGAGCTCAGGCTATTGCAGTTTATAGTGCTGGCTGTTGGTGGTTCACTGCTGGGATCTGTGAAGGAGCCAGCTTTTTTAGCCATGGACAGAACTTCCCCTGGATCTGTAAGCTTGAAATGAATCCCTTCCTTTCATAAGCAAGATCACAGAAGACACTGTGAACGTGCCTGGCATAGGTGGGCCGTGGTGATTGACATTTTGGGCTTTCAGAAACTAAAGCCTGTAGGATACTGAAATGTCCTGTGGTTTCTGGTCTGAGTGTTTATAATTCATTACTTTTTTCAAGGCCTCTTGATATCTACACTTGCCGCATTGGCTTCTCATCTGATTCTGACTGATGGTTCTCAAAGGAATTGTGCAACTTAAACTATTACCAGACAATTTTCTGTTAATAAAGTGGAAAATAGTAATTTATTAACAGCTGTGAGGCTGACAGGAAGATATCTACTCTCTGTTTGATTTATAAATATTTGTATTTAATCACATTCCATGAATATTTCTCATTCAAGGAACTATCTAAAAGATGTCTAGTTTGGTGCCACTTTAGAGACCCAGCTGGCCAAGACTACAGCCATATTTATGATATATAAATAAGCTTCTTAATTGGTTTGACCATCTGAAACACTTTTGTAAAGGAAAAAATAGTGCCTTGTCCAGCCTATGTTTGCCTGGCAACATATAGACATTTTTTTTTCTGGCCTTGGGATACATGAACCTATTTATCTTAAAGTGGCTCAGCACAAGGCTTCTGTCTGTCATTCCCCAGTAAATTACAACTCTGTGCAGCCCTGTATCCACCTGGTTTCATGGCTACTTCTTCCTTTGAAGACTTGAATTTACACATTGGAAAGGTTTTCTCTTAGTTTACAATGCCTTGACTTCTCCCATAATTATTATACATTTTGAATGTAAGAGCAGTAGGTTGGGAAGGAGGGCCACAAAATATCATCTCCTGGATAGGACATGGCTGTTACAATCAGGCTTTCACAGCAGCTGTGGATCCCTGCATAAGACTGAAACTGTCAATACTTCACCATTAATGGAGATTCCACACCTCTCACAGTAACTAATGACAGCTAACGGTTGCTGGGAGAGGGGAGTCAGGTTCGTCAGTGGTGTAGCAACGGGCAAATTGCAGATCTATGGTGAATAAGCTTCCACCCAGATCATGCATGCCACCTTGACTTAACTTAATAGGTCAAAAAGGCATGAAAGCAAAAGAATTAAAGGAGAAGAAGATAATGAGAGAGAGATGGCCTTAGGGACAGTATTTGGGTATTAAAACCAAAAATATTACGCACATGTATAGAAATGTCAAATCAAAAAATGCTTTTAAACTAAAGTTTTAAAGACACCTTTCATGTTTCATATTCCTAAGAGAAAGATAAATACATTCAAAAGACTACAAGAGGGAAAAATTATATACATATAAAATGCTGCAACAACTGTGAAGGGAATAAAGACTAAGAAAATGCTAAACACCACAAAACCATCAACACAACAATAATTATTTCCTACTCTTCAGTAATAATATAGTAATAATAGTAATTCTGAAGTTGAATGGTCTTCATTCCTCAATAAAAAAGAAACAGACTAACAAATTGGATCAGTAAACAGGATCCATCATTTTGCTGTCTTCAAAACACCCACTTTGGAGTTCAAGGCCAGCATCCATGACATAGAGAGTTAGAACTAACTTGGGAGATATAAGATTATCTCAAGAAAAGCAAATAACAGCCAGGCATGGTGGCACACACCCACCACTAGGGAGGCAGAGGTAGGAGGATTGCCATGAGTTCTATGTCACCCTGAGATTACATAATGAATTCCAGGTTAGCCTGGGCTAGAGAGAGAACTTACCATAAAACTAAATAAAAAATAAATACATAACAAAATTAAAAGAAACAAATAAAAAACTATGAAAAAACCCACCTTACCATCAAAGACAGATACTTCATTGGGGGGAAAGGACAGAGATAGATAGTCCAAGCAAATGGAACTAAAAGAAATAAGCAGATCTTCCTGCTGTAATACCTGACAAAAAGTCAGAAGAGGAAAAGAATGTCACTTCATATTAATTAAAGGAACAATCCACCAAGAGGACAATTCTAAACATATCCACAGCAAACACAGGTGCACTTACTTCATAAAATTCTATTCTAGATATAAATCTACAATAAATCCCAACACAGTCATAGTGGGTGACTTTAACACCTCACTCTCACAAACAGGACAGATCATCTGAACAAAATTAAGCAAAGAGGGCTGGAGATATGGCTTAGTGGTTAAATGCTTGCCTGTGAAGCCTAAGGATCCTGGTTCGAGGCTTGACTCTCCAGGACCCACGTAAGCCAGATGCACAGGGGGTACATGCATCTGGAATTCGTTTGCAGTGGTTCGAGGCCCTGAAATGACCATTCTCTCTCTCTCCCTCTCTCTCTTTCTCTCTGTGCCTACCTATTTCTATATTTCTTTCTCTCTCTCTCAAATAAATAAATAAATAATTTTTAAAAAAAAATAAGCAAAGAAACACTGGAGTTAAATACCACTGTAGATAGATTTCAAATAAAGACTATAAATACACATTCTTGTCACATTTACAGAACAGGTTCCTGAGATGAACTTCCAGAAGACAGTTATGGAGGAAGGGATATTATTTATTGAATACAGACATTCTTGCTCTCCACAGGGCCAAGCAGAGAGAGAAAAGCCAACCAGCAGCACACAGAGCAAAACTTTGTCTAAAATAAACCACATTTGCATATCTTTACAATGGAATCTCAAATCAATGAATTTAGAAAATGATTGCAGATGCAAAATAACTAATAAACACTGAATTCTATTGCCATAAAACTTTGTTTAAAATGCAAAAAAATAAAACTACAATGCAAAAAAAAATAAAAAGTAAAACTACAGAAAATGCACAAACTTTTGGAGATTAAACAACATATTAGGGAAGAGTGAATGAGGCACTGTGGAAATCAAAAAGTTTTTAGAACACAATGATCATGAAAACACAACATGTCCAAGCTTATGGGACAAAATAAAGGCAGCCCTAAGAGGGACATTTATAACTCTAAGGGCCTACATTGAATAAACAAAGAGATCTAAATAAATAATTTAATGATGCACCTGAAAGCCTTGGAAAAACAAGAATAAACACAACCTAAAAGTACTGGACAAAAACAAGTAATTAAATCAGGGCAGAAATCAATGAAGTAGAAATTTTAAAAAAGTTAAAACAATCAATGAAACAAAGAGTTGATTCTTTGAAACAATAAATAAGATTGACAAACCCTTAGCAAATTAACCATAATAAAGAGAAAGAAGACCCAAATCAATCAGAGATGAAAAAGAAGCCCTTATAATAGATACAATGATATTGAGGTAATCATAAAGACATACTTCAAAACCTATATCCCACAAAGCTGGAAAAACTAAAAGAAAAGAAATGAAACTTTAGATTCACGTGACCTACCAAAGTTAAACTGAGAAGAGATAAATAATTTAAACATCTATAATAAGCAATGAGATTTAAGTGGTACTAAAAAAAAATTTCCTAACCAAAAATGTCCACATCCAGATGGGTTCACTGCAGAATCCTGTCAAACCTTTATAGAAAAACTGAAGCCACTGATCCTCTAATTCCCTTATAAAGCAGGAAAGGAAGGAATGCTCCCTAAAACCTTCTATGAAGCCAGCATTACACTAATATTAAATCAGTTAGAAACACAACAACAACAACAAAAAAAAAAAACTACAGGCTAATATCCCTAACAGACAGAGACAAAAAAATTCTCAATAAAATCCTCTGGAGGTCCTAAGAAGAATATTATAGGTACACCACAGATTTGAATCTTTGCCTTGAGGCCATTTCTACTTGAGAATTTTTTTTGCTCACTAGAAAACATCTTCATCCTCTGGATTGCCTCCAAAATCTTACCAAGCTGATGATTTTATTCTGGAACCATTTAGGTTTTCTCATATTTTATGTTAGCCAGCTGAAAATATTAACATTCTACTTGGAAACTCATTTAACAATAACATGAGATCATTCTATAATATTTTGTCTTTCCTCTGTTTTACAGGGAACAATTTTATGGTTTTGCCAGTATATAAATTTTCTTAAGCCCCAAATAAAAGTATTTTACTTTCATTCAAATATTCACAAACTGCCTCCTCAAAGTCCTTCCAGTTCTTTTCTAAAAATCACTCCAAGGCCCTTTCAGCCTTTTCTATAACCTGTTCTTCAAGCCAGCTATGTGGGTAAGCTTAGCTTGTGTTACAGTAACACCCTACTATGATGGGAACCTATGATGGGAACACCTATTACTGTTATATAACATATGGAATAACACTCCAACCTCAGGCCTTTAAAGTCAAAGCAATCTTTCTTCGTGTGTGTGTGTGTGTGTGTGTGTGTGTGTGTGTTTTATTTCACAAAGCTTATCTCTGGATTCAGGTCAGGTGACATGGGCAGGTTGAATTCACATGGCTATGGGTCAGAACTGCTGGGAACTTTGGGAAGTTTCCATTTTTTTATTTTTCTTTGTTGATAAGATTGTTTATTAGACAAACATTCAAACAAGGTACATGGTTATCACTCACAGTAAGACCCTCTCACTAATTCTCTTTACTATTTTTTTAAACTTGATTTGAAAGTTGCCATACAAAGTAATGGTCTTTCTGTCCATTTCCTTTTTCGAATACAACTCTGCTCTCATTTTATCCATTTTTTTCTATTTTTCTCTCTGTCAGAATCTTTCTGTGAGAATCACCCTCTCTTCATGGTACCTCAAGGGTTTCCTGAGACCTCTAGCATGCTCTTCTAAGTCCAAGTTAGAGAATTAACTCTTCTCATCATGGTGCAGGTCTCAAGGACAAGTATTTTTTTAATGTTTTATTTATTTATTTATTTATTTATTTATTTATTTATTTATTTATTTGAGAGAGAGCGAGACAGAGAATAGGTGCACCAGGGTCTACAACCACTGCAAACCAACTCCAGATGCTTATATCACCTTGCACATCTGGTCCACATAGGTACTAGGGAATCAAACCTAAGTCCTTGGGCTTCAAGGGCAAGTACCTTAACCACTAAGCCATATCTCCAGCCCCCAAGGACAAGTATTCTAAGAAATCAAGAAGGATCCTCTAAGTCCTTTCATGAAGTATCCTCCATTACGCAGGACCATCACAAACTGCAGGAAAACTAGGAAAACTAGGAAAAAACTAGGAAAGAGTGCCATTAGGGATAAGGGACCCCAAACTTGACTCATACAACTTTACCAATTATTTCACAGTACTCTACACATTCACCATTTTATTATCATTTTGCCAATGGACCTTCAAAACTATTTTCACTTAGGTTACTTGAGTTTCAGTTGATAGGTATTATTTAATTATTTACTTATAATTTAACAAATGCCATGGTTGCATAAAAATTGTGATATATAAGTGTATATATTTAATAAAGTAATTATTTAGGAAAAACTACAAAGTTATCAAAACTATAAGATTATATAATAAAGTAAGCATATAAATTATATTTATAAATATAATTATTACTCAACTATAATCACAGTCCATTTCAAAAGTAACTCATTTTGGTAATAATTATTTTGTCACCTTTATTATTTATAATACCTCTATCAACTCAAACAATGTATTTAGTAATTATTAAAGGTTAAAATATTTAAGGTTAAAATTATTAAAGGTTAAAATCTGATGCCAGAGTGCCCAGTTTATATTTGGCTTCTAAATTGACATAAATATTATATGGTAAAGAATTGCTCAATTATAATCTTTGTCATAATATATTAGGAAGGCTTCTATAAAAGAACAAAACTGGTCTGGAGAGATGGCTTAGAGGTTAAGGCATTTGCCTGCAAAGCCAAAGGACCCTGGTTCAATTCCCCAAGACCCACATAAGACAGATGCACAAGGTGGCACATGCATCTGGAGTTCATTTGCAGTGGCTGAAGGCCCTGGTGTGCCCATTCTCTCTCTCCCTCTTTCTCACTCTATCAAATAAATAAATAAAATAAAAAATTTTTAAAAGAACAAAACCAATAGGCTGCATCAATGTATGCAGGACATGTGTAAGTATGTTATAAAGAAATATTTATTACAATGTCTTGCTTTATAGGAACTGAGTCATCCAGCAATTGCCATCTGCACTCTGGAAAGACAGAGACCCAGGTAGCTGTCCAGTCCAGGAAGTGCTGAAAGTCTGTAAGCTGCCTGGAGCCACTGGCATTGAGACCATAGTAAAAGTCTGAAGAAGTTGGGTATGGTGGTGCACGTCTTTCATCCCAGCACCTAGGAGGCTGAGGTAGGAGGATCACTGTGAGTTCAAACTACGTAGTGAATTCCATCCAGGTCAACCTGTGCTAGAGTGAGACCGTACCTCGAAAAACAAACAAAAAAAAAGTCTGAAGAAACAGGAGTCTCATATCAGTAGAGGACAACAAGTGGAAGGAATGTACAACCCTTGCTCAGAAAGAAGCCCTTGCAAGTGTAAGCATGCTACTTATTCCTTGGACTTCTTTTTCATCCAAATGGCCCATTGGAAGGTGCTGCCCACATTCAGAGTGGGTCTTTCCCTTCCAGTGTCTACCCAACATGTCAGTCCTACCTGGAAGTGTATCCACAGACACACAAGTGCATTTCACCAATATTGGCTATCTCTTAATCCAGTCAGGTTGACAGTCAAGTCCTATCATCATGAGTCCATCTTTTGTCTATTTAACAGCCAACCAGACCTTCCCATGTCATTTTTAATTTCCTATTAAAGACAGTAATGAGGTCATAATTCTGCCTAACATGATGTAATCTCCATGGGTGTGATATCTTATTTCCATAGGTAGAGGCAGCTTCTACCTAATGTTTCTATTTAGCCCCCACTTCACAGGTTAAGGTAGGCTCCTAAAATTTTTCCCACTGGCAACCCCTTTTCACCTGAGAATTTTTTACATAAAATGCCATGTATATAGGTATACATATTAGGCTTATAAATCAAGCATTTACTAATAATAAATCACAAAGAAATTATATACATATATATATATATATATATATATATATATATATATATATATATATATCTTCTCTTTATCTTAAATGAAAAAATAAATATTTCAAAAAAGAATTAAATCTTGTTTGAATATTTGATATGTCAGGATGTAGAACATAATTACATTTTTTTCAGGTGAGCATTTTTTTTTTATTTTTTTAAGTTTTATTTATTATTTGAGAGAGTCAGAGAGAGAGAATGGGCATGCCAGGGCCTCCAGCCACTGCAAACAAACTCCAGACACATGCACCACCTTGTGCATCTGGCTTACCAAGTACAGGGTGTTGTTTCTCCCAATCAGTGCCCTCACTTTAACTACAGAAACCCTTCCAGGCTGAGACTTAACCTTGTGTTGTCAGTCATCCTTTCCCTGAATAAGGGTTTGTGTTTGGTTTTTGGCCATTTCAGCCCTAAGTCCGCCGAAGAGAACATTCTCTCAGGGCAAACTTAGAAAGTTTTGGACCATTTATGCTCATGTGAAGCTGGGGAATTGAATCTCTGAGCTTATCTATTTCATTTGTTGTGTTACCCAGAAACACTGGAAGAAATCAGCCAATATCATTATACTCTTTAGTTTTCCATAAGGGCTGAAACATACAGAGAAACTAAATTCCCTGCCTTCGCAAGTGACCTGCTAGGAGCATTAAATGCACTTATTATGTGTATTTCTTGGTTATCAGAGTTCTATATCTTGTCAGAAGGGTGGGTAACTACTTAAGTATAGAAAGTCAGCTCCAGGGACCACCATGCAATTCTGGCTTTAGGACTCTCCTCACACCAAATTTGTATCAGGCAGAGGTCATTAGAGAAAAAGAGCCAAAACAATGTATCTGTGTATGTGTATATTTATCATAAAGATATTTTATTAAACTGCTTTATATGATATGGACTGGACAATCTACCAATGTCCATTTGCATGCTGGAGAGGCAAAGAACATGATATCAGCCTATTCCAGGAAGCTCAGCTGATTCAATCCAGGTCTAAAAGCCTTAACCCCCCCCCCGAAGAGTCTCTGATATTGATTTTACATTGGAAGACAGAAGATGCTGGCATCTCAGGTCAGCTGAAGGTCACAGCTGCAATGATAGACACACTCAGAAAGACAGGCTTATAGGTCAGTATAGAATCTTGTTTCCTCAGACTTCCTCATCTGTGTGAGCTGTTGAAAGGTACCACCCACTTTGAAGACAAGTCCCTTATCTCCTTCCTAGTCTCTGTCTCACATGTCATTTATCTCTGTAAATGTCATCTACAGAAACAGGTTCAGTTCACCAATTCGAGATACCTCTTATTGCAGTCAAGCAGGTAATTATCAGACCTAGTAAAGTGTAGGTAGTTGACCATCATTAAGAAGTTGTTTTTTTTTTTAAATTGCCTAATTTGGGGGGAGCTTGAGAGATGGCTCAGCAGTTAAGACACTTGCCTGCACAGCCTAACAATCCAGGTTTAACTCATCATCACCCATGTAAAGCCAGATGCACAATATGGCACATGCATCTGGACTTTGTTTGCAGTACTTAGCAGCCCTGGCATGCCCATTACTTTCTGTCTTCTCTCTGCCTCTCTCTGCTTGCAAATAAATAAATAAAAATATTATTTTTAAATTGAATAATTTGATCTTCTGTCACACTGCCAAGGCTTCAAAGAATTTTGCCCATCAGCTCCTCATATTTTTCTTTGTCTTAGTTTCTAATTTTCTATAAGTTCTAGTTATGTTGTTTGTTTATGCTGGGTTTTGATATTCCTGTGTTGCTACTAAACACAGAGAGAAATCTAAACAGCTGGGGTTCATAATAAAACAATAAAACAAGGTCGACTTGATTTACTGTTTATTGTGATCAGACTAAAGCAGAGATCAATAAATTAAAAACATTCTCTTGCATAAAATAATGCCTTGTAGCAGTATTTTCCCAAATGTTTCCCACTATATCATCTTTGCTTGAGCAAAATGTTAGTAAGACCTCACTAGTGATAATACCCTTCTTAAGGGAGAAGCAATGCATAAAAGTGAGTAATAAAAACTTATAAATGCAGGCATTGAATTAAGAAGAGCAATGTTCTGATTCTCGGTACAATATAGAGGATTGCCAAATATTATCATCTCTGTCTTAGTAACAAACAAATCAGTTTTCTCTCTTGGCCTTTACTATCCAACTAAACCCCTTCTTCCCAGCTAGCCCCCTTCCTACTTTCATGTCGTTTTTGTGATGCACTGTGTCAAGTTAGGATTGCTTCTTCAGCATGTTGGAGGGTTGTTTACTGGGTTGTGGGCAATTTACCTGTGTCTGTGCCACTGAAGAACATTCCTCCTCCTCCCCCAAGCAGCTATTGACTACCAATAGTTCTCACGGGAGGAGTGGGGTCTCATGAGCCCCTCCCTCAGCCATAATGGGATATTGATGGGCTTCGTCTTCTGCATGAAACCACAGCTGCTGTGTATCAGCAATGTCAAGTCCAGAAGATATTCACAGCAGTCCTCCCATCCTCTGGCACTAACAGTCTTCTCACCAAGTCCTCTGTGACATTCCCTGATCCTTGGAGAGGTGCTACAGATGTGTCATTTAGGGCCGAGTACACCGTAGTCACTTACTCTCTGCCCTTTTGTCAAGGATGCTTCTCTACTTTAACCCCTGCCCGCTGCAAACACAGGCTTTGGTGCTTCAGACTGAGAGCAGCCCTTGTCTATGGAGATATACAAATATTTAGAAGTTGGTTTGACAATCTACCCATTTACTCTATAACAGTAGTTAGTAGGCTCCCTACCCTCAGGGCCCATATCTTCCCCAGCCATGGCTTTTGATCAGGTGGACCATATCAGTCATGAATTCCCTACTATGGAACTGGTGTTGAATTCAATCAGAAAGTACTTGGTTACCCACATAACAGTCATACTACCATTGCACAAGTGGAAACATCTTGTCTGGTAGGTCATTTTGGGGGCTCTTAGGGTCCACAGGTGGGTGAGATGGTTCATGACTTTTCACCCTTAGCAGTGTGTATAACATCTTGGAGCGCTATGAAGGGGGGGAGGGGGACAATAGGGAGGAAGATTCAAGCCCACTTCCAGCTGGATTTCTCTTTTTTCTGAACTTAAAGTGTATAGCTTCTTTAGCAACAGGGTCTTGCTGGCTAGTCCTGGTTGGCAACGAAGAGCACTGAAAATAGCCTGCATTGTTTTGAAGCCTCTGGAGGTTCCTTGGCAATAGCTCATAGGGAGATATCCCACACCCAGCACTGGGATTTTGGTTTAAAAACCCATTTTAGTTCTACTTCAGTGATGAGGTCTCCCAACACGGCTCAGGGAAATTCACAGAAGAGGGGGCGCAAAGAGTGTTAGAGCCACAAGTTGGGTCATTACACACAGAGACTTTGCCTATCCCCCATAACTGTTGACTACCCCCATAATGCATGACCCACATTCCCCAATGATGAGGGTCCCTTTGGAAGGGGGGAGAACAAAACGAGGCTACCAGAGTCACCAACATGAATGTAAAATTAGAACAATATAAAATAATAATAATAACCCATCACTAGTGGGAGCGATATTACCCACCCATACAGACTATCACTGTTCAAACTCCATTTTATAATGAGTTTAGCTTATAAAGTAGGTTTCTATATTTTTTCATACCTTCTTAGTTTTAATTGAAAATCCCTCTACCCACATCTTTCCCGTGTCTCCCTACACCATGCTTGTATGAACCTTTCATCCTTACTATTCCCCACTTATACTTTCAAATTGCATGTGTTGCGCTATCTACCCCTAGCCCCAGAGCTCTACTCTTTTTGCCTCAGCACCTCTCATTTGCCTCTTAATCTTTATAGACACATGTTCAGATTTAAACACAGAAGTCTAAAACTTTAAGTCTAAGATCTGCATGTGAGAGACAACACAAGGCATTTGTATTCGGAGGCGGGGGTGTGTGTCTGGGTTACCCCACTCACTATAATATTTCCAATTCCATAATTTTCCTACAAATTTCATAATTTCACTTTTCTATTTTTAAAATGTATTTATTTTTAACATTGATTATCCCCATTGGGTTATACTTTTGTGTTCCCTCTTCCCTGTTCCCTTTCTACTGAGGGTCCTCTTCAGTGGAGTTTCATTTATATGTAGTGCTGAATACTATGACATTGTGTAAATATATGACATTTTAAAATTTGTATTATATTGGGTTATGATCTCTAAGAAACCCACAAATGAAAGAAAACACAGCTGTTTGTCTTTCCAAGACCGACTGAATTCACTTAGTATGACTATCTCTAGCTCATCCATTTTCCTGCAAACTACAAAACTTAGTTCCTTTTTATGGTTGAAAAAAATTCCACTGTGTATTGATACCATATTTACTTAATGTGTTCTTCTAGGAATGCACTTGGTTGGCTCCATAATTTGACTAAATATTTTGAGTCTATAATCTCCACTAAAACCATCAGAAAGAATATCTAATCGAGCACTTTTTCCCAAGGGGTTCATTCCCCATTCAAGGTAATGGCACTTGAAGAGAACTATAACAAGGGTGGGGGGGGGCAAGCTAAATTTTTTAAATATTTTATATTGGCATGATAAATTGAAGTTCTTAAAAGCCCCACACACAGACATTTCTCCCCAGTCAACAACTAGCACCCATAAGGATTTTTGGTGATAAAGCAATAGAGAGGAAGACTAATGACTGGGCTGGAAAACAGAGTTTTTAGTTTCACCATATTCAGAATTTAAAGTGTTGCTGGACCAGGGTCCTGATCTTATCTGAAAAATATTTACTATCTGAAGTGAATCAAACTTTCTACAGTTCATTTCCAAAACAGTTCAGTCCAAAGTTGATCAACAATCAGTTCTTCACCAGGACTGTCTGATGGGGAAATGGCAAGATTTTTGGAGAAAAATATTATCCACTTCCATTCCTGATATTTTTACATGAAATATTTTATATGAAATAAAAATCATTAAATCTATAGGAGGGTAGAAAGTCTGAAAAGCTAAAAACTAAATCCTAAAAATGACAAAATAGAAATTATATATATATATATATATATATATATATATATATATATATATATATAATTTAAAATTAAGCTATTTGAAGCCAGACATGGTGGTGCACACCTTTAATCCCAGCACTTGGGAGGCAGAGGTAAGAGGATCGCTATGAGTTCAAGGCTACTCTGAGACTACATAGGGAATTCCAGGTCAGCCTATAGTAGAGCAAGACACTACCTCAAAAAACAAAACAAAAAGAAAAAAGAAAAAAGGAAAAGAAAGAAGGGATTTAGGCTGAAGAGATGGATCAGTGTTTAAGGGAGTTGCCTACAAAGCTTAAAGATCCAGGTTAAATTCCCCAGTACCTACATACAGCAAGATACACAGAGTGACACATGCATCTGGAGTTTCTTTGCAGGAGCTAGTGGCCCTGGCGTGCACATTTCTCTCTCTCTCTCTCTCTCATAAATAAAATATTGAAATTAAGAAATTTGTCAAGCATACTATAGATGATTGACTGAAGAAAAATATCAGGTAAAGTGAGTCAGAAACCTACTGGAAAAAACTAACAGCCAGGCATATGTGTAATTGAGATCCCAGAAATCAATATTATGAGATGAGTATGGCTTATGTCATCATCAATCAGAAACACTTTTTTACCTCCAGAAAGCCCAAACAAGATAAAAGGTTAGTCACAGTTAAACACATTATAGCTGAAGTGCTGAATTTAAAAAAAAAAAAATACTAGAAAAGCTTAAAGGAAATCAACAGACAAGACATATTAAATGAATGACTAAATTTTATAAGAAAACTTTGTCATCAGAATCAAAGTAAAAATCAAAGTAAAATGTTTTTCAAAGTAGTGGAAAGAAAACTGTGAATATATATCGTATACACAAAACAAGTAAATTTGAAATTTAATGATATGAAATTGTCCACAGCTCACAGAAAAATTTAGTAGCTGTATATCTGTAAAATTTGTGTATTTTATGTGAAAATAAATATATATGCATTTCAAACATATGTAATTGTGTATATCTTATCATACATACATGAAGTAAGTTACAGGACATTAGAAAAAAGCCATTTAGGTAATAAATATGGTTTTAGCATTCTTGCTTTGTTCATAAATTGATATGATGTTAATTAAGTTGGGTTCTAATAAGAAATGCACATATTATTTAATGTTACTCAATTCTAATAAGAAATGCATATATTATCTAAAGGCTTAAGAATTGTAAAACAGTGATATTTAGCTAAATATTCAGTAGCAAAAATAAAAGTGAACAAAATGATTTTGTTTATAAAGATTTTATTTTTATTTATTTATTTATTAGAGGAAGAGAGAGAGAAAAAAGTGAGTGAGAATGGGAACACCAGGTTCTCTAGCCACTAAAAATGAACTCCAGATACAAGTGCCACCATGTGCATCTGGCTTACATGGGACCTGGAGAATCAAACCAGGGTCCTTACACTTTGCAGGCATGTTCCTTAACTGCTAAGCTATCTCTCCAACCCCTTGTCTTTATTTTTAAGGGCAATAAAGATGAAACAAAAAATTAAGTAAAGCCTGGCATGGTGGCACATGCTTTTAATCCCAGCACTCTGGAGGCAGAGATAGGAGGATCACGATGAGTTCAGGGCCACCCTGAGACAACATAGTGAATTCCAGGTCAGCCTGAGCTAGAGACCCTACCTCGAAAAAAAAAAAAAAAAAAAAAAAAAAAAAAAAAAAAAAAAAAGAAAGAAAGAAAGAAAGATTAATTAAAATATAAAACAACCAGTTAGAATATACATTTAAGTCAGCATTTTTAAATTACAAATAAAAATAATAAAAATAGATAAAAGGAATTGTCTGCACTGTTTATAGGATAGGATAGAATATAAATAAATAAATAATATATATATATATATATATATATATATATATATATATATATTCATACATATAGTCTATAGTCATGTTATTTTTACCATATATATTACTTAATGAATACATACTTACATATTAACTCCACTCCAAATACAGTACAATTATACTTTTTAAGGACTATCATTCACAAATAATTGATTCCGGTGCTGAAGAGATGGCTAAGCAGGTAAGGTGTTTGCCTGCAAAGCCAAAGGATCTCGGTTCAACTCTCCAGGACCCACGTAAGCCAGATGCACAAGGGGGGCGCATTCATTTGGAGTTCATTTGCAGAGGCTAGAAGCCCTGGTGTGCCCATTCAATCTCTCTCTCCCTCTCTCTCCCTCTCTCTCCCTTTTTCTCTCAAATAAATAAAATACATTTTAAAAAAATAATAGATTTTCTATCATTGGGGATATTAAAGACACATGTCTATCCCTACTAATAGAATATGATGACTCTTAAAGAAAGATTACATTATATTTTGGACCATAATAGATGCATTAAAATTGAGGCAGAGACATAAAGTAACAAATTTAAAATGTGACAGCACCCATAATTTCTGCTCTGTTTATAAAACAGTTCTCGTTCAAGGCTTGATGATAGACATTTCAAGGACCAAGGGGTACATTCTGAAAGCCATAATTCATCAGTGCTAGGGTAAAAGTGCATAAGTGCCTTGTCAAACAGGATTTGCCCTACTATAATTGCTATGATTATATATATATGATTATGACATAAATCAGGATAATCAAAAACAACTTACATTAGCTGGTTACATTTGAAAAAGATGACAAGGAGCCATGGGTAATTGCAGTAACTCTGAACGTCCCTATAAAAGTCAACATTATGGCTTACTCAACTCACTAAAATGGGAATAACTTGCTATTACATTTCAGTGACTGCACAGAGCATTTCCACAATACTATCTCAACCAAATGGCAATAGTCTTGTTCATTTCATGATATAGAATTGTTTAATTTTAGAATAATAATCATGGTTTATGTCACTTTTGACCTTGGTTGTTTTTCCCTCTTGCGACCCCATTAATCTTGGTAATTGCCATGTAAAAATCTACTTAAAATATTTGTGACTTTGTTTTATGAAACACCAACTGAGGGCTATTTACACTTTAGCAAACTGAAGTGTAATTATTGGCTAACTGGACTAATTTTAGTAACTCAACATAACTGCATATTATGAAAATATCATTTTCTGTAATTTTTTCTATGTCAAATTTATAACAATTGTATTATTGTACTAAAACTTTAAAATATCATTTACTCTTATTCAAAATGTATTTGTTTTGAATTCTATATGCTATAAAAAATGTGGGGATCCTCTCAAAAGAATGTGCTACTAAGAACATTGTGAAATAGTAAAATTCTACACTAGCTTGAAATGATATTATAAATACATTATCTTTTTCTCTCATTTTGTACTTCACTTCAAATTCCAGGTTTCTTTAGATGTATAAAAACAACATACTATTTTTTCTCTGGGTGTAATTTAAAATATCTTAATCATTTAGCCAATTAATTTGTAATGCATATTTAAATGAGTTATGTGGTTCAGAAAGATGCTAATATCCTTTTGTTATGTAGAAGCATAAGGACTAGAAAAGTTAATGCTTTATCCATGGTGATTCAGATAAAAATTAAAGGGGCATATTCTAAATATTTGTTTACAACTAATTCAGAGTAAGGACAAAGAAAAGTGTTACTAATTAGAACTATATTTCTAAGACTATTTTTCTTGATGAAAAGTCATTCTAGGGCTGAAGAGATTGCTTACTGGTTAGGGTGTTTGCCTGCATAGCCTAAGGACCCAGTTTTGATTCCCCAGAACCCGTGTAAGCCACATGTACAAGGTGGCACATGCATATGGAGTTCATTTGCAGTGGCTGGAGGCCTTGGTGTGTCCATTCTTTCTCTCCCTCTGCCTCCCTCCCTCCCTCCTCTCGCTCTCTCTCTTTCTCTCTCCCTGCTCTCCTTTCTTCTTTCTCTCTCTCAAATAAATAAATAAAATAATAATCTATAGAAAAGGCATTCTACAGCATACATCCTAAGTTATAGCTTTTATACTTCAGGTATATATACACACACAGGAATCATAATAAACTAGAGACCAATGCTGATCCAACCACTTTCTGCTTGGAACCAATGGTTCATGTCCCTCTTCTAAGGCTTAACTAGAATGTCAGTAGATGTGGCAGTATTTCTCAGTAGAAGTTTGCTCTGAGTTCTCAAGTTGATACTGGCTGGCAATCAACATAGTCATAAAGTTGCAAGTAGAGTTGTCCCTCATTATATCTTCATAAACATTCATTTTCTATGTTTTTGCAGTTTTAAAAAAAGCCATAGATCTCTAATTTTCAGTGAGATGGTACATTTCATACTGTTTTGGTTAAATATTTAAGTGAATGCTGACATCACTTTAAAGTCAGTGTCTTCTGGTTTGGTGTTTTCTGCTTAGAAAACAACTATTTTGATTATTGTTCCTCTAAATTTAATGTGTCTTTTTTTCTTTACACATATATTTGAAGTGTTCTATTTGTTTTAGTTTTGAGAAATTTGAACATTTTATTCATAGGCATGGTTTATGTTGGTGAGAGTATGAATCTATAGATTGATAACTATCCTTAAATTTGAAAATTCTTTTTTATCATTACTCTAGATATTATTTGTCTTCCACTTCCTCCTCTCCTTACATGTAGTCAGCTATACAAGTCAGTTCTTGCTGTTTTCTGAAAAAAGAAAAACATAAACAGATTCTCCAGTGGAGAGTGATATCAGGATAGGTTTAAGGGTACAAGCATTGTTAATTTAGAGAGATTTTGACGGGTGTAGCCTCCGGTGGGAAAAAGATTGATGGGAGTTTCTCAGTGGAGTCCATAATCTTAGTCTCCATTGGATTCTTAGTTCCCAGTTCCAGTTATGGGTTTCTTTCCATTGAGTGCATATAAAAGCCAATGATTAAGTTATTTAAGCACTGAACAATATTCCATTGTGTATATATATTTCAAGACACTTTAATGAGTTCCTTATTTTAGATATTGTGTCTTCCATTTCTATATTGCCCAGTATTTATTGATATGAAATGCAGTTTTCTGCTATCACCTTGTCTTTTTAAATCTCCTTTGGTCATATTTTGTCTGTTTCCAAGTTCAAAACTCAAGGGACAAGCAGAACAGTATAGTACTATCTTTAAGGAAAGAAATTAGTAATGGTACAAAGATGGTTTTGGAATCCTAGGAGTGCTTAGGGTTTTGTTTGTTGTTCTGTTTTGTTTTTCATAGTACTGGAGGTAGAACCCAGGCCTTGTTCATGTTGTAACTAGGTACAGAATTTTAGACTAATTTTTCTTTTAATTTTTTCAGCTTTTTAAAAACAATGTGTTATTCTCTTCAGATATCCATGGCTTCTGATGAAAAAAATTCCATTAACTGGATAAGGTTCCCCAATATGCACTATGCTGTTTTATGCTTGTCTTCAAGATTTGTTCATTATTGTGGGATTCTTAACAGTTTTACCTTATGTTGTCTCTTTGTGTTCATTCTGCTGGATATTAGCTAAGCATCTTATATCAACAATCTATGATTGTATTGTGAATAACAGTCTATGGCTTCTGGTTGTTCGATTGTCCAAAAAAGTAGGCTTTCATATGACTCATTCATCCCCTCCTATATTTTGATTAGCCCTCCCCTTACCTATCCTTTACTAACTCTCTTCCCCTGACCTCACTTAGGTCTTTCTACTTCCATTAATCTGTTCCTCTACTTACACATAAGTTTTTCATAACATTTTAGTTTAGATCATTTCTTTTGATCTGTCTTCAAATTCATTGACATTTTGGCTCCAATGGGCTCACTCTGCTCTTGAGTTTATGCAGATGATAAACTGCAGAGGATTTTTTTTTATTAGTTATTCTACCTTGTAGCTCTAAAATTCCCTCTGGGTTTATCATGATAGTTTCTCATTATTTGATGAGATTTCTTTAAATACTTTCTATAAACCTTGAACACATTTATAAACCTGTTTTAAATAATGACCACCTTTTAGTCAACCAAGTATTGGTTGCCACTGGATGTTTTTTTCTAAAATTTCTAAAATTGATGACATGTTTCTATCTATTCATATAACTTTTGATTGGATAAGAACACACAAAAAATTATAGTCTCAGAAAATGACTTTTGTCCTATGATAATAAACGTGGATGGACTTAAATTCTAAATTCCACCAGCCAGACAGCAGTAGAAACTTAAAGCTCTATTGAGATTTTTTTGTGAGCTTCCTGGTGTGGTTGTTTCTTCTTGGTGTGGGTACTTTGTACAAACAGATACAGGTTACTTCCCTTCTCATAGCCCTTATCTCCTGTTTCCTGAAACCTAAGGCATTTGAGCCCTTCCTTACCAGATCCTCACATTGTCTTTAACTCAGGGATTGTCCTTAGGAGAGTCACAAATTCCCTAATTATATTATTTCAGTTCCTCTTTGAAGAGAAACACTCATTAGTCTCCTATTTTCATTGCTCTGCAATACTCACAAACAATTGTATTTTATAATTATTGTTTTTAGGAATATTTAGCCCATCTAACTCAGCTACTCTGACATTATGAGAAACTAAATGTTGCTATTTTAAAATCTATAAGAACTATCCTTGTTTCATGTCCAGTTCATGAAATAAATTTGAACCTCTTTTTTTTTTTTCTCTTAGAAATTCTATTAGCTACAACACTGCAGTTTCCTATCTTAAATCTTCTCTTAAATATTCCAGGTCCCTCTGGTTCTTCACAGTTATTTCATAGTCCATTGGTTTTTGTCTTTTCAGCATATAGAATGTCCAAACTACAAAATCATGCCTGTTAATGCTGGGGAGAATCACATTTATTGAATTTCCAGCCTGTAACAGGCACTTCAGTGTTTGGCATTTTATTTCTCCTAACATATGTTTTGCACCAAAGTTAATACTTGGCTTGGAACCTATAACACTCCAATTTCGTTCCAGCCTGGCTGTGAGTGAAAATACCTTACCTGGCAAATTGCTAGAGTTCCCATTCCTAGCAGAACAGTCAGAGTGGTCACAGATTTTCTCTTGCATAACAATTAAAAGGATTTTTCTTGTTGCAACCAGTGATCCACACCATGCCCCCTCCTAGGGTCTGAAGATGCAAGCCTTCCCCTATCTTGTTCAATTGTATAAACTGACCCTGGAGTGACTTTGCCGTTTGCTGCATTGACATCAATCCTTCTGTCCTTAATTTCACAAATGCATGTCCTGCTTGCTGTGAGAGCACCACTTTCCCCAATGGTGCTGAATCCACCTTACATTTTGAGCACAACAGTCTTGTTTTCTTATGTCTGAACAGCAACACCTGCAGTGTTGCCAGCATCATACTTGACACAAGCTTTGAGAATCTTGGAAAAAAAACAAATCTTCAGGTATGATACTAAAATTATCCCTCCTCTGAGGGAAATAACATTGTTAAGCAGAGGTTGACTATGTTAGAAATCATCTTTATGTCCCTCTCTGTTACAAGGTTGTTACAGGAGTTCAGGGGCTCCTTATCAATGCCAATGAACCAATAAATTTATGGTACTCCAGATTCTTGTTTTATGAATTTAAAGAATTAAATTGATAGATGAGAGAGTAGGACTTACAGAGACTTTATTAAGATAAGTACAGAGAGCTCCTGCCATGTTGAAGGCAGGAGTGCGTAGATAACCCAGGTGGGAGTAGGGGTGTCCAGTAGGACCAAGATAAGGGGTGCTTACCAGAGCAGGGACCTGGAAATTTAGGAAAGGTGAAAAGCTAAAAAGAGGCCTTGCCCATCTGTTGAGGGTCTATTATAATCTTATTGTGGTGGGCTTTAACTTCAGGCTCAGGTGAGCCAGAGAGAGAATCAACTGCTCTGGGTTCAGGAAGGGGTAATCACACCTAGACGAGGGTGAGAGAGAGCTGATGGGATGAGACTGGTTCAGCTACTGAATCTGGTTCAGCTGGAGCAGGCAGGCAGTGGTACATCTTTTTCACTCACTCTTTTCAGGCCCTCTCCTGACTAATTCTCCCTCAAGGTCATTTATAAGGCTGATTGGAAATATATTTTACCCATATAAATTCACAGTCAAAATCTATTCTTTTAGAGGCAGGTTGTAAACTGTAAATCCCCACAGAGATGATCAGGTCCCTACACAAGCACAATCTATGGAAGTGAAAATGTACATTCAATGCTGGTTTTTGTTTTGTTTTGGTTTTTGTTTTTTGAAATCCATAGTTAGTTCAGAGTTCACCATTGATATTTATCAAAGGATTGTATAATAAGTAGCCTATGGGCCATGGCATTAAACTTTTGAGGTAAGACAAGTGATGTGTGCGATCAAAGAATCCAGCAGGAAGGCTCTACAGCCAGGAACGTACCCTGAATTATGCCACAATCAATCTCAATGGATGGAGAAGCTAAAATTTCAACATAGATGCCACAACTTGCACCATTCATGCTGGGTACCAGATGCTAGCATAAGTGTAGCAGCCTCTTAAAGATAAATGCTCCTGAGGTCAGTCCATGGGACTGGATTACAAAATACCTGCTTTTTTCACACTCACTTCTCAATCAAAGTCAGAGGTTGTACCAGTTGAGGACAGTCTGAGAAATGGAAGCCTATGCTGCAGCTGCTGGGACATCAGAGAAAGTGTTTCTGGCCCTCATCTTGGGAAAGCACAGACAAGTTTCTCGGTGAATTCCCCTAAGATGAGGGTGTGTTTTCACAAGTTCTGTGAAAGTCAGTGTCAGCATGCGGTTAACGTCCACAATGAGCTGTTGATCAGAGACCTATAAGGTTTCCCAAAAGAAGACAGATTTCTGTCATAGTATTTGATGACCCACCAAAGATTAATGGCAAGACCTTACTGCCAAAGACACCATATGCTGTTGGTACGGAACATGGAGTGACCCGGCTAGACTCTAGAAGAAAGTCAGTCCCCAGACAGTTAACTTGTCTAGTGCCACAAGGTGTTACATGAGTGACTAGGGAAAAGTGACCAACAACTGTACAAGCAATGTGTGATCTAAGCTTCTCAGCAGCAAACAACCTGACATGATGCTCACACAAGGACAATAGTGGCACACAGCCATGGTGGGTAACCAACTGCTCTTGATTTGGCTAACAGATCCACTCAGTGGAATGGAACTCATACTGGAACTGGGAAATAAGTCAAAACCATGTACAAAAAATGAGCCCATTCTCCAATATCAAGCTCCCCCCAAATGTGGGCTAGAAGAGGGCCCATGCATATAAAATTCTCTCTAAAATAACAATGGCCATTCCATCTATCTGGTACTAACTTCTCTCTCCATTGAAGAATTTGCTTCTCTTTTTCAGATGGATGCAGAACCCGAGGAAACAATCAGCCCATCGCGCCTCACCAGGGCCCCAGCTGAAACCAGAGAGTAATGGGGGAAATGAGCAAGAGTGCAACTTTCTTGGTGAACCTGATACTAACACAAGGGTGAAGGAGATAGACACATAGAACACTTAACTCCTACTAAACCAGATATCCAAAGACACAGAGGCTCCCTAGACCTCATCACTGAAGTAGACCTAAAACGATCCCAACATGGCTCAGGGAAATTTGTGGAAGAGGGGGCAGAAAGATTGTTAGAGCCACAAGTTGGAACATTATGCACAGAGATATTGCCTCTTCCTCATAACTGATGGCTACACCCACAATGCGCAACCCACATTCTCCAATGAGGAGAGTCCCTTCGGAGGGGCAAGGACAGGAAGTATGCTAATGATGTACCAACGAGACTGTATACACACTATCTACATAACTATAATTTTTAAAAATATTCTGGAATGTTACACTGGCACATTTCTCCTAGGCATTAGCCTGAGCATTGAAATTGGGGCCATGGATTTCTGTGAAAGCACTCTGGAGAAGCGAAAAATATGTTTATTTCCTCATTTATTAATGGTAATTCATTATTCCTGTTGTTCTTTAAAAACTAAAATGCCATGTTATTTGTCAGGTTAAAGCAGAATATGTGAAAACCCAGATAAAGAATATATTAGGAACAGAGTCATGACCTATAGAGAACCCAGAGTAAATGTGTTTTCCATAAAGTAGGCAGTTCAGAGCCCTCTGTAGTTCTAAAGCTATCTCTACAAGAAGAAACAGAACAGGGTCTAATTTCTGGAAGCATTGGGAACTAGAGGGAAAACTCAGTAGAGATTACAGAGTTTAGGAGCAGTTCATGTTACAATTGTTATTGTTTCACTCGGATGCAGAAATTGTGAGTGTCCACAAGAAAAGCAAGAAGGAAAAGGAAACCTAACAGCTCAGAAGGGGAGCTGGGCACCGGGGTCATCATCTGTCCTCCCAGCTGCTGAGGTCAGAGGATCACTTGAGTCCACACAAGACTAGCCTGAGAAATTAAGAAACATCTCTCCCTATATTGGAGAAAAATAGATGTGAGGAAAGACAATAACAAGGTTACTCCCTTATCACAATGATACCTCAGGCCTGCCTGGTAAGCTGCACATTTACTTCCAGGGGTACCTTGTTATCATCTGTAAAACAAAAAAACTACCCAAGGTCTCCACGTGAAGATGGAGTTCCAATTTCTGCAAGACCTTCTACTGAATCCTGAAAACATGTCTATTATTAAGGAAAAGGAAATAGAATTTCATGTGAAATAAAATGTAAATATGCAAGGATTTTTTTGCCTCTTTTACAGTCTTTCATAGAAACCTTTGGGAAGAAAACAAAAAGAACAAAATCATCAATGCCTAATAATCAGTTATTTCCATGCTTAGTACTCATGATGTTTGGTTTTGTTTCACTTATTGTGTTGTCCTTGTTGTTTTGAAGACCCCTGGATTTTTAAAAAATATTTTATTTTTATGTATTTATTTGAAAGAGAGATACAGAAATAGGCAGGTAGAGAGAGAGAGAGAGAGAGAGAGAGAATGGGAGTGCCAGGGCCTCCAGCCGCTGAAACGAACACCAGATGCATGCGCTACCTTGTGCTTCTGGCTTACATGGGACCTGGAGAATCGAGCCTCAAACCAGGGGTCCTTGGGCTTCACAGCAAGCATTTAACTCCTAAGCCATCTCTCCAGCCCTGGATTTCTTTATAATGGTGATTTTTCCTTTTAATTAACTTCTAAAACAGTACATCCTCACAGGTTTGATATACTAATTATAGGGATGTTTGTACCTCCCCCCGACCTATACCATTGAGTGTTTCTTTGATTCCCTCTATCAACATATTTTATATGAAATGTTTACATGGCATGTGGTGTGCATGTATTCTGGATGTATTTATGTGTGTTCATATCTGTGGGTATAGGTGTATGCACCCACAAGCGCTTGTGCATATGTATGAGTGGTGGAAGTCAGATGATGGTGTCAGATGTTCTTCCATGTCACTCTTCATCTGAGTTTTTTGAGACAGGTTCTCTTACTCAAACTAGAGAAAGATCAGCTCAGTTTACATACTTCCTGAAGGGAGGAGGAGACTTAAGAGGCTAGTGATGATGGGGGCTGTCAATTGTATGGCTGTTCCAGCTCCTGTAAGTTACCCCAGTTAACTCATTGGTTCAGAAAGCTGGAGTTGTATAGTACTCATCCCTTTGATCTGTTGAAGTTCTCTCCAGCTGATGGGTCAGGCTTTTATTTACATTTCCCCAGGAAAAGTCACATTATTAATGTGTTAATATTCAGGAAGACCCTAATCTCCTGAGCCTCTTTTCTTCCTCTATACATATTATTCCTCCAAGGAAGCCTAAATACTTATTTTACTTTATTCTTTATGGTATTTTTTTTTAATTTTAGAGAGACACAGAGACAGAGAGAATTGGCTTGCCAGGACCTCAGCCCCTGCAATCAAACTCCAGATGCTTGTGCCACTTTGCAGACTGTACAACCTTGCGCTTGCCTCACCTTTGTGCATCTGGCTTATGTGGGATCTGGATAGTTGAACATGGGTCCTTAGGCTTCACAGGCAAGTACCTTAAAGCACTAAGCCATCTCTCCAAACTATACTTCTCTTACTTTAAATACCATTGCCAAAATAGCCCCAAATTATTCTTTCGAAGATAGAACTTTACTTGCCATGCACACAATTTATAAAACTTCCTCGTTAACCCTTCTCTTCAATGTCTGGTGGGTATGGACATGGTTAACTGAGAACAGAGATGGGCTCCCCTGTTCAACAAACATCAACACTGTACATGCAGCATTGTAAGCCCAAGGAGTGTGTGTGGCTCTGGATTCTCATTTCTCTTTCTCCCTCATCTCATCTTGATAATAGGCACTTGGCATAAAACACAGCTTCATTTAAATAGTTTATGATGAGACCAGCAAGCATGAGTGTAGATTAAAATCAGATGGACTAATAACCTTGACCTCCCTTTCAGGCCATTCTTCTGATATGAACCTTTTCAGTAATGCTATGACATCATGAATCAGTTCTGAAGATTGCAGCCAATATTGCAGTAAGTGGATAGGGGAAGACCATTTGTCTTATTATAAGCTTATTCACTATAATATATTATTTATATTTCAATATATTATCCATACAGCAACTAATTTCTCGTGGGAGTGTGAGAAAGCCAGATGACTGCAAGGGCAACTTGTTCTGAGAAGCAGACTAGGGTAGCCTAAGATCACCCTAGAGAGAAAGAACAGAGCAATTTCATTATAACTTCAGCAAAAGAGGGACTTTTTAATGGATACTTACCTTATGTCTAGTAGCTGGGGGGAATACATGCTACCTGTACTATATTTCCATGATTGAAAATTATAAGATATTGTTTTTTATTATTCTGTTCAAAATTGTGTTTATATATTCATTTTTATTCTTACTCTTTTTCACATTAAAAATTATAAAAATGTGAATATATCTATCAGAATAGGAAAGTGGATCCAGTTTTTTGTCCCCCCCCCAACCACCCTTACCCTCCCTTCCTGCCCCACCATCCCTATTGTCCAGTCCTAGAAATGTTTATTAGGTGTGTCAGCATCTCAGGCAAATTCAGGTTAGGAGCCACAGATGCGTGAGACCATTCAACTCATCTTTCTGTGATTGAGTGAGTTTGCTGAGAATTATCTTTTCCAAGTTTGACCATTTTTCCTCAAATTGCATTGTGTCATGCTTTTCTTACTGTTATGTAGAATTACATCGTGTAGATATACCACATATTAGTTATCCATTCATCTAATGATGGACATCTGGGTTGATTCCAGCTCTTAAGCTATTATGAACTGAGAAGCTATAAACATGGTTGAGCAAATATCTCTGAACTGAGGCTTGGAGCTTTTAGGGTAAATACCCAGTAATGGAATAACTTGGTCTGTTGGTACCTCTATAGTCATCCTTTTTAGGAGTCTCCATATTGCTTTCCATAGTGGTTGTACCAGCTTACATCCCCACCAACAGTGAATGAGGGTTCCTATTTCTCCACACAGTCGCCAGCATTTGTTGTCATTAGATTTTTTTAATGTTTGATATCCTTACTGGGGTAAGGTGGAATCTCATAGTTGTTTTAATTTGTATTTCCCTGATGATTAGGGATATTGACCATTTTCTTAAGTGGGTGTTTGCCATTTGTATTTCCTCTGAGAACTCCCTGTGCAGTTTTCTGCCCTATTTTGAGAGTAGGTTGAGTTTTTATTGTTTATGTTTTTGAGTTCTTTGTAGATTCCAGAAATTAGGCCTCTGTCCAATGTGTATCCAGCAAAAATTTTCTCCATTCTGTAGGTAATCTATTGGCTCTACTTATTGTATGTTTGTCTGTGAAAAAGATTTTCAGCTTCCTGAGGTCCCAATGGTTTAGTTATTATTTAATTTCCTGGGGTTTGTTCAGGAAGTCTTTTCCCACTCCTATGTCATAGAAAGTTCCTTCTACTTTTTCTTCCAGTAGTAGCATAGTATCTGGTTTTATATTGTCTTTGATCCATTTGGACTTAATTTTTGTGCATGGCAAAATGTGTAGATCGAGTTTCATTTTCTTGCATATAGTTGTCCAGTTTCTCCAGCACCATTTGTTGAAGATGCTGTCTTTTTTCCAGTCTACACTGTTTGGGCCTTTGTCAAATATCAAGCAGCTGTAGTTACTTGATCCAAAGTCTGGGTCCTTGATTCTGTTCCTTTGGTCTATAATCCTGTTTTTATGCCAGGACCATGTTGTTTTTCTTACAATGGCTTTGTAGTATAGCTTTAAATCAGGTATTGTGATGCCTCCAGAGGTATTTCTCTTGCAGAGGATATGCTTGGATATCTGAGGCCTTCTGCCATTCCATATGAATTATGAGATCATTTTTTCTATCTCTGTGAAGAAAGATATTGGGATTTTTATTGGTATTGCATTAAATCTATATATTGCTTTTGGTAAGATTGCCATTTTCACAATGTTAATTCTGCCTATCCAGGAGCATGGGAGGTCTTTCCATTTTCTCAAGTTCTCCTCAATTTCTTTCTTGAGTGTTTTTATGTTTTCATTGTAAAGGTCTTTCACCTCCTTGGTTAATGTTATTCTAAGGTTTTTTTTTTTTTATGCTATTGAAAACAGGACAATGTCACTTATTTCTTTCTCTGTATCTTTGTCTTTTTCATATAGAAAGGCTACTGATTTTTTTGTGCACTGATTTTGTATCCTGCTACTTTACTGAAGGAGTTAATCATCTTTAAGAGTTTTGAGATTGAGGTTCTTGAGTCACTTATGTATAGGATCATGTCATCTACAAATAAAGCTAACTTAACTTCTTCCTTTCCAATTTGTATCCCTTTTATTTCCTTCTCCTGTCTTGTTGCTTGAGCTAGTACTTCTAGTACCATGTTGAAGAGCAGAGGTAAAAATGGACACCCCTGTCTTGTTCCTGATATCAATGAGAATTTCTTCAATCTCTCCCCATTAAGTATTATTTGGGCTTTAGGATCTTTATATATAGCCTTTATTATGTTGAAATATAGACTGCCCATGCCTATTCTCTCCAGTGTTTTGAAAACTGGACCCAATTGGAAATGGTACCACAAAAATCCTATATCCTGAAAGACATACTAAAATTCTGAATCTTCATCAGGTGCTTAGAGAGAACACCTGAATCACAGAAGCCTAGAGAGGGTAGGATGAAGACTAACCTCAACCTTCTCCTGTTCCTCTCTCACACTCCCTCTTCTCTCTCTCTCTTTCTCTCTCTTTCATGCTACCTATATTTTTCTTCCTTCTTTTGCCTTGGCACTGACCTGTAACTCCCTGTACCAGCATGTGGTTAACATCCACAATGAGCTGCTGATCAGTGAGACTTACAAGGTTTCCCAAAAGAAGACAGTTTTCTGTCAGAGTACTTGATGACCCATGAAAGGTTAATGGTAAGATCCTACTGCCGAAGACACCATATGCTGTTAGGCTGGAACATGGAGTGACCTGGCTGGAATCTGGAGAGAGTCAGTCCCCAGACAGTTAGCTTGTCTAGTGCCAGAAGTTATTACATGGGCGACTGGGGGGAAATGACCAATATCTGTCTAAGCAACTCATGGTCTAAACTACTCAGCAGCAAACAACCTGCTGTGATGCTCACACAAGCGCAATAGTGGCATACAGCCATGGTGGGTTATCAACTCCTCTTGATTTGGCCAAAGGATCCACTCAGTGGAACGGAACCCATACATAGAACTGGGAAACAAGTCAGAACCATATCCAAACATGAGTTGACTTTCCACTATCAAGGTCCCACCAATAGTGGGATACAAGAGGGACTACATCTATTTAATTCTCTCTAAAAAAATAATGGTTATCCATGTATCTTGCACTGACCTCACTCTCCATTGGAGAATTTACTACTCTTTTTCAGATGGACACAGAACTTGAGGAGAGAATCAGCCCATTGCACCTCACCAGGGCACTAGCTGAAGCCATAGAATAACTGGGGAATTTAGCAAGAGTGCTGCTTTCTCAGTAAACCTGGTACCAGCATAGGGATGAAGGAGACAGACACAGAGAACACTCAACTCCTACCAAACCAGAGATCCAAAGACACAGAGACTCCCATGAACTCATCACTGAAATAGACCTAAAATGAACCCAACATGGCTTATGAAAATTTACAGAAGCGGGAGCGGAATGATTGTTAGAGCCATAAGTTGGGTCATTATGCACAGAGACATTGCCTCACCCTCATAACTGATAGCTACCCCCACAATGCAAGACCCACAATCACCAAGGGAGGGGGACATGGAGAAGGCTAATGATGGTATCATCATGGCTGTATACACATTATATAGATAACTAATAATAAAAAAAATAGAATAGGAAGGTGGAAATGATCCTAGGAATCAGAAAGTCATATTTCTTTGCTTGTAGCGAACCAACTAACTTAAAGAATAAAACTGTATCTGTGTCTCAGGCTTCTCATATTCCTTGACTTTCATAAGGCTAAGGAGTAAAGAAAACAACAAATGTTTAAGCATAGTATGTCATCATAAATATTTGCATTAAGATTTCCATAAGAAAAGGCAACATATGAGCTAGAGTGATGGCTTAGCAGTTATTGCACTTGCCAGAAAAACCAAAGGACCAGGTTTGATTCCCCAGTACCCACTAAAACCACATGTGTTTGGAGTACATTTGTATTAGAAGCCCTGTTGCATGATCTTTCTCTCTCATTCTCAAATAAGTAAAATAAATTTTAAAAAAAAGAAAAAGCAACATGTATTTCCCTATCTGTCCTGACTCCAAGAAGCCTAGATCTAACCTAATTCTTCATAACTACATGAACTAGGGGATATAATTCCAGGAGAAAGGCATGGAAATCTTAGAGACTTGATTTTACTCCACTGAAATTCACTGAAAATGCATCAAAACCTTGCCTTTACATGTTTGTTATGAATTCAGAAAATTCTTGAGACCTATATGGAAAGTAAAGAAACTAGATTTAATCACTTGGAAATCTCTCATGGTCAAAGGCGTATTTAATGGTTTGTTATATTTTATCATTATCTGTTAAACCCACTTCGATGTCACAGGCAAAATCATGAAGTTTTGTGATAGAAACAACTGTTTGTCCCAGCTCAGTCCCCTCCTTGTTGTGTAGCATGGTATATGTTATTGAACCTCTTAAGGCAGTAAATTCCTCCATGGAATCTATGGTTAATAAGTTTCCACCGTGCAATATCATTGTGAAATCTTAATGTTGCAATGCATAAGGAAAGTCACAGACTCTTGGTCTTCAAACACTCCCAGAAGTGAAATGGGAAACATTAATGTTTCATTAGACCATGAAAACCATTCAATTGTCAATGATTTCTTTACCCTCTCTAATTTATTTTTGCATCTATTGTGAGTTTTCAAGCTTTTAAACCTCAAGAGATTAATACTATATGACAAATTCTGTCACACTGACATGAAAGTGTCCTTTGTCTATTTGTAGTAACCACTAATGGGTTATTTTTTTTTAGATCCAATGTCATCTATAAAAACAAAAGCTTGAACACTCCAAAGAGAATGTATTTTTAATGTACTCTATGAATAATGATGATGGATTTCACACTGATCCAATATGCCACCAAGGAGAAAGTACTGAGCTATGTCTTTCTTGCGTGTTTACTTATATGTGACTTTAGCATGTTAACACAATGCTTAAAACTGGATGTTAAGCACCATGTTGGTTTTTAACATTCCTGGAGACACTTGAAATGCTCACTTTTTGTCAATTTTGGTTTCACATCGGCACAAAAATTACCCTAAAGTAATAACCCAGTAATAGCACAGATAACTGCTTAAGCCATTTATTTTCTCTGTCTTTTGAAAACCTAGTTATTCATGTCCATACCACCCTGAACATGCCCAGTCCCATCTGAAAAGCTGAAATTTCCTGGCAAGTAAGCAAACAACTCTTAAATTATCCCTTGATGCAGATTATTGTTGTATCATTGTAAACTTTAGTAGGGCTTCAAGTAACTGAATTTGGAAAAGTTCTATATCATAGCCTATTTTGAGGAGAAACTATTAAATTAAAAGACAATATGTTCTATGGGGAAACAATCAAGGCATAAAATGGGACAGTAGGCTGGTTAGATGGGTCAGGGGTTAAAGCACTTGCCTGCAAAGTCTAACTACCTGGGTTCAATTCCCCAGTACCCACATAAGCCAGATGCACAAGGTGCCACATATGTCTAGAGTTCATTTGTAGTGGTTGGAGGCCCTGGCATGCCCATTCTCTCACTCTATCTGCCTCTCTCTCTCTCTCTCTCAAATAAATAAGGACTTTTTACAAAACTGGATGCTATTAAAGGTGTAATGTTGTAAGACTTTAACATTGTTAAATTAAGATAGCATAGACTCCCTAAAGAATGCCTGTTTACAAAAAATGTATCCACATAACAACTGCTAAAATATAACTTTGAATCACCACATCTGGAGACTCTCAGTGACTTTAAAATATTTAATCAGGTACAACCAGAGCACTTAATGATCTTCTATGTTCAAAGACAACTATTTGGGCTGGAGAGATTGTTCAGTGGTTAAAGGTGCTTCCTTGCAAAGCATGATGGCCTAGGTTCAATGCCCCAGTACTCATATTGTAAGCCAAATGCACAAAAATGGCACATGCATCTGAAATTTATTTCCAGCAACAAGAGGCACTGAGCATGCTCTCTCGCTCTCTTCCTCGCAAAACCAGAGCACTTAATGATCTTCTATGTTCAAAGACAACTATTTGGGCTGGAGAGATTGTTCAGTGGTTAAAGGTGCTTCCTTGCAAAGCATAATGGCCTAGGTTCGATGCCCCAGTCCTCATATTGTAAGCCAAATGCACAAAAATGGCACATGCATCTGAAATTTATTTCCAGCAACAAGAGGCACTGAGCATGCTCTCTCTCTCTCTTCCTCGCAAATAAAAGCTAAAATTAATTTTGTTCTGCAAATGTGTTTGTGGTATGAATGCATCTACGTATGTATATGCATAGGGGCACATGTGCACATGTGTGTATGGAGACGAGATTGGTGTTGGATGTATTCCTCAGTCTCTCTCTACCTTAACTTTTTTTTTTTGAGGTAGGGTCTCACTCTAGCTCAGGCTGGAATTCACCATGTAGAGTCTCAGGGTGGCCTTGAACTCATGGCAATCCTTCTACCTCTGCCTCCCAAGTGCTGGGATTAAAGCCATGTGCCCCCACGCCCAGCCACCTTAAGACAGTCTCTCTCTGAACCTGGAGCTCACGGACTCAGCTACACTAGCTAGCCAGTGAGCCCAGGGGTTCTCTGCATCTGCCTACACCGTGCTGGGATTACAGGCATGTGCCACCACTCTAGCATTTACATGAGTACTGGGTATCCAAACTCCACAGTTGCTCAGTATGCATTTTACCTAGTTAGCCATATCCCCAGCCGTGACAGCTCATTTTTTACAGTAATTCTAGGAAATTTTAATATGTCCATTTGTGAAGAGCTACAATACAAATACATCTGCCCAGATTAGAAAATAAGTTTGACAGTTTGTAAATTCATGAAATAAAACGTTCCGTGGAACACACATACAAGTGTGCTTAATTCGAGGTGATCTGAAAAGAGGCAAGATGGGGAAAGGTTGATAGAACAAACCATGTGTTATGGCGTGTTTAAAAAAACTGAGTTTAGGGCTTAGGAGACAGCTCAGCAGTTGAGAGTACTTTCCACTTAAGCATGAAGACCTCTCAAGCTAGAAACCACTCAGTTCAACCCCCAGGACGATGGAAAAGCTGAACATAGGCTGGAGAGATGGGTTAGCGGTTGAGGCACTTGCCTGCAAAGCCAAAGGACCTAGGTTCAATTCCCCAGGACCCAAGTAAGCCAGATGCAACAGGAGTTTGTATGCAGTGGCTTGGGGCCCTAGCATGCCCATATTCTCTCTCTCTCTCTCTCTCTCTCTCTTTGTCTCTTTCTCTGTCACCACAGCTCATGGAATTTTGCAGAAGACAGGGCAGAAAGATTGTAAGAGCCACAGGTTGAGACATCATGCCCAAAGGCATTTCCTTCACCTCCCCCCCCTAAAAAAACAATGACTTCTGCTCCCACAACGCATAAACCACAACCCCATAGGGAATATCTGCAACCCCACTGAGGAGCGTCCCCAATGGAAAGGGGACAGGGATGAGGGAAAAGAGTACCAACAGATGATGTATCCATACGAAATATATTGTTAATAATAATAATAGTAAACATTAAAAATAAAGTTATCAACAAAAATGTTAAAGAAAATAAAAAATAAAATAAAATATTAAAAGCTGAGCATAGACACACAGGTCTGTAAGCCCCAATCCATGATGGGAGGGATGGCAGCAGAAACCAGAGAATCACTGGGGCTCACTATTGGACAGCAGCTCCAGACTGAGTGAGAGAACTCATCTCAAGGAAGGAAACCTGTGGATTGATGATAAGAGGTCACCTGCCTTTGTCCTCTGTCAAACACACCTGCACACTGCATACCACACACCACACATACTATACTCTACACACATGCACACAAAGCTGAGCTGAGACTCTGGCATAATTTCCCAATTCCACCTATCGGACTCTCTCACAGAGCTTTTTGAGGGTGCTTCAGAAGCCTCCTCCCCTCCTTTGCTGGTGTCTTTCACTTGCAGACATTTGACAGGATTGGTTTCCTCCAAGTAAACAATGACAACACTGACTTTGGCCCCTGCTTCTCTGAAGTCTATGATGGGCTTGAGTCCTCGACTGGATAGCAGAGCAGGCTCGGCTTCCTCACTGTGGACTAATTGTGACACGCTGCCACAAATTCCTGCTGCCACATCTTCCCTGCAATGATGGACTGAACCTGAAAGTATAAGCTGAAATAAACCCTTTCTCCCTTAAACTAATTTTTGTCAGGTATTTTTTTATTAAGTATAAACTTATACTGACACATCACTTGTTAATACAATCATTTTCCTCCTCCCTGGACCCATTCCGCTGAGGACCCTCCTTAGCGGGATGGCTGGTATTCCCCTTAGGTTTGTGGGTTGTGAGATAAGAGAGCTGCAGGCAGTCATTGTAAGGTGGCTCTTACAACCTTTCCACGTACTCTTCTGCAAAATTCGGTCAGGTATTTGATCATAGCAACTTAGAAAGTAAATGATACATTCACAAATACATTTGTTCACTTAATTTATGGAGGCTTCACTGTCATTGGACGTGCAAAAACAGAACTGGCCTGGGTACAAAAGGAAGGATATATCTTTCTACCTAATAAGAAGAGAAAAGAAAAGACTAACAGATGAAGATAATTCATAAATTTGGAGATACTTGAGACATATTTTTGACTTATATCCAAATTATTTCTTCTTCCCAGCTGCATAGAAAATAGGAAATGAAAATAATATTTATTACCCAAGATGAGAGCTTGGCAGCAGAGAGAGACAGCAAATAGAAAACTCTATTGTGACAAGTTTTAATGAAAAGTTAAGTGAGTTTATGTTAACATGGGATTGAGATCAAGTATACTATAAAATCATAAGCATTACCCAAACAAGGTTATTGATTACTGCTGTACAAAAATAAATTAAATAGAGAAATATAACATTAAATGACATATTTTCTCATGTTGGCTGAAAAGCTCTTATTTCAGGTGCTGTCAGTTTACTATCCTCAACCAACTACAAGCTGGTCATCTACCACTAGATGCTTTAATTTTTACTAAGGCTCCAATAAGGGATTGAGACTTGTAAGGTGCATTGATGTGTCATGCACTGCGCAAACAGAAATAGAAAAAGTCACTGCCTACTCAGCACCATTGAAGCTATGTAAGCCAGATGTCTTTCTATGGTTTATTTGTGTTTAGCTAAAGAATAAAATCTCTACATTGTGCATTCTGTAGAAGGAAATTAATATTCTCACAGTATCCTGTAGTTGTGTTAATGCATGCAATATTCCTAATAGGAGGGAAAAAATACCTTCAGTCTCTGGCATATGAATGACAAAGGGAAAATTTTCTCTTCCTACAAAGAGAAAAATCATAGAATTATGGAATTTAGAATTTGGAACATCATTAAAACTGACTTCTTTTTTTTTTTTTTTTTTTTTTTTGGTCAGACAGTGCCTAAGACTTCACATTGAAGGAAAGGAATCATTTAGAACTCCTGTAATAGTGATGCCTAAATCCCAGCACGCAGGCAGTGATGGGTCTACTGTGACTTTTTCATCTTTGATAAGCAACAGGACACATTTTCCACATCATTCAAAAGCAGAAATGCAATTAAGAACATACACTCTGGAGTAGTAGTCCCTACATATACATTCTGCTCCAGACACTCATGACAGGAGGACATTTCAGCATCTCAATTCTTTCTCAAGTCAAACAGATATTAATGTGTCCCTTGGAGATTTACTGAGGGTTGAATTGGAACAAGGACTGACAGGTATATCAAATGCTTGGGATTTTTTTGTTAATTTAACCATTAGTATTACTCTTGATGCATGACTGGTTTCCTTGTGCCAACATGTACATCTTCTAATATTTCTACTTGCATGCCATACTGTCTTTCACATTTTCGAATCACATATCAAAAGCCAGTCATACTGACAAATATCTTTAATCCCAGCACTCAGTAGGCTGAGGTAGGAGGATCTTTATGAGTTCGAAAGCAGCCTGGGCTAGAATTAGACCCTACCTCAAAAAAAAAAAAAAAAAGTTCATCTCTGTATCTATAGTAAGTACTCACCAAAAAATTCAAAGAAATACAAAAGCATTTATTTATAAACATTATTTTATCATAATTAAAAATAAGGAAGGGGGCCTGGAGGGATGGCATAATGGTTAAGGTGCTTGCCTGCAACACCAAAGGACCCAACATCGATTCCCCAAGACCCACTTAAGCCAGATGCAAAAAGTGATGCATGTGTCTGGAGTTTGTTTGTAGTGGCTGGAGGCTCTGGTGCACCCATTCTCTCTCTCTCTCTCTCTCTCTCTATCATACAATGCCTCTCTTTCTCAAAAAAAATAAATAAATAAATAAAATTTTTTGAAATGAGGACAGAACTGTGGAGATGGCTTAAGAGTTAAGGAACTGAAAAAAAAAAAAAAAGAGTTAAGGTACTGGCCTGCAAAGACAAAGGACCTAAGCTTGATTCCCCAAGACCCATGTAAGCCAGATGCACAAGGTGATACATGTGTCTGGAGTTTGTTTCAGTGGCTGGAGGTCCTGTCATACCCATTCTCCCTCCCTCTTTCTATCTGCCTCTCTCTCTCTCTCTCAATCTCTCTCTCTTTCTTTCTAATAAATAAATAAATGAGGAAATACTTCTTTTTCTGTGAAGTTGCAATTTCACTATAAAAATGCCTAGAAAATGTTGAGGAAAATAGAGCCGTTAGTCAATGAGGTTGTTGTAGTCACCGTCTCCTAGCTGGGATAAAACACCTGACCAAAAGCAACTGATAGGAGAAAAGATTTCATTTTGGCTTACTGTTTTGAGGGGAAGTTCCATGATGACAGGGGAAAGCATGGCATGAGCAGAGGCTGGACATGATGTCACCTCTGCCACAGCAGGTGGAAAACAGCAGCAGGAGGGGAAGTCAAACTCAGCAATGGCAAGCTGGCTATAACACCCCTAAGCCCACACTTCCTCCAGCAAGGCTCCACCATCCAAATTGCCACCAGACTAGGACCAAGCATTCAGAACCCATGAGGTTATGGGGGATATATAGTTAAAACAACCACAGAAATGTATGCTAATTAGAGCAAAAAAAAACAGAACTTTTTAATTTTTTAAAGATTTTATTTTTATTTATTTATTAGAGACAGAGAGGGGGGAAGAGAGAGGGGGGGAGTGAATGGGCATGTCAGAGCCTCTAGCCACTGCAAGAGAACTCAAGATGCATGTTCCACTATGTGCATCTGGCTTACGTGGGACCTGGAGAATCAAACCAGGGTCCTTAGGCTTTGCAGGCATGTGCCTTAACCTCTAAGCCATCTCTTCAGCCCGAGAGAACATTTTATAAACTTGTATTTACATGCAACAGGGCTTTTTTTTTTTTCTTTAACTTTCCTAGGTTTAGGGAAAGGGAACTTGAAGTAGAAAGCAAACCTTTTACACAAGTGAATTTCTATACAGAATAATACAGTCTTTTATAAATAAAAGTGAACATAATTGGTCAATTACTTTTAAAGTACTTTGAAATGAAGTCAACTTTAATTTCCAAAAAGCACCATGACTGGGAAAAAATAAGAATGTATTTTTTAAGGTAAGAGGTTTGAAGTCAGTTGACTATAGAATTACAACTAATGTTTGTACAGAAAAGGTTTTATTATTTGTTTATAGCCAGGATCTTCCATGCATCTTCTCATTTTATATCTACCACATTGAACATATCTGGAAGCCTTTTGGTTCTCGTTTAAAAATACATCCCATTTGGAACATCTCCCTAGGCCAACTATCACCTTCTCAGTCCACAACACTAAGTTCTCCACCTCCTTAAAGACAACTTTCTGTTTGGATCCTATGTTCTGTGCTGACAGTTTTGCCACAAGCACACATAAGCAGTCCTTTTTTTTATTTATTTATTTTTTGGAGAGAGACACACACAGAGAGAGAGAGAGAGAAGAAGACAGAGATGGGCGCGCCAGCAGTGTCTCAGCTGCTGAGAATGAAATCCAGATGCGTGCACCCCCTTGTGATCAAGTTCGGCATTGCGCCCTTGCGTCACTTTGCAGCTGGCTAAACGTGGGACCTGGAGATTGGAACCAGCATTCTTAGGCTTACGAGGCAGGCGCCTTAACCCCTAAGCCATCTCTCCAGCCCCAAGCAGTCCTTTTTAACATATAAAGCAGGGCTTGAGAGATGGCTTAGTGGTTGAGCACTTGCCTATGAAGCCTAAGGACCCCAGTTCAAAGCTCAATTCCCCAGTACCTACATAAGCCAGATGCACAAGGTGGTGCATGCATGTGGAGTTCATTTGCAGTGGATGGAGGCCCTAGCATGCCCATTCTTTCTTTCTCTCTCTCTCTCTCTCTCTCTCTCTCTGTCTCTCCCTGCCTGTTTCTGTATCTCTCTCAAATAAATATATAAAATATAAAGCATCCGGGCGTGGTGGCGCACGCCTTTAATCCCAGCACTTGGGAGGCAGAGGTAGGAGGATCGCCATGAGTTCAAGGCCACCCTGAGACTACATAGTTAATTCCAGGTCAGCCTGGACCAGAGTGAGACCCTACCTCGAAAAACCAAAAAATAAAAAAATAAAATAAATAAAATAAAATATAAAGCAAATCTTAACTCTTTGCTCAGAAATCTCCCAAAACTACCTATCTCGTTTTTCAAATCCCACGTTCTTACAGTATGCAAACTATAATATACCACACAAGCTAGCTGTCCAACATCTCTCTACCCGCCTGTGGTCTGGAACTCTTACCCCTATTCTTTCTGTTCCTCAGGCAGACTGTACATGACCTTTCAGGCCTCTTTGCCATTTTTCCATCTCCCTGAAGTGTTCTTTCCCTGTGTATGTTCTGTCTAGGTATTTCCAGTCCAGCAGGTTGCTGCTGAAGTATAATATTCTAGGTGAAGCTTCTGTGATTATTGACAATCCAACTTCAATTACTTCTTTATGGTTTTGTATAGCCCATAGTCTATTTTATATAGTATGCACACACACACACACACACACACACACACACACACACACACTACTGGAGTGCATTGTTCATGATGCAGACTGTTTGACAGTACCTGGATCATGGACAGTTCTCAGTATCTGTGGAATGAACTGGATGACTCAGTGCAGTTATTTTGTGTTCATTCAGGATAGTTTAGGACAGTGGTAGAATAATGATTTCAGAGGGAAGTTGCCCCAGTCACATTGTCTACTTCTAGCTCTCTATCTCCCTCTGTTGATACCTCAGAAGAGATTGGAGATATTAAAAGGGTGGTTCTCTGGGGAAAGGGCCATTGTTACTACAGCTAAATTAGAAATCAAGAAAAAAAGACAAGACACAGCAGAAATAAATGATATCAGATATGGGGCTGTCAGATAAAACTCAAGGCTAGTTATGTTTGAGTTTCAAATAATAAATTCAACTTTAAATATAACATACAATTATACATATCTATCTTGTATAATTGTCATTCAATTCCTTGGTATTCAATAAGATCAACTCCTCGTGATAGAATAAATAAATCATTGGTCATCATTTATAAAAATATAACTCTAAAATAAATAAGTGTGGGACATTACATTCATAAATTAAAACTTGAATCTAAAAATAAAAATTTACAATATGGAGTAAATTAAAGCAGCTGTACTGTTGCAATTTAAATAGGATTTTTTCCAACTGCTTATTTTCTTCATTGTATCCACAAGTCATTGAAATTATTAACAAAAATTACTATACTAGTAATTTTACACTAAAATGGATAATTGCCTTCCTCTATAAACATAAAACTTACATTTAAATATCATAATTACCTTAGATTCTTAAAGAGACTAAAACAGTTAAACAAAGTTAATAGTATGGCAAGACACCATTATCTTTTATTTTGGATGAAAATAAATCTTTTATTTTTAATTGACTTTATTTTTAACTGGTGTATAAGAACATAACACATTGTGCATATTCATGGGGTATCTTGTGAGGCTTTGTTATTGTACACATTGCATGATGTTTTAAATCAAAGTGAACTTTCTTTCTCAAATATTTATTATTTTATGGTGAAAATGTTCAAAGTGCTTTACTCTAGCTTTTTGAATTAAAATATACAGTCACCCTCTGTGCAATAGCAGCCCAGAGCATTTACTCATGTCTAACTATAATTCATTGATCAAACGTTTCCCACTTTCCCTTTCCTCTATATCCCCAGGTTCCGATGCCCATTCATAATTTCATGTCTAGAACGTTTTCCTTGTACTATTACAGTAACTCCAGCAATGAAAACTCTGTACCCTATATTTGTGAAATTTCTAACTTTTTCTTTGTGCTTTCAGCTGCATTTCAAATTTGTTCCTATTTACTTTCAGAAGACATTGTTGAATACTTGAGATTTGAGAAAGGGGTTAAAATCCATAAGTAATTTTAACAAATCATCAATAATCTCAATACACCCAATGCTGCTGTAGAACCATGGCTCAGAGTGTCAGCATCATTAAGTTTTCTTTCATCATTGAGAAGCTATTATAGGAAAACAATGCACTACCTCACCTCTGTCTACCATATGAACCAGGCACAAAACTTCCTTATGTTTAAAAACACTAATCATGGGCTGGAGAGATGGCTTAGTGGTTAAGCACTTGCCTGTGAAGCCTCAGGACCCCAGTTTGAGGCTTGACTCTCCAGGACCCACGTAAGCCAGATGCACAAGGGGGCGCATGCATCTGGAGTTCGTTTGCAGTGGCTGAAGGCCCTGGCGTGCCCATTCTCTCTCTCTCTCTGCCTACCTACCTATTTCTGTATCTCTCTCTTTCTCTCTCTGCCTGCCTGTTTCTCTCTCTCTCTCTCAAATAAATAAATAAATAAATACACTAATCATGTCAGTTAGAATTGGCTGAACCACACCAATCCCAAGAAACCTCAATTCCCCTCCTTAGCAATTCATCTAACATACTCACAATCATTGTATGAAAGAGTTTAAAGCAAACAGGTTATATAAATAGTCCTCATTGATATTTTTATTAGCATATCTCTTTTTAGTGCTATCAGAATAATTGACACTTAAAGAAAACTAAAGTCAAATTTCAAACTTTTCTTGCATAGAAATACATTCCTCTACATCTGAAAAGTACTCCTTACTCAAAAATCTCTTTTATATGCTGCTTTCACTGCTAGCCTGAGAACCTCCTTCAGAGAGATTGCTATAGACACTGAGGAGAGTCAAAACTCATCAAAGCAGAAAATCAGGGGCTGCTGAAATCTCACCACAAAGGAGATGTTCTATCTCCAAGGCTCAGGGAACATGGTGGAAGATAGGGCAGAAAGAATGTGAGAGCCACAGGATGGGAAGGTGTACACTGAGGCATCCCCCCCCCCCAACAGGGCTACTGGTGCACTCATGACCCCACAGTGAATACTGATAA
Source organism: Orientallactaga sibirica (assembly GCA_036365145.1). Classification (NCBI taxonomy): domain Eukaryota; kingdom Metazoa; phylum Chordata; class Mammalia; order Rodentia; family Dipodidae; genus Orientallactaga; species Orientallactaga sibirica. The sequence continues at coordinate 21,078,948 of JAEOAD010000006.1, forward strand.
CCCCACTAGAGAGGGCCCCCAGTGGAATGAACAGAGGCAAGGGAGAAGTAACATAAGAGTATACCCAGTGGAAATATGACCATTAGGCAATATGTTCACACAATAGATTTTTTTTGTAGTGTCACGCTTGTAGTCACACTTGGCAATTGATGCAGAAAGATTACTATAAGTTCAAAGACAATTGGGCTGGAGTGGTATCCTGTTTCAAAATAAATATGCAACTGTGTTCAAGCAGGACTTTTGATACCTCAATATTCCTTATGAAAAGGACTAAACATAAAAATTTTAAGCAAGATGGAATACAGAGAAAAATTTTAAAACTGATGCTACTGTTTTGTAAGGACTAAATCTATGAGAGACCAAATATAAAGTCTGGGTCTAATTGGCTTAGAATCCATTAGGAAATGTTTAGTTGGTTACCTCCAGAAAGAACGAAAAAAAAATACTTGAAATAAACTTACATACAGGAGGGGACACCAAATAAATTCCATTTAGATTTTGACAGAATTGAGCATGAAAATATAGAATCTCTTTTGAACAACAGACCCTATTCATATTTGTGACTGAAAATTATTCATAGTGTGCATGTACACCTACAAACATCAATCACAGGCTTGGTTGTACAGTAGTTCAAAATTATAATGTTGCTTTGTTCCTGTCCAAAAAAAGGGCCATAAGTTTCATTCATTTGAAGGGATATTTTAGCTACAGGGACATAACAAAGGGAAATGTCAATGTGGTGAATGAACTCATTTTCTAAAAAGCTTCAAAACAAATGACCACTGATCAAATTCCAAGGGTTCACAATAAGGAAAAACCTAGCACATTGATCAGAGCTATGAATTTTTGTATATGATTTCAAAAGCATAGAAAATATGCAGTTTTTTAAAAAATTCATTATATGAAACTGGAAAAGCATTCTACATAGCCATGGGAAAGGAGTAAAAAGACCTATGGAATGGCAGGCGGAGTGTTTGCAAACTACGCTTCTAATAAACCATTGGCATGCAGAGGGAGTCAAATGACTTGATAACAAGACAATAAAAAGTCTCATCTAAAAATGGAAAAGGGGGCTGGAGAGATGCTTCCATAGTTAAAGGTGCTTTCTCACAATACCTACCAGCCTGGGTTCATTCCCCAGTGCCCATGTAAGCCAGATGCACAGTAAAGCATGTATCTGGAGTTCATTTGCAGTGGCAGGAGGCCCTAGTGCGCCCATAATCATTCTCTCTCTCTTTTCTTCCCTCTCTTTCTTTATCTCCCTCTTTCAGTCTCTGTCTCTCTCTCAAATAAATAAATAAATAAATAAATACAAATATTTGGAAAAAAGAAAATAGTATGGAAATTCCTCAAAAGTTAAAAATATAATTGCTATAAGATCAAGTGATCGCCCTTCTGAGTATATATCCAAAAAGATCGAAATCAGTATGTCAAATAGACACCTGAAGTCCTGTGTTCACTGCAGCATTATTCACAATAGCCAAAACATGAAAGCAACCTGAGTGTCCATCAAAGGACATATAGGTAAGGAAAATATAATGGATGTGTACAGGGAATATTATTCCAGCTTTGAAATGAAGGAATCTTGGCTGTAACTGTTTAACTCATCTGGTTGTCTACATGTGAAAAGACACAACCAAGCCTGAATGATACTATATTAACCGAGGTGAACCAGACACAGAAAGAGAAAATACCTTACAACCTCAACTTATGTAAAGTACAAAACAACCAAACTCAAAGAAGTAGGAAGTCAAATGATGGCTACCAGAGGGTAGAGATGAGGGCAGGGGAAAAAAAAGAAAAATATTTTAACTAGAGAGGAGGATTAAGGTCAACAACTACTCTACCCCCTCATGGCTACAGTTAGAGACAACCTTTGTTTTCTTGAAAATTACTAGGAAAGTATATTTTAAGTATTCTTGCCACAAATAAATTTCTGAGACAATGCCCATGTGAATAAGCTTGATTGAATCACTTTACAATATATGCATATTTGAAATGACCATGTTGAATACCATAAATGTATAGAATTTATGCAAATTAAAATAATAAAATAAAAGAAATGCATTGCCTTCAATGTTTTTGTTTTTCAAGGTAGGGTCTCACTCTAGCTCAGGCAGAACTGGAATTCACTATGTAGTCTCAGGGTGGCCTCAAACTCGGTGGATCCTCCTACCTCTGCCTCCCAAGTGCTGGGATTAAAGGCGTGCGCCACCACGCCCGGCTGCCTTCAATTTCTTTCAGTGCCTGGATCTTATATAACCAAGATCTGTCCACTAGGTGTAACCTGAGGTCCTTCTTTAATAAATAAATATAACACCACAGACACAGCAATGGTGGGGATTTGACTGTTGGAGGAGAAAGACTCACCACTGAATATGAGTGAACATAATACAAGAAAAGCTTTGGGAGGGGCCTTAAAACTAAGGCAGAGGATAAAACCAAATGCTTGATGGCTTCTAACTGTGAATTCCCAGGCTTAGCCATTTTTTTCTAAGCTTCAACTAGAAATAACCAGTGTGGTTTCCAAATTCATCAAGTAAATTATTTCTCAAATGTAATTACTCATCTTACTGCCAAATGAATCATCTCCTCAAGCAGTCTACCAATAATCCCTGGCCTCCAGTTTCCTGTGGGGTTTAATCAATGGTGTTTCTATAGGGATAACAGGGGTGGAGCTGGAGGAGTCCAAGACTCATTCCATTGCAAGCTTCCTTCTGACGACTGCAATAGTGCTCCTTCCAGCTGGGGACTGTGGCACTTCTGCCTCTCATTGCCTTGCCAGTTCCTTTCCCTCTGGGGAACCATTGTATTAGCTTTTATTAAATTATTTCTAGGTAGACCCATTTTAGAATTCCTTCAGTTTCATTCTGAGCTCCTCACTAATCACACTCAAATTTCAAATTTAATTCTTAGATAAAAGCAAAGGTAATCATGAACCTCTGATAAGCAGAAGCCAGCAGCCATAATATGTAGTGAAAGGCGAGAGATTTTTTTTTTTTTCCACAGAGGAGCATAAATAATTCAGAAATTATCCTCCATTCCTGAGTAAGGGCTCAGCTGCATACTGTTATTTCTATCCTCTTGATTTTTTTTTCATCCAAGCTTCACTAGAATAGTGTTTCCTAGTCCCTTTGATCTGAAATATGTTTAGCTAAATTAAAATAGCAAAAATAATCTCTCAGCTTTTTTAATATTCCCATTTCTTCTCTGAAATACGTGTTATCTTTGTATAGTCATTATGGACACAAACTATTTTCCTATTGGTTTTATTTGTTTTAAGTAACTACCTCATTTTTTAAAGTTGTTCATGACTCTTTCTCAGTGGGAAACCCCCACTGCCATTTCTTCATGAGAAATAATTTATTTCTAGCCTGCTGTCAGGCCTCCTATCATCCTTTAGGTAAATTCCATGCCTCCCCTATATTAACTTGCTTTTTTTCCCATTCTTTTTCTAATCTTACTCTTCCCTGGTGCCTTATCTCCTTTTGACTATTTGTGAGAATTTTAGCCTGGTTATGAAATTTTGTGTTATGGATATTAAAGGCAAACAGTTATCTTAGCTGTACAGAATGATATTCCTGAAATTCTAACAAGGGCAGCACCTCAAAGACTTGCTTCCTGACTCTGATAATAGAAAGAGGTGAGGTCAATGTGAGACACTGGTGTATAACGCTACTAAGATCATTTTGGCTATGTTTTCCAAAGTTGCAGTAGATACCCAAAGGAGTCCTCAGAACTCTAGAGTGACTTGTTTCTGTTCCTTTGGGAGGCGAGATAATCAGAACATCCAGGCAGATGACTCTAATTTCAATTTATCAGTCAAAAGGAAAATACTGAAAAGACAGAATTTGATTACCACAATGCACTAACCTCTATTCACAGAAGAGAGAGAGAGAGACCTGGAGAAAGGTTGGATATTGGAAGCATCATATACCGTCCCTGTATAGAGATGCAACTTTTACATATTAACCGGCAGTATCCAAAATCTCAGTACTCAGAGGGCCACGTTTTCAGGGCGCCCATCTGAGAAAGCAGCATCAAACCATTCCACCCAAACTCACAACTCTTCTGATGAGTATTGCGGGAGAGCAAAACAGATCATTTTCATGGCCTAGAGCTTATCAATAACACAAAGTATGATCAAAACCAACCTGGTGCTTCAGAATACAAGCCTATGCTCAAGTGGTTAGTCCTAACCTTAGTAGAAAACTTCACTCTGGAGTATACCACTGTATACAAAACACTACACCAAAAGGTTTTGTTCCTAGCTTCAGCCTTAATGAGTAACTCTACTAAAAGTGGTTTTATTGTTATTTATTTAGTTAGTTAGTTAGTTTTGGTTTTTCGAGGTAGAGTTTCACTCTAACCCAGTCTGACCTGGAATTCATTATGTCGTCACAGGGTGGCCTTGAACTCACAGTGATCCTCCTACCTCTGCCTCCCAGGTGCTGGGATTAAAGGCATGCACCACCACGCCCAGCTTGTTTTTTTTTTTAAATATTTTAATTATTTACTTGCTTGAGAAAGAGAGGCAGAGAAAGAAAATGGGCATGCCAGGCCTCTAGCCACTGCAAATAAACTCCAGATACATGCACCACCTTGTACATGTGGCTTCTGTGGGTACTGGGGAATTGAACCTGGGTCCTAAGCTTTGCTGTGAAGCACCTTAACTGCTAAGCCATCTCTCCAGCCCATGATTTCATCTTATAAGTGATTTCTCATTCTTACTTTCCTAATCATCACTTAAATAGAAACTCTCAAGTAAAATCAATCATATGTACCATATTTAATTATTGTTCTCATATCATTTCCCATTTTCTGAATATGATTTGTATTTTTCCCACCAAAATAAAATAAACTGTCATATCCTCCAGGTATCTACTCAATCTTGGAAAGTATAGCCAAACTGATCTGAATAACAGTAGCACTGGGCAAAGAGATGGCTCAGTAGCTAAGGCGCTTGTCTGCAAAGCCTAACGACCCACTCAATTCCCCAGGACCTGCATAGAGCCAGATGCACAAAGTGGCATGTTTCTGGAATTCGTCTGAAGTGGTGGGAGGCCCACTGTATCCATTTTCTCTTTCTCTCTCTTCCCCATTCTCTCCCTACAACTACATAAATAAAATATTTTTTTAAAAAAATAGTTGTTGGGCTGGAGAGATGGCTTAGTGGTTAAGGGGCTTGCCTGTGAAGCCTACATTCAATTCTTCAGGTCCCACATAAGAACACACAGTGATGCAAGCACACAAGGTCACACATGCACACAAAAGGGGTGCATGCATCTGCAATTTGATTGCAGTGGCTAAAGGCCTGGCAGGCCAATTCTCTCTGTCTTTCCTTCTCTCTCTCTCTCTTGCATGAAAAAGGCCAGTCTGCTAGCTTTGCCTCAAAAAAAAAGATAGTGTTTCATGAAGTAATAGTTGAGTGTTCAGCACTGAGAGAGACATCTCTATCCCACCCCTCACATATCAGAGACCACTGGGGGAAAGGTAACATTAGGAGTGTAAGTGCCAAAGGACAGGGAGGCATGCTTTGGAGTGCTGTCTTCCAGACACAGTGACTGTTGAATTCAGGACCTCACAGTGGCTGCAGCTGCGACCTACATAAGACCTGCATAATACAAAGGCAGAAAAACATGATGACTTTAAAATAGAAGGAGAGAATAAGGACTTTCAGTGCAGGGGGGATAGTGGAAGGGAGACAAAGGAGTATGGTAGAAAGGGATTATGATCATGGTACATTTTTTGTATATGTACAGAAGTTGTCAGTAAAAAGTTTTTTTAAGAACATAATAATGACAGGACAGAGAAAAATTATTAAGCAAATACAATATTCTAAAATGGTCAAGAATTTTCAAATATGGTGAAAGACAACCCTTGAGAAATGCAAACCCGTTAGAAAAAACACATCTTGATAAAACAGAAGTGATATACCTGAAAAAAAAATGTTATTATGCAAGATTTCTTTGTGTCTCTCTGTCCTCTTCAACTTTTAATATCCAATTCACATTGTAAGAGCAGCACAAGCAGTAAAATAGATGTTTCTTATGGTTTTCTTCAGACTATTTCTGTTTTCCATGTTTTCACACCACCAGAGCATAGGATATTAAATGAAAATACATATTATGCATTTAATACAAATGTATTAGAGTAAACCAAGTAGTTTATAGCCCAGTTATATGTGGCCCAAGAGTGGAAATAGACTGCAGGGAAGGAAAAGTAGACAGGTTCATAAGCTGTAATCCTTAGCTGAGGCTCAACATCATACTTAATTCTGAATCTCCCCTATGGAGCATATAGTAAAATAACACTCCAGTTCCAAAGAAAGTGAGATCACCTCCTAACATATCCCGCAGGTGTGAGGGTTATAGTGAGCCCAGGTCTTCATTCACAAAGGCAGCTAAACAGTGATGTCAACACTAGCTAGTGCTATTCAATGAATATTTCCAGTACCGAAGTCCAATTCCCCCTGGATATGACAGATTCCACATGGGGCCATATAGCTTGTCACAAACGGGGCCTAGGAGGCAGATGGACAGAGGAACTGAAGCCATGTTTTATGACTCAGTGGGAATGGTCTTGTCGGGTGCTAAGGAAAAAAATGGGCAGGTCAGTTGGTGGTGGGTAGTTGGAAAAATTAACAGAACTATTGAGTGTCCCTAAAAAGTTAACTAGCAGAAAATACATTGTTGTGGTTTGAATCAAATGTCCCCCATAAACTCGATGTTTTGAATGCTTGTTTCCTCCTTGTTTTGAATGCTTGGGAGGTGGAGCCTGGCTGGAGGAGAAGTGCTGTTGTGTGGGCTTAAAGGTGTTATAGCCTCCTCTCTTGTTACAGTTCCACTCACTCTCCTGCAGCTGTTTTCCACTTGCTGTGGCCTCTGCTAATGCCATGCTTCCCCCTGCCATCATGGAATTTACTATCGAGACTATCTGCCAGAATAAAATTTTTTCTCCTGTCAGCAATTCAAAGATAGCTACAACAGACATAAACAACTTTGGTCATTAACCTGGTCTTGTGGTTGACTTAGAGCTGACTTAGGGAGAGATGGGAAACAGATACTGAAAAGCCAACATAGAATCTAAAACGATGGGAAATACAGAGGAGAAATGGCTTTCATTACAGTGTCATAAGGCATACATCCATAATTCTCTTTGTGGTCGCTAGCTTCATTAACTGTGCGACGAAGAGCAAATGGTGGGCTTATCCTTAAAAAGAGAATGCTTTCACAGAATGCATCTGGTGCTTTACTGATAAGAAGGATCCTGTTTAGTGTATGCATGCAGTAGTGTAGCTCTGATCTTTCAATCCCACACTGCTGATCTTCATACATAATTCACCTATAAAATCCTTAGTCAAAACCTACACTGTCAGATATTGTACTAGACTATGTCAGGGAGAAAGTTACATACCATTGCTCTGTCCTTTAGACATTCCCTATCTAGTAAGAACAAAAATGTGTATGCAGGCACACATTGACACATAGTTTGATAAATGGTGGAACTTAAAAATATTAAGTTGTCATCTTAAAAGTATGTTTCTGAATAGTCCTTTATAAGAATCAGTAGGTTTCAACCAGGATTGCTATGAGCTTAATATTTAATGGACTATGTTGTAAATACTTAAAATATAGGTATTTTTTGGCTACTGTACCTGTCAAGCACACAAAATATATATGTGTGTCCATGATATGGAGATTAGTTATATTCTCTCTCAATAAAAGTCTTGCTCATATAATTTGAAATATTTTCAAAAGATTATATAGAATGAATTAACCTTAAATCAAGATGAATTATAAAATATATAGAGTGCACATACTTCAGAAACATAAAAGGGGTTATTCTTTGACTGTGATTTTCTTTGGAAGACTTAAGAAAGTACCTCAGACATGTTCTGAATATTGTGCTGAGCCCTGCTCCAAGACCTGAACTGACTTTCATTCATTGTAGCCAACATACCTGAGCGGAAACAGCTTTGTACATCAGGCTGGGTTTGGTTTGCCTAATGGGATTGATTTTAGATGGTTTTAGATGATTTTCACCATGGTGTTTCAGTTCAACCTTATAAAGAGCATAGAAGTTGCCACTCACATCTTCACAGCAGTAAACATAAGGCTGAAAAAGAACCTGTAATCTACAAATTTTCTTGACCTCATCAGAGAACTAAGGCAACAAGGTGGAGCCTGAACCTGGAATTGAAAGATTGACAGCTCAGATCAGCTGACAGGAGCAAAAGCCTCTGAGCCACACAGTGGCATGGCTCTAGGGGGTAATTTGGTGAATTGTTAAAACTCGGTGTATCAATTACCTCGCTCATGGCTGGGATAAAAAACACCTGACCAAGAGCTGAAGAAATGGCTTAGTGGTTAAGCACTTGCCTGTGAAGCCTAAGGACCCCGGTTTGAGGCTCAATTACCCAGTACCCACGTAAGCCAGATGCACAAGGTGGCACATGCATCTGGAGTTAGTGCACCCATTCTCTCTCTCTCCCTCACACTCTCTCTCTCTCTGCCTCTTTCTCTGTCTGTTGCTCTCAAATTAAGAAAGGAAAATAAACAAAAAAAAAAAAGAAAAGAAAAATCTTTAAAAAAAACCTGACCAGAAAGAAGTCAGCTTACGGGAGGGAAGACATTTCAGCTCACAGTTCCAGGTCACACTCCAGCGTGGCAGGGAGGGCATGGTGGCAGGAGCTTGTGGCACCTGATCACATTCAGTCCACAGTGAGGAAGCAGAGAGTGGTGAAGGCTGCTTACTTAGTTAGCTTTTTCCTTTGAAAAACAATTTATCTATTTATTTACTTATTTATTTATTTATTTATTTATTTATTTATTTGAGAGAAGGAGACCACGAGAAAGCACGTCAGAGCCTTTGGCCACTACAAATCAACTCCAGATGCATGTGCACCTTGTGCATCTGGCTTTACATGGGCACTGGGGAATCAAACTCAGGTCCTTAGGCTTTGCAGGCAAGTACCTTAACTGCTAAGCCATCAATCCAGCCCCTACCTTTTCCTTTTTACCCAGCCCATGTGATGGTGCCTCCTACTGTTAAGGTAGGTCCTCACACCTCAAACTAATCTAATCTAGAAATTCCTCATAGACATGACCAGGGGTTTGTTTCTGAGGTGATTCTAAATCCAGTCAAGTTGACAACCAGAGATTCACCATCATATGTAACATAGACTTGTTTGAAAGTCACAGTTCCTAAGTTCTCCATCCTATAGCAACTCCCACATGTTCATGAACTTGACCTCCCATATCCCTCACTTGTAAAGACCTAAGAAAAATCGCCTCATATTTCTAGCAAGGGGAAGAATAAAACAACCATATAAAAATTTCCAGAGCATTCTCCCTAACAAAGAGTATACTCAGAATGGGTCATCTTCAGTATAAACCCAAAGACAGCAGGGAAATCAGAGCCAAACAATACCTAGCAATGTGACGCTTCCAGTACCCATACATAAGTAAGCATTAAACGCTACCTAACTCCTAGACAGAAAAAAGCAACACAACTTCTCACCCTAATCTTATTTAACTTGTGGGTTTTTTTTTCTTAACACATCATTGCTGGCTATCACAAAAAAAAGTACAAAGCATATTAAAATGCACAAGAGTATAACCTGAAGAAATAAACAAAGTATCAATGCCAAACTGAGATTTGGAGCTACCGCATAGACTTTAAAATCATAATGATTTATATGTTAAGACTTCTAATGGGAAAAGTAAAATTAAATATGTAAGAACAAAAAGGCAATACAAGCAGAGATGGAAACTTCATCAAACAATAAAAGAGACATCCTAGGGTGAGAGAGATGGCTCAGTGGTTAAGGTGCTTGCCTGTGAAACCTAGGGACCCAGGTTCAATTCCCCAGTACCCAGATAAGCCAGATGCACAAGGTGGCATATGCATCTCGAGTTTCGTTTGCAGTGGCTAGCGGCCCTGGTACATACATTCTCTCTCTCTCTCTCTCTCTCTCTCTCTCTCTCTCTCGTCTCTCTCAATTAAATAAATAAATAAAATACTTTTTTAAAAAAGACACACCCTAGAAACAAAAAATACTGTAACATAAATGAATGTCTTTGATGTGCTTTGTAGAGTCGGATCCTCAAAATATGTCAGTGGGAACTTTCCGGACTGGCCATCTTGACCAGGTGTCCTCAACCTGTAGCACCAGTTCATTGGCATAAAAGGCACTGGCAGAAAATGGACCAGACCCATTTTACAGGTGGGAGGAAAAACAAATTGGTAAATGATACTACATTAAGGTTAAAATTTAGGTAAATAAGGTGAAATCAAATAGTTGGGAGATAATATTTATGTGAATACATTATATTCAGAATAATTATATACACTAGATACAAAACGAAGAAACAAGCCTAATAATATATAAATAACAACTTAAAGATATTATACTTTAGGTCATTGGATTTTTTCTGAATATGTTATCTATTGATTGCAAGGCAACATTTTAAAATTTATTTTAATTCTGTGGTATATATCCCCTCACGCAGCCCTTCTCCCAATTTCTTCTTCCAAAGACAAACAAGATTAGGGATCCCCCTTCAAAGATCCTATGTTCAGTAGATGTGAAGAAAAAAGAAAGCCATTGTCTCTTACTGTGTTAAAAATTGTTAAGCTTTCAAATACTGGAATCCTAGGTCTTGGCTGTAAGCACTAAGGCCTCCCTTATACATATGGAGATGCTGAAGGTCAGAGAACAAAAAGGAGGCCTCTTGCAGTCATACAAATTGTAATCAGAAGAACCAGGGCACTCATGACACTTTTATTCTCTCTGCCATGTGTGTTCCTCAGCACTCTCTATGAAATCTAAACTTGAAAACATAGGATTAGCAGAAATGACTTCTTTGATTTATGCTATGAAATGCTAATCAACCAGGGCAGTGTAGCAATGAAAGTGTTTCTTAGCTATTATGGGAAAAGTTATTGAAATCTTCCCGAACATATTTATTTTAACCAATCCTTTATATACACAAGGACAGCTCTCTACAATAAAAAAGACTGGACATATCTAATATTATTCAAAACTTCCAATGTCATTCACTGATTTCCTACAGACAGAAATATAGTTCTAGCCCCTAGGGCAGTAGCCATATTTTTCTTTCATCTTTCATCTTTTTTTTTTTCTTTTTGGTTTTAGAGATAGGGTCTCACTCTAGCCCAGGCTGACCAACAGTTCACGTTGTCATCTCAGGCTGGCCGCAAACTCACAGTGATCCTACTGCCTCAGTCTCTTGAGTGCTGAGATTAAAAGCATGTGCCACAACGCCAAGCTTCCAGTACCCATAGATTCTTGATACCTACTTTGACATACACTCTGCCATTCTCTGTTCTGCTTATCTTTTCACTTTTTTAATTAAATGCTACATGTTTATTTGTGTTATTGTCCTCTTGACTATAAGACCTGAAGAGTTTCTCTTATTCATTTATTTTATGCCATTTATAATGTTTGATATCCTGTTCCCTGTTGGCATACATGCAATATAAGCAGAGCTCAGACCTTACTCAGTAAGTTCAGAGGGTCCTAGAGAAAATACACACATAAAAATTAAGTCTAATATTTGTATGTAAATTTCCTAAGATACATAAAATTGGAACATAGGGGTTTTCCCCACACCATTATTTCATTCACTTCAGTATTTACTACTCTGGATGGTACCAAAATTAATTTTACATTTCTAATTTCCTTAGCTATTTCAGCATCAAAGATGAGTGAATATAAAGTAGCCATAAATAAAAACCAAGTGATATTTTCATTACATTACTTTTTAACTAGACTAGATTAATCCTTATTCGCATAAGGACATACAGGCAGAGAGAAAAGGTTTGCCACATATACATCATTTCTAACTGCAGGGCTAATTTTAATTAAAGATACACTGCTATCTCCAAAGCCCAGCCATCAAATGCTACCAGAGAACTTTGGCTTAATAGACACAGTTCCTAAAATATGAGCAAGTTAATTGCATGAATTTAGTTCATACATATGTTGCTGCAGTAGGATTTCAGAGTGATAAATATAGCTAGCAAAAATCACCAGCAAGACATACAGAACCTTATAATTTCTACCCATTTAATATCACTCCTCATAAAAAAAAATTACTTTGAAGTTCATTATCTCAATTTTTCATGAAACTAAGTGATTATAATTAAGAACTCTACTGCTTCTCCATCATCTGCTATACAATGTCTCTTGGGTTTCACTGAAGCACTGACTTGAGAATTGCTTTAGTAAGAAAAATACCAGTCTGAGCAGAAGTTTGTATTAAAAGTGTTCAGAAAACATATCAAACTATGTGCAAAAAAATAATTTTAAAAATTAAGAGCCTAATTCATTTCTCAGTACCAGAGATACCAGACAGACTCCCCTTCCCAAAGGAGGGAAGACAGCCTGAAAGCAGGTGCAATGTCAGCGGTGAGCGTCATGTGGAAGTCTCTGGATTCCCAACCTAGGGCCTCCTATTCCTGTTCTGGCCTGAGTGGTAAGATAGTGACCAGGACTCTATCACGCTAATAAAAAAAGAACGCTCACTTTCTGGGGCTGGAGAGATGGCTTAGTGGTTGAAGTGCTTGCCTGTGAAGACTAAGGGCCCAGGTTTGATTCCCGATTACCGGCTGAAGCCAGATGCACAGGTGGCCCATGTGTCTGGAGGCCCTGGCGTGCCCACTCTATCTACCTGCCTCTTTTTCCCCCTCTCTTTTTTCCTCTTTCAAATAAATAAATAAATAAATAAAGTTTAAAAGAAAAAAATTAAGAGCCTAATGATGTTTCTCTTACGTTAACTTCATTAATTCCAGTGAAAAATCTTAAGTTGGGGCCTGAATCCAGCAAAGTAAGTGCCGTGAAGGACATATGAATTAACGGACAATAGTTACAAAAGTCTGAGAAATATATAAGATAAAAATCCAGGGCTGGAATTCAGTTATAGGACCATGGTCTCACTGTAGACACGTGGCAAACATTTTGAGATGTTCAGTCTTTTCTCACAGTTCATGTTCGGTTTCAAACGCTTTTCTTTCTACAAATTGTTCCTGTACCGGCCCCATGCTCAGTGAATTCCACTGCTGCCAGAACATGGTCGCCCCTAGAATAAAGACATGCAAATCATGGCTCCAGAGAAAAGAAGTAAAGGGATCTTTTTCTCTTGGCTTTAACTTGTTATTCAAATATTCATAATTTGGAAACTTTTTATTTATTTTATTTTAAATTCCTAGAATTTAAAAAAAGAACTTTTTCTTTGGTATTATCAACACAACTTGAAAATTCTATTAAGATTAAAAAGGTTATGCCCTTATATAAAAACACATACAACTAATAAATCGAAAACCTAAGGGAACCTAAGATAGATGAATGGAGGTACCCAGCTTCCAGCCCTTCCTCCACACAGAACAAATGACAGGTGAGCGACTTAGGAGCCCACTGGAACTCATCCAGAGAGTCTGGAACCTTGGAAGATGCACAGACCTGCAGTGGCAGCACTGAAAGAGGAGCTAAGTGTCCTCGCTCCCCAGCGAAGCAGCACTTCCGCCGCAGAGGAAGTGTGAACAAAATAGCCCTAACAAACTCCGTCAGCTGGGACACCAGCAATCCTAGCTGCTGGAAAGCAGCACAGTCATCGATGGCCTGGAGCCCCGTGAAGAAATCTGTAATCCCCAGTAACATTGCTTTAGAGAGAGAGGTCATTGTCTCCAGCGACCCAGACAGAGCCCAGGTGACCACAGGTAGATGCTATTTGGGAAAACAAAATTATCTGAATTCTTACTGTGTCTCTGTCACTGGGACTCCACACACATTCCTTCTCCACACAGCCACGGCGGAGCCCCTGGATCCAGATTCCAAGCCCAGGCAGTGCCGCCTGCAAGAAGCAAGCGCTCCCGCACAGAGGGGTACGGACGGAAAGCACTGCTGTTATGAACTGCGAAACCATGGCAATTCTCCTCTGGCACTAAAGTGTGGACAGCTGTGTGCAGGCGCATGACACTAGAAAATACCTTTAAAAATCTCCTTTAAAAACTACAGAGGGGTCAGATCATTTTCAAAAAAATGAACTACTTACTATGCAACTAGAAATTTTTTTGTTTTTGTTTTTCAAGGTTGGGTCTCACTCTGGTCCAGGCTGACCTGGAATTCATTATGTAGTCTCAGGGTGGCCTCGAGCTCACCGTGATCCTCCTACCTCTGCCTCCCCAGTGCTGGGATCAAAGGCGTGCCCCACCACACCTGGCAGAAAATTTTTTTTAATATATTCTATTAATTTATTAGAAAAAGAGAAAAAATGGGTACTCCAGTGCCTCTAGCCACTGCAAATGAACTCCAGACACATATGCCACCTTGTACATCTGGCTTACGTGGGTCCTGGGGAATTGAACCAGAGTCCTTTGGCTTTGAAGACAAAATCCTTAACTGCTAAGCCATTTATCCAGCCCTAGAAATTTGTGTGTGTGTGTGTGTGTGTGTGTGTGTGGTGTGGTTTTTCAAGGCAGGGTCTCACTCTAGCCCAAGCTGACCTAGAATTCACTGTGTAGTCTCGGGCTGGCCTTGAACTCACAATATTCCTACCTCTGCCTCCCAAGTACTGGGATTAAAGACATGCGCCACCATACCCAGCGCAACTAGAATATTTAAGTGATAACATTTGCATAGTAAGAATAAATTTCAGGCATTAGGGAGGTGGCCCTGGGGTAAAGTGGTTTCCATGCAAGCAAGAGGATCTGAGTTTGGATTCTCAGCAGCCACATAAAAGTGGGGTGGGCTACACACCCATAATCCTGGTGCTGTAGAGGCAGACTGGAGGATGCCTAGGACTTACTGGCTAACCAACCTAGCTAAATCTGCAAGTTCTAATTTCAGTGCAAGACCCTGTCTTAAAAAATAGATGAAGAAAAAGCCGGGAGTGGTGGTGCACGCCTTTAATCCCAGCACTCAGGAGGCAGAGGAAGGAGGATCACTATGAGTTCGAGGCCACCCTGAGACTACATAGTGAATTCCAGGTCAGCCTGAGGTAGAATGAGACTCTACCCTGATAAACCAAAAAAAAAATAGATGAAGAATTGGGCATGATGCTGCATGCCTTTATTCCCAGCACTCGGGAGGCTGAGGTAGGAGGATCACCATGAGTTCAAAGCCACCCTGATACTACATAGTGGATTTGAGGTCAGGTTTGAGGTCAGACTGGGCTTAGGCAAGACCCTAGCTTGGAAAACCAAAAAGTAAATGGAAAGTGACTGAGTCACCCAGTGTTGACTTCTGGCTCCCACACACACCTATGCACATGTACACACACCCTGTACACACACATATATGTGATCATAGAAATGAGTGCTCTAAGGGCTAGAGAGATGGCTTAGTGGTTAAGCGCTTGCCTGTGAAGTCTAAGGACCCCAGTTCTAGGCTTGATTCCCCAGTACCCACATAAGCCAGATGCACAAGGTGGTGCATGCATCTGGAGTTCATTTGCAGTGGCTGGAGGCCCTGGTGCACCCATTCCCTCTTTCTCTCTCTCAAATAAATGGATTAAAAAATTTTAAATAAAAAAATTAAAATTAAAAGAAAACTACTGGAGGGGCTGGAAAATAGCTCAGCTGATAAAGTTCTTGCCTCACAAACATAAGGATTTCAGTTCCCCACATCCACGTAAAGCAGGTGGTATATGAGGCAATATATGGTCCCCACCCCTGCAGAAACTGACTGAGACCTCTTAGTCTCTGCCCTGAATACCAATAACCCCACCGAGAACATCTTGAGTAGAACTGGAGTGGGATGAGGAAGCGAGAGGCGTCTAAGTGTACACACTTTTATTTTTTAAAAAATCAAATAATAAAAAAAATAATGGGAGGCATAGTGGAATATGCTTGTAATCCCAGCACTGGAGAGGCAAAGACAGGAGAATCCCTTGGGGTTGCTGGACAGCTATTCTAGTATAATTGTGAATCCACACCATTGAGAGATGGCCTTGCCTCAAAGGAGCTGGACAGCATTCCTGAGAAATGACACCTGAGGTTGTACTCTGGCCTACACACACACACACACACACACACACATACACACACAAATACATATACATATACATATGTGTGTGTTATCATGCACACTCATGAACACACACATAGTCACGCTCACATACACATACATGCATAAAAAGTAATGACTTATAAATGATAAAGGAATTTAGTAAATTTAGTAAAGATGCAGGAATAATATGCAATCTGTATTTGCTAAAAGTATAAAATATTGGAATGCCATTTCAGAAAAGATGCATGGATAGTTGTCCAAAACAATATAAAAACATAACCATTAGTCATAAGGTAGATTAAAAGTAAAAAGCAAGTCCTGGCAAAGAGGAAAACGACTTTGCTGGTAATATTGCAAACTGGAAAATCCCCTTTAACAAGCAACTTGACCATTTCTTGTGAAGGTTAACCCATATGTCTGTATTTGAGTCTACATTAAATACAAAAGTATTTTCAATATATTTGCTGCCTTGAATCTTGTAGCATTCTTGTTTAGCTTTCATTATTAGCTCTATTTTGTGAATATGAAATCTTAGGCATGAAGAGTGACCAAGAACACCTGTCAGCATAGGGGGCCTGCAACATTTGAGTCAAGTTCTCTCCATTAAATAGTGATTTTTTTTATTTTTATTATTATTTTATTTATTTATTATTTTTATTTATTTGCAAGTAGAACAAGAGAGTATGGGCATGAAAGGCCCTCTTGCCACTGCAAATGAATTCTAGACACATGAGCTACTTTGAGCATCGGGCTTTATGTAGGTACTAGGGAATCGAATGCCAGGCACCAGGCTTTGCAAGCAAGTGCCTTTAACCACCAAGCTGACTCTCCATTCTATTTCTAAGTTTCAAATTCCTTAGTTTTGTTTGTAATTTTCAATTTTCTGCTCTTTGCTCATTCAGATCAGGAATAAGTCTTGTGCCTGCTTCCTGGCCTTCACAGGAAACTAACAAATGCTTTGCAAAGGGGTCACCAAGAAGAATGCTAGAGTTCGGAAATGAATAGAATGGCTGAACCACGTGTAATAAATCACTGAAAAATACGGAAGAAAACATCCCCAGCAAGTGTGGATTCTGTTCCTGCTACTGAATCTTGTTTTGGTGACTCTCTGTACACATTAAAGTTTGAAAAGTTAAAAGAAAATTCTAAAGTGGTATGTTATTTTAAAAAGTCATTCCACCATTAAAGTTATTCTTCAACATGAAAAATAGTTCCAGTGTGTGTTTGCCATTGTTTTTTTCAAGTAATAACTCACCTGGTGGGAAAAAAAATAACTAGCAAGACAAACCACATCTTCTGTGGGAAAAAATAAGTGGTGAGCCAGACTACTTATTCTGAAATTGTAAAACTAGATATTTTGAAGCTTTCAATCTGCCTGTTATAAAAAACACATCTATTATATGTAGGATACACAATAAGATATAATGAAAGCTGAAATTTTGAAGAAATTCAGATCATAGATTGGAAGAAAGGAAAAAATACAGGTTGTATAGCTCATGACAGTGATAAAATGACAGAAAAACAAGAAGGAAATTCAATAATTTAGGAAAAGAAACTCAGCCAAACAAGATAGTGAAGAGTAAATTGTTATATAAAATAGCAAAGAGAAAACGCCTTTAAATCTTAATGGCTTTGGAACAGAGTCTATGAATAAGTAATGCACTTTTGAAGGATTTTAGATGCTTCATTAATTAGAAAATGCAAAAATTGATTGGACAAATAACTGGAGGTAAATCATGGAGACAAACCCTACAATCAGCTTCTAGACTTTTACTCTCTCTGAGGGGGACTTTATAGCAGCTCTGTCAGTCAATAAATCTAATGTTTGTTCATCAATGCTGAATTTAACAAGTGTTATTGATCCCTGCTCTATTATTATACATTACGATTTCCTCTCCCAAAACCTCCTGTTTTGTTTTATTTAGCTAAGAAGAATGCCCTCTCAAATGAAATTCATTTTATTTCTCATTTCATACTAAAAAATAACTTATGGATAAGTCAGAGTCTTGATTTTGAGATTATTCTCATTTATTTAATCCTCAATTAGTCTAAAATTAAACTGCAAATAAAATGAATATTAATTAAGGAGAAAATTCAACAAGTTCTCCAGAAATTAATTTTTCATTAAAACTCTCAGATTAGATTTTAGTTTATGACACTATAAGACTGTTCATTAGTAACAGTGAAGTGATTTTTTGACACATTGAAGTACTTCTGCACTACACTACTATAAAATCTCCCAATAGGTCTTTCAGCCTGTTATTATTTTAATAAATGTTACATGTACTTTTAATTTTACTGTCAGAGGCAAGTTATGGACTATAAGTAAATTTCTACCATAAAGGAATTTATCATTTGTTTGGGAAATGTCTACTAATGAAAATTCAAATACAAGGAACAAAATTAACCTGAAACTAGTGGGAAAGATAGTCTAGAGTGTTGAATAAATGGAACAGATAACAAACACATGAGCTGAAAGGAAAGTTTCAACTGACCTGGATTGTCACAGCATACCTATGTCATGATATGGGTTGTACAACATGATGAGAATATAAAAGAATAAGACTGAGGGCTGGAGAGATGGCTTAGCGGTTAAGGCATTTGCTTGCAAAGCCTAAAGATCCTGGTTCGATTCTCCAGGACCCACGTAAGCCAGATGTATGCATCTGGAGTCTGTTTGCAGTGGCTGGAGGCCCTGGATCACCCATTCTCTCTCTCTCTCTCCCTATCTCTCTTTCTCTCTCTCAAATAAATGATTTAAAAAAAAAAAAAAAAAGAATAAGAAGCCAGGTGTGGTGGTGCACACCTTTAATCCCAGCGCTTGGGAGGCAGAGGTAGGAGGATCACCATGAGTTTAAGGCCACCCTGAGACTACATAGTGAATTCAGGTCAGCCCGAGCTAGAATGGGACCCTACCTAAAAAAAAAAAAAAAAAAAAGAATAGAAAGCAGGACATGGTGGCACATGCCTTTAATCCCAGTACTTGGGAGGCAGCGGTAAGAAGATTGCTGTGAGTCCAAGGCCACCCTGAGAAAACTACATAGTGAATTCCAGGTCAGCCTGAGCTAGAGTGAGACACTAACCTCAAAAAACCAAAAATAAATATATAAAATTTTTTTTTAAAGAATAAGACTGTTTTCTAGGAGCTGGATGACTAACTCATGGTCTACTAAATAAACCGTAATCACAATGTTTCACAGAGTACGTGCAGCTTGAATGTGTGAAAAGGTGAGAAAAGCACTGTAAATACAAAAAAAAAAAAAAAGATACAGAATTGGGGCTGGAGGGATTGCTCAGTGGTTAAAGCACTTGCCTGTAAAGCCTAACAACCCAGGTTCGGTTCCCCAGTACCCATGTAAAGCCAGATGCACAAGGTGATGTGTGTATTTTGTGTTCATTTGCAAAGGCTGGAGGCACTGGTGTGCCCATTCTTTCTGTGTCTCTCTCTGCTTGCAAATAAATAAATAAAAAGATACAGAATTATAGCTTTGAGCGAGGAACTAGACATTTAAAATACATCACTCTTACCCCCATAGTCCTTTAAAACCATACCTATGTTTATCCTCTTTTTAATGAGGAAATAAGTCCAAGCAAGTTGAAGAACTTGACCCAAATTATTTATCTAGTAAAATATTAGCTAATTTGATGAATTGAGACTACCAGAATAGAAATTCTTTATCAAAGGTTCAAATGTTAATGTGGTAGTGTGTGCCTTTATGGATACTTTTAAACAAAAACCAGGAAAACAGTTATAACATGAACTATCATAAATTAAGACAAAGGAGTTTAGTAGCATAGGCTAAACCGCCCACAAATCACATCTTTTACATTTACTAATTTTTTTTTTGGGGGGGGGGTTGAGGTAGGGTCTCACTCTGGCCCAGGCTGACCTGGAATTAACTAGGTAGTCTCAGGGTGGCCTTGAACTCACGGCAATCCTCCTACCTCTGCCTCCCGAGTGCTGGGATTAAAGGCGTGCGCCACCATGCCCGGCTCATTTACTAATGTTTTTTTATTTGGAAGAGAGAGCAAACTCACTAAACACAGAGAAGCTAGAACTTAACACACTGTTGTATTCTTCCTTGTATGTCTGTGAATGAGGGGATGAAATTCCAAGGACATACTGTTTTACTCACTACAAATCCAAATGGTATGAGTTTCTGCCAACAATATTCTTTTCTCTAATAATTTTTGTCTCTATAGGTTCATATTTTGTCTGGGATGTAGCCTTTATTATTTCCTATAGAATTTGAATTGTGGAATTAAAAGTTACTTTTAAAAATCTACTTTTAACAGGGCTGGAGAAATGGCGTACCAGTTAAGATGTTTGCCTGCAAAGCCAAAGGACCTCAGTTCTGTTCTCCAGGACCCACATAAGCCAGATACACAAGGAGGCGCATGCATCTGGAGCTCTTTCACAGTAGCTGGAGGCCCTGGCACACCCATTCTCTCTCTCTCTCTCTCTTTCTCTCTCTGTGTCTGCCTCTTTCTCACATTCTCTCAAATAAATTTAAAAAATTAAAACTAGTTTTAAGAGAGTTGTGTTGCCTGAAAAACAATTTTTTTTTAAATCTTAAAAAAAAAAAAAAAAAAAAGCGGCTTATTCCAGAAAGGCCATGTTCAGATCCTCACTCTGATTCCAACTGGACAAAATTTCATGGAAGCCATCAGCACACAAACTGGAGAGTGGGGATTGGGCATTGTGTTCAGCTTCGGGCCTGAGACACAGCCTCTGTCAAAGGACAGTGACCCAGCAGCCCTGGAAATCATTTCATCACTGCCTAACCAATCAGCATGAGATCAGTATAAATACAGCAGCTTAAAAGATTCATTATCTTGGGTTTTTGCTGGTCAGAAGTTTAACAACAGCTTACCAGGGTCCTCTGCTGAAGGCCTCGCTGGCCATTTGCTCTTAAGTCCAGGACTCCTCAACCAAGTTCAAAGAATTATTGGCAGAATTCAGTTGTCAGCAGTTGTAGCACTCCGGCCCTCAGCACCCACAAGCCCTTTCTTGTTGTCTCCTTGGACAATGGACATCTCAACAAGTGGCTTCTTCGAAGCCAGCAGGACAGGTTGGCTCGCAGGCAAAGTTCAGTCCTTCTGTCAACAGCTTTTACCTGATTTTACCTGATATTTTCCTTCCTTATTTCCAAATTATTGACTGTGCAACTTTAATTACATACCCAAAAATAGCTTCACCTGTGCCATACAGTAACCTTATATGCTAGCGGACATCACATGCGTTTTGCCATGTTCTTTGGACTGGCAGCAACTTTGGCCCTGCCCATACTTAAGGGAAGGAGACTTACAAAGGCATGAATACTACACGACTAAGAAATTAAGAAGTCACTTTAGGTTCAGCCTCCTTCTCTTCATGCTTTTATGCATTCTCTCATTCAGTATTTGTCTTCAGATTAAATGTAAGGATAAAAGCAATGAAGTGTTGTCTTGGGTGTGTACCCCTGCTGGTGAGCCTCTAGCTGGAGACTCAACACAAGGAAAAGAAATAGGAAGTGTTTTTCAAGGGTCAATGTAAGAAAAAAAAAAAAAGGTGCTATGCTTGAAAACCTTGGCACCAAGCAGATTGCAGACACCATTTTATGAAGCATGTAACACCAGCAGGGTGACTGAGCCACCGGAAGTGAGAATGTCACGAACCCCCATCTCAGAACCACTAGCAAAGGAAGACAGCTCAAGTTCCCCACAGCTACTAGAAAAAGTGAGTCACTCTCTCTCCGTGATTTGTTTTGGTAACATCATTTGGGAGAGAAGTTTGGAAATGTTGATTGCTTTGAGAAGAAAATGCACATGTTGAAGTGATAGGAACTTCACATGCTTTATGCATTGCAGCATTGACAGCTCTAGTTTAACTAATTCAGAACCCTACCGGGGATCTTTCTACATTCATTGGCTCACTGCATTCATTACTACAGCTTAGAATAATCTAAACAAACCAATATAAAAGTCAATATAAGCCTTCTGCATGTCAGTGCTCAGTCTTAATTCTAAAATGTGAAGCAAGAAGCACCCAAGCCCAAGGCTGGCTTAATCCCCATATCCAACAAAATAGAGTTACCAATGACTATGGGATATGTTCAGCAAAGGTCTCGCCCAGGACATATACCCAAGGACATATCCATATCACATCTTTGCTCTGATAAATTTCTTTCTCATGGACTAGCCCAAAGTCTGCTAAAGTGCATTTTCAACATCACAGAGTAAGTCTCGGGAGAGCTGGCATTTATCAGGGTTTGATACATTTCTGAGGAAACACATGAACAAATGGTTTCCAAGTCTAACACAAAGCAAATACAAGCTGGAAGAGTTGCTAAGTACTCTACCATACCTACTGGCCGGGAACACACAGATAAGCTTGAATGCTTCCATCTATCCTCACACTACTGTTGGAATAATGTTCTGCACAAAGACCAGCCTAAGCTCTACCCAGATTGTTTTTGTTGTTGTTTTGTTTTTTCAAGGTAGGGTTTAGCTCCAGCTTAGGCCGACCTGGACTTCACTATGTAGTCTCAGGGTGGCCTCGAACTCACAGCAATCCTCCTACCTCTGCCTCCCGAATGCTGGAATTAAAGGTGTGAACCACCACGCCTGTCAGTCTATCCACATTTTTTAAGCCATTAAGATTAATTTTGCAATGTTCAGAGGATACTTGACTCAATTACCCTGTAGGCAGTATTAAATCCAATTTAAAACCCTAAAAATTACATCTTATTCAGAACTTGCTCCTTCAGACTTTCTAGATATATCTAATACCCTATGCAATCAAATCCTCTTATTGAAGAATTAATAAGTTTATGAGTTTTTGAAAGAAATTTTGCCATAAGGTATCACTACTGTGACTTAGTTATTCTGAAAAATGCTGTCTTTATGTCTCTCATCATCCATCCCTGAAACACTGTTCTTATAAATAACACTGGTCATTTTATTAGGAAATGGAATGCACTGTTAACCTCCAGGCATAACAAAAAACAACCACCTTACTTTCCCACCCTCATATTTCCAAGAAATTAACCCAAGAATCTGAAATCTGGAAACTAGCCACAGCCACTAATTTTTAGGGTGAATTTTCTGTCAAACTCCTCTCTGATGTGAAAAGTTTCTTATCATGGTCTTGTAGCGGGAAGTTTTGATCACAATTAAAATGCACATACTCAGCCGGGCATGGTGGCGCACGCCTTTAATCCCAGCATTTGGGAGGCAGAGGTATGAGGATCGCTGAGAGTTTGAGGCCACCCTGAGACTACATAGTGAATTCCAGGTCAGCCTGAGCCAGATTGAGACCCTACATCAAAAAAAAAAAAAAAAAAAAATCTGGAAGCAAGAGAAGACATCTTGAAAACATAAAGTACAGGATAAGAAAATAATGTTATGGAGTTGTTACTGCTGAGTTTATTTACAAACATACTTTGCAAATGCTAGAAATTCCATATTTATCACAATCACTGATACTTATATGGAGGCAAATATATTAAGTCCATCATGTTGGAAAGTTATTAATGACTTGGGATAGACTATATGGCTTATCTAAAGGACATCTAAAATCAAGTTATATTGACTTCACTTTGTCTCAAAAATTTAGAAAATATCTCAGAAACATATCTTGGAGAGAGACAGAAAAGTAGAAATTCTTGAGGTAGGGAGTGCATTCCTGAGTCTCTAACTCATTAAAGCAAGTTGACTCACACTCCACAGAAGTCTTTGGAACAGCGCCCACCTCACATCAAAACTAGGAATCATGAAGGCACAGTTACAATATCACTGCAAGTGTTTTACTGTCGTTCCCCTACTGAAAGATTTGATACATGATTATCTCTGTCTGTCTATTCCATACGAGTAGACATTCTTGGTTTCAAACATTTTTCCTTAAGCAGTGCTGTGAAAGTGCTGCTACTTACATATGTGACATGAAAGGAACTAGCAATCATTTTCTTAAAAAAATATAATGCATAATCCAATAGGGAATACCTGCAACCTCACTGAGGGGGGGTCCCCAGCGGAATGCAGGCAGGGATGAGGGAAAAGCGAGTACCACCACATGATGTATCCATATGAAACACGTTGTTAATAACAATAATAAAATTTTAAAAATTCCTATTTGTGGTGTGATTTGCTATAGGCATATTTTTTAAGTTTATTCATTAAGGAGGTTTTATAATGCTATGTAAAATACTAAAACAGCCTACCTTTCTTTTTTTCCCTCTCTCTCTATCTCTATCAGGGTCTCACTATGTTGACCTAGCTGGCCTAGAACTGGATATGGAAACCAATTTGTCCTTGAACTTGGATGAACCTCCTGCCTCTTCCTCCCAAAATTTTGTATTGTTGACAAAAAAAAGACAAAAAGAAGACTATAAAAAATTCAAATTTTCATGTCCATAAATGGAATTTTATTGAGATGAAGCCATAATCATTAACGTATTCATTGTCCATGAATGACTTTGTGCTGTAACAAGAGGAGAGAGCACATAACAGAGATAGAGGTAGCACTCTTGGCACTTTCCACTACTAACCAGTGCACAAACCCTAACAATTATAATATAAGTAACATGTGTGTGCATGTATACACTTCACAGCTTCATTTTTTATTATTCTTGCTTACCTAGCATATAAGAACAATGAAGAAAAAGTATATTTTTGCCTTTGTAAGGCATAATCAAGTATGGATAGTGTTACTGGATCAAAGCCCAAAAAATTATGTTCATTATTCAATGAAAATATAGCTATGCCAAAAGGCCAGGTTAAGCACTAGACATTGATTGCCTCGGAAGAAGTTGGTTAAGAGAAAATACAGTTCCTTAGAACCAGTAGCCTCTCTGCACAAACAGGTATTCAAAGAGTTGAGGACATTAGAAAAAATAATCACAAAGTCCATTTTTAAAGGAAAATAATTTCAGGTGTTTTTTTCTTGGATTTTGATGAATTGAGAGTTGTTACCAACACTACTGGGTTGTTTGCAATAACAGGGCTAAGTTTGAAGTAACTGAAAATTTATTCTCAGTGAATAAATTGAGCAAGATAAGAAGGATTTCTTTTTTAAAGAAGTTGAGAAAATATTAACCCTGTGAAAACTAAAGTGGAATCTATATTGTATTGATCATTAGCTAGACATTCTACAATGTAAAATGTTTGAATCAGACTTCTGTTTCTGAACAGTAGTATTAGTGGACCTTGTCACCTTTATTTACCATCAGGCACATAGATCCTTATTGTAAGTAGAAGTAGAATGTCTTAACAGGCCTTATTATTCAACAGTGTGATGGCTGATACATTGTTTGCAATTATTTTTGGTGCAGGAAATTAATGAAGCTTCTCTAGATGAGGAGAATTGTCCTCATGGACACTGAACACTGGTTTTGAAGATGAGCTTTTTTTTTTTTTTTTTTTTTTTTTTGGTTTTTCGAGGTAGGGTCTCACTCTAGCCCAGGCTGACCTGGAATTAACTATGTAGTCTCAGGGTGGCCTCGAACTCATGGCAATCCTCCTACCTCTGCCTCCCAAGTGCTGGGATTAAAGGCATGCGCCACCACGCCCGGCGAAGATGAGCTTTTGTGCCTGAATAGCTATTTTTTCCTCACTGTACTCAGCCTAAAATTTCAAGATGAAGCAACATATGTAAAACATTATGATGATGTCATTTCAACAATAACTGCTGTTATTGGAATGTCATGTGGTCCCAAATTGTGTGGTATGCCTTTTGTGCTGTCACAATAGTCCCATACAAGGCAGCAGTGATATTTCATGAGAAATATTTCATGATGTTTTGGAAACAGCAATACAACTTCAAAGGAAATATCTCTATTTAAAAATCCACTTTGCTGTGCAGCTGAGGAACTTCTACCTCATTTAAATTGGGAATGATTAATCTGCAATAACATGACATGCAGAAAGCAAAGCATCAAAAGTACATTATTCAATAGAAATATATGAATGCTTTTCAAGCACTAAATATGCCCAATTAAAGTCAAACACTCAAAGGTTTATGTGTTTGCCAGTAGTTGTTTACATAAAAATCATTTTCAAAGATGAATTACAAAAAAAAAAAAAAAACTTTTAATCTAGTATTAGCAGATGAACAGTTGTAACCAATTTGATGTTGGGTGTAATGAGGATGTGAATACCAAATAGGCCAATTATAAATCTCCAAATCAAATAGAAATAAGGTTGCACTTTTCTTTTTGTTATAAGAACTTTATCACCAAAATGTGCATCCAATTATCTTTGTTTTCAATTTTTTCATCTGTAAAAAAAGTGTTTTCTCTTTTATCATGTAAATTATCTCAGATTATCTAATATCCTTGATTTTCCCGCTCAGCCTGAAAAGCCTAATACATGTTGATTCTGAGTCTTCACTGAAAAAGTTTGCTCCTGAAACAAATTACAAAATTAACCATCCACAACATAGTATGGAGATACAGGAACTGGTGCCCATTTTACACATGTGTTTCGTGCATTCATTTTACTGCCTTCTCCTTCCCAAGGAACTAGCAACACGATGTAGTCAATGTAATGGATAACAGTAAATTGGCTGGGCAGAAAATGTGCTATCATCCTAAAGCAGGATTAAACCATACTCCTATGTCAATTCTAGGGGCTGGAGGAATGGCTTAGCTATTAAGGCACTTGCCTGCAAAGCCTAAGGACCCATGTTCGGTTCCCCAGTACCCATGTAAGCCAGATATACAAGGTGGCCCATGCATCTGGAGTTCATTTGCAGTGGCTAAAGGCCCTGGTGTGCCCATTCTCTTTCCCTGTCTCTCAATCTTGTGGTTGTGACAGTTATTTTTAGTGCAGTCACAGGAAGTCTCTGGTATAATGTCATGAGCATAGAATTTAAATATCCAATCCTTTTGTTTTTCTCTACAGAAGGCTTTGTGGGAATGACATCATCTACAGTCTTTGCATAATTAATGCTCATTTTATGATTTAACAACAACCATTGTGCCATCTGTGTTTGATATTTCAATGATTGGTGTCATGGATTAATATCATGTAATTCCCTATTGGTAGATTATGCTACCTAAATAGCTCAATTAATAAATTCCTAATTACCAACTAGGGTTCTATTACTTATGAAGGTCTGCGGTACCTATTATGTTTGGAATCTGAAATGTCCCCCACAGGCTTGTGTTTTCGATGCGTGTCCTCTAGCTGGCAGTGCTGTTAGAAATTGGTAGGATCCAACTGGGGAGAGGTAGGTCACTAGAGACTGATCAGTAAAATTTATACCTGTTCCCTGTTACACGCTCTGCCTCCTGGCTCTCCACAGTGTTGAATAACCTTCACTACCTGCTCCTGCTGCATGAACTGAGCTGCTCTTCAATGCCTTCCCCATCACGATGGACTGAAGCTGTAAACCAGAGGAAACTTTGCTTCTCTCTGTGTCTTGTTCAGGTGTTTTGGTCACATCAATGTAAAGCTGTGAAAGCAATGAAAACACACTAACAAAGGATGTGTTGTTAACTACAACAGGAAACACTAACTAGTAAACAACAAGGAGTTTGATGCAAAGGTTTGGACGTTTGAAAAATTATGACAAGGACTTCATGTGTTCTCTATGATGTGCTTCCACAACAATGTGGTAGAACCAGCCCAACATGAGGACCCTCCATTCTGCCGAGCCTTGTCTGGCTTCCAGATTCCTCCAAAACTGTGATAATTAAAAGTCAGAAAACTACCTCCACAATCATTTATCCAGTAAATAGTTAAGAAGTCTATACTAGAGGGGGTACTCGACTGGGGCTGGGGTGTCACTTCATAGAGAGAAGGAAGAAGAAAATAGAAGGATCTTGTATAATGGGAATCCAAAAAAGACATCAGGGTCAGAGAAGTGCTGAACACCACTTTGTGAAATGTTCTTATTCTGAGTATCTACCTGGCTTGTGTGGCAGAATATCAAAGGACAATCAATTAACTTGAACTCTTTATAGCTCTTAAATAATTATAGATCCCATCAGTTTATTCCACTGGAGAACAATTTTTCATGAAAATTTATGTTTGAGGGGCTGGAGGCATGGCTCAGTGGTTAAGGCACTTGCCTACAAAGCCTAACAACCTGAGTTTGATTCCTCTGTACCCACATAAAGCCAGTTGCACAGTGGCACAAGTATCGGGAGTTCATTTGCAGTGACTGGAAGCCCTGGCATACCTATTCCCTCTCTCTCTCTCTCTCTCTCTCTCTCTCTCTCTCTCTCTCTTTCTCCTCAATCTCTACTTGCAAAAATAAATAAACAATTTTTTAAAATTCAAAACAATTGATGTTCTTAGATCACAAACTATAGCTAGCAGAGAAAAAATAGTTTTCATACATCTTGTTTTGCATCTTTATAAGCATTTACTCAAGACTTTTGTTTTCCACTGGGTAGAAAATGGATATATTGACACATGCTGCACATAAAAGTTGAAATGCTAGGGCTTGAGAGATGGCTTTGTGGTTAAGGTGCTTGCTATGAAGCCTAAGGCCCCAGGTTCGATTTCCCAGTACCCACAGAAGCAAGATGCACAAGGTGGCAAATGCATCTGGCGTTCATTTGCAGTGGCTAGAGGCCTTGGCACACCGATTCTCTCTATCTGCCTCTTTCTCTCTCTCTAAAATAAGAAAAATAAAAAATAAGTTGGGACTCTCAAACCAAAGCAAAATTTCATATAGCTGATTAAGTTTTATCTTAAAAATATATCAGTCAGGAAATGCCAGGGAAATGGTTCCATGGCTAAAAGCACTTGCTTTCAAGCCTGCCAGCCCAAATTCAAGCCCCCAGCACAAGCATCTGTAATCTATCTATGTACCTATGGCAATAGGAGCTGAAGCCAGGAGTATGTGGAAGCTCACAGGCCAGCTAGACCGGTGTATGCAACAGCAAAACAATGAACGACCCCGTCTCAAATCAGGAAGAGGACAAACAGTTCTGTGTCATCCTCGGACTTCCACACACATGCCACACCTTGCATGTGAACATACACACACACACACACACACACACACACACAATTTTTAAATTGTTAAAAATCTAACAATCAGATAAATCAGATAGCAGTATAAAACTCTTTTCCTATGAAAGTCAGGTAACTGGTCCAGGCCTGATGGCCTCAAGAGCTCTCAGGATGCAGGATCTTGGTGAGTCCCTCTCCACTTATAAATCTGCCTTGTTGGCCTCTCTCACTGCCCTTCCGACTACTTCCTATTGCCAGTTCTCAGACTGTTGGGGGCCTTCGAGGAGCACAAGTCAGTGATGAAGCATATAGCCAGTGCCACTGTCCCTACTAGCAGCCTGAAACTGTGATAGCATCCACTAAGAAAATATGTGTGCTTTCAGTGTCTGCTGAAGCCGCTGTGACCCTGTTCAATATGGAAGGGCATTTTACTTCCTGAC
This sequence comes from Orientallactaga sibirica, assembly GCA_036365145.1. NCBI lineage: Eukaryota > Metazoa > Chordata > Mammalia > Rodentia > Dipodidae > Orientallactaga > Orientallactaga sibirica. The sequence continues at coordinate 21,108,366 of JAEOAD010000006.1, forward strand.
ATCAAAGAAAAATGTATCTCCACACACACTGGGAAGGGTGGGATGCCATTCTTCTGAGAAATCAGGCTGAAGGAGATGTCCACCTGTATGAGCTATTCTATCCCTGTGACATCTGACAATATGATGGACGATGCACAGTAGGTGATCCAGGCTAGGGTAGATCATGTGTGCTGGCAGAAGGCTCTTAAACAAAAGACAACAACACTCAAAGGCTATTGGGCCCTATGTGAAGGCTGACCCTTACAGTTGTGTATATGAAAGCAGGGTTGTTTGCAGATATAGTTACAGTGGTTAAAAGGTGGAGAGAGGCTGGAATGAAAGTGTCTATCTATTCTTCAGGGACTGTAGAGGCATATACACTATGACCTGGGCAATCTGCAGAGGAGATATTCTCCAGCTGTTTTTTGGTATGTAGTACGCTGTGTGTGTGTGTGTGTGTGTGTGTGTGTGTGTGTGTGTGTGTACAGATGTGCATACCTATGTGTGTGTGTAAGGAGACCAGAGGAGAACATTGGCCATTGGCTATCCTTCCTCTATTGCTCATCTGAATATTTCCTTGAGATAGTCTCTCTGAATGTATAGCTGTGGTATTGACAAGCCCCAGTCATTCTGTGCTCTCTCTTCTTCACAGGACTGGGGCTTAGATGTGTGTGGTCATGCCTACCTGTTTATGTGAGTTCTGGGAATCAAACTCCAGCAGTCTCAGGCCTCTTTAGGCTCTCATGCTTGCAACAAGTGTTCTTACCTGCTAAGCCATGCCCCCAGCTCTCTCTAGCTTTTTATAACTATGTTATTTATTTATTTAATAGATAGATACAGTATGGGGGTACACCAAAGTCTCTTGCCACTGTAAACACACTCTAGATACATGTGCCACTTTGTGCATCTAGCTTTACATGGGTATGGAGGAATCAAACTCAGACCAACCTAGACCTGAAGGCTTTGCCAGCAAGTGCCTTTAACCACTGAGTCATATCCCTGGCCATCTCTCCATGTTTTTGATGGTCACTTTGATACCAAGATTGGACACAGAGTGGAAAGTGAGGGTTATAGAAAGATTACCAACAACACTGGGTGTTCAACCAACAGCTGACAGATGTGTCTGACAGATGTCATTTAGAATGCTACTGAAGAAGCTTAAAGCTGTGATGGTGAGCCCTGCCAATATGGTGTTAAAGAATGGTGGGGGTGGGCGTGGCACACACCTTTAATCCCAGCACTTGGGAGGCAGAGGCAGGAGGATTGCCATGAGTTCCAGGCCACCCTGAGACTACATAGTGAATTCCAGGTCATCCTGGGCTAGAGCAAGACCCTACTTTGAAAAACAAACAAAATAAAAAAAAAAACAAAAAAAAAAGAAAAATGATGGGGATGTGAGCTACAACCTCATCCCATCCTGGGTGCACTATATCTGCCATCCCCAGCATAGAAGATTTCTCAGGAAGACCAAATGGTTCCCCTTAGTGCCTAGATTTATTCTAATTATAAAAGTGACTTACCTATTTATATAGCATACATATATACACACATAAATATATGTGTGGGGATATGCTCTAATTAATTTCAACAGGCATATATGGAGAAAAACATCTCTAGTTAAGAGTTAACAAAATGTAGGGGCTGGAGAGATGGCTTAGTGGTTAAGCACTTGCCTGTGAAGCCTAAGGACCCCAGTTTAAGGCTCAATTCCCCAGTACCCACATAAGCCAGATGCACAAGGTAGTGAATGCATCTGGAGTTCGTTTGCAGAGGCTGGAGGCCCTGGCACACCCATTCCCTATCTATGTGCTTCTTTCTCTCTGTCACTTTCAAATAAATAAATAAATAAAATGATTTTTAAAAAACATGAAAAAAAAGAGTGAACAAAATGTAAAGACAGCTTATATGTAGAAACTGAGACCATGACTAAACATTATTGAGAAGAGAGTGTAGTTGATAAAGGAAATTGCTAAAATACAGATAAAATGTGTGATGTTTGTCAAGCCATATGTCAAAATGAAAGGCTAGTTTTTAAAAAAAAATCATTATTCACAAGCCTTGTTATAAGACTAGATCTTCAGAGACATTTCTAAGAATAATTCATTATCCCTGTTCAATAGCAAGCTAGGAAACTGCAACACTACATTTCAGATTTGTCTCCCTATGTACAACACAAAGACATCCATTTATTCTCCACAAGAGCTAAGTGAGGAAGGAAAATTTGTCTTGATCAATCAAGGGTCTGCTCTGTAAGAAGATGCTAGCTAATGATGTGCACCTTCAGCAACTCTTGCTTCAGTGCAGACATGGAAGATGCAATGGTAGAGATGTGACTCTAAATGTTCAACACAATCCTAGCCCTGCCAGTTACCTCATAGATATTATAGTTGCATTTCTAAGTGTATCTCAGTGCAGCTTGAGAATGTATTAATTACTATTTTTTTTAAAAAATGGTTTACTGTAATCTGCTCATATCACCAAGAAGAGCCTCAATATGTAATATGTTTTTCTCTACAATGGATGTGCAAATGTAAGTTTTATAGCAGAATTATTTACACTGGCTCCTTTCTAGCAGGATCTTATGGTGTGATTAACAAAAGCATTTTCTTCCAAGAAAACCACTGAGAAGAGCTAATAGCAGATTAAATTGTATGATAATTTTCAATGAGATCTTCCCATAAACAGATAAGAATTTGAAGGCAAGTTGCTGATTTATAAGGTAATCTGAGAAAGCCCAAAAGAGAGATTCCCAGAACTTCCAGCTTAGGCAGGTTGAGCACTAGAGAGAAAACCCCACCCGCCAAGAATAACAGGTAAAAGCTGGGTATGGTGGTACCTCTGAACTCAGTACTCTGAAAGCTAAGGTGCAAGGATAGTGGGCTTGAGGCCAGCCTGGAATTCAATATGAAAACTCTGTCTTAGGTTTAAAAAAAAGTCACAAGTATTTGTTCAATGAAATTACTACTACCAAAGATTACTGCTGTGGTATATATCTGCATCTTTGCTAATTATCCCAAGAAGAATCTCAATCATTCTTCTTTTAGCCACTGATTTTCCCTCCAGTAAAAAGTTTTAGTTCAAGTTACTTTAATAGCCTTAATTAAAACATCTATGAGGCTAGGGGTAGCCTTTAATCACAGCACTTCAGAGGCATGGGTAGAAGGATCACCATGAGTTCGAGGCTACCCTGAGACTACATCGTGAATTCCAGGTCAGCCTGGGCTAGAGTGAAACCCTACCTCAAAAAGAACAAAAAAAAAAAATCTATGAGAACATAAAAAAATTAAATTGTTGTTGAGGAAGAAAAGAAGTAATTTTATTAATTCTCTGAGTTCATTCTAAATTCCTTAGGAAATTTAAATGTCTAAGTTATATTTTTAGAAGTCTTTCTGTGTAAATTATGCCATCCTAAAATGTCCTTGTCATTCAGTATCAAGAAATGACAGTAGAAGGTGAAGTTAGATTGCTCATTAAAATAAAATTCACCTGAGATAATTTTCCTTCTGTCTTCATCTTGCTATATTTACTGAAATAATACTATTCCTCTGTACTTTTAAATACCACTTCATTTAACAAAAACAACAAAAGTTCAGCACTTTAAAAAATAATCTACATTGTAATCTTACAGAGCTAATCTATTCACTAGGACACACCAAGACACCATTTAATAAATTGCAAATCAGTTTTGACATCAGATTATTGAAGTTGAAATATTTTGTTTCCAGATTTGTCCCTTTGTTCAATGGGACATCAGCAACATATACCTTTTTGATGTGAAAATACCATGATCTTCCATCTGACCTTTTTCTATGTGAGGAAGAGTAAATGATGGGAATAAATATTAAAAGTCTGTCAAGTTTCCTACTGCCCAGATAACCCTTATGAAGTGAAAGCTCAATCTCTCTCTCTCTTTCTCTCTTCTCTCTATGTTCTCTTTCTCTTTTATATTACCTATCTTTTTCTTCCTTCACCTTTTTCTTTTTCTTCCTTCATCTTCCTTGGCGCTGACTTGTAACTCCCATTTACCAGCATGCTGTTAACTTTCACAATGAGCTGTTGATCCGAGAGACCTACAAGGTTTCCCAAAAGAAGACAGATTTCTATCAGAGTTCTTGATGACCCACCAAAGGTTAATGGGAAGACCCTACTGCCAAAGACACCATATGCTGCTGGGATGAAACATGGAGTGACCTGGTTGGAATCTGGAAGAGGGTCAGTCACCAGTTAGCTTGTCTAGTGCCAGAGGGTGCTACACGAGCGACTCGGGGAAAATGACCAACATCTGTCCAAACAACTCAGCAGTCTAAGTTACTCAGCAGTAAACAACCTGACGTGATGATCAGACAAGTGCAATAGTGGCACACATCCATGATGGGTAACCAACTGCTCTTGATTTGCTTAACAGATCCACTCAGTGGAATGGAACTCATAGCTGAAACTGGGAAACAAGTCAAAACTATGTCCAAAAAATGAGCCCATTCTCCAATATCAAGCTCCCACCAATTGTGGGCTATAAGAGAGCCTATGCATATAAAATTCTCTCTAAAATAACAATGGCCCTCCTATCTATCTGGTACTGACTTCTCTCTCATTTGAGAATTTACTTCTCTTTTTCAGATGGATGTCGAACCTGAAGGGAGGATCAGCCTATCACACCTCACCAAGGCCCCAGCTGAAACCATAGAATAACAGGGGACATGGGCAAGAGTGCAGCTTTCTTAGTGAACCTGACACCAGAACAAGGCTGAAGGAGATAAACTCAGAGAACATTCAACTCCTGCTAAGCCAGATATCCAGAGACACAAAAACTCCCAAGACATCAACACTGAAGTAGAACTAAAATGAACCCAATGTGGCTCAGGGAAATTTGCTGAAGAGGGAACTGAAAGAGTGTTAGAGACACAGTTGGGTCATTATGCACAGAGACTTTGCCTCTCCCCCATAACTGTTGGCTACCCCCATAATGCACGACATGCATTCCCCAATGAGGAGGATCCCTTCAGAGGAGGAAGGACAGGGAGGATGCTACTGGAGGTACCAACATGAATGTAAAATTAAAATAAAAAATAAAATAAAATTTATTTTAAAAAAGAAAGAAAGTTTGCAATCTAGGAAGAGCGTCCTTTGCAGATTGTTCTATAGAATCCTAGCTTCAAATCTCCAGACCTGTGAGCTCAATTTGGAGTTTCTGCGGAAACCAAGAAGTTAGAAAAGGGCTAAGGGTGAGGGGAGGTTTTCAGAGGAGGTGAGTTGTTGGTCAGGGAGGTCACAGATACCACCAAAACATTATAGGCCATTGCCGAGGCCCTTGGTTTCCCACCAGGAATAGATGGTAAGACCCTATTGCTGAAGACTCCACATACTTGGACTGCAAGGTCACTGAGAAATCCTGCTGGAGCTGAGCTGAAAGCCTCCTCCACGTGAACCATCTAACAAAAGCTGGAAAAAGCTATGCTGCATGTAGTTCAATGGGAGAGAGAGAAATCACCAGTGAAGATACTCAACGGTGGACACTGCAAGCCTTAAATTTGGCCAGCCAGGCCAAATGAGCCAATGGGTGCAATAGTGGCATATCTGCTATGGGGGAAACCAATGGCTCTCTAATTGGACTGGAGGCCCACTCCATGGGAGGGAATACAACCCTGATACTGAAAACCTACAACAGGGGTAGTCATAAGCCCTAGGGGTAATGTCTGCTGGTGTCTGGCTAAAGGTATATACTATGCTCACCAAACTGCCCAGTAAGCATTTATCTTAATGTTCATATCCATATATTAATCCTCTTCTCACTTTTGGTTAGGGAAGCTTCTCTTTTCAGATGGCAGTGACCTTGGGACGACTCAGAAGGCACCATGGTGCTGAGTAGAAGTGACAGAGGAGTGCTCAGCACTGAAATATCTCTAACATACCTTCCAAGGCCCAGGGGTACATTGCGGAATAGGTGGCAGAAAGAATGTAAGAGCCAAAGGAAGGCTAGGACTCCTTAAAATGTGCTCCTCCAGACACAAAATGGCCTGGATATCCATGACCTCACAGTGCCTGACATTATCTACACAAGACCCTCATAATAGGAGGAAAAGATCATGACATCAAAATAAAAGAGAGACTTATTGAAGGGGGAAAGAATATGATGGAGAGTGGAGTTTCAAAAGGGAAAGTGGGGGATATTGTCTACAATTATGGAAGTTGTCAATAAAAAAATAAAAGTTAAAAAACAACATATTAACTGAAAGATTATCTCATGAATGAGTCTATTATCTAGCTGTTCTTATATGTAAGTTTAAAATAGTTGGTTTCCTTTTAAAGTCTCATCAATGGGTAAGAGGAAAATATGGCTGCGGGATGAATAAAGAGAATTCTAACAACTTCAACTTCTTTATAATCTCATTAGCCTTGACAAACTCATATTTCATAGCTATTTAGAATTATTTCTGCATATAGAGATTGTCATCCATTCACTGATTCTACTCATTAATGCTAATATGTTACACTTTCAACCTGTTCAAACTGAGAAAATCATTCAGTCAGTCTTAGCATCACTATCGTTATTCTTTCTTAGCTGTCAGCTACCTAAGATATTTTAAAGCTTCCTTTGGTCCTTAGCCTTTTACAGAATGCATTCTAGTTTTGATTATCCTTATTCAAATTCTTGACTTACTGGCTTATTTTCACCAATAGTTCCTCAAAAAAAAAAAAAAAAAAAAAAAAAAAAAGGTGTTCCACAAAGCACATCTCCTCAGATGTTATTTTCTTAATTTAATCCTTTTTACTGCTGTTTATTTCAAGATCCTTTTTTTATCTATTTTCAAACTGTCATTTTATTGCTGTTTCAATGGCCTTAGATCTCTATTTGATGTTCTAAAAAGTGTTGTGTCACCAGATAAGTTAAATTCTTGCCAATTTTTATGCTTCATCTCAGGAAATCTGGAACTATTTTATGATAACTGCAATATCTCATGCCACTCAGGTTAGATCTGCGTATATGAATGTCAGAGAAGGTCACCTGACTCACTGAAACAGAAAACCCCTCCACACTTACTCAAACCCACCGTCCATAAAAATCCCAAACTTACATTGGGACTGTTGATGGCTCTGTCTATTAGAAAGCATGTGGCCCAAGGGTCTTATTTCCACAGAATTGTTTGTGAATTATATGGCTCTTTTAATTTGCTAGGAATACAATAAATGATAAATACTCATTTTCTATTATTTTGCAAGTAAATTCTTTGCCAATACTAATATTTTCCTTGACCCAATGCTGAAATGTTCATGATGCTATTTTATACTGGTCAAGCTCTCTGAGTTTGTAGTTATGATTCATGTCATAACTTTTAAAATAATTTTATTGGGAGCTTTAATATATGAACATATTGCAAATTGGTCATCTCCCCATTAGCTTATCCTCTTATGTCCCATATCCCCTGCCCCCATTCCACTGAGGCCCTCCTCAGTAGGGTTATTGATATTCACTACAGGGTCAGTCCCTGTGGAGAGGACAATGACAGTTTTCATGTATAATTCTTGTTGGATAATTCAATTGCATGAAATAATCCCCAAAAGAGAAGCTCCTATGTTAAACATTAAACTGACTCTTCTGAGGCTAATAACTAAAATAGTCTTTTCATCTGTAATAGCTTCAGAATTTATGAATGCTGCACTTGTGACAAAGAAAAAACATAAAATTATTGGATACCCCACTTTGGGTAATAGAGAAACCTGTGATGTTGGTATTTAGTGTCAAAGTTGATCAAAAAAGATAGATTTACATTTAGTTTAGGATTAAGGGGGAAAGCCAGAGAAATGTGAATCTGACTTCCCTCACTTGTGTCTGTAGCCACAGACATGTCCTTGAATCATATTTATGATTTCTATACTTAATTCTAGCCCAACACCCTGCTTCCACTTAAATGTACTCACTTAGGATGGAGTGCAATGTCAATTTTTTTTTTTTTTTTTTTTTTGGTTTTGCGAGGTAGGGTCTCACTCTGATCCAGGCTGACCTGGAATTAACTACGTAGTTTCAGGGTGGCCTCGAACTCATGGCAATCCTCCTATCTCTGCCTCCCGAGTGCTGGGATGAAAGGCGTGCGCCACCACGCCCGGCACAATGTCAATTTTTAATGTCTACCTTTAGTATCTCAGTCCCAAATTTCTCATTTCGTTCCCAGTGTTTGGTGGAACATGTAATGATCTGGTACAATTTCAAAGCTGGGAATCCTTTTGCAGAAATACTCTTACATTATCATTTCCTCACATTGGTGTAGACCCTATCCGATGTGCACAGAATTGGGCAGTAAATCTAGGGTTATAGCATTACTACTTTTATGGAAGTTACTTTCAATTAGAGGAACTTATAATCTAGATGTCATTAACTAAAAACTATCATATTAGTCAGGTGTGGTGGCACACACCTTTAATCCCAGCACTTGGGAGGTAGGAGGATTGCTGTGAGTTTGAGGTCACCCTGAGAATACAGAGTGAATTCCAGTTCAGCCAGGGCTAGAGTGAGACCCTACCCCCCCCAAAAAAAAACTATCATATTGTCATTGGTGAAAAATTGCAATTACAGGGCTGGGGATGTAGCTCCATCCATAAAGTACGTCCTTTTTGCAATGGTTTGAATCAGATGTCCCCCATAAACTCAGTGTTTTTCAATGCTTGGCTCACAAGAGGTGTATTGCTGGGCCTAGGGCTGGGCTTTGGGGTGTCACTACCCAGCTTGCAAGAGTTCAGTTTACTCTTTTGCTGCTTTTTGCCAACTTTTGTGGCAAGAAGTGATGCCAAACCTCTGCTTTACCAGCCTTCCCATGCCATGATGAAGCTTCCCCTCCAGCCTGTGAGACAAAATAAACACTTCCCTCCCATCAGCTGCTTTTGATCTGGTGTTTGGTTCAGCAATGCAAAGGTAACTATGACCCCTTTCAACACAAGGATCTGAGATGAATATCCAGAACCCATGTTTAAAAAAAAAAAAAAAAAAAAAAAAAACTGGCATAGGGACACAGCCTTGTAAACTCTGTTCTAAAAACAAAGGTTCTCATAGGCAACTCAGTCTCTAGATTACTTGGTACGCTCCAGACTAAGGAGAGACCTTGTCTCAAAAAAAGTGGACAAGTAGCCTGGCGTGGCAAGCCTCTTGCATTCACACACATGTGCATCTGCATATACATAGAACATCTGCACACATAAATATTACACACACGAGCATACACAAGCATAAAATTGGAATTTTAAAACTGCATTGGGATTGGGGGCTGGAGAGATGGCTTAGCGGTTAAGGCATCTGCCTCCTAAGCCTAAGAACCCAGTTCCAATCTCCAGTGGTTCCAATCTCCAGGTCCCACATTTAGCCAGATGAAAAGTGATGCAAGGGCACAATGCCGCACTTGACCACAAGGGGGTGCATGCATCTGGATTTCGTTCACAGAAGCTGAGACGCTGCTGGTGCATTCATCTCTGTCTTCCTCTCTCTCTCTCTGTCTCTCTCCAAAAAAAAAAAAAAAAAAAAAAAAAAACTGCATTGGAATTTGATTGTCTAACTTTCTAACAGTCTTTACTAAATGAAGGAATCAAATACTGCCATTTGTACTGGAGGTGCACATGCTATCAAGAGATCACATTATTCATTATTCAGTTTATTATTCATGTTTTTAGTAAAAGCCCAGATAATCCCATATCACATTGCTTATGAAAAATCATCTGAAAGTATAGCATAGGTAAAGTGTAGGTAAAGATAGAAGTAACACATACACACATTACAATCTAACATGGATAACACAATAAAGATAAAATTAATCAGCCAGGGCTGAAAAGATGGCTTAGTGGTTAAGGTGCCTGCCTGCAAAGCCTAAGGACCCAGGTTCAATTCCCAGATCCCATGTAAGCCAGATGTCCAAGGTGGCATATGTATCTGGAGTTTGTTTGCAGTAACTAGATGCCCTGAAGTGCCATTCTCTCTCACGCTCTTCCTCTCTCTGTCTCTAATAAGTAAATAAAAATTTTAAAAATCAGCTGTCAGTCATAAAGTGGTCAGAATGTCAAGATAATAACTTTTCTTTTGAGAAATAAAATTATAGAGACCTAGAGAAATAAAATTCAGTGGAGTAATCTGTTCATAGTGAATTAAAGTAGACAATTATATTTTTAAGGTAACTTCAAATAGAATATCAATTTAAAGAATCTATACCAATTTTTTTGGGGGGGGGAGGTATGTGTGTCTGTGCATGTGGATGTGCATATGTGTGTACACATGCTCATATGTGTGGGAGTGCACATGTATGGGGTTGCATGTGTGTGTGTGTGTGTGTGTGTGTGTGTGTGTGTGTGTGTGTGTGGAGTCTGGATGTTGATGCTGGACATCTTGCTTGATTGCTCTCTGCTTGGTTCTCTGAGACAGGGCCTCATGCTGAATATACCTATCACCAACTCAGCGAGATCAGTTATCCAGTGAGGCACAAAGAGTACGTCCTCATCTTTTCAGGGCTACGTTTTACATGAGTCCTGGGGATCAGATCTCTGGTCCTTCCTTCCTCATGCTTGCACAGCCAGCACTTTACCCAGCCATCGCCCCAGCACAACTTCAATGTTCTAAACTAGGAAGACTACAAAAGAAAAAAACTCATTAAAAAGCTATCAAATTTTCACAACAACCCTGAAAAAAATTAGAAATCATATTTTCCCCCTCAGGTGCAATATCTACTCCTTGGGTTTTTACATATAAAAGAATATATAGAAGCAAGTTTTCTTGAGCAAAACCATGAAAGGGACTTTTTTTTTTTTTTTCATAACTGAAGACAAGAGCAGTACTGTGTGGACAGCAGACGTTCTGGGGACACAGTGATTAAAGCTGAGGCAGATGAGAAACATCATTTCCAGCTCCATCTTCCTTTCGTGAGAGGAGGAAGCTGCCACATTTATTAACAATGTACTTCAAACTCAATTTTTCACAAAGAAAATATGTGTAATTCATGTTTTAAAAGTTTTTAAAGCTGGGTGTGGTGGAACACACCTTTAATCCCAGCACTTGGGAGGCAGAGGTAGGAGGATCACTGTGAGTTCGAGGCTACCCTGAGACTACGTAGGAAATTACAGGTCAGCCTGAATTAGAGTGAGACGCTATCTTGAAAAACAAAAACAAAAACAAAAAAAAAGTTGTTAAATTGTGGGTTCAATGCAATTATCTTATCCCTACAGAGCGCAGCTAAAGATTAAGTTTTGCTGAAACAGTGAGAACATACTTTGCAGCCCAGAAATGTTAGTGTTATTTTATTCAACTCTTGTTGGCCTAATAAATTTCAGTCCCAATACTAACTCATATGTTCCCAACTCATTCTGCATAGGATATTCATTTCTGAGTAATTTTTTAAGATTGGAAAAGCTTGGAAAGCTTCTGTTTATACATTAAACTCATTTCTGTGGGTCCTTATAAAGTCTCTGGAGTGTGTTCTGTCTCCTTCTGAGAAAAGGAAATTATCAACAATGTCTGTCAAGCACCTGTGATTACAGAAAACTTTTAAGAGCATTATTACAAAATGAGTGAATGAGAACTCATTCATCCTTACAAAGACCAGAGATGACTGACTATATTTCTTCATGTCAACTCATGTCATCATAGTCCAAAAGGCAGAATTTGTGCATGAAGAATATTCAGTTCAATGAGGTGGTTGAAAACCACCATGGAATAGAAGTCACTGCATTATACGATGTGAAAGACACATATCTACAAGCGAAAGAAAAAGATAGTGTATGACTTTCCCCCTCTTTCTCAAAAGTGGATGTGTAGCAGAAGCACTGGAGTGCAGGGACTGGGTGTTCTAATGTGAAGGTGAACTCTGATGACACAGTAGTTACCCTGAGATCTACAAACAAACTGTGTAGATGGAGTCAGTGCTAAATTCTACCAAACTATAGAGAATAGTTAACATCTATGCCCCTCAAACAACTCCTTAAAATGAAAGGGCAGGAATGCAAGCAAACTCATTTTATAAAGCCAGTTTTCCTCTGGTAACAAAACCTGATAAAGACCCAACAAAATCAGAAGCCAATCACTCTGATTAAAATACACAAAAATTATCAATAAAATTCTGGCACACTTATCATAAGAAAGGTCATTCATCATAACCAATCTGAATTCAATTCAAGAATGAAAGAGTGCTTCAATAAATCTATTGATGTCAAACATCATTCTCGTAAATAGAATCAAATACAGAAATCACACGATCATCTCAACAGATGCAGAAAAAAAAACCTTTGAAAAAGTCTATCAGGATAAAAGCCCTAAAAAAACTAGGGCCTGGAAAGATGTCTTAGCCATTAAGAGCTTGCCTGTGAAGGCTAAGGACCCTGGTTCGAGGCACCCACGTAAGCCAGCTGCACAAGGTGGCTCCTGGAGTTCGTATGCAGTGCCTGGAGACCCTGGCGCACCCATTCTCTCTATTTATCTACTATGCTTCTTTCTCTTTCTCTGTCACTCTAAAAACTAAACAACAACAACAACAAAAAACCTAGGACTAGCCAGGCGTGGTGACACATGCCTTTAATCCCAGCACTGGGGAGGCAGAGATAGGAGGATCCCTGTGAGTTCAAGGCCACCCTGAGACTACATGGTTAATTCCAGGTCAGCCTGGGCCAGAGACCCTACCTCGAAAAAAAAACAAAACAAAAATAAATAAATAAATAAATAACTAGGACTAAAAGGACTGGATTTCAACATAATAAAAGCTATATATGACAAAAACACAGGCAGCATTTTACTATATGGGGAAAACTCAGAGCATTTCTTCTAAAACAGGAAGGAGACAACAGATTCCATTCTCTCCATTCTTTCCAGTATAGTGGTTCAAATATTACTTGGATCAGTAAGAGAAGAGAAATAAATGAAAAGGATATAAATAGAAAAATAAGAAGTCAAATTATCCAAATCTGCAGATGGTGTGATCCTATATTCAAAGATTCTCCTAAAACTACAACAGAAAATTCTTAGAGATTAAATACTTTTGACAAAACAGCAAAATGCAAAATCATCATACAAAAAAATCAGTAGCCTTTCCATAAACTAATAATGAACTTCCTAAGGAAAATATTAGGAAGCAAGCTCATTCAAAACTGCCTCTTGAGCTGGAGAGATGGCTTAGCGGTTAAGGTGCCTGCCTGCTAAGCCTAAGAACCCGGTTCCAATCTCCAGGTCCCATGTTTAGCCAGATGCAAAGTGATGCAAGGGCACAATGCCACACTTGCCCACAAGAGGGCGCACATATCTGGATTTCGTTCACAGCAGCTGAGAGACTGCTGGCCCACTCATTCTCTATCTGTCTCCCTCTCCCTCTCTCTCTGTCTGTCTCTCTCCAAAAATAAAGAAAAATTAATTTTTTTAAAAAACTGCCTCTTTAAAAATCCTCGGAATCAATCAAAGAAGTGAAAGTTTCAAATAATGAAAGCAAAAAAATGTAAAAAATGAAGAAAGAAACTGAAGAAAACACCAGAATATAGAAAGATCTTCCATGTTCGTGAATGAGTAGAATGAATGTCACAAAAATGCCCATATCACTAAAAATGATCCACAGATTCAATGCAAACCCTATCAAACTTCCAATGACATTCACCACATAAATAAAAAAGCAGTCCTAGAATTCACATAGAAGTGAAAAGGAGCCTATATAGGCAAATCAACCCTGAGCAGAATGAACAATGCCTAGAGGTTTCTCAACACCTCCTTTCAATTCACACTTTATGAAGAAGTGGCCCACCCGGGAAAGATCATTAAGTTTAGGTATGGATCAGTACGCTTTTTGTTTTAATTTTCTTTCTTCTCCTGATTTTAAGTAAATGACCTTGAATATTTGTGTATTATTCTTCTCTTCATATATTTACTCTATCAAAATTTATTTATTCACATATTTATTCTATCAAAATTGGTGACAGTTAAGAGTATGCAATGTCAGCCGGGTGTGGTGGCGCATGCCTATAATCCCAGCACTCGGGAGACAGAGAAAGGAGGGTCACCATGAGTTAGAGGTCACCCTGAGACTACATAGTGAACTCCAGGTCAGCTTGGGCTAGAGTGAGACCCTACCTCAAAAAAAAAAAAAAAAATAGCTGGATGTGGTAGTACATGCCTCTAATCCTAGCACAAAGGCAGATGGATTGCTGTGAGCTTGAGGCCACACTGACACTACATAGTGAATTCCAGGTCTACCTGAGCATGAATGAGACCCTACCTCAAAAAAAGCAAAAATAAAAATAAAGAGTAAAAAGAATATTTAATGTGCCTGTGAGTTCCAGGGGAGTCAAAACGGCATCAGTGGTTTTCCTTGTTTGCCATTTCTGGTTTTCAAAGGCCATTTGAGTTATGTAGTGTACAATAAACTATTCTTGTCAACATTAAAAACTTTGTTCCACCAGTCAGTATTTTCAACCAAAATATGTTGTACTTTCTAAGAAAAAAAAAATCACAATCAAAGAAAATAAAATAATGGAAATCAAAGTATCAGATCCCTGCTTTTCAAAGGAGCTACTAGACAAACAGAGTCAGTAAGGATTCTTCATCAGTAAGATAATGGAAAGCCAAAAGGAACCCCAAAAGATACAGGATGGGCACAGATAAAGACCGTCTTTCATCTACTACCAGCGATAACGAGAAGATAAATGGTTGTATTCGATGATACAGTTGGTGTGATAGTATGGTAGCTCAGGGAGGAAAGGACGTTTTAAAGCTACAGCTTGTCAGTTCTCTGAGCAGCTTTGTAAAAGAGTTGGTAAAATTAAGTTCAGGAAATAAGTTCTTCAGACTTAGTATGTGAAATATCTGTGGTAATCAAAGTCACAAAGAAGGATCCTATATTATTACTAAACCTAATGTCCTTCAAGTCTGCATGCTTCTTTCGTAGGTTGTATTTGTGAAGTGAGTATGAAAGGTTTCAGAAGCAAATGTTCTGTGCTGAGTTCAGGGCAAAGGACCCGGTCCTCAGAAACAAGATTGAAATCTGAGATCTTGTATGTTTCATACATACTCGGGTTTACGAGAATTTAAAGCCAGTCACCAAGAATGAAAAACAGAACATGAACTCTCCACTCCCACTTCTCCTTCTGTTTGAACTGCTTCCCAATCAGAGTGAGAAGTAGATGGTGGGGGTGGATATTCACCTCCTCCAGAGGACCCTGCACAAAGCCCTGTGGGCCTTTATCCAGCCCATGCTGAGTGGGGTCAGGATGACTCACTGAATACAGGCACAGAAGCTTTGACACACCATTATCCTTCATCCTCAACCATTTCTCCAGATCAGCCCTTGCCTTAACTTCTTCTTTTTTTTTTTTCCAGATAGGGTCTCACTCTAGCCCAGGCTGACCTGGCATTCACTATGTAGTCTCAGGCTGGCTTTGAAATCATAGTGATCCTCCTACCTCTGCCTCCCAAGTGCTGGGATTAAAGGTGTACACCACCATGCCTTCAAGGCCCCTTGCCTTAACTTCTTTGATGTACACAGAAGAACAATTGTACAAGATGAGGTACAGAAAGAGTTTGGCTCGTTGAGACAAAGACATGGTAGAGGAGCTCATGAAACTGTGCAGGCATCATGAACCATACAGCATCACTGACTCCAAGGAAAAGACCACTTTGAATTGGTAAAATTATTTTACCTAACACTTTAAAGAACAGTATAGTTATTATAGTTAAGAAACAAAAATTTCCATTTAGACAGCGTGCCACTGTCTTCACAGACTTTTCAGTAACTTCCATGGAACATTATTGCATTTGCTATTCATAACTGATAGAGAACACAGAAGGCTCAAGACATGAAGCTCCCTGCCCTGTGGTACTCATATTAAATATTTCTA
This sequence comes from Orientallactaga sibirica, assembly GCA_036365145.1. Taxonomy (NCBI): domain Eukaryota; kingdom Metazoa; phylum Chordata; class Mammalia; order Rodentia; family Dipodidae; genus Orientallactaga; species Orientallactaga sibirica. The sequence continues at coordinate 21,124,179 of JAEOAD010000006.1, forward strand.
AAATTTGACACTATGTCAAGGGGAGTAGAATACAAAGTTTTTCCAGTGCTGAAAGAATAATAAATACTCAAATTATATGTATATTAATAAGATTTATAGATAAACTATATGCTCCACTGATATAGAAATTGTTTCCCAAAATAGAACTGGGACCTGTGAGCGGTGGCATACACCTTTAATCTCAGCACTTAGGAAGCAGAGGTAGGAATATCACCATGAAACTACATAGTGAATTCCAGGTTAGCCTGGGCTACAGTGAAACCCCATCTCGAAAAGAAAAAAACTAACCCTTTCCAGGCATGTACGTTATTAATTTTCTGTATAAAACTCTTTTCACAGACTATGGAAAAGGAGCTCCAAGCCCTGTCTCTGCCTGAATTAGGTAGAATATGAGTGAGAGGAGTCAGCTAGTGAGATTTTGTTTTAACTGTAGGATAAAGAGGTCACATGTCCTAGTCTCTGCATTCAGCTTTAAGCATGGCAGTAGGGAAAATGGTAGGGAAATATAGTGCAACCCTGACCTGTATCGAATTGCATATTGTTGTGCAATAATAGTTCTACAATGGAACAGATGTTAAAAGTACCATTTCGAGTTCTGGAAACCAAAGTCAATGGTTCCCTGCTACCACAGTGAGCCCCAGCCCATGTCTGGCATGAATTCTTTCTAGGGAAAGAGAAATGAGAACATCACACAATGAATTCCCTTGGGATTCCTTGGAAATGGAAACAGGAACATGGAAGTAGAGTATAAGAATTGTCAAAATGCAGTGTTTTGGGGCTGGGGGAAAAGGGCATTTCAAAGTTATTGCCAAGAAAACTAATTCAATCTGTTGTTGAGGAGAAAAAACAAGGTCACAAAATACAATGTTTAATGTGATCTCCTTTATGTACAAATGTACAGTGTGTATTAGCTAAAATTAAATACCAAAAGAGTCAGCAGAGCTTACACTGAAATGATTTCCTTCCCTTTTTTTGTTATCTGTAGGTTCTGGGGTTTTTTTATGTATACATATAAGTATGATTTTTGAAATTTTTATGGCTATGTTTTATTAAGTATGTAATATGATGAAAGGTAAACTTCACTTAGATGTAGCACACACTTAACAATGTACAGATCAATACTCATTATGTGTGCTTTTCAATAAATCCTGTGCTCTTGACATCACATTACAGTAAGTCCTCTGGTTTTTAATGACAGCCCAAGTGATTTGGTGGAGGAGGGAGACAGAAGCATGTTTTTGTTGGGGGGGGGGTTGTTTTATTGTTTTTATGAGCTCTTTCATTTGGCATCCCAGGAGTACATGAATAAAATAGCAATCAGAAGAGGTTTAGCAGTGGCAAAAGAAGGAATAATTCAGGAGAGAGAAGTCCTTTGCTGCAATGCATTAGCAAAAAGTATGGATGTAAATGCAGTCCCACAGGTTTTATGCAGTATTTTTAATAATTAAAAGTTATGCCATTAGTTGTATCCCAGGGGCATTGTGCTTGACTATTTTGATATCTTTAATTAAAGGACATATACCCATAGGTAAATGCTGGCAGTAAAGTATGAAAGTAGGACAGGCTCACATTACCTAAAAGTGTACACAAAGTATTTGATTTCTTTTCTGGGGCTCATATTTAAAATAAGTTTGATAAAACAACTCACCAAGTTACTCAGGATGACAGATCTGAATTACAGAGTACTAACAAATGTTAGCAGCTAGAGCCATCTATTGTCTAAGTACACATCTCTAATTTTGTATTTATGTTAGAATAAAGCTTGGATATATAAAGCTTAGGATTGAAAATGGAAACTCCAAGTTGCTCTCTTGATTGTTTTTCTAACACATGATTGAAGAATTCTGTTCCATTCAGAGTACAGTACTTGATCTCTGCCCTCCATAGATCGTGAATCACATGGACATTACTATAGTACTTAATGAACAGAAATACTGCTCTGGAATGAGGGTTGACACTGTGGTTGTAGTGGTGGCGCATGCCTTTAATCCCAGCACTCGGGAGGCAGAGGTAGGAGGATTGCTGTGAGTTCAAGGCCACCCTGAGACTACATAGTGAATTCCAGGTCAGCCTGGGCCAGAGTGAGACCCTACCTTAAAAAATTAATTAGTTAAGAAAAAAAAAGGGCTGTATCCTACAAGGTGGCACATGCATTCAGAGTTCATTTGCAGTGGCCAGAGGCCCGGGCACACCCATTCTCTCTCTCTCTTTTTCTTTTCTCTCTCTCTCTCTTTCTTTCTTTCTCTTTCTGTCTCAAATAAATAAATAAATAAATAAATAATTTTAAATACTTTTTTTAAAAAGTAGTGTCCTAGGGCTGGACAGTTGGCTTAGTGGTTAAGGCGCTTGCTTGTGAAGCCTAAAGATCCATGCTCAACTCCCTAGATCCCATGTAAGCCAGATGCACAAGGTGATGCAACATTGCACATGTGCACAAGGTGGCACACGCATCTGGAGTTTGATTGCACTGGCTGGAGGCTCTGGCGCACTCTCTCTCTCTCTCTCTCTCTCTCTCTCTCATGAAAAACATTATAAAAAATAAGTAGTGTCCTAGCAAAATGTGAGAAGATGAGCTTTTTAAAAAATATTAGGGCTGGAAGGACAACTGGGCCTCCAGAAATGGTATTTTAAAAGGCTTCATGGTCATATCCTCAAAGGGGAAGAAATTGAGTCGAGTAGAATGAGACTTAAGAGTCTCAGTTCTCGTCAAGTGATTGCAGAAGAGAATTGAGCATCCACCATAAAATGACTCTGGCTTATTTGCATTGTTTAGTCCATGTAGAATAATAGATTGGACTGACACAAACAAGTTTTCTTAATTGCTTCAAAGAGCATCTGAAAGATCATCCTCTGTCCACTAACACAGCCCGACATTCATCCTCGGGATCTGAATAGTCAGCTTCTCACGTTTTGGTGAAAATACCTATATGTACTACACTAGTACACAGAAAATACTGGGCACTAATGTGTGCTATTCACCACTGATTCTTTGTGGATAGGCCTATGATACAGTCACCTCCTGTATTAAACTTCCACATACGTCAATAAAGTCTTGTGACAAAGCAGAATGTCCAGTTTTCCCTTCTCAAGGGTGCTGTTAAGAGAGAACATCCCATTCTTGATTCATTAGCATCGATTTTCTTGAAACTGGCTATAATGCTCAGGTCTTAAGTTTATTTTTTAGTTCCTTGAGATGGAAAAGATACTTTGTTTAGGTAAACTTTACCAAAAAGGCACAGTTTCTAATGCCGTTAGCCAACTGTAGATTTTTGCCACTTGTTTATATTTCAATCATTTAGTGTTTAGATCTGAGCAACTGTCTCCTTGTCAGAAAACTATTTTAAACTTTTTCTTCCTTATGTGAGTGCATATATAACGTGGTATGTTTGTGTGGTGTGGTGTGTGTGTGTGTGTGTGTGTGTGTGTGTGTGTGTGTGTGTGTGTGTCTCATTGCTAGAAGGGGAATGGGGAAGGGAGTCAACAGAAGGTAATAGGAAGGACTTATGGGCAAAATATATCAGATACATGTATAAAAATTGTCAATAAAAAATAATAGTGAGGGCTAGAGAGATTGCTTAGTGGTCAAAGCCCAAGGACCCATGTTCGACTCTCCAGATCCAGTAAGCCAGGTGCAAAAACGTGAGGCAATCACAAGGTTGCACATGCCCACTAGGTGGCAGAAGCATCTGGAGTTTGATTTTAGGGGCTGATGCCCTGGTGTGCCAGTTCTCTCTCTCTTTCTCTCTCTCTCATTAAAAAAAATAGTGAAAGGTTTTAGATAAAAACTGAAAGAGCATTACTGAAGAGCTCTGACTCAAACATACCAAATGTGTCCTAATGCAGGCATTAGCATGAATTATGAGCTCATGGCATTTCAGAGGTCAGAGGCCATTTTTCTACTTTTTGAGCAACCTGTTCTATGAATGGGCTCCTCCTATTAACCTCAACATGAACTTGGCTCTGTTTGCTGAGCTGCTTCCTGCCTCGGTGGTGGCCGTGTTCCCTAATGCATCTTCACGACACAATCCTCACCGGATATTTGTCCAACAAGGTTCAAAAACATTTCCTCAGACAAAGAAACATTTATATGATCATTTCAGTTTCCAAGAAGAAATGAAGGGCTTGCTTTAAAAGCCAAGAGTATGTTTGTCTTGCATTCCACTGTAATCAGAGTGAGTTCATAGTAGCACAGGAGGAGACAGGCTGCATGTTAAGTAACATCACTCTGTCTCCAAAAGATTAATGCACCCAATTATGTGGGATGCTTTGCCCTCGGTGAAGTGTGAACTGAAGGGTAACTGAGGACGGAGCCTCAGGTCCAAGGCCATGGTTTTGTGCCCTAAACTCACACGCTAATTCTGCTCAGCACAACGTGAAATCTTCTACTCTTCCCTCCAATGCCCTGGAAAGGCAGCACGGTGTTAAATCACAGAGCTTAAGATAATCACGCATGTCCTCAGTGCCTGCCTCAGTTCTGTGAGCAGCCCCCATCCTAACACAATGTACACACCCCCTCTCTGATTCATCTTTTAAACTCCACACGGGAGCTTGCTTTGCCAGTGCACATGCATTCTGTGCTCAGAGTACAAGGATGGTGCAAAGAGGGATGTTGTTTGCGGGAAAGTGGAAGCAACCCAGGACAATATTAAGCTAATTAAGTCAGGCTCAGAAAGACAAATGGCCCCTGCTTTCTCTCATTTGTGGGTCCTAGATGTTGTTGATGCACAAAATCATATGTGTGCTGATGGTGTGAAAGTAGGAGCAAAAATGCATAGGGGTAGGGACAAAGAAGCTCATGGGAGAAGGAAGGGGAAAAGAGAGAAGACAGAAAGTTAAGGGTGAATATGTTCAAAGGGGATTACATAATTGCATAAAAAAGCCTTTGTGTAATTATTACATAATAAAAAATTTACATAAAACAAAGAGAGGCTGGAGAGATGGCTCAGTGGTTAAGTCCCTTGCCTGCAAAGTCTAACTACGTGAGTTCAACTCCCCGGTACCCATAGAAAGCCAGATGTACAAAATGCCACATGCATCTGGAGTTCTTGTGCAGTGGCTAGGGGCCCTACCATATCCATTCTCTCTCCCTCTCTCTCCTCGCAAATAAATAAAATAAATAAACAAATAAGCAAAGAGGAAGAATTAATACAAAGGCATGGAGACTGGGAGTGGAGAAAGGTGACGTCTGGGATTCCCAAGAGGAGTTGTTACCATATTCACCCATTAGCAGGAAATGGCTTTGAAAGGAGCAATTGTCATATATTCTGCTGAAAAAAATAATACTCCCACTGGTATGTGTAAATGAGGTTGTAAATCTCTCTCCACTTCCACATTGTTCCCCAGAAACACCTGAGAGGTGGCACAGCCAAGTGAAAGTGTAAAGTGACTGTGATTTAATATGCTTAATGAAATAAAAGATGCTACTGCACTTTCACGGAGTTATGCTGTGTGCTCATAAATATGCACATTCAACACAAAACAATGGCCTGAAAGTGAGGTATTGTTAAGGGATGTTGTAACTGGGCATTGTCATTCTGGGATGTCTGATAGGCAAACATTTTCCCTATTTGAGGTGAATCCTCAAATCCCAAGATGGGACTGCATCTCTTACTACCTAGAAAGAAGTCACTATCTTTCTGACAGCCCTTGCATAGCACCAGCTAATAAGTTCTCAACTGAGGCTTTTGGATCTTTGAGCCATGAGAGAGTTATGCAAACAAGATCCATATTCCTATAGTTCCATCTACACAGGAGGCTGCTTGATCCCAGAAGCTCTCGCCTAAGGAGCACAGCCAGTCCTTACCACTAGTTACAGAAGCTCTCGCCTAAGGAGCACAGCCAGTCCTTACCACTAGTTACAGGGAGAGAGACAAAGAGATTGAAGAGCATGCACAATGACAGTGGTGGTTTGAAGGACATGTCCCCCATAAACTCATGTTTTGAAATATTTTATTTATTTATTCATTTATTGTTTTTGGAGAGAGACACAGAGAGAAACAGAGAGAGAGGGAGAGGAAGACAGATAGAGAGGGACGCACCAGCAGCCTCTCAGCTGCTGCAAACGAAATCCAGATGTGTGTGCCCCCTTGTGGTCAAGTGCGGCATTGCGCCCTTGCGTCACTTTGCATCTGGCTATATGTGGGACCTGGAGATTGGAACCGCTGGAGATTGGAACCAGCGTTCTTAGGCTTAGGAGGCAGGTGCCTTAACCACTAAGCCATCTCTCCAGCCCATAAACTCATGTTTTGAATGATCGGTCCCCAGCTGGAGGTTTGTTACTGGGCATGGGTTTAGTAGTGTCATATCCAGCTCCTTTTTGTCAGAGCTTAGCTCACCTTTGCAGCTATCTTACAACTGTTTGTGGGAAAATGTGTGTCCAGCCCTTGCTCATGCCATGCTTTCCCCTGCCATCATGAAACCTCCCCTTTAGACTGTAAGCCAAAATAAATCCTTTCTTTCCAGCAGATGCCTTTGGTAAGGTGTTTTGTCAACTACTGATTTAACATTTGGAAATTGACATAATATGCTAATACTGTCTCAGCAGAATAAAGGACCAAACCCACATGCAGAAAAAAAAAATCACAAAATACAACACGCATTCAGGAAACAAAGCTAGGAGTGAGAGGAAACTTTCAACCACATTAATGGCATCTGTGAAAAGTTCAAGCTAACATCAGACTTGCTGGTAAAATACTGAACTCTTTTCCCCTCGGGCCAGGCAAACGAAAGAAACAGTCACTCTTGGCATTTCTTTCCAGCACTGTAGTATAGCCAGAGTAGCTGAGAAAATAGTGAGATAAAAGGCAACCAAGTTGAAAGAGATTATTTCTTTCCTTGTTGGCATATTCAGTGTATATAGAGGTAGGATTCTTAAGGACATTTTCATGCACATATATCATGTACTTTGACCATATTCACCTACCCACCTGCCCTCTTGATAGTCTCTTTTATTCCCCCAGATAATCTTGCTTTATTTCAACACACACACACACACACACACACACACGATCTTAAATATCTACATAAAATCTAGGATCCAAAAAAAAAAAAAAATGCAATATTTGCCTTCCTAAGCCAAACTTATTTTGCTTAACACAATCATCTCCATTCATATCCATTTTCCTTGGAAACAACCTAATTTCATTCTACTTTTTGGCTGAATAAAGCTCGATTGTGTACATTTTCTTTAACCATTTCTTTGTAATGGACACCTATACTGGTTCTATAGCTTGGGCTATTGTGGGTAATGTTGTAATACACACAGATGTGTAAGTAACTCTGTGGTATGTTGGCTCAGAGTGCTTTGGACATATACCAAAAAGCGGTACAGCTGGTTCCTACAACAGTTCACTTTGAGTTTTTGAGCCTGGGAGGAAACTCTCACAGTGATATCCACAGAGCATGAACTAACATATTCTCACTGTCAGTATACAAGGATTCCCTTCCCCACCTTCTGCATGCTGTCTTCAACAGCATTGGTTTTTTGGTTTTTGCTTTTATTTCTGCCTTTATTTATTTATTTATTTATTTATTTATTTATTTATTTAATTTATTGCCTGTGTATGTGTGTTGTATTATGTGTGTGAGTATGTGGTGTCAGGTGCATGTTCATGAAGCAGGCAGAGAATGTCCCATGCCCTTCTCTATGGCTCATCTATGTCTTTCCTTGATGCTGGGTCTCTCCCTAAACCCAGGGCTTCCAGAAAAAAAAAAAAAATTCCAGCTTCGGGATATTGCTCAGTGGTTAACTATACGTGTCACTTAATCCTGAGGGCCTGTGAGGGTCTAAGAATGCTCACATTCTCTCCACTGACCTAAAATGGCAGGACCCCAACGTGAAGAGCTTGCTCCTTGACTAAATGTGACAAGTGGCATTGAGCTTGCAGGGAGAACCTGAATTTCTTTTTTTTTTTCTTTTCTATTTCTTTCCTGGAAAGTTACACCCTCCAGGAAAGATTCCTAGTGAAATACACTTGTATCCTTCCTGGAAAATTAAGATTTCTGGGAAGATCACCCTTTCCCAGAAAATCTGACCGCAGACCCATGATGTCAGAGCTGATCTGACTAGACCAGCCATCGATCCAGGGGAGCTTACATGAAAGACACTCCCATAAGTCTTGGGATTGGCTGCCCATTTTCTGGGAACTCCCTCTTGCCCTCTTCCCCGGGCAAGAGCTCTGAATTTGTTCCTCATTTTAAGCTCCCTTCTCTTAAAGCTCTCCCTCCTGAAGCTCTTGAGCTATAATAAAGATCTTCCTGAACCTCCTTTGCTCTGGAGAATTCATTCCTCCAAGTCCTAAGAGAAGAGTCTGGCTGTGTGTGACCGTGACAGTCCAGGACTCCTGAGCTGTTGCCCACTGAAGAGCTGAGAAAAGCTTCATTGTCTCAAACAGACCCCAAACTTCCCATATCAGAACTAACTCTGCTGGTGGGAGAGGCCAGTTCAAACCTGCCGGACCAGATAGGTTAGTCTGCGTTGTTTCAGTGAAGTCCACTCAGGTGTCCTGTTGCTGTGCACATCTCTCAGGTGGCAGCAAGGGCTCAGCCTCCATTCGGGCGTTCCCAACCCCTGGCATAAAGTGCCACGAAGAATAATTCCCTTGGGCCAGTTCCTATCTCTGCAAGGGCTGGGTGGTCCTGAGTGGATGTCAATGTCTGAACGATGAGACTCATGTGTGTTTGCGTTTATCTTGCAGGTGGATATGTCTTCCCAGGGCTGGTGCAGCTTACTTGGCCTTAGCTTGGGTGTGTTTGCTCCACTAAGTTTCAGTTCAGGTCAGCTCCCACATGGAGCTGGTTGGATGAGAGATCTGAGGGCTTAGCGACATGGTTGTGCCAAGTTCTCTATTCTCCCAAGCAGAGCAATTTGACAACAGTTTCTCCTGGTAACTGCTTCCTCCTTTCATACCCTTGCATGATAAGTGGTGACAGATTCACCACACTGGCTGACTTCCCAGAGTCTGTTTTATGCACCTTGTCCTTCTCATGTCCAAAATTTTATTGTTACTGTCTTTGCTATGGTAGACCTAGAGCTAAGGTGGGGGTAGACCCAAAGCTGCCCCTTCCTGAGACTTGGTTCAGAGCCATAAGTTAGAGGCTGTGGCCTCCTGTATTAGTCTCACATCCCTTATCCTCCCCCGCCCCTGGTCACTCACAGTCTGGACATGCTTCTTGTCTCCTTCTTAAATCACAGATCAGATCAGACGTCTTCCTTCAGATTCGTGAGGACTTGAGAGAATGCTGTTCTCATGGTTATTCCCAACACTCACATCTTCTGGGGAAAAAAAGAGGTTCCAAATTCAGATCCATTTTGCAAAGTTGTTTCCTTGGTGCCTCTTTAAATTCAGAGAACTATACAGCTTCCTTAACTTCCATTCAATCAGAGGGGTTTTTGTGAGGTTTTGTTTGTAACCAAGAATCCCGACAGGCAGATTCTGCTGCCCCGTTTCCCCTCTCCTAATGACTTTGCATATTGCTAGGTTAGGAAAAGCCCTTATAATTCTTTATGATGATGATGGTGCGTATTATTATTAAAGTAGAAATTGTGTATGGACATATCATGCATTAGTGCCATCATTTTCTTCCTCCTTGCCCCCATTCCACCAAGGGCCCTCCTCAGGGGCATTGCTGGCATTCACCATCAGGTGGTGGGTTATGAGTTGTGAGAGCAGCAGTCTGACAATGTGGGAGGGGGAGCAAGGCCTCTGTATATTGCCTTCCAGCCTGTGCCTCTTACAATCTTTCTGTCTCCCTCTTCCACAAAATTCTCTGAGCCTTGATGAGTATATTTTTAGCATTTTCTAAATATCTATTCTCTTCTGATGCTTAATGCTATTCCATAATAACATCATTTTTCTATGGTCAATTTATAAGGTATACATTAATCATCTTACTTTAAGGTGTGGAAACATTAACTGAAAACTCAGTTATATAATTGTGTAAGGGAAGCAGGTTCCAGGTGGAAGTCCAGATTCGCTGAGTAGAGATTCCAGACATTTCTGCTTTACTCAGTCCGTTCACTGATTTTCTTTCTAATACCATATTAGCTAACCATCCCTAAGGAGAATGGTTTTGCAGTCACCAACACTTTCCCACCTTTCCTTGGGTCCCTATGCTTTTGATTTTGATTTATTGTTTGTGTCAATAACACTTAACATCCTCCCTCACAAGGTATTTTGCAGTGAACAAATAGCACCTTGTTAACTTTAATCCTATGACGTACTTTGGCTTTGTTATCACCAAGGTATCTAGAATAACCGAAACTCTATACCAATGGGAGCATGCTGCACACAACTCCACACCCAGTGCGGACAACCACTACTGCATTCCCTGCTTCTTCAAGTTTGACTGCTGTGGGATCATGAAATATCTATCTTTCTGTGTCTGGCTTTTGTCACGTAACATTACCCTCCAGCTTCCTCCGAGTTGTCCTAAGTAGCACAATACTCCTCTTTCCCAGCACAAATGTTGAAGAGACTCCCTTCTGTCGGTGTGTGTTTTTGACATTTTTGCCAAAAACAAGGTGTCTGTATTTATGTGGGTTTATTTCCAAGCCCTCTATTCTGTTTCATTGATCTATATTTCTACTTTCTTTTCTTTTAAAAAAAATTTTAACTGTATTTAGAGAGGAGGGGTAGATAGAGACAGAAGGAATGGGTGGGCCAGGGTCTCTAACCACTGCAAATGAACTCCAGACACATGCGCCACCTAGTGCAGATGGCTTTACATAGGTCCTGGGGAATTGAACCTAAGTCCCTAGGGTTTGAAGGCAAGTGTCTTAACTGCTGAGCCATCTCTTCAGCCCCTCTATTTTCTTTTCTAAGGCTGAATAATATCTCATATTTTCTATGCACATTCATCTCAATGGTCACATGATGTTTCTATATCTTGATTGTTGTGGATGATGTCACAGTGAATATGGACATGAAGTTATCTCTTAGGAACTCTGCTTTAAATTTTTGGCTATATCCCAGTAGTTGGGATTTCGATATCTTAGGATAATTCTAATTGCAAGTTTTGAGAACTCGGTTTCCCTAGATATTGCAGTTTTACATCCCCATCATCTGAGTGCAAGACGTCCAGTGTCTCCACAACCGTGATATTACTTGTGCATTTTCGGAAACAGACTTTTGTCTGGTATGCGTGATACATCACTATGGGTTTGGTTTTGCATTCTCCTGATAGCTGAAGAGCCTCTTTTTTAATATACCTGTTAGCTGTTTATATGTCTCTTTTTGGAGAAATTTCTCTTAAAAGCCTTAACCCACATTTTCAGATTACTTATAATTTTGGGATTGAATTTTAGGACTTTCTTATGTAGTTTGGAAATTAACCCTTTCCATTCCAAATTGTTTGAGGCTACCAAGAGCAACTCTCCCAGATAGCAAAGTCCTTGCCATATCTTCCTGAGTGCTGCCCTCTCCTGCTATTTCTGGTATGACAGCTCCTACACCATGACACATAATATGAAGGTAGCTGTCAGCCAGGTCTCTTCATTGTTACAGATGAGCTGAAATGGCCATGACCAGAGGTACCTGAGAAGCTAATACTACCTCGACCCACTGTCAGTAACCCTAAATTTCATTTATGCCTCATTTAGCATTATCCAAATTAAAGTTCAGAACAGTTGAGTCCTCCTAAGAGGCCCCTCCCTGCTGAACCCCTGGCAACAGAAATGTACCAGCTCTGTTGAGGACATTTTTAAATTCAAGATTTTCCCCACAATGGGTTTTTATTATTGAGTCAAGTTTTCTCATTCCTATCTTTGGTTACTAGCTTGTTTCATAGCCTGGATCCTACCACCTAATTGAACAGTATGCCTCACGTACATCCATATTTATGTCTCCACCATAAATGACAAAACAACTGCATTTTGTAGCATTATAAATTTTGGGAGAAGGCAGGCTGGGTACTTGGATGTCTGAAATGCCTTCTGTCACTTTCAGTAAGTCTCAATGTAAGGAAACCTGTCCTAACACCCGAAAGGAGACTCCAAAGGTCTCGAGCTCTGGTGGCAAACACAGCCTTCCTTTTGGTCAGTTCCTGTGGATGATCATTACATTACTAAGCAATTTCATGGGTCATAAAACTTTTAAAGCCACTAATAACAAGCCCAGAATAATCATTTCATTAAAGCATTTGTCAGCCATTCAAGCACAACTCTCCCTTCATGCTAAGACTTAATTGTCTAGGATAGAATTAGAAAGCAAAGCGTTGACAATGAGGATTCAGCTGATAATATGTATTTGATGTAATTTATATCATGGGATCAGAGTCTGATGAACAATGTTGGGTGGATTCTCCCGGTGATAGATTTTCCATAATAGACTTTCCTCAGAGCAGTTCTCATAGAAAGCATGAATTTGGTTTTGAGCATGTCAGGAGCATGATTACGGTCAGTCCTTCTGAATCCAAATTATAATATAGGGCATTCAATGAGATCAACAATGCAATGCATCAGAAATGAGAAAGAGGCGCCAGAGGGATGCTTAGCAGTTAAGGCACTTGCCTGAAAAGCCAAAGGATCCAGGTTCGACTCCCCAGGACCCATGTAAGCCAGATGTACGAGGGGGAACACACATCTGGAGTTTGTCTGCAGTGGCTGGAGGCCCTGCCTATTTCTGTATCTCTCTCTCAATAAATAAATAAAAGTAAAATATTTTAAAAATGAGAAAGAGAAGGAAAAGGTAGTAACTACCAATGGAGGTGAGAGCTTCTTGTACACAGAGCTGTCCTGTGCCAGTTTGGAGAACTTTTGCTGAGAGCGTTGCGCATGATAACTGTATTTCCTGGTGAGTCATTTTATCTTGCCTACAGCATGTCTGCTTTCTATTTAAGTCTTGTTTATATCAGGCCTTGGGCCTTTGGCATCCTGCTAATGATACAGTCGAATGAGCTGAACGATCTGCTTCCTTTTCCCTGGCATACAATTTCTTTGCCTTTGCAAAGGCTCTAAAAACTATAGTTCCCATTTCCTAAAAGCAGAGCAGGAAATGAGTACAATGGAGTTCTAACAGAGAGTACTAGAATCTGAGCTCAGCCTTGGCATTGAAGGGGGAAGTGTAAATATATGCTAGCTAGGATACTTTGAGTTTCAAGGAATAGAAGGTGCAGATAAAACGGGTTTGATTAGTAAAAAGAAAATAAATCAGTTACTTCCTTCTACGATAAAAACTCTGAAGATAAGGCAGCTTCGGTGTCACCACAGAAACTCAACAACCAAACCAGAGACCCATCATCCTCACCCCTTTCTCTTCTACCAGACTGAGATGACAAGAGCTGCATTTGGGCTTTTGTCCTTGAGCTGGAAACCTTAGAGTCAGTTTCCATTGGGGACCCTTCCTCAGGTCCTAAACATGAGAGATATAACTGTGAGTAGTCTCTGCAAATGACTAGAATTCAGGCAGTAGGTAGGAGCATGTGGGATGCAGGTAGGGAGTGAGTGGGCCGCCAGAATCATCTGCCACACAGTAGAAAGTACACTTTATTCCCAAAGGGCTTACACTTTACTATCCAGACCAATCATGTCACGGTGGATGACAGGTCAGATAACTCGCCCCTTTTCACTGTCACAGTACTGTGCTAAGTAGATTATTCTCTCTAAATCTTTAACTGAAGTAATAAAACAGCAATAAAGCCCAGATTGAAACTTCTTCACATTTTTCAAGTTGAATGGTACACAAATTTAGGCATGTCATATGAATCTTTTTTCTTAATATTTTTTATTTCTATTTATTTAATTGAAAGACAGAGGAGAATGGGAGACAGAAGTCATCAGCAGTGAAAACAGTGGATGCTGAATATTCAAATTTGGCCAGACAGGCCCAAAGACTGAACGGGTGCAATAGTGGCATGTCTACTCGTGGGGTAACCAACTGCTCTATAATTGGACTGAAGGCCCTCTCTACGGGAGGGAATACATACCTGGTACTGAAAAACCTAAGCAAAGTCTATGGTAGGTAAGGTCATAAGCCTTAGGGGTATAAAGCATGCCCTTATCTAAATGTATATACTATTCCCACCAAGCTGCCCGGAAAATACTACACTTAACGCTCATATTCACATATTAATGCTACTCTCACTTCTGGTTAGAGAAGCTTCTCTTTTCAGATGGCGATGACCACTGGGATGATCCAAAAGGCAACATAGTGCTGAGAAGAAGGCATGGAGAAGTGCCCAGCACTGAAACATCTCTGTCACACCCTCCAAGGCTCAGGGATCATTGCGGAAGAGGGGGCGGATAGAATGGAAGAGCCGAAGGAAGGGTACGACTCCTTACAATGCAACTGCCCAGACAGAAATTGGCCTTGATATCCATGACCTTGCTGTGCCTAGCAATACCTCCGCAAGACCCTCATAGTAGAAGTAAAAGAGGATGACATCAAATTAAAAAAAGAGACTAATGGAGAGAGGGAGGGGATATGATGGAGAGTGGAGTTCTAAAGGGGAATGGGGGGAGGGGAGGAAAAAATACGCACCTTTGGTATGTAAGTATGTTTTGTTGTCAATAAATATTAAAAAAAAAAAAAAAGAAAAAGAAAGACAGAGGAGAGAGAATGAGCATGCCAGGGCCTCTAGGCTCTGCAAACCAACTCCACACGCATTGCCATGTGTGCATCTGGCTTACCTGTGTACTGGAGAATCAAACTTAGGTCCTTAGGCTTCACAGGCAAGTGCCTTCACTGTTAAGCCACCTCTCCAGCCCTTACATGAATTTTAATATGCCTTTTAAATAGTCCATGAGATTATAGGACAAGATGAAGAATGTGAACAGGCTTCAGAGAGCAGCCAGCATCACCACTTAATGTTAATGAAAAGGTTGAGATCAGGAGAAAGTGCACTAGAGGCAGAAGTGAAAGTCACTGGCTAAGGGAGACTGCAGAGTGCAGGAGAGTGGAGAAGGGAGCCTTGCAGAGCAGGTAAGCTATGTATTGGTGGGAATGGATGAGTAAGAAGGACGGAAGATGTCCTCTCGGAGTATAGACAAGCAGAAACAAGGAGACAGGATGGAAGTGGGATATAGCAGAGGACCCAGTTGGAACCACTGGAATCTGCACTAAGATCCCAGAGACTTCTGGAGAAACTGGGGACAATGATAGATGGGTAGTAAGGGGCCAGAATATTAACTTTCAAGCAGATGCCATGGCAGTCATGGAATCCGAGGAAGATCCACTTTGATGAACGCACCAGAGAGGAAGCTATGGCCGCAGCTAACAAGGTCAAGGCACATGTCTGAGAATACAGGAAGAAGGACTTAAAAGTGGAAAGAAATATAACCCTGATTCATACTTCAGAAGGATGCTGAGTCATGTGAGGAGGCTCCACAGTGTGTCCCATGATGACTATGCTAACTTGTGTCCTCACCAACAGTGTACAAGTTTCCTTTTCTCAGTGCCTGCTCCAGCATTTGGTTTTTTGGATTCTTTGAGGCCAGGAAATGAATGAAATTCTGTCATTTCAACAGCATGACAGTGGAAATGGAGAAACTCACTTTGTTGGGACTTGGCTACTGACATAGAGTTAGCTGCATTCTGTTGCCCATCCTTAGAGAGTTTAATCAAGGTTAAATTTGAAAGTAATAGACTTAATGTGTTTGGTGGAAGATAGACAACTAAAAGATATAGATTTAAAATTTGAAAAACTTCAAGCAAGTTTAAAATTATTGGCAAAATGATAGGTTTTAGGTTACTGAAGCTGCTATTGTTAAAGATGGCCAACTACTTACATTGAAACAATGGAAAAATTCCTGACAAGATTCCACTGAGGAAAGACTGAGTGATAGAAATGCAAACTGTTTTGAATGGAAGAAATCTGCTCTTCAAGATCGTGATTTATTTCCTCCCTAGAGTAACATTAGTTGTGTCCCTACACACCTGGTACTGATTATGGAAGCATGAAAAATACATGGAAGCGGGTCATGAAGTTCACATGGTTCCACGAGCCACTGCTGAGACACAACATATGAGGCAGGGAATTCTGACCCTTATAGAGAAGTCAGTAAGGCCATGGGAAGATACACCCTGGTTTGCAATGCAGTCCCAAAGATGTTCTGGATATACCAGGACTGTGCAAGGGCTACCATGGAGCACTGCTGCTCAGGATGGAAGATTTTTCCAGCTACTCAGCCTAGCTGGAGGGGCAAAATTGGAAATTCAGAGACTGTCATCACTGGTTATGGATGTCAGACTTGAGCTACAGATGTTTGGTGTTTGCCTGATGGTTACTGATTTTGCATTCGTCCAGTCTCTCCTTGTTATGCCTTATAGCAATGAAAATGTTTTCTCTGTGCCATTATATGTTGGAAGTATGTAACTTGTTCTGATTTTACAAGACTCATGAATAAGAAACTGTTTTGAACCTCGGATGAAACTTGGGTCTTTGTAACAGTCTTAAAGTTGGTAAAGACTATGGGGACCTTGAAGTTGGACTGAATACAATTTACAATGTGAGATGGCCATGAGTCTATTGGGAGCCAGGGGAGGAATGTGGATTTTTGAATGTATGACCATCAACCCCCTTGGGCTTTGGTGTTTTATTGAGCTTATAACTTGGATATCTTGTAATATGACTAGAGAAGGTGTCACTGGGGGCAGATCCTGTACTCCAGTCTTAAGGTGTCACTGGGGGTGGACCTGAATTCCAGCTCAAAGTGTTAAAAAGCAGTTTCAGGACTGGAGAGATGGAATAGCTGTTAAGGCACTTGCCTGAAAACATGATGACCTGGGTTCAATTCCCCAGTACCCACGTAAAGCCATATGCACAAAGTGGTGCATGCATGTGGAGTTCATTTGCAGTAGCTAGAGGACCTAGAATACCCATTCATTCTCTTTCTTTGTCTCTGTCTCATCTCTCTCTGCTTGCGAATAAATAAATAAATAAATAAATAAATAAATAAATAAATAAGCCATTTGAGCTCTGGTGTCCTACTACTGCAGGTTTGTGTTTGTTGCTTTTGATGTTTGCTGGCTGGTGATAGTTTCTCTCTGTCTCTCTCTCTCTCCCTCTCTCTCTCTCCTTCTCTGCTTGGATGTATAAAAGAAGCTTGTCCCAACACTGATGGAACTTCCTCTTGGATCTATAAGTTTGAAATAAATCCCTTCCTCCTCTACACTGTGTCTGGTTTGGATGTTCATTCCAGCAACATAGAGCAGACTACAACAGTAGTCATGAGTCACCTGCACAGGATGAAAGGTTCTGTGTCTGTACAAATGTGATGAGTAACCTTGAAAGGCTGTATCCAGGTGTCTGGCTTGTTGAAGTAAGAGAATGGGGACTGAACTGGGAGGCAGAGAGAGGACGGGATGGATATAAGAGGACCAAAGTCACCGGGTAAGGGCTAACCTGGTGTGTGTACAACAATGTCCTATTTTATAGAATCTGCTGGATAAAGGTATTGAGGGTACAGCCTTTGCTTCAGGCACAGTTGACTGTGAAACTATGGGGAAGTTATGTCCCCTTCCCAGTGTCAGCTTTCCCCATGTAAGAAAAGGGACCAGGGAGGATGAGCTAGGGAAGGACTTCTGGTTGTTTACTGTGCTTATCCTCTGCTAGCTCCTTGCCTTCATGTGACATTTCAGTTGCTATACCAACCCCTTGAGCAGACACATAGAATCAGTGTCTTCTAAAGATGTTCGGAACACCCTGCATCTTCTTCACAGTGCTCCTGTCACTATTCTCTCCCAGTTAGTTCCCTGTAGGCACCTGAATCAGGAAATAAACACTTGATTGTTTGGGGGTTTTTTTCCCTATAAGTAGAAAAATGTTAAGTTTGGGCCAAGAGACTGGGTCACCTGGGTCACCTGGAATGGATAACCAGGGAGGACAGCAGGTGATAACAGTCCTTATAGACTATAGCTAAGTGGGAGGCAATACTCAATCCAAAGGAAGCAACACAAATGGCTGAGGCAAAAGTCTTTGGCTCCTGCTAAAATAACCTGGCAGGCCCTCAACAGCTCTCCAGAGGAGACAGATACAGCATGAAGAATAAAGCAGCCATCTGTGGACATGGAGCAAACTGCAGTGTTGCTGGTTTCAACTCATGACTACACTGCTTAACAGAAAAGCCGCTTAAGCACTATGGGCCTCATTTCTCATCTGTGCTTAGAATCACAGCATCCTCCTTGGACTGATTGTGGTTGTTAAATGTAAAATCACCAGCATAGCCTAGGCAAATGCCACATCTTATCCTACATCTGCTCAATTCTTCCTCCCTGTCTCCCATGCCTTTTCATTTTGACTGAGGACCTCATCATCACAGTATATCACAGTAATTTATTAATCTTTCTTTTCCCTCCACTTGACATGTCAATTTATAAAGGAAATTTATCCTAGTATTGTAGGACTATTTTGGTGCCCAAGGTCATTTGACAAGAACACCAGTTCATGGGATGAATATTGGCCCATTTTCCATATGCTTCTCTAGGTTCTTTTGGAGACTATAAGGTGGAAGGGCATACCCCATAGTTTCACACAGGTTAGTTGGACAGCAATAAGCAGGCCAATAAAATCCTTGTCTTCCTTTAGTTGGGTTTTTTCTTCTTGGCAATCCTTAATTCCCCTGATTAGGTCAAGGGTTATCAAGACAGGCCCCTCAAATTCTCAATAGCCATGCAAATCCAAACATGTCAGGATTTAGCATCTTTCCAGAATTTAGCCTAAAATGTATTTATTAAACCTACACTTTTCTTTATCTTCCTAGTTTTTCTTCTTTTTATTTTTATTTATTTATTTGAGGGAGAGAGAAAGAGGCAGAGAGAGAGAGAGAGAGAAAAAAAAATTGGCATGCCGGCATCCAGCCACTGCAAACAAACTCCAGATGCATGTGCCACCTTATGCATCTGGTTTACATGGGTCCCAGGGAATTGAAACTGGTTCCTTAGGCTTTGTAGGCAAATACCTTAACTGCTACCCCATCTCTCCAGCCCGATTTTTGCACTCTTAAAACTATACTTCTAAGTAACTGTAGATGGATATACTTTTGGGACACTGTTATAAAATAGTACCAGAAAAAAGCAGAGGGCCCCATAAAATGACAAAGTAAGACATGGAAAGTCAACAAAGATTTTTTTAAAATCTTTTTCTATTCATTTATTTGAGAGAGAGGGGAAGGAGAAAGAGAATGGGCACACTGGGGCCTTCAGCTGCTGCAAATGAACTCCCGATGCATGTGCCACCTTGTTCATCTGGCTTATGTGTGTCTTGGGGAGTTTAGCCTGGATCCTTTGGCTTTGCAGGCAATCACCTTAAACACTAAGCCATCTCTCTAGACCAATGAAATTTTTCTGTTTATGATAATGGTAAATCCAAGCTAGGATTAATCCCATCTTCCATAATTTTTTATACAATTCAGCTGATCTGCAAAGTAAGTTCTAGTCTTGAGCAACTGGGATGTTCTTAACTAAATAAACAAACAGTAATGTCTATGGGCCCACTTCAAATGTTCCTGTGTTTACTACATTCAGTAGAAATGACATCAGAGAGGTCAAAAGCAGAAATAATGAGAAAGCTGGGCATTGTCTGACCTTGCAGGAAATAGGGAAAATCCAGATTTGTGGTCCTGTGTAATAATATTTCAAGGGCCTGTCCTCCAACTGTCACTTAGCATGCCATGCAACAGTAAGAGCTTATTGAATAGGAAGGCGAAAATAGTTGCTGTGATGTGTGCAGCTGATGGAGAACAGAAGCAGCATTCTTCTCCGGAGCTAATAAAAGGCCATCTGGAAACACCCTTCAACTCTCCTGGTAAATTTTATTTTTTTTAATGCACCAGGGACTGCATAAGAAAATTAGGTTTTGTAAAAGCTAGCAAAGCAGCATGTCTGTTGCCTTTCCTGGGGACTTTTTCATTTATATTTATGATATTATTTCTCAACTGACAAGGTGACTCAAATCAAATCCATTTGCAGAAGTGTGGACGTGCTGCTATAGATTTCTGCGTATCACAAATCCACACCTTGGAAACTAAATAAATATCATGTCTTATGTGCCAGTGTCTTCTGAGACCATTAGTAGTCAACGGAAAATGGAAAAATCTGATTTGTTTCCTATCTTAACTGATCAGGAAACTTTATCTATCATGCTACTGCATACCCCATAGGGTTGTTGTCTCTCTCCCTAGGGGAAGTAAAAACTGACATTCCTGGCCTGGAGAGGTGACTTAGTGGGTAAGGCGCTTGCCTGCGAAGTCTAAGGATCCATTTTCAACTCTCCAGATCCCACGTAAGCCAGATGCACAAGGTGATGCAAGTGCAAAGATCGTGCATGCACACAAGGTGGTGCACATGTCTGGAGTTTGATTTAAGTAACTGGAGGCCCTGGCATGCCAATTCCCTTTCTCTCACTCTCTCCATCTCTCTATCTCATTCTATCTCATAAAAACATAAATAAAAGACTAACACTCCTTCAGTTTACTCTGAGATATACATTCATATAAAGAGCATTAAAGGAGAACACTACTGTGTTAAGAAAACCTATGTTCATCAGAACAAGTAGATAACAGCCCAAATCCACAAAGTGAAATGGAGTCAAAGCTTGCATCAACCTAACGTTCACATCAGTGTGCTTTCCTCAAGTTGATTTGGTGTATGGAGGTTAAGCTGGGTTGTCATGTTCCGGGTGTGCCATCATGAAAGCCTAAAGACAGAGCTACCTGTAATGGTATGTGTTTGTAATCCCAAGCCACAGCGCTCAGGAAGCTAACATAGGGGGATTGTTAGTATGAGGACAGCCTGAGCTACACAGTGAGGAGAAAAAAACAAGGGAGAGTGAAACCTTGATCAAAAGAACAGAAATAATAATAGGGAAATTTATTTTCAAATTTGGATAATCTTATTAAAAGCCAGTTAATGTATCCATCAACACCCACAATTATGTCACTTCAACTTCATTTTTACATATGTGCACATAGATAAGTGTTAAGAAAAGTCAAATTATTTAATGAGAATAATTTGACAAAAGAACTGTGTTTAGAGAGGAGATGTGCAAGGGTTTCCTTTGCACTTAGCTCCCTGTGCAGTATGGAGTTCCTGTTGGCAATCCCTTCAGAAAGCATCTTTATTCATATGTTGAGACATCCTAATTCTTGAGCCAAATTTGGCCTCACTAATTCTATATTCTTTAAGATAAATATCAGACTAGTAGGAATGACATGAACAAAACTGTATAACTCAAATAAAATATCTTTTAAGACAAGATCCCCTTGTTGGAAAATGTATTACAGGAAAGAACCTCAATCCTCCCTTTTGCTCTTTCCCCCACTCCATTCACTAATTGTCTTTAACATCCCTACCCCCTTTGTAACCTATCCCACATCAAAATTTGTACATGTAAAACCATACAATACAGATTATTAGTACCTATTTCAAGGTTGTTTAGATAATTTTTACCCTACCTAGAGTTAAAGATGTGGTCTACTTATAAAGAATTTCCAGCAAAACTTAGCATTCAGGAAACTAAATTTTTAGCATCACATCTGAAAACACATGACTTAATTATTTCTCCTCCACTGCTAAGTGGGTATGCACTGATTAGTTAAAAATTGGATGGTTGAAGAAACATCCCTTGGTTCCTAGCAAATGGAAGTCTACAGTCATCTCAGACATTTTGTTTTCTATAGTAAGGTCTGACATTTTAGAAGTGAGAAAGAAAACACTGAGTATGGAAACAAACAAACAAAAAAATTCCTCTCTCTCTTTATTCCTTGTTTAAATATACTTAATGGGGCCTGGAGAGATGGTTCAATGGTAAGGTCCTTGCCTGTAAAGCCTATCAGCCCAGGTTCAGTTCCTTACATGTTAGGCAAGATGCACAGGGTGGCACATTAATCTGGAGTTCATTTGCAGGTGCTAAAGGCCCTGGCATGCCCATATTCATTCTTTCTCTCTCTCTCTTTCTCTGCCTTTTTCTCTTTGTCTCTCTCTGCTTGCAAATAAAGAAACACAAAAAAATGGAGAAAAAATATTCTGGAATAGAAATATCTATATTAATGAAGAGAGATACCTAAGAATTATGTTGCTTATCTAAGTATTCATAAAATGCATATCTGAAAGCCTATTTCCCTACCAAACAATGGAATGGCTTGCCAATAGTTCACTTATCAAATATCCTGTGGCCAATAACATAGATTGAGTGCAATGATCCCAGATCTCAATGTGGGCCTCACAAAATGGATTGAAATTAAGAGTTCTACACTGAGGTAAACAACATCTTCAACAAGTAATCATAAAGGATTCCACATGAGGCGGATTTCATTTTGTATCTTGAGAAACATCTTCCTCATCACAAAGGGATTGGCCAATCGTAGGTCAATCATGGGCAAAAAAATATCCCTCTGCTCCTGTTCTTTTGGCACTTGAGAAGACTATTTTCCATCACAAAGCCCATCACAAAGATGTAAGGCACAAAAAGTATGAAAGTCCAGACTTTTTTTTTTTTAAAAAAAGAGAATTTTTTGGCTTCATCAATATTTTCTACTTGAGATCTCAAGCTACCAAGAACAAATTGATTTTAAAAAACATCTCAGCATGAGAAGTTAATACATTATAAAATCCTTCAACAAGATTTTCGACCTTATCTACTTCCCTAATCCCATGCTTCTGCTCCCTACTGCTCCCTGTTCCTTGAACTTGCTGGGTCTCTGTGCATCTGTTACACATTCTCACAACTCTGCTCACAAGATTCCTCTCCTTGTTTAGGCTCCAGATGTTGTCTCCTCTTTGAAGCTTTCGTTTGTCCCACAGGAGAAAATTAACAAATCCTTCTGTGTTTTCAAAGCACTGCAGAGGCCTTTTTTAGGACATGTAATGACAGTCTTTATATAAGTTCGTGTTCTGCAAACAGGCTACCAGCTCCTCAAGGAGAACTGTGTTGTGTGCATTCATACATCTCATTCCCAAGGGCTAGAAATGAGGATATTATCATTTCTATAGCAAACATCTAGTTTGCTTATACAGTATGCTACACAATCCAAAGGGGTTATACACATTACTGCATTCAATCCTTACACCAAACATTTTAGTAGGTCTCTATGATCCTTTCATTAAATAGAGAATGGCAGCAAAAACCAGCTATGATGGTGCATGGTGACAAAGTAAACAGCTCTCTCTGAGGTGAAAACAATGCATAAGCTATTTACAATTGGCAATGACTCTATGAGCATTTTCAGAATTAAAATGATCAACTCAGTATTCAGTTTTCTCAGGTGTATTTGCAATCCTAGAGAATATTTTTAGAAACATTAATGTTTTAAATCAAAGAGAACATGTTGGAGACAGTGAGAGCCATCTGCTTTGTGTCCTTCAGTACTTAATGTCTAGGTAATGATTTATTCTCTCTGGCAGAAAATTGTCACTAATATTGCTCAGATGACCATATGGTATGATGAGACTGACAACAGTAAAGGAACAGTAGAAGCGAATGCTTGAAGTCAAGTAATGATGGCTTGTGACACCTAAGAGTTTTAGTACTGTTGCTCAAATCTCATGCCTCTTTAAGCAAACTCGAGACGGAGCTTTACATTTACAGAAAGAACTGAACAGCAAAATTATCTGTTCACTATAGTGCTACTGAATGCATATTGGATTTGTACCCTGTAAAAATATAAGACAAAGCCATGATGGGGTACCCATCTGTAATACAACACTTAGAAGGGCGAAGCAATAGGATTGGAAGCTCAAGGTCAGCCTGGGCTATATAGAGACCCTGTCTCGAAATAATTACAAGACAGAAAAAGAAATTCCTTATGATTCTGTTTTACAAAGTAATAGTATATTTCAACCTAACAATACTAATTAAATAAAAATATATTATCACAAAAACACGGCACTTATTTTTAGTATTTTGCCTGTGATTTCAGAATCAAAAATATATTAGATAGTCCTGAAAGGAGTTAAGTTCTGCATTTCCTTTTTTGGGGGTGCGGGGGGGACAGTTTCGAGATAGGGTCTCACTCTAGCCCAGGCTGACCTGGAATTCACTCTGTATTCTCAGGCTGGCCTCAAACTCACTGTGATCCTCCTACCTCTGCCTCCTGAGTCCTGGCATTAAAGGCATGCGCCACCACGCCCGGCTCTGCATTTCCCTTAAGGACTACAGAGGAATTACATATTATTAAATGTGTGCAAAAGATCTTATATTTCATATCTTGATCTCAGTAAATACTAAGAGGTCAATATGATAAAAGAGGTTTGAGAAGGGAAGACATAAGCCATGAAAAATTAGTAAACTTAAATTGAGCCTCATGGCACAGGCCTATAACCTCAACTATGTAGGCCAAGGTAAAGGATCACAAATTGCTTAGCATGGATTCAATCCCTAATATCACAAAAAGAGGATTATCAATTTACAATGAGTCAATGTGAATTAGAGGTGGGTGTACAGAATAAAATTCAGTATTAATTGCATTTTCATTTCACTGCTTTAAACTATCTTAGCAGCAATGTGAAAAATAGTACATGAGCAATTATCAGCACTGAGATGTATTGACGACAGAGGAAAATCACAGGGTGTGACAGTAAGAACATATAAGTAGACTCAGGCTTTTCCTGAAAGTGCTTAAGATGTGGGATTTCTAAGATAAACACCATTTTACACAGAACTGAAATAATTCTGAGCTTAGAGAGACACCTACAGGGAAGGCAGGGGAAAAAAAATAAAAGAATCTGAGAACTGAAAAACAAATTCCAATAACCGCAAAACTAATACAGCTATCCTTAGTTAAGCAAAAAAATGATTATTCTTTGAAAATATTTTAAATATGAAGTAGAATGAAAGATGTTTTCAGCAACTTTCATACTAATAAATACAGTAAACAAGAATGTCTTCATAGTAGATGTATATACATATGTATGCACCCAATTTTGTCTTTTATCTTTAAGCTATTCCAAAAGCAACCCTGGTCTGATAGCTTAGTGGAAGCCCAGCATCCTTTGGCAGCAAGTCAGAATTTTCCTATTGGTAAAAATAATATTGGCTGTCATCAGCAGCAGCAGCGTTAGTCTGTGTATGTTTCATTATGAATAAATTTCATCAATATTTTCCTCAGTTAAGATAAAAGTACCTTGGAGTGGAGTGCTGGAGAGATAGCTCAGTTGGTGCTTGCCTTGAAGGCATGACATAAATTCCATCCCAAGAACCCATTTAAAAATGTCAGGCATGGTGGCATAAACTTGTAATCCCAGCGCTAGGAAGGCAGTCTAACTGCTGAGATCCAGGTCAGTGACAGATCCTGGTTCAAAAAAACAGGTGGATGGAGGCTGGGGTTTGACACCCGTGGTTGTCTTCTGGACTCCATATGCATACACATGCACATATATACACACCAATATGTCCGGTCTGCTAAATATTCCAAATTAAGAGATGTTTATAGTAGAAGAACAGATTACAGGGAGGGGAATGGCCTAAGTGAGGCCATGGGAAGAGAATGAGTAAAAGAAGGGCAGGGGGAGGGTCAATCAAAATTCAAGATAGTGTGAATAAGACTTATGTAAACCTACTTTTTTGAATAATGGCACATCTAGAAGCTGTAGACTGTTACTAGAAAATTTTCAGTGCCTGGGATGGGATACCTTCCAGTGAGATGTTGACCAAGGAGGTCCCAGTAGCCTCCAAAAAATTAAAGGCTATTGCCAAAGCCCTTGGTTGCCCTTGAGAAACAGATGATAAGACCCTATTGCTGAGACAACTCTTGCCTGAGAGGCAAGGTCACTGAGAAAGCAAGCTGGTGCTAAGCAGAAAACCTTCTCCCTGTAGACCAGCCAACTGAAAGCTGGAAAAAAAGGCTGCAGTGCATGCAGCCCTATGGGAGACAGAAGTCATTAGCAGTGAAAACAGTGGACACTGAAAATTCAAGTTTGGCCATACAGGCCCAATGACTAAACGGGTGCAATAGTGGCATGTCTGCTCTTGGGGTAACCAACTGCTCCATAATTGGACTGAAGGCCCTCTCTATGGGATGGAATACATATCTGGTACTGAAAAATCTAAACAAAAATCTATGGCAGGGGAGGTCATGAGCCTTAGGGGTATAAAGCCTGTGCTTGTCTGGCTAAATGTATATATTATTCCCACCAATCTACCCTGAAAGCACTACGCTTAATGTTCATATTCACATATTAACGCTACTCTCACTTCTGGTTAGAGAAGCTTCTCTTTTCAGATGGCGATGACCACTGGGATGACCCAAAAGGCAACATAGTGCTAAGAAGAAGGGATGGAGGAGTGCCCAGCACTGAAACACCTCTGTCACACCCTCCAAGGCTCAGGGACCATTGCGGAAGAGGGGGCGGATAGAATGGAAGAACCAAAGGAAGGGTATGACTTCTTACAATACAACTGTCCAGACAGAAATTGGCCTCGATATCCATGACCTTGCAGTGCCTAGCAATACCTTCGCAAGATCCTCAAAATAGAAGAAAAAGATGATGACATCAAATTAAAAGAGAGACTAATAAGAGAGGGAGGGGATATGATGGAGATTGGAGTTCTAAAGTGGAATGGGGGAAGGGGAGGGAAATATCATGTGTTTTTTGTATGTAAGTATAGAAGTTGTCAATTAAAAAAGAGACATTTATACCTTTAAATTTCTGATTATGTAAGATACAGTTTTTGGCATATGTGTAATATTTTATGTGGTGTGTATGAATAGTGTAGGCATGTGTGTGTGCAAGCACACGTGCACCGTGTGCATGCATGCAGAGGCCAGAAAAAAAAATCCCATCAAATGTTCTCCTCTCTTTTATGTGTTGTCTCCTTGAGACAGAGCCTGGAGCTGTCGTTTGCTAGCCAGGGAGCCACAGTGTTCCTGTCTCTACCACCCACAGGACTGGGGTTGCAGTAACATTCCCAGCTTTTTATGTGGGTGCTAAGGATGGAACTCAAGGCCTTCTCAGGCCCTCATGCTCAAGTGACAAGCATTTACCTATTGAGCCATCTTCCCAGCCCAGAAGATCCATTCTTTAAAGAACAGGTTTTTGACTAGTATGAGTTATATGGGAATTTAAGCACCCTAGTGGAAGGTGGTAGTAACAGAAGACAGAAGGCATAGTTTTGTTAAGGGGCGGGCTGAACCACTTAAGAGACCCACCACTGAGCTGGAGAGATGGCTCAGCAGTTAAGGCACTTGCCTGCAAGGCCTAAGAACCTGGATTTGATTCCCCAGTACCTACATAAGGCAAGTGCACAAAATAGCACATGCATCTGCAGTTTGTTTGCAATGGCTAAAGGTAATGGCATGCCCATTCATTCTCATTCTCATTCTCTCTCTCTCTCTCTCTTTCTCTCTCTCTCAAATAAATGAAATAAATATTTAAATAAAATAAAAGTCCCACCAGGAATTCCCACTCCTGAGTGGAAAAGGAGTAATCAGTCAGTTCCCTTGTTTCCATTACTTTAATTTACATGTCCTATTTCCATGCAGATTTTTTTAAACTTTTTTATTTATTTGAGAGAGAGAGAGAAGCAGATAAAAAGAATGGGTTGCCAGGACCTTCAGCAGCTGCAAAAGAACTCCAGGTGCATGCTCCACTTTGTGCATCTGGCCTATATGGTTCCTGAACCTGGGTCCTTTGGCTTTGCAGGTAAGTGCCTTAACCACTAAGCCATTTCTCCAGCCCTTTCTTCTTCTTCTTCTTCTTTTTTTCAATTGATTTATCGATGCATGTTTTTTGTCAGAAACAATGTCTTTGAAAATCTCTTCTTGATTCTTATGATTTTAATATTTAGGTAATGCTTAAAGTTCTGTTACATTTCAGGGAAAGGGATGTTTTTAAAACTTATTTTATTGACAACTTCCATAATTATAGATAATAAACCATGATAATTCTCCCCGCCCCCTACTTTTCCCTTCACAAATCCATCATATCCCCTCCCTTTCTCAATTAGTCTTTTACTTTGTCATCATCATCTTTTCCTCCTATTATAAGGGTCTTGTGCACTGCGAGGTCATGGATATCAAGGCCAATTTCTGTCTGGACAATTGCATTGTAAGCAGTTCCCTCCTTCCTTTGGCTCTTACATTCTTTCCACCACCTCTTCCACAATAGACCCTGAGCCTTGGATGTTATAACAGAGATATTTCAGTGCTGAATACTCCTGTCACTTCTCAGCACTATGGTGCCTCTTGGGTCATTCCAGTAGTCACTGCTATAGCATTAATATGTGCGTACTTTACAGAGCAGTTTGGTGAGCATAATATATGCATTTAGCCAGACAAGAACAGGTGTTACACTCCTGGGGATAATGACCTACCAGCCACAGGTTTCTGATTAGGTTTTCAGTACTGAGCATGTATTTGCAGGGAAAGGATTTTGATGTCTTTTTAGTACAACAAAGTCATCATTCTAGTGTGGTTACAAACCCAGCAAGGCATGCAAAGCTCTAGTACTGATTTAAAAAATGATTAAAAAAAAAAACCCAAAACTTTACCTTCCCTTCTGTATGCATCTGTGTGTTTGTGAGTGTGAGTGTGCATATGTGTGGGTGCACATGAATTGGAGAAGACATATATAGTACAAAACAAGTAGTATACAGATACATGTCCGAATCTCTGCTTTCACTAAAAAAACTATTTACGCATAAGTTTAATTGTTACACCTTTTGTTAATTCTATGATTACTTTTGGAGAGCTTACATTGTTTTCCACAATGGGTAAACACAATAAATTATTACAAGCAATGGCCAGTTCTCCAAATCCTTATAAACATTTGCTCTTTCCCATATCTTTAAACTATGAAATGGCCATTCTAATAGAAATAAAGTGAAATCTCATTTTGGTATTGATTTTCATTTACTTAGTCATGAATAAGTAGTGATGGTTCTCTTCAAGTGCTTTTTGGACATCTGTATATTTGTCTTTTGAGTTGTCTACTTTTGTGCACATGTGTGTGTGGTATGGGTGTGTATGTATGTTCATGTGTATGGATTGCATGTGTATGTGCATGCATATGGAGGTCAAAGGTTAATATCAAGTGTCTTCTTCAATCTTCATCCAGCTTTTTTTTTTTTTTTTTAAGGTAGGGTCTCTCACCTAACTCAGTGCTCACACCAGACACTCTAGGCAGCAATTTTCAAGGATACTCCTATATCTTCCTTCCCAACACTAGGATTACAGGTGCAGTACACCCAGCTTTTCCAGGTGCTGGAGACCCAAACTCAGTTACTCAGCTTGTGTGGCACTTTCTGACTGAGCTATTTCCCCATCAGAGGGGAGAAAAGTCAATAGGTAACAAAGTAACAAAAATTAATAGAATTATCTTGAAAGAATATTAGCATAGCTAACATAACATAAATGTATTCAAAGATGTACAATAAATCATGACTAAATAAAGTATGGGAACTGGAAAGATACAAGAGTACCCAACAGAACTGCTAAGATGAGAAACAAAATATCTGAATGAAAAATGTGACCACTGTCTGTTCACTTTTATGAAACACGTAATTCAGACACTTAAATATCTATTATTTGAAGACTTAGTTGAGTTCTCTATTCCAGAGTTATATTTTATATATGTTATCTAACTTTTTAACTACACCTTAAAAGGACTCCAAGAGTTCATAGCTCAACCATTGACTTCCTCTTTCTAGAATTTTTATTCCAGTGTTTGAGGTTTTCTTTTTTTAAGGGGGGTTGTTATATAAAACAATTTTGTGTAACAACTCAACCATTTGTTTGAAATACATTGTGGTGGTTTGATTCAGGTGTCCCCCATAAACTTGGGTGTTCTGGATGCTAAGTTCCCCAGCTGATGGAGATTTGAGAATTAACGCCTCCTGAAGGTGGTGTATTGTTGGGGGCGGGCTTATGGGGGTTTTAGCCAGTTTACCCATGCCAGTGTTTGGCACACTCTGCTGTTGCTATGGTCCATCTTATGTTGGCCATGGGGTGATGTCCACCCTCTGCTCATGCCATCGTTTTCCCCTGCCATCATGGAGCTTCCCCCTCGAGGCTGTAAGCCAAAATAAACTTTTTTTTTCCCACAAGCTGCTCTTGGTTGGGTAATTTCTACCAGCAATGTGAACCTGACTGTAACATACGTGGTTCACCGTCTTTGTACTTTTGTGACGCCACCTATTACAGCCACAAATTCCATCTACTCTTAGACCACTGGGATAGAAGAGTTCAGTTAAATGGTATCTAGCACAGCCATCTTTAGATTAGAGAAAGTTATGCTGATTCTGCTGTGTAACAATGACTGTTATGATCAGGTCCAAATTACCTCAAATGCTTACTAAACCTACTTGTTATAGGTTCTTTAGTTGCATAACAGGAGCTTTGAGAAGGAACATGGAAACCTACTATAACTGCTAGTACTATGTATGTTTCCATTTAACATGGGTTTCGAAGATTGTGTGTGTATGTGTAGGTCAGAGGACAATCTCAGGGTACCTGTCCTCTCCTTCAACCTTGCTTGACATAGCATCTTTCTTGTTCTTTTGTGACTAGGAAGGCCAGAATAGATCCACAAGCTTCAGGATCTCTTAGCTCCACCTCCCATTGCCACGGGCACAGTGGGATTATCAATGTGTGCACCACCTTGCATCAGGCTTTGTGAGTGCTGGAAGTCAGTCTCGGGTTGGCAGGTTTGTAGAGCAAGAGTCTAACCACTGAGGCACGTCCACAGCCCCAAAGACAGTCTCTTTTGAAAGTAAAAAGTGGAAAGTTGAGAACAGTCTGTTCTGTCTCACACACACACACACCTACTCCAAGTTAATCAAGCCTGAATTTTCATACAATGCTGAGCAGGAATTCTGTAATATCTAAAGTTCATACTCAGCTGCCTTCATCAAATGGGAGATTATCCTGAATGGCCATGCCATTTGATTTAGAGAGGAGCCTTTAAAAAAGGCTTTAAGGAGCCAGGTGTGGTGGTGCACACCTTTAATCCCAGCACACAGAAGGCAAAGGTAGGAGGATCATAGTGAGTTCACAGTGAGACTACATAGTGAATTCCAGGTCAGCCTGCACTAGTGAGACCCTACTCAGAGAAAAAAAAAAAAATTAGTGAGCGGTTGGTTTCCCCCATAACAGACATGCCCCTATTGCATCTGTTGGCTCATTTGGGCTGGCTGGCCAAATTTAAAGCTTGCAGTATCCACTGTTGATTATCTTCACTGGTGTTTTCTCTCTCCCACTGAACTGCATGCAGCATAGCTTTCTGTCAGCTGGTTCACATGGAGGAGGCTTTCAGTTCGGCTCCAGCGGGATTTCTAAGTGACCTTGCAGCCCAGGTATGTGGAGACTTCAGCGATAGAGTCTTACCATCTATTCCTGGTGGGAAACCAAGAGCCGTGGCAATGACCTATAATGTTTTGGGGGTATCTGTGACCTCCCTGGCCAATAACTCATCCCATCCCTAGTCCTGAAAATTCTCTAGTAACAATCTATTGCTTCTAAGTGTTCCATTGTCCAGAAAAGTAGATTTCCATATGACTTATTTATATCCTCTTAGATTCTGATTAGCCCTCCCTCCACCTTTCCTTTGCTCAATCTCTTCCCCTGACCTCACTTAGGCCTTTTCACCCCCATTAATCTGGTCTTCTACTTACATATATATAATACCATCCTATTAAGTCCCCACCTCCCTCCCTTTCTATTCCTTTTATATCCCCTTTCTAGCTTACTGGCTTCTGCTACTGAGTTTTATTTCTACTCACATTGAAGTCCAATCATTTGTAGCTAGGATCCACATATGAGAGAGAACACGTGGTGTTTAGCTTTCTGGGTCTGGGTTACCTCACTAAGTATAATCCTTTCTAGATCCATCCATTTTCCAGCAAATTTCTTAAAATTGGACGGGAGGCCCACTCCGTTACCTGAAACTGAAAACCTACAACAGGGGTGGTCATGAGCCCTAGGGGTGTAATGTGTGCTGGTATCTGGCTCAATGTATATATTATGCTCCCCAAACTTCTCTTTATGCCCATACCCATATATTAATGCTACTCTCACTTTTGGTTAGAGAAGCTTCTCTTTTCAGATGGTGGTGACCTTGAGATGACTCAGAAGGCACCATGGTGTTGAAAAGAAGGGACAGAAGAGTGCTCAGCACTGAAACATCTCTAACACACTTTTCAAGGCTCAGTGTCTGTGGTGGAAGAGGTGGCAGAAAGAATGTAAGAGCCAAAGGAAAGGTAGGACTCCTTACAACATGCTCCTCCAGACACAAAATGGCCTAGATATCCATGACCTCGCAATGCCTGAAACTACCTACACAAGACCATCAAAATTAAAAGAGAGACTAATTGAGCGGGAGAGGGGATATGATGGAGAGTGGAGTTTCAAAGGGGAAAGTGGGGGGAAGGAGGGAAGTACCATGGGATGTTGTCTACAATTAAGGAAGTTGTCAATAAAAAATAAATTTTAAAAAAGGCTTTAAATGTTTGAGAGATGATGGCTCAGCAGTTAAGGCACTTGCCTGTAAAACCTAACAACACGAGTTCAATTCCCAGTACCCATGTAAAGCCAGAGGCACAGGGTGGTGCATGCATCTGGAATTCCTTTGCGGTGGCTAGAGGCCCTGGTACACCCATTACCGCTCTGCTTGCAAATAAATAGTATTTTTTAAAAGGGCTTGAAGTTTATCTGTCGGTTCCAGACAGAAACTGGATCTTCAATTGCTTTCCTGACCTGCAGAGAGGAAGCTGCACTGCTTGTGTTCTGTAGCTTGAGTCTTAGACTCCATAATTGTGTGAGCCAATTGCTCATAATAAATCATCTAATACATGATTTATCCTACCAATTTTCCTTATTGAAACTCTGATAGATGTTTCCTTGCTTTTCGTTCAGTGGCATGTGCGCATGTGTGTGCTTAGAAGACTGTCATTTGCCTATAAATGCTCAAAGAGCATCCTATATCAAGCTGGATGTGAACGCCACATCTTGCCCACACTAGTATCACAAATGATTAAATGAATGTTTGATCAAAGATGAAAGAGTTATGACTAGGATGTGCGCTCTGGATACCCTAATGGCTGACAAAGTGCCAACCTGTGACACTGTTGCTCAGTAAGAGATGTAAGGAGTTGTCCTTTGTAATTATCAACAGAATCTTTACTTTGATTCCAGTTGTTTCATCAGGAAGACAGGGGAGAGCTTTCTTGGCCCTATATTAGTTTATAACTTTTATGACTATGGTACAGCTTATCTATACAAAATTCACTTTCTTTCTATATTTAGTGCTGGTCATATTTACAGTGAGTTATCTTTTATTTATTTATTTGAGAGAGAGAAGAGGCAGAGAGAGAGAGAGAGAGAGAATGGGTATGCCAGGGCCTCCAGCCACTGCAAACGAACTCCAGATGCATGCACTCTCTTGGGCATCTAGCTTATGTGGGTCCTGGAGAATCAAACTGGGATCCTTTGGCATTGCAGGCAAATGCCTTAACTGCTAAGCCATCTATCTCTCCAGCCAGCTGGTCATATTTACTAATGTACTTATCAGTGAGCACAGAAGTCTTGATTCAAAAATGAGGACAGTAAGAAAAATTAGATACACACAGACTCCTAGGCTCAGGGACCATTGTAGAAGAGGTGGTATTAAGACTGAGAGCCAAAGGAAGGGGAGAAGTGCTTACAATAGTGTCTTCCAGACACAAAGTGTCCTTGACATTCATGACCTCACAGTGGCTGATGCTACACACAAGACATGCATAATAGGAGGGGAAAAAACAGTAACATCAAAATACTAGAGATTAGCTGGAGAGAAGTGATTCAATGGAAGAGGGACCTGGGGACTATGATCAAGGTTTACTGTTTATATTTATAGAGGTTGTCAATATAAAAAGTTTAAAAAATAAAAACTGTAAAAAAAAAAAAGTCACAGATACATTTCTTTAGGAAATATTTAAATTTTTATATTTTCTGGATATAATAATGATGATAAAGACTGAATCTAGAGTCAGGCCAAATTTAATTCCTATAAGTAATGCCACTGAATATATCAAGAAATAGGTTTTCAAACAGTGGGATTATAGACATAGTACTTTCAGGTTCAGGGAAAAAACATATGGATATAGAATCTGGTAGCATTTGTCTGCGATTCTTCTCAAAAGACAATGAATGTGAGCCAGATGTGGCGAGGTAGGAAGATCACTGTGAGTTCGAGGCCACCCTGAGAGTACACAGTGACTGCACCCTGAGACTACACAGTCTAGCCTGGACTAGAGTGAAACCCTACCTCAAAACAAAAAAAAAAAAAAAGACAATGGAAGGTCAAGACTTAACACACAGCTGAATGCATCACAGAAACCAAGTATCTATTGAGTTAATATGCATTTCTTAGTAATGAAGAAGGAAGAGCACATAAAGTGACATTGCTGTTGGACTTGAAGTCAGACGGCTCATCTGGAAACAGGAACAGTAATTAATCATGGTTTAATAGTGTCCAAAGTGTCATGATCTCAAAATGAAGTTGTGCTGTGATGTAACTCATAAATTCTACACCTATATAAAAATACTCTACCTTCCAAAAGTCTATTCTTTGACCGATAATACAGTAGAAATTTATTACAAAAGAACCACTGTTACTTATTCTACCTTCATTTAATATGCTACATTAATAATGCAGGACAACTTCCTTCCTTTAATGAGCAAATATTTTAATAGCAAAGCACAAGTGCTCTTTGAAACATGTTTACTTTTGCAATTTACCTTTAATGAGAAAATCTACACAAGGCAGCATGTTTCTGGGTCTAGAAAACTCACTTCTTTTTACATCACAGATCTATATCACCCTTCCAGAGGAAGGAAGCCATATAAACAGTAGCGCACACACACATCCACTCTCCTGTCCTGAGCAAACCCAGCAGGAACAATGTCACATGCGCATACTAAGGAGAAAGTACAATCAAATATTCTCCCATTTGTCCCCCTGAAGGGTCTGGTTTAATATTCTTGTTAAGGTAATTCTGGTAGTGTTTGGCTGATTATAATAACCATAATCTAGTTTCCTACAAAAATGCCCTCCATTATTTTCTCTAAAGTAAATGTTAAGATTTTATTAATATACGAATTCTATTCTCTAGTGCTCAAATCAATACTAAGTTGAAAAAAAGGACTAGTCAAAATTTTCATAAATAAAGTTTAATTCTCAAAATTTATAAGAGATTTATAAGAATGATTTCTAGGTAATAAACCACTATGATTTCTTAAACACCGATGATAAAGGACTCCTGTGTAGATGGCTTGTAGGACTTCTCTATTTTTAAAGTCAGACTACTCACATAAACTGATTAGCCAGACTTCATGTTTCTAATCAAAGTATGTAACATAGGACTTTCCAGGAAAGCAGATAGTAAGTGTTGAAATTAAGATGAAGATATAGTTGTACTCTCTTCCTTGATCATAACCAAAAGAATGTTTCAGAAGGAATAAAACAAAACCAGATTTATGCAGATTGCTGTTTCTTTTCCAGATTCTTCTCAATGTCATCCAGCACTTGAACAGCACACTTAGGAATTCGAGTTCCAGGACCAAACACATTGGAGACACCAACTTCATAGAGAAATTCATAATCCTGTTGAAAGAATTTGTTAATAGAGATATTTTCAATTTCAAATTTTTTTTTAAATATGGATCCTTTCTTCTTCATCAACAATACTTATAATATTCTCAGCTGGTCCAAAGTTGGCTTGTGGGTGTGGTGGTTTGATTCAAGTGTCTCCCATAAATTTAGTTGTTCTGAATGCTAGGTCCCCAGCTGGTGGCAATTTGGAAATTAAAGTCTCCTGGAGGCAGTGTATTGTTGGAGGTGGGCTTAGGGGTGTTATAACCAGCTTCCTCTTGCTAGTGTTTGGCACACTCTCCTGCTGTTTTGTTCACCTGATGTTGGCCAGGAAGTGATGTCCACCCTCTGCTCATGTCCATTGTTTTCTGCTGCCATCATGGAGCAGGAGCTTGAGTCTAGAAGCCAAAATAAACCCTTTTTTCCCCACAAGTTGCTCTTGGTCAAGTGTTTTCTTGCAAACCTGACTGCAACAGTAAAGTTGGTACCAAGAAGTGGTGTTATTACTGCTAGAATCCTGACTGTGTGGCTTTGGCCTTTTAGAACTGCTTTGTAGGAGGAATGTGGATGAATTGAAATTGTGGTCCAAGAGATGCCTTACAGTTCTGTAAGTACAGCTTGATGGGCCACTCTGATCAGAGTTGAAACACCTCAATCCAGTAAGAACTATGGACTGTGAAGTTTGGCTTATGAGGGTGAGAAAATGCTTTGCCTGGACTGGGCTAGAAACAGTTTGTGTGAGAGGCTTGCTATTATGCCCATGTCCTAAGAACTACTGCAGGGTTGCATTGCATAGAAATGGACTGGCTTGAACAGAGGGGTATGGCACAGAAAAAAAAAAAGAAATCTTTGGGCCTAAACTGCTGCCTATTCAGCTGCAATTATATGAGACATTACAACCATTGAGATTGGGCCAGCTGACCTGCATTAGGACAACAGAAAGAATGCAGACTCTTTTGAAGAGGCCTGAATGCTCAAGGAGTGTCCTAGTCTTCAAAGTCTGCTTAATTTCCCCCTGGATTAACAAGTTGGCAGCCCACCTGGCATTGTGGAGTATAAGTAATGCAGAAAGGGGACCACTGAATTTGTAACACAGTCTTGTGTTTTGGAAATGGCCATGGGCAATGTGAAGCAAGTTTGCTGAACTGCCTACATGGAAACCTGATGGAGCCATGAAGATGAACCATCGGTTGCAGTGGAGACACAGTGGAGATGCTACGACCACAAGACGGCTGCTAAGGGGAGCTGCAAGCCCTGGATAAAGTTTTCCAGGACTGTGAGTAGCCTAGCTGGAGGGGTGGAATTGGAACTCCAGAGACTTGTTGCTCATTAGGATTATCAGATTTGGAGATTTGTCACTAACTAGAGTTGTTGGACTTGGAGCTACAGAGTTTGATGTTTGCCCTGGTTGTTTTAAACCTTGTATTGGTTGAATATTTCTTTGCTGTGCCCAGTGACATCTTTTGCAGTGTGTTTATTCTGTGCCATTATGGGGTTTTTTTTTGGGAGGGAGAGGATCTTTTGATTATGGCTCAGTTAAAAGATCTTGGATTATAGAGATGTTTGAAAATCACTAGGATTGATAAAAAGCTATGGGGACTTTTAAAATTGGACTGAATGTGCTGCATTTTACATCATGGACACTTCTCAGTTTATGGGGGCCAGGGGTAGAATGTGGTGGTTTGATTCAGGTGTCCCCCCCATAAACTTAAGTGTTCTGAATGCTAGGTCCCCAGATGATGGCAATTTGGAAATTAAAGCCTCCCGGAGGCAGTGTATTGTTGGGGGCAGGCTCCTGCTGTTATTGTCCACCTGATGTTGGCCAGGAGGTGATGTCTACCCTCTGCTCATGCCATCATTTTCCTCTGCCATCATGAGGCTTCTCCTCGAGTCTGTAAACCAAAATAAACCCTTATTCCCACAGGCTGCTCTTGGTTGGATATTTGCTGCCAGCAATGCTGACCTGACTGCAACATGAGGTTAAGAACTTCTTCTTAACTGAGACTGCTAATAGCCAAGAGTGTCACCCTCACAGCCAAGCCATTTAGAAACAAAGCACATGGGACTGGAGAGATGGTTTAGCAGTTAAGGCACTTGCCTCCAACACCTTAGGACCCAGGTTCATTTCCCCAGGATCCATGTAAGCTAGATGCACAAGCTGGCGCATGTGTCTGGAGTTCATTTGCAGTGGCCTTGATACACCCATATTCATTCATTCCTTCTCTCAAATAATAAATAATTTTTAAAAAAGAAACAAAGCACTCCATTCACATGTTGTTTGACCTAGAAAGCTGTGTGCTGCTGACAAAAAACTTCTGAGCTTTAAACCTTAAATTTCTTTCATCTAAATTTTCACTGCTTTCATTATTTGTGTTAAATTTTCTATAATAATATGGCTTTGAGTTTACTAGTTTATTTCCTCCTAGGTATTATGCCTGGTACTAGTGAATTGGGGTTTGGATTTGACCTCATAGTAAAATCTTATTTCCTGTAAATGAAGACTTAATTCATTATTTTCATTCTGTTGCTGTACTTTAGTTTAGTTTAGTTTTGTTTAGTTTTGTTTTGTTTTGTTTTGTTTTAATGACAGTGAAGGTTTTAGTGTAAGGATTCCCAATCCTCAAATACTGAGAACATATATAGCTATAATATCAGATTCAGGATGTGTTTTAAAGCCTTGATACATCCTAATATAAAGGACAGATGGTCTAGTTTGTATTTAATTGTTGCAGCATCTTTTTTTATCAGCACCCATTTCCATTCTCAAGTGATCAAAACTAGATCATAAGGTCAGGCTAACTATCCTCCAACTACTCCTCGATGTCTCCATTGTATCACTGTAACATTCTTACAACACTATAACTTTGCAATGGCACTTAATGAACTTAGTGCATATGTGTCTTTCTTGTCTGAATTTCTGAGAGCACTTACCATGTCTAATCAGCTTTGTATCACCAGCACTTGTGCTATAAAGGACTTGAAACACACCACCATGCTTGAGCAAGTAGTGCGCATCATAAGAAAACTGATTGAAGCATCTAGTATCAATCTTCTAAAACTGAGGCCCGTTGATTGATGTTATCTCCTGTTCTCTTCTAATGATGCTATGTGCCATGGCATTATCCTGATGCCTCAGTTATGGACTTGTAATCAGGTATTCAATTGACAGAGAACTGTGAAATGCTGCAATTGCCTAATTCTTATACAAGTTTTGTAAAAACACACCTTAATGGGAGGGTAAAATGTTAGTAACAAGTGAATGTAGGCAAAGGACATGTGCATATTCTCTGTATTATTTTTATTTGTATACCTTATATGTTAATTTGAAATTATTTCCAATTACAAAGTTTTTTCAAAATGTCCTCCACATGCTGAGCCAGTACAATACTGCTTCACGATGTAAGTAGGCCTCATGTGCTTACTAAACTCGTCTAAAATACATGAGGGCACTGCTGCAGTCAGGGTCAGAAGGTCCTGGTTGTCGCAGTGTACTAGTAAGGAAACGAGCAAAATCCAGATCTGCAGAAACAGCAAACTCCACAAGCAGGTATAGTGTCTGTTTGATTAAGTACTACATATCTACATATTAATAATACCTTCCAATTTTAAAACTAAGTTACTTTCAACTGAATGACACAGTGTATGCATATGTATGTATGGGTGGTGTGTGTGTGTGTATGTATGTATGTATGTATGTATGTATGTATGTATGTATGTATGTATATAGTCAGTGTGCTATAGTTTGGCTAAGTGTAAAGCCCACAGGAGGTGGGACTTCCCAGAGGTCTTGGGTCACTGGATATGTTCCTAAAGTTTTCTTCCTCTTTGTCTTTCATGCCCCATACACAAAGGGAACACTCTTGCTCCTTCACACTCCTAGCTATGATGTGCTCTCTCACCACAGGCCTAAGAGCAACAGGGCCAATGGACAACACACTGGAATCTTTGTAAGTTGATTATCTCAGATATGTTGTACCAAGAGCAAACTAACAGTGTAAGGAAATAGTGAGAAAAATACAAGGCTTTGGCTGTGTGCATTGCTGAGAAAGGATACCCATAATGCACACAAGTATGCTGCCAAAACCAGGCCTCAGTCTTTAAAGTTACAGGAAAAAAAAACTATAGCAAACAGCTAAAGATATTCTCAGTAACTCAAGCAACCATAAAGTTAGTATGACTTGAAATATATTTCTTATATTTCCTTAAAATGTCATTTCACTTGTATACCAGACTTAGACTATGTCTCATCAAATATTTCAATCCACGTATTTTCTGCTGCCTAATTACTTTGGTTCTTACATTTCAGTAGCATGCTCAAGAGCTTAGGTACAATAAACCCCATAGCTGTAAGGCTGAAGTATTCAACAGGTAAACAGCAGTACAGAAAAACAGCCCTTAGCTGGGTATGGAGGCATATGCCTCGACAGGAGGATTCCTTAAATTGAAATATTCGAGACCAGCCCAGTCAACATACTGAGACCCAATCTCAATAAATACAGAGATAATAACAGCTTTGTTTTCTGAAGTAGTAAACTATCTTTATGAAAATATGTAAATACATTAATAAAAGGAGTTTTATGTTGACCACACCACATTAAGACTTGTGTGGCTGGAAAGAAATATAGTCTACTCACTAGCCTCACATTATACCAATCTCAGAGCCCCATACATATGTATTTTCTTAAGTAGTATATGAATCCACTATCCTATACTAAGCTGTAATAGAAGAATAAAATGTATAGCGCTAGAAGCAACATAACATTTCACTGACACATTCTGGCTATAGCATTTCAGTCTGTAGTGTATACAAATCACATACTCTGAAAAGTCACCTAATGTAGCTCTAACTAGTTTTTTCCAATCTCAATTAAAAAAAAAAAAAGGAAAATCTGGTATTACTGGAAATAGGCCTTTTTTATACCTTACCTAAGTATGTTAACTCAACAGAAATATAATACATGGGTAGTAACCTACCATATCATTGACATTGTTACTTACCATCTACTTCTCCTTTCTAAGAGCACCCACATTCTGTTCATGTAACTACTTCCTCTCCCATTTAACCTATATGTTTCAGGACAACCTGATTTCATTTGTTGGCATAGGGTATTTTGGGCTCTATACTCCAGTCAAATTAGCTTAAATAGTGAAATAGTCTTACAGTACTGTAACTGAAATAGCTCTGAGGTAGGGCAAAATTTAGGTATGGAGTTCTGGAGGAAACAATCAAGGTAGCTCCTCTACAACAGAAGCAAGCTATCCGAAGAACTCTCCTATAGCGCAGTCCAGGATTTGAGACACTGAACACATGTGCACCATCCCTCTCGATTCTAGTTGTGAGGTTTGTTGATGTTTCCCTGCTCTTTCCTCACCATTGTTAATTGAATATGAAGAAGGTAGAAATCTATGATAGGTTACTGGTTTGCAAGGGGGTAGTTGTCTCATAGAATCTTTGTAAACTGTTAAATGATACATAATGAGTTAAACTATAGCCTTTATGGAGTAAGATGGCCACTTCTGGTATCTGTGGAATTTACTTAATGAAATCAGTAGGAAATGATTAGGCTCTATGTCTCAAGCAAATTCATTATTGTAACACTAACATTACTCAGGAATCTTAACACAGTACTAGAAAAATAGAGACGTTAAATACCTGTGGTGGTATCACACCGCCACACATGACGAGTATATCTGGCCTTCCCATGGCAGTAAGTTCTTTGACAAGCTCAGGAACAAGGGTTTTATGACCAGCAGCAAGTGTGCTCACACCAACAGCATGCACATCTGCATCCACAGCCTGCTGGGCCACTTCACGGGGAGTCTAAACAACCAGAAAGCAGAGACAAGCATTGCTTATTACTAAATAATGATGAGGGAAACTTTTTGTAATGTGTAATGCTACTCAGCCGACAATTTTTTTACTGAAAATCTTAAAATGACAATATTCCATATTTTATCATTCTTAAAATTATAAGTAGCATTAAAACAACTGATACCATGAACATCAATGCTGTATTTGCTACTGGCACTAGAATTTGTCAATTAAGTCTAAGTTGTAACAACAAATAATTCCTTGAAGAAATCTTCAAGATAAAGAATTAATACAAAGACTATAAAACACTAGTCAATCCTAAAAGAATAAAAGATCTGATAGCACTCCAGTTTCAAAGCCAAATAAAGATATTAGTTCTCAACTTACATATACTTTACAAAATCTAGGTTAACATGAATTTTATTTTTATTTCTCATAATTAATTAGATTACATACACTGAAAAGTAAAAAATGTGTTAAGCATGTTATGCTCTTCTAAAAACATCATCTCATCTCTTATCATGCCTTGCATGGTGGCACATGACTTTAATCCCAGCACTCAGGAGGCAGAGGTAGGAGAATTGCCATGAGTTCCAGGCTACCCTGAATAATGAATATTGAATAATGAATTCCAGGTCAGCCTGAGCTAGACCTCAAAAAACAAATGAATGAACAAAAAAAAAGGTGTGAACTACCACATCTGGCTTATCATCTTATCATTTTTCTAATGTGACTTATGGTACACGTTGAAGGTGCTCCCAGTACTTTAATACCTGAAAAAGAGGGCCTATGTCCACATCAAAACCAAGATCAGCAAATCCTGTAGCAACCACTTTGGCTCCTCTGTCATGGCCATCTTGTCCCATTTTTGCCACAAGAAGACGAGGTCTGCGACCTTCACGTTCCATGAATTTTTGAACTCTAGGAACATTTTAAATGACAACAGTATTTAAATACTAACTGGACAAAGGTACAGCAAGTTTGTTCATAGCAAATCTTCCAAGAACACCTAATCTGTTTACCTGTATCTTCTTAATAACTATTTTACATTGAGAATGCCACTAAAGACCTGCATATGCACTATCTTCTGCTGAGAGAAAAGCATTGCAAACATCACAGTGAAGCAGATGGAAAGAATGAGGGCACTCCACCTTCCTGAGTAGATGCACATGAGGAAGGGATTTACAACAGCTTTCAATGACTTCCAGAGAAACATTAGGGAGTACTTTGAAACCAATATTCAGGATGTATAATTAAATGTTTGCTTACTTAAAATAACAAATTTCTCCCAAACCAGATAAAGCATTACATTTTTTTCTTTTTTGGTCTTTTTGTTGCTGTTGTTGTTGTTTTTGTTTGTTTGTTTTTTGAGGTAGGGTCTCACTCTAGTCCAGGCTGACCTGGAATTCACTATGTAGTCTCAGGGTGGCCTTGAACTCATGGCAATCCTCCTACATCTACCTCCCAAGAGCTGGGATTAAAGGCATGCGCCACTACTCCTGGCTACATAATTTTTTTAAAGGAAAAAAATATATGCCTTTTGGTATTTTTTACCTGAGTTGTTTTAACATTTATATAAGTGTTATCACAGTGTTCATAAAAAGGTTTATTTCAAAGGTTGGGAATACCACCTATCCAGAGGCTAGTTTTATACTTGAGAAGCACGAGGACATTGTTCTATCATCATGTCATGCTGTGACAGTGTGAGTGTCTGTTCAGTGAAAACAGATTTTAATTTATTCACTGATAGCAATCAGATGTTTATTGTCAAGTAGTAAAATTAGGATTTTACTAGAATTTATAATTTGTAAATTACTAGGGTTTATAATTTCTCAAGCAATTAAGAAAATATTAAAGTCACAGCTGGAGAGATGGCTTAACAGTTAAGCACTTGCCTGTAAAGCCTAAGGACCCCGGTTCAAGGCTCAATTCCCCAGTACCCACATAAGCCATATGCACAAGGTGGCTCATGCATCTGGAGTTCGTTTGCAGTGGCTGGAAGCCCTGGCACACCCATTCTCTCCCTCTTTCTTTCTTTCTCTCTCTCTCTCTCTTTTTCTCTCTCTCTCTCTCTCTGCCTCTTTCCCTCTCTCAAATAAATAAAAATAAAAGTTACTTTAAAAAAAATTAAAGTCTATAGTAATATGATTGAATGCTATATACCTGGAGGATATCAAGCAACATTCTTATTAGTAGCAATGTTAGTTACAGAAACAAGCATTTGAGGGCTGGAGAGATAGCTTAGCCTCTTTCCCTCTCTCAAATAAATAAATAAAAATAAAAGTTGCTTAAAAAAGAAAATATTAAAGTTAGGATATCAAGCAACATCATTATTAGTAGCAATGTTAGTTACAGAAACAAGCATTTGAGGGCTGGAGAGATAGCTTAGCGGTTAAGGTGTTTTTCTGCAAAGCCAAAGGACCTTGGTTTGATTCCCCAGGACCAACATAAGCCAGATGCACAAGTTGGTGCATGCATCTGGAGTTTGTTTGCAGTGGTTGGAGGCCCTGGTGCACCCATTTTCTCTCTCTCCCTGCCTCTTTCCCTCTCTCAAATAAATAAATAAAAATAAAAGTTGCTTAAAAAAAGAAAATATTAAAGTCTATAGTAATATGATTGAATGCTATATACCTGGAGGATATCAAGCAACATCATTATTAGTAGCAATGTTAGTTACAGAAACAAGCATTTACGGGCTGGAGAGATAGCTTAGCAGTTGAGGTGTTTGTCTGCAAAGCCAAAGGACCTTAGTTCGATTCCCCAGGACCCACATAAGCCAGGTGCACCCTCTCTCTCTCTCTCTCTCTCTCTCTCTCTCTCTGCCTCTTTCTCTCTTGCACTCTTAAATAAATAAATAAATAAATAAATAAATAAATAAATAAATAAATAAATGTTTTTTAAAAAGAAACAAGCCGGGTGTGATAGCGCACGCCTTTAATCCCAGCACTTGGGAGACAGTGGTAATAGGATTGCCGTGAGTTTGAGGCCACCCTGAGACTACATAGTTAATTACAGGTCAGCCTGGGCCAGAGTGAGACCCTACCTCGAAAAACAAAAAACAAAAAAAAAAAGAAAAGAAAAGAAACAATTAGCCAGGCGTGGTGGCACACACCTTTAATCCCAGCACTTG
Organism: Orientallactaga sibirica; assembly: GCA_036365145.1. Lineage (NCBI taxonomy): Eukaryota > Metazoa > Chordata > Mammalia > Rodentia > Dipodidae > Orientallactaga > Orientallactaga sibirica. Next base: position 21,168,616 of record JAEOAD010000006.1, read on the forward strand.
GGAAGCAGAGGTAGGAGGATTGCTGTGAGTTCGAGGTCACCCTGAGACTACATAGTGAATTCCAGGTCATCCTGACCTAGAAGGAGACCCTACCTCAAAGAAAAAGAAAAAGAAAAAGAAAAAGAAAAAGAAAAAGAAAAAGAAAAAGAAAAAGAAAAAGAAAAGAAAAGAAAAAAGAAAAAGAAAAAGAAACAAGCATTTGAAATGGAAAAATCCCTAAAAGGACTCTGGTAAAAGTTAAAAATAATTAGTTTTGGACTGGAGAGGTGATTTGGCAGTTAATGTACTTACCTGCAAAACCTAAGAATGGAGTTAAATTCCCCAGCGCCCACATAAAGGCAAATGCACAAAGTGGCACATGTGTCTGGAGTTCATGTGCAATGACTAGTTCTTGGCATGCCCAGTCTCTCTGTCTCTCTCTCTCATATGTAATTAGAATACTTTAAATAATAGTTTTATTAAACTAATATTTTAATATTTAAGTTTATCCTGATTCATTAATAAATATCATATTTTATAGAATTGCATATCATTTCATCCAGTCTCATACTGTTCAATAACCAGGACACATTCATACAAATGTATCACTGGGTGATAGCCCACTATACATCAAGGCTCTATAAGGGTGTATGTATGTGTATGTGTATGTGTGAGTATACATATGCTCTCTAATTCTATGCAGTCATCATTACCATGTAATAGCCTAGAAGTTTAATAGGCTATACCATACAATCTGGCCATTACAGCAATGTTGTAAAAAAAAATGAGATTAAGCCAGGCATGGTGGCACATGCCTTTAATCCCAGCACTCGGGAGGCAGAGGTAGGAGGATCATCATGAGTTGAAGGCCACCCTGAGACTACATAGTTAATTCCAGGTTGGCCTGGACTAGAGTGAAACCCCACTTCAAAAAAAAAAAAAAATGAAATTACATCAAGTGGAAGAGAAAATTATGTAATCAAGAGATGCTGCTACCCATGTTATTTTCCAGGAAGTCTATTTTGCATTGGGAGGAAGAGTATGCTCTAAATAATAACATAAAGTGCAGCAAACTAGCAACCCAGCTATTTACTAAGTACTGTATCCTATCCATGGCTGTAGGTGCTTTACGTCTACTAACTGGCAGCACACAGGCTCATAACAGCAGCATCTCAACACATGACTACTGCATGACGCCACCATGTTACGATGGCTAGGACTGTAACATTACTGCATACACTATCACTGGGTATAGGAATATTTTAGCTCTATTATGACCCTTTAGGATCACCATGTATATGTGGTCCACTGTTGCTAAAACAATGTTTCCTATATTGGTACATGATTGTATATTTATAATTATAGGTTACACAGAATAAATTATATAAATTTTATCAATTATATATTACATATAACTGTATATTTATTCCTTTTACTAGAGTAACAGACTCATAGGAAAGTCACTTCAAATACTTCCTAAACAGTGAGAAAATTAAGCCCCTAATAGATTCAAGGGGATTGTAGTAACACAAAAAATAAAATTCTACCTTAAAAAGCCTCACACAGGGGCTGAGGAGATGTCTCAGTGGTTAAAGATGCTTACTTGCAAAGAGTGCTGGCCCAGGTTTGATTGCCCAGTACCCATATAAAGCCAGATGCACGGTGATGCACACATCTGGAGTTCACTTACAGTGGCAAAAGAACCTGGAGTGTCTTTTATCTTTCTTCTTGCAAATAAATAGATAAAAACAATTTTAAATAAGATAAAAATTTCATATGGAGCCGGGCGTGGTGGCGCACACCTTTAATCCCAGCACTCGGGAGGCAGAGGTAGGAGGATCACTGAGAGTTCGAGGCCACCCTGAGACTACATAGTGAATTCCAGGTCAGCCTGAGCCAGAGTGAGACTCTACCTTGAAAAACCAAAAAAAAAAAAAAAAAAAAAAAAAAAAAAAAAAATCATATGGTACCTCTTGATAGCAGATGCTATCTCTTCACTTTCTCCATACTCCTGGCGATAGGCTCCACTCACCATACGATCATTGGCTTTATGTTCACCAAATACCTTCTTCATGGCATCTGTGATTTCTCCAACTGTACATCTGCAGTGTTAATCAGAAGATGCAGTAAGACCATTGTTTTGCATTAAGCAGATGTTTGTTATTTTAATAATAAATACAGGGGTTGGAGAGATGGCTTAGGAGTTAAGGCACTTGCCTGTGAAGCCTAAGGACCTAGGTTTGATTCCCCAGTACTTATGTAAGCTAGATGTATAACGTAGTGCACGCGTCTGGAGTTTGTTTACAGTAGCTGGAGACCCTGACGCATTCATTTGCTCCCTCTCTAAGTAAAATAAATAAATAAAATATTTTCAAAAACTAATAAATATAACTAGACATGTTTTATTACAAAGTCAAAAACTGGAATTCAAAAACTTAAACAAGATTTTTTTGTTTGTTTGTTTTTTTTTTTTTTTTCAAGGTAGGGTCTCACTCTAGCCCAGGCTGACCTGGAATTCACTGTATTCTCAGGGTGGCCTCGAACTCACAGTGATCCTCCTACCTCTGCCTCCCAAGTGCTGGGATTAAAGACGTACACCACCACACCCGGCTTTACACAAGATTTTTAACGTATTTATGAAAGAATCCTTCCTGAGAAATCTCATGTAAAAGTTACTCTTGATGTTGATATGCAATGCAATCTCTTTACAACATGTTAACCAAAAAAGTGACTGGATGACCTAAAAAGTACACAAAGATGCAGGGATCTTAAGGCAACTCAAAAATGCCCCCTTTACCAAAAAAAAAAAAAAAAAAAAAAAAACAAGATTTCCACTATTTGGATGAAACATAAATCTTGTATCATGTTTCAGCAGTTAAGGTGCTTGCCTGTAAACGACCTGGGTTCAATTCCTGAGTATCCACATAAAACAGAAGATGCACAAAGTACTGCATGCATCTGGTGTTCATTTGCAGTGGCTGGAGATCCTAGCATACCCATTCTCTCTCTCGCTCGCTTTCTCTTTCTCTCTTGCTTTCAAAAATAAAAATTTTTTAAATTGTAAAAATTTAAAAAGAAGTTAGATGTGGTGACGCACACCTTTAATCCCAGCACTTGGCAAGCAAAGATAGGAGGATTTCTGTGAGTTCAATGCCACCCCTAGACTACATAGTGAATTCCAAGTCTCCCTGGCAGCGAGACTCTACCTGGATAAACCAAAAAAATAATAATAATAATTGATAAAGAGAGAATGGTGAAGTCAGTGAGATTGAATGTATCACAGAAGAAAGCCAAGCAAAATAGGATAATACATTAACAGGGGATATGAAACTGAACAATTCTAAAAAGCACTCTTCTCTCTTCTCACCTTCCTTCTTCCTGCTCCCTTTGAATACCATCTACTACTTTCATTTTCAAATAATACATAGCTTTAGCAACAAGATAGAAAGAATTAGGAGAAGTTAATTCTTCTGGCTGTTTCATGAGTAAGAATATTTGGGCCTGGTGTGTTGGTCCACGCCTTTAATCCCAGCACTCAGGAAGCAGAGGTAGGAGGATCACTGTGAGTTCAAGGCAGCCCTGGAACTACATAATGAGTTCCAGATCAGCCTGGGCTAGTACGAGATCCTACCTTGGGGAAAAAAAAGAAGAAAGAAAAAAGAAGAAGAACATTTGGGGGTTGAAGAGATAGGTCAGTGGTTAGAGACCCTTATGTCCAATGCCTGCCAGACCAGGTTTAATTCCCTAGCACACACATAAAGCCACATCCAAAAAGTGGTCCAAGTGTCTGGTGTTCTGTCTGCAGTGGCAGGAGGTCCTGCCCAACCCCCCCACACACACAAATTAATTTGGGGGGGGTTATTTTCAAGGTAGGGTTTCATTCTAGCCCAGGCTGACCGGGAATTCACTACATAGTCTCAGAGTGGCCTTGAACTCATGGCAATCCTCCTACCTCTGTCTCCTGAGTGCTGGGATTAAAGGCGTGTGTTACCACGCCCGGTCCTCAAATTAAATTATTTTTATGAATATTTCAAAAGCCGTGGATTAACAATAACTTTTCCTAACAATTTGCACGTTTCTCCTCTGCTACCAAAAACTCCACAGGAGTACACATGACCTTGATGATACACTTAAAGAGTACATCAGATTTTTTTTTTTTAAATTTTAAATATATTTTATTTATTTATTTATTTATTTATTTATTTATTTATTTATTTATTTATTTGAGAGAGAAAGAGGCAGAGAGATGGAGAGAATGGGTGTGCCAGAGCATGCAGCCACCACAAACGAACTCCAGACACATTGCCCACTTGTGCATCTGGCTTACGTGGGTCCTAGAGAATCAAACTGGGGTCCTTTGGCTTTGCAGGCAAACGCCTTAACTACTAAGCCATCTCTCCAGACCAAATACATCAGATTTTAACCTGCAAGTCAGTGAGACAGATTCAATAAAACAGCTTCAAAAAACACCCTAGCCCGAGATGGCTTAGGGGTTAAGGCGCCTGCCTCCTAAACCTAAGAACACTGGTTCCAATCTCCAGCGGTTCCAACCTCCAGGTCCCACGTTTAGCCAGATGCAAAGTGACGCAAGGGCGCAATGCTGCACTTGACCACAAGGGGGCGCACACATCTGGATTTCGTTCACAGCAGCTGAGACACTGCTGGCGTGCCCATCTCTGTCTTCTCTCTCTCTCTCTCTCTCTCTGTCTCTCTGTCACTCTCTGTGTCTCTCTCCAAAAAAATAATAAAAAATACAAAAAAAAATCCTAGCCCCACAATTTTTAATTTCTCCCTAAATAAATTTAATAATTCATAATTAAAAAAATATTCTGAGCTACAGTGACTACACAAGAATTAATACGCTTCAAAGTGTATGAATATTTTAAATGTATAGATGCATGAGAAAAACAAGAATTGACTTTATGATAGGTTCCATTGCTTTCTTTTTTGGCTCACAGAGTTTACTGGATCCACCTTTCATTTATGCATACTCGGCAAAGCTCACCTGGTCAAAGTTTTAGCATCCTCACCTTGCACGAGCTGCATCCACGGCAAGGGCCAAAATGTTCCCATCTCCGCTGGCAGCGCACTGGGTAATAGCGGCCAAACACCCTCAGCCAAAGCTTGATCCCTGCTGGATTTGACCTGAGGAGAAGACATGGAAGGGGACATCTTATGTGAGAGGGAGTGGAACTGACATGACAGATGAAAGTCTGATACATACGATATTAAGTTTGTTCCATAACCCTACCCTCAAAAATAAGAGGAAAATAATGAAGAAAACCACATGTCACCCAAGAAGTATGTTCATTCCCTCAAGCTATTCACTCGGTATTCTAAAATAATTATGATTTGGTACAAACCTGACAAATCACAAAAGAGCAGAATAGTAAACAGCCTCACTCACTGAGATGAACTTCCAGACCAGGCAGTTATGAAAGGGATATTTATCAAAGCTTACAGATCCAGGGGAAGTTCCGTAAGGGCAGAAGAAGCTGGCCTGCTTTCATAGGTCCGAGCAGAGAGAGAAAAGCCACAAGCTAATAAACTCAAAAGCCATACCACACAGCATACTTCAGGAACTCCAGGAAGAACTCAGGAACTTTGTGTATCTTTAGACTGGAATTGCAAATCCACCACTATAGCTCAGGGCTAGACCCTAAGATCCACCCAGTGATACCTCCTCCATCCAGGTGGCTGGAAATCCAAGAAGTCTGAATAAACTCCTGAATCTATGGAGGGAGGGGGCATTTATTCAAACTACCACAAGCAGGGAACTATTGTTACTCTTTCCAAGTAACCACTGAGGCACTTCTAAAGTAGTAAGACTGAAAACAAGTGAGTCCTTTACAGCAGCACCACCAAGGAACACTAAAGAGTAGTAGTAGAAAAAAGCAGGTATGAGCTTAGAGAATAGTTTAGTTACATCTTAAGTTTCCTTTAGGTAGTAGAAATATATTGGTAATAATGCATCTACATGTATTGCTAGTCTTTGCATTTAAAAAAAATAATCTCAAGAGGAGACAGAGAAGGAGACGGACCCACAAAGGGACTGAAAGATAGTGAAAAGCCCAGAGAAAACCATTTCCTCAGTCCTGACTTAGCTCTGCTCTGCCAACTTGTACAATCAGTGACTCAAGTATGCCTCAAATGTTCCACCTACAGCAGTATCTGCTATGACAATGTTTAAGATGCCACGATGGTCATACAGTGTCTAGAATCAAATGGGGTAGAAGAGTCATACTGAGACAAATCAAATTTCCCAAGTTCTCTATGAAAATGCCTATTTTTTAACTCTATATGTTGGATTCTAAATTTCTCTTATAAAGGGAGATGAGGTAGTAGAACATAATGCTTCCTGAATTGTGCATTCTACTGTATTAGTGGATGGTTTTAAAGAATTTAAGTAGAATAAAAAACATCTAAGTACACTGCAAAGTGTGCAGAAGTACTTTGTGAAACTCATTTGGTTATAAGTACATTCCCACAATGCACACAGATAGGCATGTAGGTAAAAAAACACTTCCTACTGTGATGTGAACCACTACTATGGAGTGAGGAGAGGAAATAACAGATCTGAGTAACAAAGTGGGCTCAATTTCCAGCACTGGCATTTACTATCTGACAAGAAATAAGAAATTTATTCACAACTCTCCACACCAGATTGCTGTCAAATTGGATTGATGAAAAGAATAATATGATTCTTATTAGAATTAAATGAATAAATGTTTACCTACAGAAATGGCTGGCAGAGAGCTGGAGGGATGGCTTAGCAGTTAAGGTGTTTGCCTGCAAAGCCAAAGGACCTAGGTTCAATTCCCCAGGACCCATGTTAACCAGATGCACAAGGGGACGCATGTGTCTGGAGTTCATTTGCAGTTGCTAGATGCCCTGGCACACCCATTCTCTCCCTCTCCTTCCCCCTTTCTCTCCTTCTCTCTCTCTCCTTCTCTCTCTATCAAATAAATAAATAAACAAAAATTTAAAAATAAAAAAAAGAAATGACTGACAGAGCTCAAGTACTCAACAAATCTTAATTTTAAAAAAGTATCAGTAATAAGAATAATTTAGATCATTATGATTTCAGAAAACAAGCTTCTCCAAGTATCATCTGTATTTAAAGCCAGAGCAGGGCTGCAGAGATGGCTTAGCGATTACAGTGCTTACCTGCAAAACCTAAGGACCCAGGTTTAATTCCCCAGGACCCATGTAAGCCAGATATACAAAGTGGCGCTGTGTCTGGAGTTCATTTGCAGTGGCTGGAGGCCTTAGTGTGCTTATTCTCTCTATCTGCCTCTCCCCCACCCCCAATAAATAAATAAATAAATAAATAAAATATTTAAAACCAGAGTAACACATGGCCTAACAATTCAATCTTTAGTACATACTTTTGACAACTGTGTTTTAAAACATAAGAACATTCCTAAGTACCTGGTATTTTAAAGTATTCAACTCAAACAATAATTACCATTGACCAACATTTTCTAATTAAAATCCATAATAAGTATTAACTAAATACTAATTTATGCCAGCATTGCTATAGTCACAGTGGTATAGCAGTAAAGACAAAATCCACCCCCTCATGCCCTTTCATCTTATTCCTAGACTTTAAAGGAAATAAATATATAAACAAATAAATATTCAATTTAAGAGGAAAATAAAGCAGAGTAAATAAAGAAGTGATTGGAACAGTGGGAAAGGGTGCTACAGTTTTGAATTGCAATAAGCTTCTGAGATAAGCTAGCATTTGAGGCAATGCCTGCAAAGCACCACACTGCAGGTTCACTAAAAAAACCAGTATTCCTTAAATTAAGTAGTGAGCTACCATTACATGGAAAACAGATTTCTAAAATTCATGGGGTAAAAGTTATATGCTAAAATCAGCTGAGACTAGGGTATGGAGCAAAAAAAAATTAATGTATGCTACAAGTAAAAATACTGTGATAACCACTTGTAAAAGGAAAACACAAAATCTAAACATTAGCCCAGCATTAAAAAGAGCTCATGGGGGCTGGAAAGATGGCTTAGAGGTTAAGGCACTTGCCTGTGAAGCCTAATGACCTGAGTTCAACTCCCCAGGATCCATGTAAAGCCAGATGCACAAAGTGGCACATGTATCTGGAATTCATTTGCAATGACTGGAGGCCCTGGTGTGCCCAATCTCTTTCTATCTCTGCTTGCAAACAAATAAATAATTTTTTTAAAACAAAAAGAGCTCATGGAACCACAGCAGAATGCATTTAAGCTTAATTTGTTGCTTGATTTTTACCTATGGTGAGTTACTTTTTTGTAATGGAAGAAGTTTGATTTGGTCATAGTCCTGAGAAGTGATTACGGTTCAAAAAAAGCAAGTTACATCAGAACCTCCATTTCTACTAAGTGGGCACTAGAGGGAGTGCTCATGAAGCCATCATTCAATTCCCAGCTCTTGCATTCATGGTGGACCTTAAGCCAATGAAAACAGACTGACCAATCATCTGTTCCCTTGTCTGTAAAGAAAAAGAACACTGCTTGCTAAAATGCACAAAACAATTAAGGAAAGCACTCAGTCCAGTGTGGGCTACAGAGAAAGCATTCAGTAGGTAGTAGTTATTATTTCAATACTTTCATTATCAAATTTCTCTTATAAATGAGGCTTATCATAGTTTATGGCAAATGGAACCATCACGATTTGATGATACGGAGTTAATAAGAACCAAAGGCATAAGAGAGTAAAGGATTTTCAAAATATCACAAGTACTGAGACTTGTGTGATGCAGATAAAATGTTACTTGCTAAATAGGACTCTTAAAATGACAAAATAATAAAACAGTAAAAATTAGTATTCTAGTATCATATTTCATACAGTTGAATCACCTCAGTAAAAAAACTGGAAATGAAAGGGAAACAGTACTTATCAAAATGAACATCCATAGAATACTTAAAATGAACACAGTTCATTATATACCGTAGGTCACCAAAGCACAATTACATAAAAATAAATTTTACCAGCTCTAAATTTTAAATGTCACAAAACAAATCATTCTTTTATAATGGTACCAAGAACCATGCTCTAGTGGGAAAAATTATAATGAGAGTCCTAGGTTTCAATATTGACCCTAAACTATATTTTGTTTTTACTTTCAGTGACTTACATAATTATACAGAACTTAGTTCTAACCTCTAAATTATGAAAGGTGTGTTATTATAGGAGTGCGGTTTTTAACATTTACATTTAAGTTTTACAGAGGCAGAAATTGTGGTTTACAACAGATAAGTTGGCGCTTTACCTCCTCCTTTCCGCCCTGTGGATGGGAGCACTCTGTACTTCCTCCTCTTTTCTGCTCTTAATCTAATAGTACCTCTAAACCTTACCCTCTGGTCTATGATTTTAATTCTTTAAGTATATTGGCAAGGAACCTTAAAATTCCTGTTTCACTTGCAAAACCTGCCAACTCTGATTCAAATCCCTAGTACCCACATAAAATGAAATGCACAAAATCTGGTATTCACTTGCAATAGCAAGAGCTCCAATCTTAATCTCCCTCCCTCAACACTTGCAAATAGACAAAAGTATTTTAAAAAAAAAAAAGGTAAGTTTTTATGATCAGCATATCTAGAGCCATGACTATCTAGTTATTTATTCCAAGCAAGTTTCTCAATTTCTTATCTTTCTTTATAGTCATAAGAAACAATTTACCTAATGTGGTTGTAGCAAAAGTGAGACAGAAAAATCTAAGGACTTAGTGCCCAGAACACAAGAAGCAGTGCTGATACTACAGTAATAGTTAATAATACCTTCATGAGTTTTTCAATCTGCTTCTTACGCACTGAAGTGTTATCAATTGCCAGAACATCTACAGATTCTTCTTTTTCCAACCGGTACTTGTTTACTCCAACAATGACTTCAGAACCTGTTGATTTCCCAAAGGAAAACAAAGGCAGATTCTATTCACAAATAATTTCCTAGTAGTATCCCTATGATTAGTATTCATTTTCCTTGTAAGCTTAATATTTTTCAGTAGTATTCTTAATTCTTAATGAAATTTCAACATAACTCAGCAAATGCTGCTCTGGAATGAGCATGACAGGGGAAAGAACAGTTATATGTCAGTCTCTGCAAAGAAGGACTTTCATTATCTGTTAAACTCCATACTTTCCCAAGTAGAAGAGTGTAACCTTTTGATAATGCAACACAACATTGTCATCTACCAAGTTCACAATTGAAAACCCAAAAACTCAGGTTACCAAAAAAAAGTTATGAATATAATTACTTACATGATGCAAAGAATATATTGTGTCTCCATCTACTACTCTTACCTAAAGATAACCCACCCATCATTCCACTCACATTATAGTCCTTATTTCCTTCACAGCATTTAAAACAATCTGTAATTATTTATGTGTTTACTTGTTCATTCTTTTTTTACTAGGAAAAAAGTTCTATATTCACAGTTCATGTCTGTCTATTCATGGTTTCATGACCAGAATCACTAAGTGACCCAAACATAACCTACAAAAAGAATATTCATTGACTGAGTGAACACTCCAGTGTAGAGCACCATGACCAGAACAGTGTCATCCTCATCCTGTCACTGGCAATATTCATAATGCACATGCACGTATATGAAGGGCATTCACCCACACATACAAATATATGCTTGTGTGTGTATCCACACATGCAAAAATACAAGATATGGGGGCTAGAGAGATGGCAGAGTAGTTATGGCGCTTGTCTGCAAAGCCTAAGGACTCAAGTTCAATTCCCCAGTACCCACATAAAGCCAAATGCACAAGGTGGCACATGCATCTGGAGTTCGTTTGCAGCAGCTGGAGGCCCTAGATAACCCATTCTCTTTGTGTCTCTTCTCTCTATTTCTCTCTGCTTGCAAATAAATAAAATAAATGTTTTTAAAAATACAAGATATGAGCCAGGCGTGGTGGTGCATGCCTTTAATCCCAGCACTTGGGAGGCAGTGGTAGGAGGATCGCTGTGAATTTGAGGCCACCCTGAGACTACATAGTTAATTCCAGGTCAGCCTGGACCACAGTGAGACCCTACCTCAAAAAAAAAAACAAACAAACAAGGAAATACAGATACATGTGAATATACAGAATTGAGAAATTTAAATGTTATTTTTAAAATGTTATTTTTCTATTAATTTTCTTTTACTTTTTAAAAAACTTTTATTGATATATATTAACTACACATGGTATGCAGACAGAAACTAACATTTCTCTTTTAAATATTCAATTTCATATATAAACTTTTCTACTCTCTCTTACCAGAATCTATTCTAGCTTGTCTTCGGGCAGCACATTCTTCAATTCGAAGTTTAGGTATTCCCTCAGCTACAGCTTTGGCCATTCCACCCATTTCTTCAACTTCATTAATGAGCTTTAAAAAGAAAAAAAGAGGCTGGAGAGATAGCTTATTGGTTAAGGCACTTGGCTGTGAAGCCTAGGGACCCATGTTCTATTCTCCAGAGCCCACGTTAGCCAGAAGCACAAAGGTGAGGCAAGCACAAGGTTATATATGCCCACATGCAAGCATCTGGAGTGCTAATTCTCTCTCTCTTTCTCTCTCTTTTTCTCTCTCACTCTCCCTAAAATGAAAAAAAGAGGTGGTCAAAATTTTAAAGTAGTAAAGCTGATTCTGAATGCTACAGAAGTGCTACTAGCACTAATAAATTATAAGCTAAATATGAATCATTAATATTTTCTAAGAAAGAAATTAAATAGGAAGGGAAATAATTAGAATTGTATGTATAAAGTTATTTTTTAAAAACAATAAAAAAATTAAAAGTGGGCTGGAGCAATGGCTTAGCACTTAAGGCGCTTGTCTGTGAAGCCTAAGGACCCTGGTTCAATTTCCCAGTGCCCACGTAAGCAAGATGTACAAGGTGGCACATTTACCTGGAGTTTGTTTGCAGTAGCTGGAGGCCCTGGACACCCATTCTCTATCTGCCTCCTTCTTTCTTTTTCTCTCTCTCTTAACTACATAAAAGTAAATGAAATGTTTTTTTTTAAAAAAATGAAAAACAGGCTGGAGAGATGGCTTAGCAGATAAGGCACTTGCCTGCAAAGCCAAAGGACCCAGGTTCGACTCCCCAGGATCCTCATACGTCAGATGCACAAGGTATTGCATGTGTCTGGAATTCGTTTGCAGCAGCTGGTGGCCCTGGCATGACCATTTTCTCTACCTGCCCCTTTCTCTCTCAAATAAATAAAAATAAGAATAAATTTAAAAAAATTTTTAAATCACTTCTCTAAAATTATTTATTTATTCTTCATTTTTAAAGATAAGGTCTCATGTAGCTCAGGCTAGCAACCAACTCATTCTGTATCATTCACTGGCCTTGCACTCCTGAATCTCAGACTCCCAAGTGCCTGCCTTACTTACAGGTGTGCACCACCAAGCCCAGCAATAAGCCTTAGTTTTAGTTACATTTTAAAAAGTTTAAATGGCTACCTAAACCCTTTAAGAAAAATAGTCTTTAAAATAAACAAATTACATAACTATCTTTAATAAAATAGAAAATATCTAAACCCTCAATTACAGCCTAATAGATACGTAGAAAAGAGATGTTGAAATAAGGCTTAGCAAAACATAAACAAGATCAAACGTACCCTTCCCTGACATAGAGCAAATTTCGGGGAACTGAAATATTTCCCCCTGAAGACAGGAAGGAGGTTCACAAGACTTAGGAAATCAACCCATCTCAGAAAAATCAAGAAGTCTGGGAGTGCTGAAACTTGGAAGGTTACACCCTACTCCCCAAGGTTATTGGAGCAGCAAACAATTGAAGGGCAGACTCTGAACAGGGTTATGTAACAGTTTTCTCTGAAGTGGAAACATTACATCCTGAGGGAGGAAGGAGGCTCAAGAGAATCAGAAGGTCAACAAGTCTGAAGAAAAACTTGTAAGATTCCCCCTACTGCTTAGGGGAGACCCTCCTACCAGCAGAGCTACCTGCAAGGGGTGCAGTGTGCTGAGATGCAGCTTCCCTGAGCTGTCATCTGTATTGGAGTGGGCTTTTCAGTGATGCAGCTGCCTTTGAGTTACTCATGCTGTAATCTGTGTAACTCCAATAAACTCAACTGGTTCACCAAAACTGGCAGTGGTGCAGATTGTGATTTGGTCATCTGTGCTCTATCTGGGGTGACTAGACTTATGTTTACATCTCCCCAGGGAAAAAGTTTCACATGAAGACTTCAAGAAAGAAAAATCTGTACCTGAGTCTATGGAAGATAAAAGGTATCGGCACAATGCTAACAAGACAAATTTGCAACTACTGACCCCTGTTCTCCTAAGACTCAAAGTTTACTCTCTGTCACAAAAGAACGAATGAGGCAACTAACCATCACATTCTCAACACATGAGAGACAAGGCCAAGATACTACTAAAATAAAAGCCTTACGTTTGAATAATAAAGTTACACAGAGAAAACAATGAATATAGAATATACAAGAAAACGTCAAAAGAAATCATTAATATCCTGAGAAAAAGAAAAGAGCCTGCGCTGACAAAACAAAATATATGGCATAGAGGCTAAAAAGATAGAAAATGAATATTTCCAAACAAAAATTCAACATATTAATGTTAAAGTACTTAATTAGAAAGATGCATTTTTTTGAATCTTCAAGAAAACAAAAGTGAAACAGATGCATTATGGAAAAAAATCATTAGCATAGTAAGGGCACCCAAAATCTTAGAACTAGAAGTTCCAGAAAGAGAAACTATAGAACAAATATCAGAAAGAAATTATCAAAAAATTATACAAGAAAATGTCCTAGAACTATGAAAAGGGTGACATGGGGTATACATGGTGGTGCATGACTGAAATTCTAGCACTTGGGAGGTAAAGGCAGGAGGGTCAAGGCCATCCTCAGCTACGTGACAATATTAAGGTCAACCTGGGCTACATGAGACCTTGCCTCAAAAAAAAAAAAAAAACTAAGAAAGAAAGACGATATTCATCAAATACCTGGTTTTAATGTAGGAAAAAATACACACAACAGGATGAGTATCAACACAAGAAATAAAGATATCCTAACATGTTCAGAAAGAAAGATTGCATAAGAAAGACATTAAATCTCTCATCAGAAATATTGGAGACAAGAATAGGTTGCTATACCAGAAAGCAGAATGAGGTTTATAAATTTCCTTATACATTCCTTAATGAAAATAATTTCAAACTTGGTAAGGCTATCAATCAAGAACAAGAACACAATAAATGCATTTTCAAACATGTCTAGTTCAAAATAATTCCCCTTCCATGCACCATCCTAGGAAGGTGATTTAAGAAGTGCTTCAGAATAACAGAGAAAGACATGAGACATAGGTTTCAGGAGTCAACATGGGAGAGGTGAAGAAATGTTCCCAGAATGATGGCCAAGAGAAGCCAAAGGACTTCCACAGTCAGCAGGCTGAGAGAGAAACTAGTCTGGGTCAAAAGAGAGCACAGAATGGAGATTATAGTTACACTGACAGGAAGGGAGGGGGTTAATACCCTTCCCTGAAAACGAGAGGAAACTAAAGAATAACTATCCCTAAGACTAACATGCAATTAAGAAGCCTCAGAGGCATGTGGCCTTGACAGACCCGACTATTCCCCGTTACTGATAAACTTCCCTTAGCTCAGATGGCCTTGGAGGACCAAAAACCACCTGGGTATCCTCCTTCAGACAATCCTGGCTGAAGAAGCCTATTCTGAACAAGGACACAAACAGCTACGAGTCCCTTATCTACTGTACTTGGGACAGTCTGTGTCTCAGGATCCTCCTTATAAGCTTGAACCCTAGCCTACCTCAGTGTTTCAGCCTTCATCCCGTGGGAAGGCTGCTGCCCCTCGCTGTCTCCCTCAATAAACAGTCTGTCTATAGAGATCAAGTCCAATGTTCTCTTTTGCTTTTCTCTTCCACTTTCCTTACAAAGGGAGGTGGGAGAGAAGACATTAATAACTAAAATGCTAAACTATCACACCAAACAAACAACAGATAATATCTAAAGTTTTGTCTGATATCTAAAACAGATCAAATTAGAAGAAACTGTTTACAAGTATGATTTTAAAACATATATATATATATATATATATATATATATATATATATATATATATACACAAACACAAAGAAAAAAATGTAGCTTACTCCAGAAGACATAAAAATAGTAATTGAAAGGCAAAAGGCTGCTATTTTAATAAACTTTTTTTTTTTTTTTTGAGGTAGCATCTCACTCTAGCTCAGGCTGACCTGGAATTCACTATGTAGTCTCAGGGTGGCCTTGAACTCATGGAAATCCTCCTACCTCTGCCTCCTGAGGGCTGGGATTAAAGGTGTGCACCACCATGCCTGGCTAATTTTTGGTATAAATCAAAGATTGATCATATTTACATATCAAAAAAATCCCTAATTCTAGACTGGTAAAGCTATACACCTTTATGATGCTGTATGTATGGAAAACAAAGTTGCAACGAGGAGAAACTGACCTTCAATGCAGCATCATAAACATCATTGGTGAGAGACTCCATCATGTATGAACCTCCCCAAGGATCAGCCACTTTGGGAATACCAGATTCTTCCTGAATAATGATTTGGGTGTTCCTGGCAATTCTAGCACTTTTCACAGTTGGCAACCCCAGAGCTTCATCAAAAGAATTCGTGTGCAACGACTGAGTCCCTCCAAACACAGCTGCCATCGCTTCTATCGCAGTACGGACAATGTTGTTGTATGGATCCTAAAACATTTGGCCAAAAGTTTAAAACAACAAAAAACAGGAAAACAGTTCAGAGATATAGCTAAAAAACACAACTCTATACCAAAACCCAAAGTGATTTTTATAATGGATTGAACATTGGCTTTAGAATATTATACAAACTTAGGGCTGGAGAGATTGCTTAGTGGTTAAGGCACTTGCCTGCGAAGCCTAAGGACCCATATTCTACTCCACAGATCCCATGTTAGCCAGATGCACAAAGGTGAGGCAAGTGCAAGGTCACACATGCCCACTAGGTGGCACAAGCATCTGGAGTTCAATTGCAGTGGCTGAGGCCCTGAGGCACCAATTCAATATCCCTCCATCTCCCTCTCTCAAAAATAAAAATAAATTTAAAAAATATTATGTACACTTAGACAAATGAGGGAACCACCTGGAGGTAGAGCCAATGTGTCCAGTGCTTAGGCACAAAAACACTGTTGTTTATCATCCTCTGATTATCAGACACTTCTTGTGTTAACTTTTATACTGCCCACATATTGTTCTACAATGTATATAACTTTTCTACTAATTATATAAGCCTTTTTTCTTAACTCGCTACCTCCTAATAATTTTGTATATATCCGAGTACCTACCACCCTTGCGTGTCCCAAGGAAGCATTCAATAAATTCCTAAAAGTCAACTGTGAAGTGAAAAATTTGGATTCTAGATCATTATACTCCTAACTGATTTGGACAAGTCACTGGGCTTCTGTGAATTTTAGTTTATTGGCTATAAAAATAAGTAGATTATGACAACCAAGTTTATTAAGTTCCTTCCAACCTTAAGACCTCTGCTATAAGAAGGATGACTATTGTTACTTGATGTTGAATGTATAGAAGGCATGGAACTTTAAACCTGTAATTATTTTATACTGACCATGGTATTTTAACATATAAGATTAATGCACAAAGAAACAATTATCACCACACAATATTAATGGAATAAAAATCCAATTATCCAGATGATAATAATCTTTACATGTCTATTTTCTTATTTAAAACATAACTGTCCGTGTGTGTGCGTGTGAGTGTGTGTATATGTGTGTGTGTGTTTGGGGGAAGAAACCAGCTATGGGAGCAAGAGGCATGGAGGAGAGCAGTAGAAGGAAACAAATGAAAAAAACAAAGTATAATGACACTGATGTATGACGGTGCCACGATGAAACATGTTATTTGTATTCTCACTTAAAGAAAGAGAGGGAGGGAGGAAGGAAGGCAGGGAGGGCGGGCAAATGAAAGCAGGCAGGCAGTCAGGCAGGACAATAGCCCTATGGTAGAGGTGGTAGAAGGTTATATACTGTTAACCACTAGATGGAGCCATCTTGATTAGTTCACTATATGTCAAAATAATAGGATTTTCAACTATCAGCAGGCAGGTTCTTAAATATGGTTCCCAATTGTGCCATGTTGCTTAACAGAAAATACTTCCTTTATATTTAAATTCAATCCATACCTGCTCAGTAAGTGACCATCCTGATGTCTGGCAATGTGCTCTTAGAAGGAGAGACTTAGAGTTTTTAGGCTGGAACATTTTTTCTATTAGATGAGCCCACAGTCTTCTCCCAGCTCTCATCTTTGCTATTTCCATATAAAAATTCATTCCAATTCCCCAAAAGAATGACAACCTACAATAGCAAAGTCCAGATTTTGCTTAACCTTAAAAATATAAAACTAATTTTACCATATCCTAAAAAAAAATCAATGTGTACATTTCACAATCAACCAACCAAATCTGACTTAGAAGCAATGCACATGTATCTAAAGTGCCTGCAAGCCTCACAAAAACAGCCATGGCAACTCTATGCTTCTAGTAACAACTACTCACTTGTAACTGATTTCTCCAGGTAAGAATAGCCTCTGTGACCTTAATTAAAGAAAAATTCTTGAGCAGGGGAAATGAGTGGCAGAATACTTACCTAGCATGTATGAAGTTCTGGGTTCCATCCCCAGGAAAACATGTTCATGCACGTATACACACACACACACACACACACACACACACACACAAATATGGATCTTTTTATGTCTCTCCCCTTGAGGAGGAACCCAGGGCCTCACACATACTAGACAAGTAAGTTTTACCAATAAGATACATCCCCAATTCAGTATTCATTTTCTTAAAAGAAAAACATAGAAATACATAGTATGTAAGACAATGTGTTACAGACGTAATATGTCTATGAAAGGAATAAAACTAGAATCTGGTTGGGTGGCACAAAAGGTTTGGTTTTAGCTCGGTGTGGTGGCACATGCCTTTAATCCCAGCACTTGGGAGGCAGAGGTAGGAGGATAGCTGTGAGTTCGAGGCCACCCTGAGACTACATAGTGAATTCCAGGTCAGCCTGGGCTAGAGCAAGCCCCTACCTTGAAAAAAACAAAAAACAAAAAATAAAAAATGGGAGGGGTTGCTTTTTAAATTTTACCTATTTATTTGCATAAGAGAGAGAGAGAGAGAGTGTGTGTGTGTGTGTGTCTGTGTGTGTATGCATGCCAGGGTCTCTTGCCCTTGCAAACTAACTTTAGACACATTTGTGATTTTGTATCTGGCTTCATGTGGTTGCTGGAGAATGGAACTGGTACTTCAGGCATGGCAAGCAAGCACCTTTAACCAGTGAACCATCTCCCCAGCCCTCCCCCACCCTTTTTTAAAAGAACGAATGTGCATTTAGTCTAGGGTACTTTTTTCCCAACATCACTGCTACTTTTCTTCTTATATTCCATAGCTGACTTGTATATTTAGATAACTTATCTACCTCTACAGACACAAATGTAGTAATACTGCACATGACAAAAGTGAACCTAATAAAACTACTTGATAGGTTCTGGGAAGAAGTTCCTAACACAACAGTCCTCAAGCACTTACGTCTTGCGATTACTTCATTCTTGAAAACCCCTGAAGACTTTAAAGAACTGCCCTTGTTTTGATCATGTCTATTGATACTTTCTTTACCAATTCATTAAAAAATAACAAACATGGCTCAATAGTGAAAGGCACTTGCTTGAAAGTCTTCTGGCCCAGATCCATTCAATAGTACCCACATAAAGCCAGAAGCAAAGTGACACATGTGTCTGGGATTCTTTTGCAGAGGCAAGAGGCCCTGACATACCCATATTCTCTCTCTCAAATAAATAAGTTTAAATATTTTATTTATTTATTTATTTTAAAGAGAGAGAGAGAGAAAGACTGGAGAGATAGTTCAGTGGCTAAGGTACTTGCCTGCAAAGCCTAATGACCTGGGTTCAATTCACCAGTACCCACATAAAGCCCGATGCACAAAGCGGCACATGCACCTGTAGTTTTTGCAGTGACTAGAGGCCCTGCCATGCCCATTCTCTCTCCAACTCTCTCTGCTTACAAATAAGTGACTAAAAATATGTAAAAGAAGAAAGAAAGAAAAAGAGGCAGATAGAGAGAGGATGGGTGTGCCAGGTCTTCCAGCCTTTGCAAACAAACTCCAAATGCATGCACCACCTTGTGCATCTGGCTTAAATGGGTACTGGGAAGTTGGACCTGGGTCTTTAGGCTTTGTAGGCAAGCATTTTAACTGTTAAGCCATCTCTCCAACCCTTAATTTTTTTTAATGTTTAATTTTTTAATTGTATTGTCCAAATAGCTCAAATGATGCCATTAGACCAATTTACAATGCATAATCAAGCTAAATTCTTTTTTATGAGAGAGAAAGAGAACTGGCACACCAGGGCCTCCAGCCTGCAATCAAACTCCAGACACGTACACCACCTTCTGCACATGTGCGACTTTGTGCATGCACCACCTTGTGCGTCTGACTTACATAGGATCTAGAGAGTCAAACATGGGTCCTTGGGCTTTGCAGTCAAGTGTCTTAACCACTACACCATCCCTCCAGCCCTGATTATAGAGATTATACTGGTCTATTCTCTCATGGTCAGATAAAATATAAGACAATCTAAATCTAGCATGACATTTATCTTTACAAATTTATTTATCAATTTATTTTTGCAGTGCAGACATAAAATGGTCCTATGCATTTTCCTAATGTTGAGAAAATATATAAGTTTAATTTCTCACCTTGGAGCAAATTCATCAATGGTTAAACCAGCTTGGAGTCCAGTTCTACAGTATTCCAATCCATCTGCTATTGTATAGGCCAGTTCCAGAATGGCATCAGCCCCTGCTTCCTGCATATGGTATCCACTGATTGAAATAGAATTAAATTTTGGCATGTGCTACAAAAATAGAAAATAAAACAATGAATAGAAATATTAAAGTTCCTATTAAACATGTTTCATAAAATTAAGTATTTAAATGATGTTCAACTCATAATTTGGGAGTTTGCAATATTAACTTAAAACATTTAATTTTGTTATATTTAATTCCTTCTCAAGTTTAAATGACAGATCCATGAACCACCATCTTTCACAATACCTGTATGTTTTTATAGTGGAAAAGAATTTGCATTAACCATCTGCAGGGGTTTGAATGTAAAATGTACCTCCATAGACTCAGGTATTTTTGATTGAGCCTTCTATTTAGTCCTAAAGCAGGCATGTCACTGGGGGTGGATCTTAAATTCAGCCCTACAAGGTGTAGAGAGAGCCAGCATGGGCTCTGGCTGTGTATGCTTGCTAGTGCTGGCAGCTGTCTCTCTGCTATGGAGTGCTGCTTTGGTGAATCTGGTACCAGCACAAGGACGAAGGAGATACACAAAGAACTCTCAACCTCTACCAAATCAGATATCCAGTGACACAGAGATTCACAAAATCTCGTAACTGAAATAGACCTAAAATGAATCCAACACGGCTCAGGGAAATTCATGGAAGAGGGGTGGAAAGATTGTTAGAGCCATGAGTTGGGTCATTAATACACAGAGCCATTGCCTCTCACGCATAACGGCTACCCCTATAAGGCAAGACCCACATTACCCATGGGGAGAGGACAGGGAGAAGGCTAATGATGGTACCATCATGGCTGTATATATACTATATACACAACTAATAAAAATATATATTTTAAAAAAATTACAAGATCCAGACCCAGTACATGGCTTACATATATTAAAATCTGTAGAAAAGCAAAAAAACAAAAACAAAAAATATCAGCCGGGCATGATGGTGCATGCCTTTAATCTCAGCACTCAGGGGGCAGAGGTAGGAGGATCACCATGAGTTCAAGGCCACCCTGAGACTAACATAGTGAATTCCAGGTCAGCCTGGACTACAGTGAGACCTTACCTCGAAAAACCAAAAAAAAAAAAAAAAATCACAAAATATCCTACAAAATAAAAAATTGTTATACCTCCCAAGTCAACTAAACATAAAATACCAAATCCTAAAGCAGAGAAACAGTACAGTAGTTAAGAGCATGGGCTCTGGAGTTGGAAGGCACAAATTTAAGCAGTGTTCTTCATTGGTTTCCTAAACTACAAAATAAAGGTAATAACTTTATACAATTGTCTTAGAAATGAAATGATTCATATATACCACTTGGTATTATTCTAGTATTCATTAAGCATTCAAAAAATGTTAACTGGCATCGTTTATATGTGGTATGAGTTAAATATACAATATGTATATATACCATACACATTACTATATAGCCACACATGTAAATAACAAAGTAGTCTTACCACTATATATGTCCACCGAGTGGAAATTTGGTGTGTTCCTTCTGCAAGTTTACTTTAATTCAGATGTGCTGAGTCTCTTTCCCTTTGACACATATGTAGCCTACCTCCTCCCTTTACTATGAGCCCACGCATAACAACCAAGGAAAAACAAGATGAAAGGAGCCTGAAGCCCCGCAAGCTGTGGAGCTCCATATATGCAAACCCCCTCCAGCCTGCCTTCTGACTTCTTAAACAGAAGCGGCTTCTGTTTGATTTAAGCTAATACTATTTGTGCATTTGTCACACTGCAAAAACAGAACCCTCCTACGTGTATGCCCTTGAAATCTAAAAATGCGATAGAAATACACAATTATATAAAATACAACACACTTGGGCTGATATAAAACAAAAAGAAATACGTGGCAAAACACAAAGGCTAAATCTCAAATGAAGAGTGTTGGAAATGCTTGTAAGAGTTCTGACATAGCAAGGTATGAATAAGATTATGAGGCTTGAGGCAGAAGAGATGTTTCTTCTGCCATTTAATAATGGCCTAAATTTAAGCGAGGCAAGAAGGAAAGCATAGTTGACAAGAAACAAAATAAGATTAATGGGTGTGGGACTACGTATGAATTGGTCAAAGGAAATGAAGGAGTAAACTATTCCCCTGTGGAGGGAATGCTGCTTCTATAGGAACACCACAGGAAAGTTCTTTTCTCACAGGCCAGGCTCAAGAAAGATGTGGCTAATTCAGGGGTAGAATATCAAGGGCTCAGTGCATGTGCAGATAACTAATGGTCTCTACCAGGTCAGCTTTTTTGCAGAAATACAGCTGATATTCTCACATCCATTTTGACACCAGTGTCTACTTTTAGTGCATTTGAACTCTGGAAGGAACTAAATTAAATATACATTATGAGACTTCCCTGATGCCAACAAGTATCAGAAGATTAGACACTAAAGAAAAAAAAGTAATTGTTACCTTTCCCAGGTAATATAAAAAATTAATATTTTAAAGACCAAAATGTAAACATTCACATCAATAAAGTGTTGACATTGTAACTCACTCAGTTACTTAATTCAAATTAAATTATAGCATTTTGTGAAAATCCCTCCATTCATATAACAATTGTAAAATCTGTAACAGCAGAGTATACCTGTGCTGTATATTGGAAGATGTCAGCAATAATTTTCATGGATGGTTCTGGAGGAAAAATATACGTATTTCTGACCATGAACTCCTTCAAGATATCATTTTGAATTGTACCAGTAAGTTTCTCTTTAGATACGCCTTGTTCTTCTCCTGTTACTATAAAGGTTGCAAGAACTGGAATAACTGCTCCATTCATGGTCATGGAAACTGACATTTTTTCTAAAGGAATTCCATCAAAAAGAATTTTGGTATCTTCTACAGTGTCAATTGCAACTCCAGCCATACCGACATCACCACAAACTCGAGGGTTGTCTGAGTCATAGCCACGATGTGTTGCCAGGTCAAAGGCAACCGACAACCCCTGCTGGCCAGCTAAACACACAAAGAAAATCATCACATCAGAGAGTCTGGCACAAAGTGAACTGACTTTTTATAATGGTACTGAAAGCAGATTTATCTCAGCATAATATCTTTATAACATTTCCATGCTCAAATATGGAAGATTTAAATAATACTTTACTTCATAAAAATCAGCTTTTTCCAATATGGTAAGTCATACAAACTGAGCTCCAGACCTCACTAAGAAAAAAGAAGTAACAAAATACTTCACTGACATCAGATCTGAGGAATTAGTCAAACTTTTTTTTTTTTTTTTTTTTTTTGGTTTTCCGAGATAGGGTCTCACTCTAGCTCAGGAATTCACTATGTAGTCTCAGGGTGGCCTCGAACTCATGGCAATCCTCCTACCTCTGCCTCCTGAGTGCTGGGATTAAAGGCATGCACCACTACGCCCGGCTGAGATTACTTTTAAGATCCATGGAAAGATCTAGCCATTCCTACATAGTAAATATAATCTAGCATTTGTATGGTTACTTTTTTTTTTTGTTCTTTAACATGGTTCTTACAGGATGTCTTGACTATTCAAATATTCAGGAAAAAGAACTTAAAAAACCATCTTCATCACCCATTTTTTTTAATGGAGCTGAAATAATACACAGGGCCTTGACCATGGTAGACATGGACTCTACCACTCAGCTACATTTCCAGTCCCAGGGAAGATGCCCAAATAACTAAAGTATAAACCCATTCTCTTCATGGGCAATACAAACCTAGAAATTCTCAAATGTAGCATTCAAATAATAATATTTTCTTATAAATTAGTAAAAATGAAATCACAGCTTTAATTTTTCCAAAAATGAATTCACTGAACATATCAATACCACTTTATCATTTATTCCTCTTTGAACATCATTTATAGTCCCTTTCGCTTCCAATTCCTATCTCAACAAAATAATTAAGATTCCTAAAGGCAAAGCCCATCTCCTTTTTTCTTCATATAATTACACCTCATTCCTTTTATAGAATATACAGAGAAGTGTGATTTATTTCCAAAATTTACGCTCTTCCAGACTCTCTCATCTTTTTCACTAAAGAAGTTGAAACGTATTTTTTTCACAACATAGTCTTTACAAAATTATAAAAGTTAACTAATGTCTTTACACAGATTAGCCTCTCTTATCACAAATGCTTCGCATTAAAAATCTCACCCTTAATATTATCCTTATAGAATTTATTGCTTTCTTCCACAGTACTAAAGCCTGCATACTGGCGGATGGTCCAAGGCCTATAGGTGTACATGGTAGGATATGGTCCACGTGTGAATGGCTTCACGCCTGGAAGTTCTTCAGGTAAGTCCTTGGTATCCACCCTGGAATACACAGGCTTGATGGAGATGCCTTCTGGGGTCCGCCAAATTAGGTCTTCTGGGTTTTTGCCTTTCAGCTGCTTTTTGGCCAGGACAGCCCATTCTGGGTGAAGTGGTTGCTGCTGGTGGAGAAGTCGTTGCCATATGAGCCTGGAGCCTGATGACTCTTTCAGTTGCTTCAGGTAGTGGGGGGATAACACAAAAAGCTGACACTGAGCCCTCAGCATGGTAAAGCATGGAAATACCCAAAAGGAATGAGGACTGACCTAGGGTGAAGTAAAACACAAACAGTCCAATTATGTTTACAAAAGAAAATGGGAGCTTTGGGTGGGAAGGAAAAATGAAGATGGTATTTAGTCTCCCTTCATCTTTTACCCCTTTCTACTTCCTGT
This sequence comes from Orientallactaga sibirica, assembly GCA_036365145.1. Classification (NCBI taxonomy): domain Eukaryota; kingdom Metazoa; phylum Chordata; class Mammalia; order Rodentia; family Dipodidae; genus Orientallactaga; species Orientallactaga sibirica. The sequence goes on from JAEOAD010000006.1 coordinate 21,193,170, forward strand.
ACCTGGTATTTTACAACACCTGTCCCTGTTCTCCACAACTGCTGTTATTCTAGATCCAGTCTTCTTCCTGTACAGCCCCTTGGCCGGTCTTACAGATCTACCTTAGTCTTCTCTAATCCAACCTATCCTAGGCTGACACAAAGCCAATCTGATTACATCACACTCCTCACAACTTTAAAACATGTTTCAACACATGTGGAAGATGTAAACTAGTGTCCCAAGTAATTTTCAATTTAAAATACACTCATATAACATTTACTTCATGGTAGGCATTACATTAGCAGATGAAGAAAAATATGAATCAGACTAACAGGCATCCAAGGCCTCCATGATTGTCTCTCTTTTGTCATTTACACATTGTGTGTTCTAGAAATACTGGAAAGTTAGAGTTATTTGAAAACACCAAATATTTGTGAATCTGTGTTTATACTTCCTTCTGCCTGGAATATTCTGATATTCTGTTTGTGGACAACTTAGTGCATTATCTCCAATGTACACTGTCCTTGGGACAGGCACATAGAAGATTGGGAAAACTTTTTAGAGATTAGCAATTTTAACCTTTAGAATACCAACAAGTCAGTGCTAATACTATCCTCATTTTACAGAGTAGGAAACTGAGGCACAGAAAAACCTAAACAGCATTTAAACCTGCACATTAGCTCACATTCTTCCCCTGATCCCTAGAGCTGGGCTAACTGGCCTCTTGAAAACACATCTCTCTGCCCGTTTACAAACTACTCCAACATGGCAGTTATGCATTCTTGATAACTATTAGCCTTATAGTAGGGGAATGAGCCCAATTTCACTTAATTATACCTGCAGAAATTACATTTCAGAAAAATAAAGAAATAAAGTGGCTTTATCAAAATACCACACAGAAAAGCAATCACCTTCCTAAGTTAACACATAGATCCTATCTTTTTATAATTCATTAGTCATTCCAGCGTGTTCCTTTAAATTTTATCTATTCATTTATTTATGGGAGAGAATGGGTGGCCAGAACCTCTAACCACTGCAAATAACTCCAGACGCATGTGCTACCATGTGCATCTGGTTTACATGAGTTCTGGGGTATTGAACCTGAGTCCTTAAGCTTTGCAAGCAACTGCTTTAATCATTAAGCCATCTCTCCAGCCCCAACATGTTCCTTTATACTAATAAGGCAAATGAGGTATTTCCCATATCATTTCTTACCTGTGAATTTAGTGAAGCATAAAAGAGTGGATTTTACATAGATATATTGTGCTTGTGGAAAATATTAAACTGTATGTTTATGATAGGTGTGCTTTCTATAATACTAGTTATAAATATAAATTATTAATAAATTAAAGGTGAATGTTTAGTCTCAACTGCACCATTTCTTTAATAAGATTTAAAAACTAATTTGAAAAATGTCTGAAATTAGAATGATATCCATTTCAAACAAAATACTCATGAATCTTTTTAAATATATTTTTTATTTATTTATTTGAGAGAGAGAAGCAGATATAGAAAAAAATTCTCAGAAAGAGAATGGGTATGCAAGGGCCTCTAGCCACTGCAAACCAACTCCAGGCACTTGCACCACCTTGTGTATCTGGCTTTAGGTGGGTACTGGGGAATTGAACTTGGGTCCTTTGGCTTTGCAGGCAAGTGCCTTAACCACTAAGCCATCTTCCCAGCCCACATAAATCTTCTTTAAAACAGAAGAAATGATAGGAAAGAGTCCCACCAAGAGTATAACAAAGACTCTAAGAAATCAAAAGGCAGAGCTGGAAAGGTGGTTCAGCAGTTAAAGCACTTGCCTGAAAACCCTAATTACAAGAGGTTCAACTCCCCAGTACCCATGTAAAACCAGATGCACAAAGTGCAAAGTGGCACATGCATCTGAAATTTACAGCAGCCAGAGTCCCTGGCACATTCTCATTTTCTTTTTTTTTTTTTTTTTTTTTTTTTTTTTTTTTTTTTGGATTTTTCAAGGTAGGGTCTCACTCTAGTCCAGGCTGACCTGGAATTCACTATGTAGTCTCAGGCTGGCCTCAAACTCATGTGATCCTCCTACCTCTGCCTCCCTAGTGCTGGGATTAAAGGCGTGTGCCACCACACTGGGCTGTCTCATTCTACCCCCCCCCCCAGGCATATGCTGTCTTTCTCTCTCTGCTTGCAAATAAATGAAAGATTTAAAAAAAAAAAAATCCAAAGGGGTCTTGGTGAACAGAAACAACTTTAAGAACAAAAGTACTGTTGATGACAGTAGGCTTTCTAAATTTTCTTGGAAGTTACATCCAAAGAGGTTTCAAGCATTCAAAGAGGCAACATACAAAGTAAATTGAAGCTGTTGATTAAAATGTGTTAAAGAGAAATAATGAAGTCCAGACTCATGCCTCCGAAACATATCCCTAAGGGGGGGGGGGGGACGACCAAACTTAGAAGCAAGTTACTTCCAAGCTTAACTGTTTAAAAGTGGCTCCATATTAACACTTAAAGAAGGCTAGCCACTTGCAGCGTTCAATTTGGATTGGAGCTGGCCAGATGCAGGGAAGTTAATAATTGCATAAATAAATCATTAAACACATAACGATGTAGGAAGAAAATCAACAAATGGCTTAAAACTTGACACGCATACCCTAGGCTTCAAGCTTCTGAAAGTCAGCTGTCATTCTAGACAAAACTGAGAACACCTTACAAATTTACCATTTTAAATCAATTTAAACTTGCTTTCCTTTTCCATCTCTCACTCTTAACCTCACCTACTTTTTGTTTCGCCATCCCTTGCAAAAACCTCTAAAAGCACCACAGCCTGGAGCCAGAAGGCATGCAGCAGGCACAGAGCCAGCGCCTGCCTGCCTGCCTGCCTGCCTCCCTCCCTCCCTCTCTCTCTCTCTCTCAGACACACACACACACACACACACACACACACACACACACACACACATACACACACACACAGTGACGGCGACCTCGCCTGTGCTTGGGTGGCCAAGGAAGGGAGGGACAAGGCCCCTCAGCTGACAAAGAGCGACAGCCCCGAGTTCCCCGGGACCGAGGAGAAAATAAGCAGCCAGTCGCAGTGAGCACCTAACCCTAAAGAGAAGGCGGGGGAAGTGGGCTCCGGTCACAGTAGGAAGGGAAAGAAGGGAAGAGTGGAAGGGGAAAGCACAGAGAGGGCGAGCAGAAAGAGAAGTCTCAAACAAAAAGAGGACGGACACCCAGCACCCATCAAAGTACACACTCCCACTCACAGGCCCGCGGCTCCGACCCGGCTTAGAGCACCGCTCGCCCCCAGCTGGAGGCCTGCAAACGCGCCACAGCCGGCGCCCGCCCGTCCAATCAGAGGGCGCCTTCCGGCACCGCCCTCCTCTCAGCCAATCCAAACGGGCTAGCCCCGGCGCTTTTTTGATGACGTCTGGAATACGCCTCCAGGCCCGCCTCCTGCTCGAAGTGTTTCCGCTTTCTTCCCACCTATTTCCGGGTCTCCGGGCTTTCGACTGTTTGGGCGCGAATCCTCGTGAGCTGAGCTTCTGCGAGACTGGGCGAGAAACCGTGGCGAGTCGGGGGACGCGTTTAAACTGCACGGCTGGTAGATGCGGTTGCGGACTGCGAGGTGTTGTTGCACGGGGGACGTCTCACGGTCCGAGCAGAGTTCCGTCGCTGCTCGCCCGGGAAACGCTCTTGCGGCCGAAGCGGTGGAAGCGCCTCTGCGACTTTCAGCAAACTGGTGAGGAGAACAGAATAACACGGGCGCCGCCCTCCTTCGTCCAGTGCATAGCCTGCGGTAGGAAAAGCTACCGACGTACCCCCATGCTGCGCATGAAAGACTTCCCCATGTTTCCCGGACCCGAACTCACTTCAATGCACCTTTCATGTCTGCCTCTACCCACCCACTATTGAGCGTATGATTGCATTCGCATCTAGGAACAGAAAGACATTTTTGTTCTATTTTTCTACACCGCAAGTATCTCGATAGTGATAGAAATAATAAGCTTTCGTTTACAATTGCTCCATGTGCTGTTCTAGGAGCTTTTTTTCTATACTAAATCATTCCAGGCATTTTTTTAAAGATTTTTTTAAATTGTTTATTTGTGAAAGACAGAATGAGGGCCGGAGGGATGGTTTAGCGGTTAAGGCATTTGCGTGCAAAGCCAAACGATCCCGGTTCTATCCCCCAGGACCCATGTAAGCCAGATGCGAAGAGAATGAGCGCGCCAGGGCCTCTTGCCACAGCTAAGGAACTCCAGATGCATGTGTCACCTTGGGCCTCAGGCTTATGGGAGTACTGAGGACTCGAACCTAGGTCCTTAGGCAAGCGCCTTTAACTAAGCCATCTCTCCAGCCCATTTCAGGCATCTTTGATGGTAGTACTTATGAACCCATTTTATCATTAAAGAAACTTAGTTAATTCACTTGACGAAAGCTATGTAGCTGATTAGGTGACAGAGCCAGGATTTGGAGCCTGTCGAATTTATCCACTTGTAGCTAACGTTGTGTCAGTGGTTCTGTGCATAGGACAGTTTTGCTCATAGGGATGTTTGATAATATTTTGAGATAATTTGGTAGTCACTGCTTGAGAGTGGGAGAAGTTTAGCATTTAGTAGATATAGAGCAGGAATGATGCTTAAATACCCTGCATTAAATCAGGACAGCCATTCACAGCCAATAAAAATCAAAATATTACATCCAGACAGAGTGATAGACAAGAGCTCTCTCAAGCAAAATTGTCTTTGAACTGCCTCACAGGGTGGAAACTGCAGAAAATCACAGGGCTCAGAGAGGCATGTCTTTTACTAGAAAAGGTACATCAGTTTGTTTTCAAGGTCGTAGGTGGAGGTACAAATAGCAGTATCTAATTAAGAAATTGAAAGTGAGTACATCTGAGAGAAGGCATATCTATCTACTGTCAAGTTTGTAGGCAAAAGGTAGGTAACTAATTAGGGAGCTTAAAGAGAATATACCTGGGGATTGTTTCTAAAAGTTCATCATCGAAGAGTTTATACTTAAAAGAGCATATGGACTTACCCTATCTAAAGAGAACAGGGAGGGGCTAGAGGGATAGCTTAGAAATTAAGGCATTTGCCTGCAAAGTCAAAGGACCCAGGTTCAATTCCCCAGGACCCACGTTAGCCAGATGCACAAGGGGGCGCACGCGTCTGGAGTGCAGTGGCTGGAGGCTCTGGTGCGCCTATTCTCTCTCTTTTTCTCTGTCAAATAAATAAATAAAAATAAAAAGAGAACAGGGAGGAACTGAAAAGACAAGGCTAATTGTTGGGTGATTTAATTGGTATTACCTTGTCAAATTGCTATAGGGATTTTTTTCTTCATTTCTATTTAAAAGGATTGGGAGTGGGGAAGTGGTAATGTGGTTAAAGGTGCTTACTTGCAAAGCTTGCTGGCCCAGGTTTGATTTCCTCAGTACTCATGTAAAGCCAGATGTGCAAAGTGGCATATGCATCTGGAGTTCATTTTCAGGGGCAAGAGGCCCTGGCACGCCCATATTCATGATTTCTTCCTCTCTCAAATAAATGAATAAGCAAATATATTTTTTAAGGAGACTGTACCTGTTTGCAAGTCACATTTGGGATAGCACTGAATTATATGTTACTGGATGAAGACAAGAGAAAAATGATTGACAGAACTAGAAGAAACCATAAAAGCTCACAGACTGATGGAGAAATGAACTGTAGTAGTTTGGAAAGATTTAGAAAGAAGGTTGTTTGTAATCTAAGAGAATGAAGACAGTGTGTTCAAGAAATCAAATCTAGACAAAGATTCAGCATGAGGGTGGTCAAGGAAGAAACCCAGCATCAACCTCTGGTCCCTACATGCATAAGAGTGTTCAGCATGCAGGAAGCAGAGGTAAAAGGAGCACCATGAGTTAAAGGCCAGCCTGAGACTACATAGTGAATTCCAGGTCAGCCTGGGCTAGAGTAAGACCATACGTGAAAAACAAAGAAAAAGGGGGAAAAATGTAGTTGACTGCTTGGAGAGAGAAAAAGGTGAAGGGGAATGTGGATGAGAGAGGGACAGAAGGAGATTGATAAAAATACATTTTGTAGGGCTGGAGAGATGGCTTAGTAATTAAGGCACTTGCCTGTGAAGCCTAAGGACCCAGGTTCAATTCCCCACTACCCATGTAAGCCAGATGCACAAGATGGTGCATGCATCTGAAGTTCCTTTGCAGTAGCTAGAGGCCCTAGCATGCTTGCTCGCTCTCTCTCGCTCTCTCTCTCTCTTTCCCTCCCTCCCCCCACCCACCTCTTTATCTCAAATAAATAAAGAAATTAAATATTTAAAAAACATTTTGTACATACATAAAAATGTCAGAAGTTTATTTTAAAAGAATTTGGAGTAATTATAGTCTTCTTAATAGAATATTATACAGATCTTTGTTCCCTTACTTCTCTGTGTTCTTTTGTGTTTGCAGATCTTCTGTGCATCATTATCATTGTACTGTTTAGATTAGGATGTCTGGGAAAGCAAGTTCTTCCAAAAAAAAGTCTCAGCCACTAAAAAGGAATTCCAAAAAAAGGGCTGATGAAGAAGTGGAGCAGTCAGATAAAGAGGTGATGAAGATGTCAAGTCTGTCCTTTAGGCGTCTCTGGAAATGTCTGTATTCTGTTAGGAGTGTATGAAGACTAACGAGGGCTAGTTTGTTACAAATTGTAATTTATATTATATCCTTTAGTATATTCCCTACCTGTAATAAATGTATATACACAGTTCTATAGAAGTGACAGTATACTCTTTTCTGTCTACTGTTTACTGCAACAACAGTATCTTTTTATCTGATATTAATTATGTGTGTATGTGTCTAGCTTAGAAGCACAGCAAAAAGAAGCAAAAAGCATTCATCACAGCTGCCTTCTGAAGGTATTTCTTTTCTCTACCTTGTTTAATGCATGTCTCCTCCTACCTGCCTAAACTCAGGAAAACATGTTCAGGTCTTGACTTCTGCAAAGGCAAATGATGGTAATAAACAGGCACATTCACATTTTTATACAAATTGGTTATGACTTGGGTACTTGCCGGCAAAGCCTAAGGACCTAAGTTTGATTCCCCAGTTTTCATGTAAACCAGATGCACCAGGCAGTGCATGTGTCTGGAGTTCATATGCAGTGGCTAGGCCCTGGTATGCCCATTTTCTCTCTCTAATAAATAAAGTATTAAAAAAGATAAAGGGGGGGTAAAAAGAGCTGGGTGTGATGGTACACACCTTTAATCCCAGCATTCTGGAGGCAAGAAATTTACCTAACAAAATACTGTAGAAGCTGGCAATGCAGTGGTGTTGATATGAACTAGAAAATTAAAGTATTCCATGCTTCAAAATACTGCTGGTCTGTAACAAAAATATCCTATTTCTCTCAAGGCAGTTATGTTTTCTGTCCTGCAACTACTTTGTAGTTTAGTTTGGAAGCACTGTCTAAAGTTTTTGAAGTAAATTATTTTGGCATAGTCATGTTTCCTTAAATACCACTTCATTGGGAAATTCACTATCTGAGATCAGGTTGTAAGTTTATATTTGCTAAAGTGTGCTAACTTTTTTTTTTTTTTTTGTTTAATGATGCTTTGTGCACCTGTGACATAGTTAATACCCCTTTTCTCCAGAAGTAGTCATTATGAAAGTAGAATAGTTGTGACACCATACAGTACTCAATGTCTGTCTGTCATTTGGCCAGTCTTTGTTCTAGTATTTAATAGAAATTGTTTTCAATTAATTCTGACCCGAAATTCACTTTGTAGTCTCAGGCTGGCCTCGAACTTACAACTATCCTCCTACCTCTTGCCTCTAGAATGCTGGGATTAAAGGTGTGTACCACCACACCCAGATCTTTTTTAAAACCCTTTTTTTTTTTCTTTTTTAATACTTTATTTATTTATTTGAGAGAGAGGAAATGGGCATACCAGGGCCTAGCCATTGCACACAAACTCCAGACACAGGCACTGCCTTGTGCATCTGGTTTACGTGCATACTGGGGAATCAAAGCTAGATCCTTACATTTTGCCAGCAAGTGCCTTACATCTCGCCAGCTCTCAGTGAAATTCTTAAGGTGTTCTGAGAACCACATTTAAATAACTGTAGCTTGTTTTTGGTTTTTTTTGAGACAGAGACAGAAACAGGGAGAGGGAGGAAGAGGCAGAGAGAGAATGGGCACACCAGGGCCATTTCAGCTGCTGTGAACGAACTCCAGATGCATGCGCCCCCTTGTGGGCAAGCATGGCATTGAGCCCTTGCATCTGGCTAAACGTGGGACCTGGAGATCAAACAGGTGTTCTTAGGCTTGGCAGGCAGGCACCTTAACCACTAAGCCATCTCTCCAGGCCTACCTTGATATTTCACTTCTATTTATTTGCATTATAATATCATTTAATATGCAGTTAACAATAACAGAAACGTCATAATTGATACCTGGCATGTTATTGATGTGCAATAAGATGTTAATTAAGGCTTGAGAGATGGTCTAGCAGTTAAGGAACTTGGCCTGCGAGCCCTAAGAACCTAGGATCGACTCCCCAGAACCTGTGTAAGCCAGATACACATGGTGGCATTCGCAATGGCCAGAGACCCTGATGTACCCATTCTGACACACTCTCTCTCTCTTTCTCTCTTATGATTGTAAATAAATAAGTAGTGAATCACAATTTAGGCAGCTTTTATAATTCTCATGATGCTATTAGTTTTTTTAGGTTAAAATGACTTTAAGTAAAAGTATTCACACTTTTGGATTGATGAATCTCTTCTACTGTCAGGAATAGCACATGCAGAACATAACACCCTAAAACAAGTAAGAGTTGCACCCAGCAAGAGGAAAGCATGGCGGCCTCTCCCAAAGAGCACCAGAGAACACCTTCAAAGCGTCATGGAGTCGGCAGTCATGTGAGTTGAAGAGTTTTGCTTTTCCTTCTAGTCTCCTACTTACATGTTTTCTATATACACTTTTCCAAAGGAAAATATATTTGTATCAGTACTTTTCTCATGACTGCAAGAGCCTATGTAATGTAACAAAAAGAGGAAAGATTTGGGGGCCTGGGCAAATGGCTTAGTTGATAAAGCACTTGGCACACAAGCATGACGACCAGAGTTTGGATCCCCAGCACCCACAGAAATGCCTGGCAGGTGATTATCCCAGCTCTCAGGAGGTGAAGACAGAATATCCCTGAAGCATGATAGACGAGCTGAACTGATAAGCTCTGGGTTCAAGTGAGAGAACCAGCCTCAGTAAGTAAGACAGAGAAAGAGGAAGACACCCAGCCTTCTAGCTGCCCCAGTCATGCACCCGCACACACATGTGAACACATAGCTGCTCATACTACACACAAAAAAAATAATAATAAGAGGAAAGATTTGACTTGGCTTGCAGTTTTAGAGGGTTCAATCTATAGTCCTTTGGCCCCTTAATTCTGGACCAGGTAGAATTTTATGGTTGTAGGAGTAAGTATGTGACAAAGTCTATTCACTTCATTGTAATCAAGATGCAGAGCACAAGACAGGGACCAGGGACCATTCCCTTTAAAAGCTTGTTCTCAGTGACCTATATCCTCCAACTAGATCCTGACTCTTAGAGTTTCCACCATCTCCCAGAATAGCTCCACTAGCTGGGGACTTAGTTCAAACACCTGTGGTAGACATGTCCCATTCAAACCATAACTTTTAAGGCAATAGGATATTGCTCTGTTTTCAGAAGAAAATATTCAATATTCTGTGATCATTAGCATTCAGCAAAAAGAAAATATCTTCACTAATCTTAGAAGCTTGAAAGTCCATCAGTGAAATAAAGGTCAAGTCCATGTAGCCTGATTTGCTATCCATAAAATTTTTAGCTTGTTCTGTCTGCACTCCTTAGTAAAAAGTTGAGTTCGGAGAGAGCTACCACACTGTGCCATAGCTCCATGGTGCACAAAGTAAGATTAATGTCTGCCGTGGTGGAACTGACCTGCATCTGAAGTCAGGCACACAGTATTACAGCACAGTATGGCTTAAAGGAATGTCATTGTTTTGTTTTAAATGTATCTGTAGTATAGAGGGGATAAATTTGATCAAATTACCGTATATGCATGTATGAAAATATAATGAAGCCCACGATTTTGTCTCATTAATATACATTCATTTAAAAAACAAAAAGACATAAAATACTAAAAACTTTTCTTCTTTTTTTTTTTTTTTTTTTTTTTTTTTGGTGTTGCTGGAGATTGAATTCAGGGCCTTGTGCATGCTAGGCAAGCAACCTTTGAGTAAACTACATCCCAGCCTAAAAGTATCCTAATTTTGTGAATTTAGATTAAAGCTAAGTCAATGTTGTCTAAAAATGAAGATGTGCACTGGAGAGATGGTTTTGCAGTTAAGGCACTTGCCTGTGAAGCCTAAGGACCTAGGTTCAGTTCTCCAGTACCCGTGTAAGCCAGATGCACAAGGTGGCACATGCTTCTGAAGTTTGTTTGCTCCAGGGCTAGAGGCCCTGGCATGCACATTTTCTCTCTCTACCTCTTTCTCTCTCAAATAAATAAATTACATTAATTTTTTTAAAAAATCAAGATGTGATTGGCTCTACCTAGACAGTGAGAAGGATCACGTACAAGAATTCAGAGAGAAAAAGTAAGATTGTATTTGCTTGTGATTCAAACTAATATTTTCAATCTTTTGTCCCTAGAGGAATTTTAAGCAAAAATATTAAAGGAAAAGAACAAATTCAGTATCATCTAAACTACTTAAAGAAAAGGTAATATTCAGTAAAAGTTACTATTTTTAAAATATTTGCCTCTATGTTGCTAAGATAATACTAGAATATAAGGTAATTGTTGAGGTTTTTGTAAGAATGAGAATAGTTTTGAAATGTGTGTGTTATTTATCAGCTTTAAGTCCATAAAAGCTCGTTTTTAACAATTTAAAGTAACAACTCACCACTCTCATCTGGCTGATTGTGTCCTAGTACTGTTGCCTATCCTCCTGCAGTTCCCCTGTCGTTTTTCCTTCACTTCCTATTGTATGACTTGATTTACACAAGGAACGAGCATATGTTAAGTACTGTCCTGCATCTTGTAACAGAAGATATAGAAATACCTGAACTATTTGTATGTGTTACAGTCTAGTATTAAAGAGCAGTTGGGTACCAAAAATGTAATTAAGTTGATTGAAGTATAATGAAATAATGCATGCTGTAGTCTCTTTTTCATCTAGGACCAATAGTTGTTCAGCGTTGGAGAGTGCTGCAATGCATAGTGAGCATGCTGAGTCATCAGAAAAGATGTTATGCAGGCAGTCTCTTCATCATTTGTTTAACCCAGCATCTTCCAGATTCATATTACCATTTGCTTTCATATGTTAGTCTCACGCTTTACTTTTTTGCACATTGACTTCATTCTTTTAGTGTTTCCTTTACTGTTTGTTTTTGAGACAGGGTCTCATTCCAGCCCTCTCTGACCATGGGCTTCTGAATGCCTTCTTTATGGTTTAAATTTTCATTTGTTTGCATAGATAAAAGCTTCCTTCTATCTTTATATCCTTATACATATCTTTTCAAGGTTGTAAAGGAAAAGGGAAAAAATCTTATTAAGGTTGGAGAGATGGCTTAGTGGTTAAGGCGTTTGCCTGCAAAGCCTAAGGACCCAGGTGCAATTCCCTAGTACCCATGTAAGCCAGATGCACAAGTTGACACATATATCTGGAGTTTGTTTGCAATGGCTAGAGGCTCTGGAGTACCCATTCTCTCTCTCTCTCTCTCTCTCTCTCTCTCTGCCTCTCAAATAAGTAAATAACTTTTTTTAATCTTACTCTTTAGGTTTAGTTAATTAAAACTTTTGGGGATGGTCTTTGATCAGATGGGCTTAGGTAAAATACCTGTCCTTGGAATGATCTCACTGTATGATCAATATGAATTGAGTTATGTCCCTATCCCCATGAACAGATTAACAAACTGTTATTAGGCAGACAGAACTGTTAGTCACTATAAATTATAGAGGAAATTGCTTTGTATTGGCAATGTAATAAAAGTACACTTTTAGTTTAACAAGAATTGTAAGACTACTGGAAATCTAACCTCCGTTTAGAACATTTGAAACTGATTGAGCCTTCGACATTAATGACTTAATAAATTTAGAAAAATACAAAATTTATGTTAATTTTAAAAGACGAAAACTTTGCCTCTGAGGAAAACATAAGTTGTATTCGATATTGTAGGCTGAGGATGATTTTATTGTTAATTAAATTTATCTTAAGTTAATAGGAGTTTTGCTTTATGGGGCTGGAAAGATAGCACAGTAGTTAAAGGCACTTGCTTCCAAAGCCTAATGGCCAGGGTTTGATTCTCCAGTACCACCTAAATCCAGATGCACAGTAGCACATGCCTCTGGAGTTCGTTTCCAGTTGCAGGAGGATCCTGGTGCACCCATTCTCTCTTTTTCTCTCTCTCTCTCTATCTTTGTGTCTCTTTCTTACAGAAAGAATGAATGAATTTTGCTTCGTAGTTTATGCTACCAACTTTTTTTTCTTTATAAAAACTAAAATTGTAAGCTAGATGTGGTGGTACACACTTGCAATCCCAGCATTTGGGAGGCAGGCAGAGGTAGGTGGATCAGGAATTTAGTGTCATTTTTAGCAGCATACTGAGTTTGAGTCCATCATAGGCTACCTAAGACACTATCAAAAAATTAAAAGGGGGGCTGAGGAGGTAGTTCAGTGGTTGAAGGTGCTTGCTTACAAAGACTGCCAGCCCCACGGGTTCAGTAACCCAGTACACATGTGAAGCTGGATGCACAAAGTGACATGTGGGTCTGGAGTTCATTTGTTGAAGCAAGAGGCCCTGGTGTATCCATACCTTCACGTCATTTTTCCTTCTGCTCCCCCCAAATAAATAAATTTTAGAAAGTAAACAAGAATCTAAAATTGTGAGCATAATCCAAAAGGATCAATATCAATTTCTACAATTGTTCAGATCCCTTCAAATCTTGAATACAGGTCAAATAATCTGAAATACGTGGGACCAGAAGTGTTACTAATTTGGGATTTTTTTTTTTAGATTTGGGGCTATTTACATATACACAGTAGGGAATATTAAGAGCTGGAACCCAACTCTAAACTCAAAATTCACTTATTTACCATGTGTACCTAATTTATATAGTATCCTTAAGAATTTTGTACATGAGTCAGAATTCTATGGTGTGGATTTTTCTACTTGTAGAAGTATGTTGGCACCCAAAATGTTTCAGATTTTGAAGCATTTCACATTTTTGGCATGTTCAAGTTACAGAGTATTTGATAGAATCCCAAGATGCTGCTGTCAAGTAGAGGCAGTCCAGTGGATTTTATCCTCCTTGCTTTCTTCCTCATAGATGTCAACAACCCAGTCTCAGAAAGTTGTTTTTCCCTCTGCGTGAGATGAGAATAGAGTGAGTTAGTTTCTGCTGTGATCTAACCAGTTCAGTACTGTAGGAAGATCCCTTACTGTGGATATTGACTGCCAATCACTATGGCATAGTTTAGAATAAAGTACTTCAGTCTGAGTGCCTTTTTTCCTTTAAGTTCTGGAACTCAGTTCTCTTTGAAAACATTTAGATTGGTGAAAATGAAAGTTCCTTTTATGTTACACTTTTTAACATTTAGCTTTGGGACTCAGGGTCATAGTTAAGACTTTTTTTTTAATTTAGTTTATTTATTTGCAAGGGGAGAGAGAGAATGGGCATGCCAGGGCCTATAGCTGCTGCAAACAAACGTTGTGCATCTGGCTTTATATGGGTACTGGGGAATCAATTGCAGGTTATTAAGCTTTGCAGGCAATTACCTCAACATTTGAGCCATTTCCCCAGCCCCAGGTAAGACTTTTGACTTGTATTCTCTCTTAGTAATCAACAGTAAGTGATAGATTTATGTGCTGTTATTAAATAATTATATACTATACTTTGTGTGTGGTGTGTGTGTGTATATAACAATATAGCATGTTTAGATGATGGAATTTTTTTAGCTTTTTTTAAAATTTTTACTTATTTACTTATGAGAGAGAGAATGGGCACACCAGGGCCTCTAGCCACTACAAATGAACTCCAGATGAATGCACCACCATGTGCATCTGGCTTATGTGGGTACTGGGAAATCATGCCTCGAACCGGGGTTCTTAGGCTTCACAGGCAGGCCCTTAACCGCTAAGCCATCTCTCCAGCCCTGATAATGGAATTTTTATTTAAAAACCTATAGAAATTAAGTGCATGAAATATAAAGTGTTCTTTAAATAAAGATCCTCAGTGCTCAATAATTTGAGGTAACTCTTAAAGATTGAAAAAATGAAGTGTTCATTTGTTGCACCTGCTTTGGGAGGCCCCGTGGGGAGCCACTGTCTTAAAAAGATTATTACAGCTAGATTATTACAGCTGTCACAAATGTAAGGGTTGGAAAAAAGAAAAACTGACTTAAAACAAATGTAATAATAATGTTCAAAACTAAAAAAAAAAATGTTTTATTCTGTTTTTAAGGTTGCTACAACAGTGTGATACACTGAGAGTCCCCCCCAGAAAGCTGAACTACTTAACTAATGTATTAAATGTATTGAAAACGGAAAAGGCACAGGAACGAGCTAATGAAGAGGGTCTGGCATTATTGCAGGTATAACATTTGAATGAGGAATCCTTAATTAGAGCATTCAGGGAAAGAGGCTATAAAATATTTTATATCATAATATTTTTCCAGTAATAATTATAGATCTTGAATTAGGTTATATATTTTAATCTAATAATGGGTTTCTGATGAGATTTTCATACTTATATATAATGCATTTTTTTAATTTTTTTTATTTATTTGCAAGCAGACAGAGAAAGATAGAAGAGAGACAGACAGAGAGATACTGGGCATGCCAGGGCTTCCAGCCACTGCAAACAAACTCCAAATGCATGTGCCCATTGTGAATCTGGCTTACGTGGGTCCTGGAGAATCAAACCAGGATCCTTCAGCTTCACAGGCAAACACCTTAACTGCTAAGCCATTTCTCCAGCCCTATACATTTTGATCATAATCATCCCCATTATCCTTTCCTGTCCTTCCATTCCTGCTAATCCCCCTTATCCAAATAGTGCCCCTTCTGCTATCATGTCTATTTTGTTGTTGTTTATTTTTTGTAAACTCTTCTAATAATTTTAATTGTGAAGTCAGGCTGTCATCCCTGCGTGCTGTGGGATTTCAGAATATATTAGTTCCATCCTGTATACGGAAGGAGATGACAGTCACTGTCATAATTGCTATTCTTATTGTAGCTAACACATATTGAGGACTTTATCTAAATGGGTTATAGCTGTAGTTTCACAGTGATTCTAAATAGTCTAACCTTTATTATCCTCATTTTACAAATCTGGAAAAAATTACGTGTTGCTATTTCCAGCTGAGCTTTAGACAAAGTATCTATAGTCAAAATGCTTGCTGCCTCTGACTTCAGAGAATGGCTCTTATCATGCTGTGTTTTATTTACTAGATACATTAGCTGTGATGATAACTTAAGTTTTAATTAGTGGATAGATATATCTGATCAGCTAAAACAATCAACCTTAAGGGGCTTATCAATTAATTATAAAAGCTAAAACAAATTAGAGCAGCTATCCCTCAGACATTTTAAGGTAGTTTGTAGAGGTGGGGGCTTAGTAGTTTACTATCTGGTATGTATTGCATAATAGAGGTAGTAGCTTATGCAAGAAAATATCTCCAAGAACTTCTGCTGATTCAAATTTACCAATAATTCATTCCCATTTTCCTATGCAACCGTGAATAAAGTTGAACATCAAATCTGCTTATATAATTAATTAATAGCGTGTTTTGTGGAGTGGCTCTACTTTATTCATAGGTGCTGTAATTTTCATCCCAAAGTTACTTTTTAGAGCATCTTTTTAGTACTGTTACTGCCTTTACCGTTGGGTAAACACTTACATGACATTTATGTGGGTTTTTAAATAATTTGGACTGTATTAATGAGTGTTAATATTTATAATTTCCACAAAAGTTAAAAGTATTCAGAGGTAGTAAACAATAGTATGACTCTTGTAATCCCTGGCCTTTCTAGTATATTTTGAGAGCAGTTCTTGCAAAGTTTCCCAGGCTGGCCTTGAACTTAAACTCTGTTTCTAAAAAAAAAAAAAAAAAAAAACCAAGATGACCACTGGATTGAGGGCACTACTCACTGAGTGAGGAAAAGCCACCCATAGCACAGACGAAGACTTCTCACTATAACACCAGGAGTGGTGGCAGACGTCTGCAATCCAGCACTCAGAGCAAGGATGAAGACTTCTCACTGTAACACCAGGAGTGGTGGCAGACGTCTGCAATCCAGCACTCAGAGCAAGGATGAAAACTTGTCACTGTAACACCAGGAGTGGTGGCAGATGTCTGTAATCCCAGCACTCAGGAGTCCGAGACAGGAGGGTTTAACTGTGTATTGGAGATCCTCCTGCCTCTCCTTCCTGAGTGCTTGGGTTGCAGGTGTGTACTACCTTGCCCGCTCATTTGTAATAGGTTAAATAACAGCCCTTAAGAAGGTATGTCTAAGTCTTAATCTCTGGAACCCATAAATGTGACATTACCAGAAATGGTGATGGTTTTACATTTAAAAAGTTAAAAGTGTCTGAAGAGGCAGTTCAGTGATAAAATGAACCTTGCCTAACATGTGCAAGGCCTTGGGATGGATCCCTAGTACCACAAAACTAAATAAATGGATGGGTTAATTAGGAGAGACAGAAGGAGGGGGGTTTTCTAGGGGAAAGGTAGAACAAGGGTCTGTTCCTTAAGCTGTATAAATGTTACATGCCTTTTACTCCCAGCATTCCAAAGGCTGTGGAAGGATCAGGAGTTCTAGGCCAGCCTGGGCTACATACAAACTTGTTGGCCAACTAGGTTACATAGTAAGAGCCTATCTCTAAAGTATAAAGAAATTCAAGATAAGATCATCCTGGAATTCATGGGTTTTTCCCAAATCCAATGACAAGTGTCCTTGTGAGAGGCATGTGAAGATGCACACAAAAAGAGAAGGTCACTTCGGAGAAAGTGGAGTGCTGCAGCTGCAAGGAATGACAAGAAAGTCGTCTCCCATCATTTCTTTGTTTATTTAGTTGTGACAGGAGCTCGTGTAGCCAGGACTTGGCCTCCATCTCATTCTGTTTAATCACTGAGCCATCTCTCCCCTCCCCCCCAACTAGTCATTTATAAGTCATGCCATGCTTTTTTTTTAAATATTTTTTTAAATTTATTTATTTAGAGAGAGAGAGAATAGGTCCATCAGGGCCTCCAGCCACTCACTGCAAACGAATTCCAGACACATGCGCCCCCTTGTACATCTGGCTTACATGGGTCCTGGGGAATCAAACCGGGGTCCTTAGGCTTAGCAGGCAAATGCCTTAACCGCTGAGCTTTGGGCTGTGTGTGTGTGTGTGTGTGTGTCTGTCCAATAAAACAAAATAGCTTTCTAGGAAGTCTGTTTTTGAAAAGATAAGCAAAAATAAAAGTGTGTTAATGTATGAGGCAAAATATATGCATAATCTGTTATTTGATAAGGTATTTATTTATTTGTTTGTTTGGTTTTGAGATAGGGATTCACTCTGTAGCCCCAGGCTGGCCTCAAATTCAAAGCAATCCTCCTACCTCTGCCTCCCAAGTACAGGGTCTAAAGGTGTGCACCGCCAAGCTTGGCTTGGATAAGGTAATTAATTTAAAACAATAACAACTTTTTGTCTTTTTGACTTAGGAAGAAATAGACAAAATAGTTGAGAAAACAGAATTAGTAACTGGGACCATTCAGAGCCTGAAGAACAAAATTCAGATTCTAGCACATGAGGTAGAAGAGGAGGAAGAAAAGGTGAAACAGGTAATTGTTAAAAGTGTATTGCTGTAATTTAGACAAAATTTTTACTTAAAATCTAGCAAGACAACTTTTGAGTATAATAAAATGGGCACAGTCAGCCTTTTGAAATAATCCCTGACCTTTTGCTTTATTTAGATGCTTCAAATGGATAGTAATAGGGTTCTCTCACTCCCAGAACTTTCTCAGAAAAGCCTTAAGGCACCCATACTTCAAGTAAGTACCCATTTACCATATTGACTCTATTACCTGTCTTGTATTATGTATGAATGTGTATGTAACCATATCCTGTTTTTTGTTGTTGGTTGTTTGTTTGTTTGTTTGTTTGTTTGTTTGTTTGTTTGTTTGTTTGTTTTGAGGTAGGGACTCACTCTAGCCCTGGCTGACCTGGAATTCACTATGTAGTCTCAGGGTGGCCTCTAACTCATGGTGATCCTCCTACCTCTGCCTCACAAGTGCTGGGATTAAAGGCATGCACCACCACACTGGGCTCATATCCTGCTTTTTTTTTTTAAAAACACAAATCCTGATATAAACTTTTTGGCAAATTACTTTTCCCATTTGGCTGTATTTTGAATCTTTCCTTTTGAGTTCATGTAGATCTCATTTCCCATCAGGAGCTCTGTCATGTTCCATTGCACAGATACACTATATTATAAATTACTGAGAAATGTTCTTTTTACCTGCTAACATCCTTATACATATTTCATTACATACTTATATAGTCATAACATATAACATTACATAACATCTGTGTAGTTTTTGACAGTTGTCTTTGGCTTTTGCTTCCAACAATGACATGTGATATTTTATGGAACAGCAGTATCATATCTGTATAATGTAGTGTAAATGTTTGTTCCTATTTAATGTACCACTTGTGAGAGGAGCAGGAACACACAGAGAGGAAGATGGATTTGAAAGGTGAATGGCATTGAGTTGAAGATTAATAACACTGGGTGGTGGGTACTGGTATTATTGTACATGTCTGTCTAAATAATAGACATTACATTTGATATTTCATAATAAAATGTTAAGAACTAATTGCATTCTTACCTACAGAAAGAAATATTGAAACTACTTCCAAACCAGAATGCTCTTCTAAAGGACTTGGATATTCTTCATAATTCATCACCAGTGAAGAACTTGTCTGTGTTCATTGAAGAAGCCTATAAGAAACTTGATGCCTCTTAAAGAGTTCCGTTGCTTTAGACTATTCCTTTTAATGTTCAGGAATTTGTTAAATTCTTCAATTTTTGGTTTCCTTTTTTGATTTTTTTTTTTTTTTTTTTCCCCTCAAGACAGGGTCTCACTATATACAGCCCAGGCTGGTCTGGAACTTGTAACGATCCTCCTGCCTAAGCTTTTCAAGTGCTTGGATTATAGCTTTGTGCCACCACACACAGCCTGAATTTGTACAGCTTAACCTGTGATGAGGCTCCAGAGCTAATGATTCTGTGGGATTTATTACCCCCTGGTACGCACTTTAACATTTGCCTCTGTGGGTCTCTTACTAGCCTCTGTTTATAGTAATTACTAAATGTAGGAAATTTATATTTATATTGCTGTATCTGCAGTTTTGTATCTAAAACCATGAAACAATATTTTTTGATCAAATAAAAAAGCGTGATCTAAAGTTTAATATGTCTGAGTGGAGCTCATTTGTTGGCAATGAGAAGTTGTGACACTGTATGTGAGGTGTGCATGTATAGTGGCTAATGAATGAAAACTTGAGTATTCATCCTTGAGGTCATAGCTTGCATTTTCTGTCTTGTCACTGAGAAGTGCAGAACTTCCCATATTTCCTTTCATAGCTTCCTAGCCTTTTGAGGGACTAGTTAGGATTTTCCTGGTGTCTATATTTTTAAAGACATCAACATTTTTTTTCTTTGGCTGATGGGTGATAAAATGTCAGATAATTTCAACCACCATCAAAGCACATTCTTAAGTATTTGAAAGGAACCTAAATACATTTACTCCCTTAAAACAAAAGCTAACATTTCGTGTGTGTGTGTGTGTGTGTGTGTGTGTGTGTGTGTGTGTGTTTAAGAAAATCCAGTGCATGAGAACAGGAATCCTGGATTACAAAAAATTCCATTTGTTAGACTCTAAGGCAGCAGTATGTCCTGGTCAGCAGCAGGGCAGGAGAATTCCAGGATCTTGTAGTAGGGAGACAGGGTTTATATGCTAAGGAAGACAAAAGTGGCCCACAGCCAACAAAAATGTGACTGGGCTTTCTCAAACTATTAACATTCCAGTGTCACTTATAAGACAGTCTAGATATTAGTGCCCAGCTGAGTGTTGAAACAATTTTATTATCCTGTAGAGTGTTAGATGCATGCCAGAGTCACTGTAGGCAAGGTGACAGCAGCTGTGACAAAGACAGCATTCTTAGTGTCAAACTGCAAAAGCCCTTTTTTATAAGCCTCACTTCTCTTTAAGTAGGCCTACATATTATTTAACATATTACTTAAACGCAGAGATAGGAGGATCACTGTGAATTCAAGGCCATCCTGAGACTACATAGTGAATTCTAGGTCAGCCTGAGCCAAAGTGACACCCTACCTTGAAAAACCAAAAAATAATTACTCATTATTATTTCTATAGTATTATCTGGCACATAGCAGGCAATCCAAACGTAGATAATATTTTCCCTAAATGCTTCATTCTAGTATACTTTTATGTGTAACTTAAAAGTTAATTACAGATCCAGATAAAATGAAACTTCCACTGCTCATGTCCCCAGTAATTCAAACAGCAGTCCTAGTACATGGTGTCCGTGTCAAAGTTCTCCACATACTGCTCCAGGCGGCGTTGGTGCAGCTCCTCTCTAGTGACCAAGTTCCAACACCAAGAGGATACGACGCATAAAATAGAAGGTGTGATAAAGACAGCATTTCAAGTGAAATGCGGAAAATACTTATGCAATAAATGATTTCAAGAGAACTGCCTAACCATAGGACAGGTGCTAGGAGATGGTGACTTACGTGATGCTCACCTAGATTCTAAGAACTAAAAAGTTATGAATGACAGGTCAGGGTAGCAAAAAAATTACTTCACAAAAAAAGAATATATATTAAACACTGAAATTTTTTTAAGGTTTTAAGAAACTAAGCCAAGTACACCACAGACTAGACATATGTTAAAGTCCTTATTAATAAAGAACTCTAAAATACTGGTAATGTACATTAAATACTAATAAATAAATAATTTTCAAAAATTTATAAAAGATCAAGCATTTGAACAATGTATCACATAAATTAAAACAGTGTTTGCATTTATGAGATGGGCAAAAGTTTTATTTTTAAACAGAACTGACAAAAATGGGCATCCAGCCATTCTGCTAAAGAGCCATGACTTGGTCTCACCCTTAGGGTGACCATCTATACAGATATATTGTGGCCTTGGTGTAATGTCAGTTATTTAAAAATCCTTTATGTAAGCCCTTCATTTCCTCAACTCTGTTGGGCAAATCTTCCACAAATAGGCTTTGTTTAATATAAAACACCTGCAGTGGGACCTAAAATTAAAGGATTTACTTTATTTGGTTGGATAAATTTCTTGGCGTTTTCTCAACCAAAATTATGCAGCTGCACCTGTCAGAATTAGTGTTGATGGTTCACATTGGCCTGGTTTCTAAACCGAAGTCTAAATCCTCTCGTGTTTCATTTCGTCCTCAAGAAATGGTAGGAAAGAGAAAGAAGAGAAACAAAGCAAAGAGAGATTCAAATGGCTCAGTGGGTCTTTGGCACATCAAAAGTGGCCGGGCCGTTTCTTTGGTGCTCTAAATAGCTGCTCTGCTCTCCGGTGTAATTCTTCACTATGAAACCACCACAGAGCCACCTTCTCACAGGAGGAAGTGACAGAACTTGGAATTGAAGAAATAATTGAAACTGACCTCTCAGAACGTTTCCTACTAAGCTACAAGTAGAAGGGACCACTGAATATAATGGAGTGCAGGCCCATCTATTTTTCTGGATTTAATAGGAAGTACAGATTTATTATACTCCCTGAAGAAGAAAATCCCTTTAAATGAGCTTACACTGTCACCCTCCCACACACAAGCACACTTTTTCCTTCAAGCTCAGAGTTGAAAGTTTGCCTTACTCAGCCTAAAGATATCTGTCAGAATTTGATTTTTTTTTTCCCCTTGAGGTATTATACAAAATAGTTTCTGTTCTGAAATAATCATTTCTGCTCAACTTTTACTTCTACATCACTTGGTGAATATTTGGGAAAAACCACACATATAGGACTCTTAGAGAGCCACACACAGGTTGTATATTCCCCCCTTAGTAACCAGGGTCAAAAGCCTTCTTTGACACAAAATAGTTGATACCTAACACTTTTCCTCAAGTCACTTTGAGTGGCCAGCCACAGTCCAGTGTCCTGTAGGAAAGAATGTCCTGGCGTACCATTCGTGAAACAAAGATGGTAAACAGCACCCTCCCCTGGGGCACTTTCACTGGCGCTCTCTCCACATGTCACGGACATAATTCCTATAGCTTATTATTGCAACATTGGGTTAGCATTTTATATGCTGAGATGGTCAGGTAAATGCTTACTCGCTGGTGGAAATCAAAGCCATTTAAATGACATAAATTTAATGACTTCACTGAAAAGAAGGACTTGAAATTCTCAAAATGACTCTCAATTCCACAGTTACTCTTTTTACAAACTCCCTGTTTTCAACCTTAAAAGTTTAGAGCAACAAAGTCATTTTGTTGAGAATAGTTAAAAATATCTGAAGCCTTGGTATTTCTAGCCTTTTAAAAAAAAAATTAACTTTGTGTGGGTTCCATTCCGATTTCATTCCTTCCATAAAATCTTAAGGAATAAATAGGCTTTGTGTCTTAAAATATACAAGTATCCATCTCCCACCCAAGCTTAGCATTCATTCCCTTTTACATAAGACTACATGGGATAGCAAGGAAAGAAATATGGGGTGAAAATAGCTGTCCTGTATTTGAGACAATCTCCATCTTAGCGACAGAATAAATCCCTCCCCTTCTACAAGTGTGAACATTTTTCTTCTTCCTCTTTCCACTAAGGATTAATTAGGAAGGTAGCTTTCACGTATAAATTTACCATTTATACAGAAGGAACTACTGCATGCGTACACAGCTAAAATACCGTATCAGAGTGAACTCTCAACAGCAGGTATGTATTTAATCATTACAATGAGACATATTCTAAATCACTAGTTTAGTTTGTCAGTAGAGGACAGAATGGGAGAAATAGGGAAAATTCCCCTTATGTAGAAAGAACAGATTATGAGTAGAGGAAAAGACGCTCCATTTTTTATTGTTGTTGTGGGTGGTGGTGCTGAACTTTTGGTTTCCCTTTTAAATTTTTGACAAGAAAATAAGCATTGCAAAAGTGTTAAACTGTATTGTAATACAATGACAGCCACAGTGACAGAACAGAAAGACTATAGAATGAAATATAATTGGATTCCACGCACTTGAAAAGAAGCTTTCTTCCTTGTTAAAAAAAATGCTCGCCATTATATATGAACGGTGTATTACATCTTGAGAACAGATCTTGTTTTATTTGTTCATAAGAATTAAGTTTCCCAAGATATGGCCGTGTTTTCTTTGTATGATCAATATCAATATTTCAGGTGCTTTCTCTATGTTGATGAACACTCAAACATCCCCAGTGAAAGTGTAGTTGTTAAAAGTTAGAAAAATACTTTTCTTGACAAAGACTTTCTGCTGGTGAGTCTGTTGTTGATAACAGTTTGTATAAATGAGTAACAACCCCTTCCTTCCCAATTCCAGGGCTCATGATGGTTATGGAGAGCCTACAAATGGGTGGAAAGGATGTAATATTCTTATCTTGTAGCCGTCAGAAGCAATAGCTGTCATGGCTTTTTAATATGATTCAGGAAATGTGTGAAAATGTGTGAAAATATCTGGGAATTTCTGTATTCTGTTCTGTGGCATTTAAGAAAACTAATCTTTAAGCTTGGCATGGTGGCACACGCCTTTAATCCCAGTACTTGGGAGGCAGAGGTAGGAGGATCATAGAGAGGTCTCGGCCACCCTGAGACTACATAGTGAATTCCAGGTGAGCCTGAGCTAGAGTGAGACCCTACTTCAGAAAACCAAAAATAAAAGAAGGAAGGAAGGAAGAAAGAAAGGAAGGAAGGAAGGAAGGAAGGAAGGAAGGGGAGGGAGGAGAGAGAGGAGGGAAAGAGGAAGGAAGAGGAAGGAAGAAGAGAAGGAAGGAAGGAAGGAAGGAAGGAAGGAAGGAAGGAAGGAAGGAAGCAAAGGAAGGAAAGAAAGGAAGGAAAGGAAAGAGAAAAGGGAGAAAAAGAAAGAAAAGAAAAAGAAAAGAAAAAAGAAAACTAATCTTTGCATTTTACGAAGGAATCCTATGAAATTTGTCAGAGTTACTGAAGAGGTGTTTTCAGATGCGTGTTCAAAGCACAATGCCTTCTCTGTAGGAGCACCTGGGGAAAATGTCTCCCTGAGTTTAATTTGCCACTGGAGTGATTTTTTGTTTTTGAGTTACAAGAGTTTAGTCTAGAAAGGCAGATTGACAGCTAATGGAGGAGTGTTCTAATACTAGAAAATTAAAGGAAGTGATGAAAGAAAAGGAGCTCTGAATTGTGTAACTATAAACAACTGATCTTTTCACATTGACTGAAAATAAGAAACCATTTTTGAGCCCATGCCTGGCATCTCTGGTGAATTAGAACCCACCACAACCCACTTAGCAAGCAACTTCCAGGGTTTCATTTCTGATATGCCAAATTAAAGTTTAGTTTTATGCCTTGATTTTGTGGGCAGTACAGATGGCAGAAAGTATTTCTGTTATTAACAGATAATTTAGTTATTTGGGAAGGAAGGAACATGGACAGAACTGGAAGACATTATGAAAATATGGTATTATGAATTCACTAATAGCTATAGGAAAACACTGATTTGATTTTCAGGCAAGTTATAGGCAGGGAAGAACACAGGAGAGAAACAGAGAATGTGCACAGACACCTCTGGTCCAGGATGTACTCAAAATGCCTCAATATCCCTTAGTGATACCAAGTATATTAGTACTGTTATTGCACTTCCGTAACAGTAAGTGGCCCCCATCACAGAACTCAAATACAGGAAAGTGGCGTCAGACAAGAGATGAAACTGAAGAACAATGGACAGCCCTGAAGTTCAGCTTTGTATCCATCTACACCCATCTGCGCTGCATCGGCAGTGTCTTTGGAAATAGCCTGCACCTTGTTCTGCAGCCCTGCAGATAGACATGAAAATGTTGCCATTTTACCTCAGCAAGTAAAGGGACATTTAGAGATGATGTGAGTGGAAAAGGCAAGCACAAAGTGGTGCAGGTGTCGAGTTCATTTGCAGCGACAAGAGGCCCTAATGTGCTTGCTCTCTCTTACCCTCTCTCTCTCTGCTTGCAAATAATAAGGTGTTATTTAATATATATGGGTGTCTGGCTGTTATAGAACTGGGCAGTAACATTATAACCCACACTTTAATAAAGCATCCAACACATATTTCTTTCCTGAAAGCACATCACAACCGTTTTGTGCTTAGAAATTAACCTTGCTATTTAAAACAGAAAAATCCCACCACCAACAAAAAACACACACACACACAAAGGTGAAAGAAAGATAGTGAATTAATGGCACTAAATGGATGATAAAATGACATTGACATTCTGAGAGGAGAAACAAAATTAAGTGTCGCCTGTACACAAGGCTTGTTTCGCTGCTTTCTAGAAGTTTGTACTCACGCATTATGATAAAATTGAGAGTTGGTGTGATGGTTAATCTTGAGCTGTCAACTTGACGGGATTTAGAATCGCTATAGAAACAAATCTCTGATCATGTCTGTGGGGATTTTCTAGTTAGATGAGTTGAGGTTGGAGGAGCCACTCAAAATGTGGGCAGCACCATTCCCACGGCCTGGGATCCTGGAACCATACAAAAAGCAGAGAACTGGCTGAGCCCCCGCCCCACTCCGCTGCCCCCCAGCATTTTTTTAAAGATTTTATTTATGTATTTATTTATTAGAGAGGGACAGAGTGAGAATGGGCACACCAGGGCTTCTAGCCATTGCAAACGAACTCCAGACACATGCACCACTATGTGCATCTGGCTTATGTGGGACCTGGAGAATCAAACAAGGGTTCTTGGGCTTCTCAAGCATGTGCCTTAACATCTAAGCCATCTCTTCAGCCCCCCTCAGCATTCTTGGCCCAGCTGTACATCCTCACTATTACAATGAATATGACCAGCTCCAGCCTCCAGGGCCATGATAGACTGTAACCTAGATCTCTAAGCTCAAAGAAACTCTTCCTCCCTTAAACAGATTTCAGTCGGCTATTCCTAATATAGTCTGTTCCAGGCAGATCCCAAGCAAGCAGCCTGGGTATCTTGTGGGCTTACAGGTGTAGCATGGAGAAAATTCAAGTAGATTTATCCTGGAATTATGTCAAAGGAATGCGTCTAGCCATGCTCACAATCCCAGAAGCACTAAGTCCTCAGGTCTAACTGAATCATCATTTTCATCCCAGTGCCTGTCAGGAGTGTAAGTGGATAAGCTTTACTACACTGACAACAGGGATTTGTTTTTCCTTTGGTTCAGTCAAGCTTAGTTAGAACATGGGGGGAGGGAGGCGGCAGGGTCAAAGCACAGGAGGTAGAGCTCCACACAGAGAAATTCAAAGTGCGTGAAAATGCAAGAGGTGACATGGCTCAGCAGTTAAAAGTGCTTGCTGAACTGGGGAGGCAGAGGTAGGAGGATGGCCATGAGTTTGAGGGCACCCTGAGACTACATGATGAAATTATTTCCATGTCAGCCTAGACTAGAGCGAAACCCTACCTCGAAAAACCAAAATAATAATAATAATAATTGTTTTAAGTGCTTGCTTAAAATGCTTGCCAGCCTGGGTTAAATTCCCCAGTACCCACATTAAGTCAGACACACACAGTGGTACATGCATCTGAAGTTTATTTGCAGCATCAAGAGGCCCTAGTGTGCCCATATGCACGCACGTACGCACGCGCACACACACACACACACACACACACACACACACAGAGAGAGAGAGAGAGAAATAAATTATATTTAGGCCCCTTTCACCATTAATTTTGTCTGGTTAAATTTTAATACCAGCTTTTGCCCATGTCTAATTTTTCATCCTTCATTTGGCCTACCTCTTCAAGTTGATCCCTCTAACAAGCCACTCGAGGTTTGCCCCACATTATGAAAAACAACTTTCTTGGCTTAACCCAAAGATTCTTACCCTGAACTTCACACCACAACTGATTCGCCAGACTCCAGGGCAAGTGTTTCAGATAAAATGGAGCACTAAGCAGACAAGGCCCTTCTTCCTCAGACTTCAGTCAGGAACACACAGATAAATGTAAACACACTGCTACTATAAATTCCCTGAAGCAGGAGTTCAGGACATTGAATGTGTAAAAGAAAAAGACCTACCACAGCATAGTTACCCATCTGCCCAGGCTATTTCTATAAATTCTCTGGTTTACCCATCCGGGACCTCTCCACCTTCTAGCTTCGATCCTCTAGAGGAACAGGCAGACTTACACCCAATGAAAACAGGAAAACAAGCATAGGTTAAAATGTTAACGGGTAAAAATGTGTATCTTCACATTTCTAATTAGGTGTGGAATTGCTTAGCTCTGGAGAAGATGCTGGTACTAAACTGTTCTACCAAACTGCTGATACTGGAGAATTTGTTGAAAAGTCACTTTCCCGAATCTCTCAAGGTAGTGTAAACTTAAGAAATAAAAATAAATAAATAAATAAATAAATAAATAAATAAATAAATAAATAAAACTTTATGATTGTATCACTGTAAGATAACGTCAGATTCCTGTTCTTTTCTGACAAGACACTCTGGGAGTTTTCCAACCTATTCCTGCCAGAGATAGATTCAGTGAATTGTGGATAAGGCTTGGGATTGTTTTTGATAAGCACTTGACAGAATACACAGGGGAATTTAGGTAATGCTGGACCACACTATTTTTCATGTAAATTGGAGTTGTAAACTGTTGTAAGTATGGACTGCATGGCACTGAAGCTAAGAATATGACCTAGAACAATGAGGATGAAGTTGGGGGGTTATAGAACATTCTTTTCAATGTCTTTTAGTCAGCCAAGCCTCTGGACTAAAGTCTAGGAGGGCCTGCAGGTAACTCAGCACCACTGGGAGAGAGGTCAGTAATCAAAGCATTACCATAAATATAAGACAAACTGCGGCAAGCACTTACTACTAAAATTACATTTGAGGAGTGGAATTCCTGAGACAGCTCCACAGCTTTAAAATGTGGGCAAGGGAGGGCTGGAAAGAGAGTTCAGTTAGTAAAAGACTCACCTTCGCAAGCATATAAAATGCACATAAAATGCTGTGTGTGTGATGATGGCACATGCCTATAATCCCAGCACCCCAGGGAGGCACTGATAGGAAGATCCCTGGGGCTCACTGGCCGGCAGGTCTAGCCTAATCGGTAAGCTTCAGACCAAAGAGAGACCTTGTCTCAAGGGAGGCAAGTAGCCTTCCTGAGAATGACACCCAAAGTTCTCCTCTGACCTCAACATGCATACCACATACTAGACACACACACAAAAAATTGATAGATGATATATATATATATACAAAAAAATATATATACATTGATTAGATAGATGATTAGATAGATAGATAGATAGATAGATAGATAGATAGATAGATAGATAGATAGATGATAGATAATAGATAAAATCTGAGTGGAATTCAAGTCTCTCAAAGGAAATGTAATGAATAACTCAGAAGTTTTGAAGGTAGAGCCCAGGGTCCTTCATTTGTAACTTCCTAGATAATCCTTATTTATATACATTAAAAATTTGAAGAGGGCTTGAGAGACGGCTTAGTGCTTAAGCGCTTGCCTGTGAAGCCTAAGGACCTTGGTTCAAGGCTCGATTCCCCAGTACCCACATAAGTCAGATACACAAAGTGGCGCAAGCATCTGGAGTTCATTTGCAGTGGCTAGAGGTTCTGGCGTGCCCATTCTCACTCACTGTCTATC
Source organism: Orientallactaga sibirica (assembly GCA_036365145.1). Taxonomy (NCBI): domain Eukaryota; kingdom Metazoa; phylum Chordata; class Mammalia; order Rodentia; family Dipodidae; genus Orientallactaga; species Orientallactaga sibirica. The sequence continues at coordinate 21,222,015 of JAEOAD010000006.1, forward strand.
TCTCTCTCCCTCTCTCTGTCTCTAATAAAAATAAATCTTTAAAAAAGTTTTGAAGAAAAAAAAATCTTGAGTCCTCAAGTGCATGATGCTGCATTGATTAAATATGCTGTATATAGTAGGAACCATCTGAGTAATCATTTGGTATTACATGACAGCTATAAAAAGTAACAAAGAGACGACCTGACCCAAACGTGTCCATTCTGAATCCTGATACGAAGGTGAATCAGTGGAAGAAGATGGTAGGTCCTTTGCTTTAATAGTAGGTCTGGCTACCTCTTCTACCACACCTAACGAAAAAGGCTTTGGTGGCCTTCACAGACACATAAAGGATTTTAGAAAAATCTAAACTGTTAATAAAGAGAAAGCATACTTTGGTTTGTTCACCCTGCCTCCATGCTTTGGAGTTTATGAGTGTATATTTTATAACCTAAGCTTAGAGTTGAGGGGATTAAATACCCTCCCAAACTTCCTTTACGAGCTCTAACTGCTTGCCCAGCAACACTATTTCCTTGTTCCATCCCCCAGATGCGCAGAGACTTAAGCGGGCAAGGTTGTACATGCACACAAGGGGGCACAGGCCTCTGGAGTCTGATTGCAGTGGCTGAAGACCCTGGAATGCCAATTCTCTCCCCCCTCCCACTCTCACATTTTAAAAAAAGGCAGTCTTGGGCTGGAGAAATGGCTTAGTGGTTAAACCATTTGCCTGCGAAGCCAAAGGATCCTGGTTCGATTCTCTAGGACCCATGTAAGCCAGATGCACAAAGGGCACATGCATCTGGAGTTCATTAGTAGTGGCTAGAGGCCTTGGTATGCCTATTCTCTCTTTGTCTGCCTCTCCTCTATCTTTCTTTCTCTCTTTGCTTGCAAATAGATAAATAATTAATTAAGAAAAAAAAATTTTTTTAAAGGTAATCTTGCTGGGCGGTGGTGGTACATGCCTTTAATCCCAGCACTCAGGAGGCAGAGGTAGGAGGATCACTGAGAGTTCGAGGCCATCCTGAGACTACATAGTGAATTCCAGATCAGCCTGGGCTAGAGCAAGACCTTATCTCAAAAAAAAAAAAATTATCCAATGGACTTTTAAATACATGTGAGCACTACTTGTTGCTGCCCTGTGTGGTCAGAACTCACCTAGTTATAAGCCTATGAATGCTGAGTGATTTCACAGGCTGTAATAGACTTTTTATTTAGTTTTATTTTATTTATTTATTTTTGCCAGATTTCATATGCACTTTGGCCCTGATAGCCATGATGATAGTATAGAGTGGGAAGAAGGTCACCCACTGCAAACAGCTAGTCATGTGATTGCCTTGTCTTCCTTCTCTGGCTCAGGTTTATGGAGCAGTGATGAACATAAATCGTGGCAACCCTTTTCAAAAAGAAGTGGTATTGGATTCATGGCCAGACTTCGAAGCTGTCATCACTCGGCGACAGAGAGAGGTACCTTGTTGAAAAATAAATAAGTCAAAGTTAAAAGTTATTCTCTCTCTCTCTCCCTCCCTGTTTCTCTCTGTCTCTCAAACAAATAAATAAAATATGTATATAAAAAAAGTTAAACTTAAAAGCGGCATGAACCAGAGAGACCAGATGCAATAACTTTAACTGTTGTACTCATGAACTTTACATGTTATGTATCTCACCGTGAGTTTGTAATCTGACCTCCAGCCCAGGTGTGTTTCCTAGTGTTTCATAATCTCTACAAGAGTGAAATACAAAATGTGTATACATTAGCATGTTTACTGGCTAGGTGATATACTATGACTGATGGGTTTGGTGATATGGGTAAATATGGAGGACAACTACAGTAATCACACTCGATCCCATTCTGCCTCTGAAACCGGAGAAGCTCACGGGATCACAGATACGCTGCCCTACACATAACGAAGATCCTGAGAGCTTTTATTCTTACAGACTGGGTCCATTGCTCTTCTATTTTTAGTTTCATCTCTTTGGGAAACTGGAGGTTAAACCAGGATCTTGCACATGCTAGGCAGCTGCTCTACTATTGTGTTCCATCCCCAGAAAATCCCTCTGTTTGCCTTTATTTTTGATGAGGTCATGCTATGGAGCCCAAGCTGGTCTCTACCTGTTGGAGTCAAACAAGCTTAGTGCTTTAGGCTCCCGACAGCTTCCCACAGGAGACACTACAGGCTCAGGCTACCATACTTGACCCATTTTTAACTTCATAAACAAATTAGTAAAATGTAAAAGATCTTAAAACTTACTAGTTTCTTAACAGAAAGTCAAACAAAAAAGGCACATTTCCTTTTGCCTCACTCTCACAAGTGAGGCTCACTTTTTTTTTTTTTTTTTTTTTTTTGGTTTTTCGAGGTAGGGTTTCACTCTGGTCCAGGCTGACCTGGAAACCACTATGTAATCTCAGGCTGGCCTCAAACTCATGGCAATCCTCCTACCTCTGCCTCCCGAGTGCTGGGATTAAAGACGTGCACCACCACACCCGGCTTAGGCTCACTTTTTTTTTTTTTTTTTTTTAAATGTGGTTTTGGTTTTGTTTTTCGAGACTGGGTCTTGGTCAAACCCAGGCTGACCTGGTATTCACTATGTAGTCTCAGAGTGGCCTGGAACTCCCAGCAATTCTTCTACCTCTGCCTCCCGAGTGCTAGGATTAATGTGTGTGCCATCATGCTCAGCTATAGGCTAACTTACTTCCCCATTTTCAGATGTCCAATTTTGGCGGTGAAAAATTAGCTAGACAAGCCCAGGGGATGACGAGTAATCATCCCAGGACTTGGGTTACCCAGAAGAGATGCTTATATTGTTGCAACCATGTGTTCTGCCCTAGGCTGAGACAGATAACCTGGACCACTATACTAACGCCTATGCTGTGTTCTACAGAGATGTCAGGGCTTACCAACAGCTTTTAGAAGAACATGATGTTATTAACTGGGACCAAGTTTTTCAGATACAAGGTGAGGTCACATTCAAGACATACATCATGCATGCAATTTTCTTTTTCTCATCACGTATATCAGAGTTACAGATAGGTGTTTCACATGCATATGCGATATAAAGAGTTAGGCTCAAATGCACACATGCATATATACATAAACTTTAGATATTTGCTATTTCTATATTAGAATGATATGAGATTATTGCCAGTTTATTTTTCTCTCATAGAAAATCTTCTGAGTGCTGGATATGGTAGCACACATACTTCCATCAACTGGAGGCAAAGGCAGAAGAGTCCAAGCCAGCCTGAGCTACATACACAATAAGACTTTGCTTCAAAGAAATAATAAAATAGGGGTTGAAATTTTCTCAGTGGTTAGGGGTTCTTGGTTGCAGAGCCTGCTAGCCTGGGTTCATTTTCCCCCAACTGCCCTTATGAAGCCAGACAGGCATTCATTTACAGAAGACCTTAACATAACCTTACACACACACACACACACACACACACACCCCAACACACCACATATGCAAATAAATTAAAATTAAAGCATAATAAATTTTAATTACCTAGATGTAATTCGGTTTTATAGTATGAGATGCTAGCTACAGCATCTGTAATTTTATTTAATTTTTTATTTTTTAAAAAAGATTGTATTTTTATTTATTTATTTATTAGAGACAGAGAGAGGGAGAGAGAGAGTGAAAATGGGCGCACCAGGGCCTCTAGCCACTGCAAACGAATTCTAGATGCATGCACCACCATTTGCATCTGGCTTATATAGGATCTGGAGACTCAAACCGGGATCCTTAGGCTTCACAGGCATGCTCCTTAACTGCTAAGCCATCTCTCCAGCCCCTAATTTTTTATTTTTATTTTTATGAGAGAGAGAGAATATTGACATGCCAGACCTCCAGCCACTGCAATCAAACTCCAGAGTACACCACACTGTATGCATGTGCAGCCTTGCGTACTTGCGTCACCTTGTGCATCTAGCTTATGTAGGACCTGGAGAATTGAACATGGGTCTTTGGGCCTCACAAGCAAGTGCCTTAGCCACTAAGCCATCTCTCCAGCCCAGCAGCATCTGGGATTTTAATAGCATTAACTTGAAGACTTGCTCATCTTTTCTGAGGTTCAGCTCCCAGAGGGAGGAATCAAGACTCAGGCATCCCCTTGTGTTCACTATGCCTTCTCTCTCAGTCTCCTTCTCAGGGCCATGTGGAGAAGTAGCTTGCAAGCAGGAAGGGAACAATAGAGATGAGTTGTGCGTACAAATCTTGATCTCTAATGAAATATGGAAGGACGAGGAAAGGCGGGTTCCAGAGGATTCTGTCTATCGGGAGGTAGATTGGAGAAGAGTGAATTAGGACTTGGGGAGCTGAGAGAAGACTAATGCTATGAGCTCTGTTAGAACAGAGACCCAGTCAGGCGTGGTGGCTCACACTTTTAATCCCAGCACTTTGGAGGAAGAGGTAGGAGGATCACTGTGAGTTCGAGGCCAGCCTGAGACTACATAGTGAATTCAAGGTCAACCTGGGCTAAAGAGAGATCCTACCTCGAAAAGAAAAAAGAGAGAACATACCATTTTTAATGCATTATAAGGCAGTTCCCAGAACAATTCTTATATATAATAAGAACTGAACAATAAGTTATAAATAATACAATATAGGTATAAAAAATAAGTGGGACCTGGGGGACATAGGTTCAGGATAAATTTCATCAACCCTGAGGTTACACAGGGAATACTATAACGAGCATTTTGGCAACAGGCAGGAAGTTAAACTTTAAAGTTGCCTTGCTATACTAAACAAATCTAAATTCTTACAGTTAAAATGGTTAATCATTAACTTTTAGAGCTATAGACCATTGCCACTTACTTGAAGGAAGTTTTAAAATCAATCTGAGGAGTCAAACAAGAAATCTTGGGCTGGAGAGACGATTCAGTGGTTAACGTGCTTGCCTGCAAAGCCTAATGACCTAGATTCAATTCCCTAGTACCCATGTAAAGCCAGATGCACAAAGCAATGCATGCATCTGGAGTTTGTATGTGGTGGCTGGAGACCACAGTGCACTGATTCTCTCTCTCTCTCTCTCTCTCTCTCTGCTTGCAAATAAATGAAATAAAAAAATTTTTTAAAAATCTTATTAGAAATACCAAATTCTGGGGTGGAGAGATGGCTTAGCTGTTAAGGTGCTTGCCTGCAAAGCCAAAGGACCCAGTTTTAATTACCTAGGACCCTCGTCAGCTAGATGCACAAGGTGGTACATACATCTGGAGTTGGTTTGCAGTGGCTGGGGGCCCTGATGGACCCATTCTCTATCTGCCTCTTCCTCTCTCTCTCTCTCTCTCTCTCTCTCTCTTTCTCTCTCTTTCTCTGTCTAATAAATGAATTTTAAAAATAAAATTTAAAAATTTTTCAAATTCCCTTCATTAATTTCCAGTAGAAATTTCCCCAAAAGCTGTTGACCAGTGATAACAATGGACAACATGATGTGTATTTAAAGGTCAGATAGAGGTTATCTGTAACAATTTGTACATAATGAGATAGTGGTTACGATGATACAAGGAAGCAGGCTGGTGATGTTGATGATACCCAGTATAAGAATGCGGGGAAAAAAAAGTCTATTTACTTGTTCGTATGAAATGATCACATTACCATGTCTATCTACCCAGGGCTCCAGAGTGAATTATATGCTGTCTCCAAAGCCGCTGCCAATGCTAGGCAGTTAGATGTGGATATAAAGCTGACTTCCTTCAAGGCTGTTCATTTCTCTCCAGTTTCATCTCTGCCTGACACCAGTTTCCTGTATGTAAAGCAAGTTCTGTGTTTGGGCCAGATTTACTGTTACGGAAGTCTGATAACAGTCCTAAGAGACTTGTTATCACTAAGGAATGTCTAGGTCTTTTGAATACAGGCCATTGAGCCAAAGTTGTGTGTCTGTATTTGTGTGTATGTGCATATGTATGTGTGTATGTGTATGTGTTCCCTGAAAATCAAATCAGCTCATAACACTGTACTTTCATGGATAATGTCTTCCATTTCCCTCCATATGTCTTCCTCCCCCAAATACCTAAATAATCTCTATTGCCTGAGTCCAAAGTTCTTCTTAGTTTTTGTTGTTGTTTAAGGACAGAAGTACAGGGCTGGGAGGATAGCTCAGGTGGTTAAATGCTCCATTGCAAGCATGAAGACTTAAGTTCAACCCCTAGAACACATGTAAGAGCAACTCTGAGAAATTTTTTAACTCAAAGTCAATGTTTTATTATTTTAAAATATTTTTTAATTTATTTATTTGAGAGAAAGAGGCAGAGAGAGAGAGAGAGAAAGAGAGAGAAAATGGGCATACCAGAGACACCAGCCACTGCAAACGAACTCCAGACACATGCACCACCTTGTGCATCTGGCTTATATGGGTACAGGGGAGTCAAACCTGAGTCTTTAGGCTTTGCAGGCAAGTGCCTTAATTGCTAAGCTATTTCTCCAGCTCATTAATTATTATTAACTTTTTATTGACAACCTCTGTTACCATGATCACAATCCCCTCCCATCATCCTCTCTTTTCTACCTCCCGAATCCCCTCTCCACTGAATCCCTTCTTTCTAACTAGTCTCTTTTCTGTTTTAATGTTATCATTTTCCCCCTCCTATTATTCAGGTCTTGTGTAGCAGCACCAGCCACTGTGAGGTCATGAATACCATGAAACATGGTATTGAAAAGCACTCCTGCCCCTTTTTTTGACTCTTATACGCTTTTTCAATGCTTTTCATATTTATTTATTTGAAAGAGAGAGAGTCAGAGAGAGAGAGAGAGAATGGGCACGCCAGGGCCTCCAGCCACTGCAAACGAACTCCAGATACATGCACCACCTTGTGCATTTGGCTTACGTGGGTCCTGGGGAATCAAACCTGGGTCCTTTGGCTTTGCAGGCAAGGGCCTTAATCGCTAAGCTATCCCTTCAGCCTCAACTCTGATATTCTTCCACCACCTCTTCCTCAATGGTCCCTGAGCCTTGGAGGATATGACAAAGATATTGCAGTGATGAACACACCACCGGAGGTTTTTTTTTTTTTTTTTAATAATCATCTCACTCAACTTTAGCAGTGCTTATGAAATGTACAAAGGATGGTTTGAGACTCTAGCAGTAGTGAAGGAGGTTGAAGATCTCTACCCAGCAGTGTGACAGTAAGTTATACCCCACACATGCAGGAGCCAAATAGAAAAATCACCTGATTGGCTATAGCTAGGCATCTGCCTCCTTTTGAGAATGAGTCCTTCTGGTCAGTGGGCTGCTTGTAATTGGCTGAAACTCAGTGGTCTGTTACCCTCCTGAGCTAGTGTGTCAACAACTGGAACACATTGCAGCTCCTATCCCAGAGACAAGATGTGGTAATGTCCTTGGGCCACACCTAAGCTGTTTTGTCTTGACAACAGGAACACTTTCTGTAATCTGTACTGCTCATAGGACAAGCGGGCATAGAACTAGAAGGAAAGACTGTTTCGACATAATATTTTATCTGAGCAGAAACGAGGCCCTGGAAATTGCTTGTTAAGTGGGGTTGGGGTGGGTTCTAACTCACCGAAGATGCCAGGCTTGGGCTCAGAGGTGGCTTCTCATTTTCAATCGGTATGAAGGGGGCACAGTAATATGATTCTGAGCTCTTGTCCTTGGTTCGTTTTCCTCCAGAACACGGTCTCCGCCAAGGCTGACCTACCTGAGTGTTGCCGATGCCGATCTGCTCAACCGGACTTGGTCGCGGGGTGGCAATGAACAATGTCTGCGGTACATTGCCAATCTCATCTCCTGCTTCCCCAGCGTGTGTGTACGCGATGACCAGGGAAACCCAGTATCCTGGGGTATTACAGACCAGTTTGCCACTATGTGCCATGGCTACACCCTGCCCGATCACCGAAGGAAAGGTTATAGCCGATTGGTGGCCCTCACACTGGCCAGGAAGTTACAGAGCCGGGGCTTCCCCTCTCAGGGGAATGTCCTGGATGACAACAGGGCATCCATAAACCTCCTCAAGAGTGTCCAAGCTGAGTTCTTACCTTGTCGTTTCCACCGGCTTATTGTCACCCCTGCACTTTTCTCCAGACAAGCTCACCTGTAGTTCACCTTTCTTACTTTTCCTGAACATCTACCCACCCTTGGTTGCCAGTGAGGTGAGAATTAAACCTGGAAAAGACATCCTATTCCTGCCTCAGTTTTCTTCTTATTAGTTTTTTGAAGTAGGCTCTTGCTCTAACCTGTGTAGTCTCAAGGTAGCCTTGAACTCACAGTGATCCTCCTACTTGGGCCTCCAGAGTGCTGGGATTAAAGGTGTGTGCCACCACACCGAGGACTATCTCAGATTTCTACCATAAATAACTTTAGGGGTCAGGGTCGCTATGACTGAGAACAGAAGGTTGTCTGTCTGCCTTTAGGAAGCACTGTAGGGAAGTCTCTAAAGCCAGCCATTCTTGCCACGGGGGTAGAAGTGACTGTATGAAACTCAATGATTTGACCCAAGAAGGGACGCATGGTTTCTGCTCTATCATTGCTGCTTGGGCTTCTACTCCATATTCTCACAACATATCCATCCCTACTGCCATCACCCTCCCCGCCACTGCTGGATGTCTCACCAGCCTCTGCTCCGAGTTCTTCTTGAAGGAGCCTGCGCTTTCCCCTTTCGTGACTCTGACTTGCTCTCTGCTCCCGGCTCTAACAGCGCCCTAGAGTTCTTCCCTGAGATGCTCAAAAACATGTTTATCAGAATCACCCAGAGAGCAGGCTGCAGCACATGTGGTTGGGCACCTTTCCCATAGCCCCTGGCTCAGGAAGCATCTCTCAGAACATTTCCAGCATGTTTTCTCAGTTGCCTCTGATGATGAAGCTATGTGCATTTCAAGGTCTCAAGCACATGCAATCATAGGAGCAGACCTTACCCGTAACCTGTTCCAGCCCTGGATTATAATCTGATCTTGCATAAAAAATAGAGATTTTGCCAGGCATGGTAGCACACGCCTTTAATCTCAGCACTCAGGAGGTAGAGGTAGGAGGATCACCGTGAGTTAGAGGCCACCCTGAGACTACATAGTGAATTCCAGGTCAGCCTGGGCTACAATGAGACCCTATCTCAAAAAACAACAACAACAACAAAAAAAAATAGAGATTTATATGCAGATGTATATATGCACATATAAAATGCCATATAAACATACATTTCACCCTGAGGATAGAAATTGCATACCTATTTCCTATATGTATATAAACTCTACAGCTTTCATAATACAATAAACTTTAACTCTCTTATGTAAAAGGAACTTATGGTCCATGGAAAATACATAGTTCAAGATTTTATTCTTAATGATGTCCTGGAGGAAAAGCCAGAATTCTATTAATTTTTTTGGTTTTTCGAGGTAGAGTCTCACTCTGGTCCAGGCTGACCTGGAATTAACTATGTAGTCTCAGAGTGGCCTCGAACTCACAACGATCCTCCTACCTCTGCCTCCCAAGTGCTGGGATTAAAGGCACGCCCAGTGACAGAATTCTATAATTTTGATGTCAATTGTGCATGGAGATTAAATGTTTAAATGATTAAATTAATACTTGACTATTCCCTCTCCTTGTTTTTATTTGTTTCAAAACTGGGTTCCAAATGTCTACCAATATGCATTTTTTATTTTATTTATTTTTACTTATTTATTTATTTGATAGAGGGAGAGAGAGAGAGAGAGAGAGAATGGAAGCACCAGGGCCTCCAGCCACTGCAAACGAACTCCAGACACGTGTGCCCACTTGTGCATCTGGCTAATGTGGGTACTAATGTGGGTAATCAAACCTGGGTCCTTTTGTTTTGCAGGCAAATGCCTTAACCATTAAGCCATCCCTCCAACCCCAGTATGCATTTTTTAAAGACAGTAAAGGAAGAGATAGGTCCTGAGGAGATGGCTCAGCAGTTAAGGCACTTGCTTGCAAAGCCCACCACTGGGGTTCAATGTCCCAGTACCCATGTAAAACCAGACAAAGTGATGTATGTGTCTGGGGTTCTTTTGCAGCAGCAAAAGGCCCTGGTATACCCATTTTCTTTCTTTCTCTCTCTCACCCCCCTTCCTCTTACTCTCCCTCTCTGTTTCTCTCATAAATAGTTTTTATTTATCTGAGAAAGAAAGAGGCAGACAAAAAGAATGAGTATAGGCAAACCTGGGTCTCTTTCCACTGCAAACAAGCTCCAGACACATGCACTGCTTTGTGCATCTGCCTTTACGTAGGTACTGGGGAATTGAACCCAGGCCACTGGGATTTGGAAGCAAGTGCCTTAAGCACTGAGCCATCTCTCCAGCCCATAAGTAGTTTTTTGAAGGAAATGATAACACGGTCTGTGTACTACATTTAGAATAAACACACATAAACATTGGTTAGATTTGTCCAGGCTCAATAAAGTTAACTTAGTTGTATAAAAATGATTTCCCTCTTATCCCTGGGAGCACAAAAAGGAGGAAAAGATCAAACTTTTGGTATTTATTCTAAGAAAAGGAAATAACGTTGTTGATTTAGGACATACGTTAGTAATAAGTAAGATTCGAGAGTGAATTTATGCTTAGGTCACCCTTAGCCAGTGGTTACCTAGAAACTTGTCACTGGTATCACAGTGAAGAGCACCAAACAACAGGCATCCACAAAACTCTTGGGAGAACATAGACTAATGTCTGCCCATGGGGTGCTCATTATCTTTAGCCTTGACTCAGCATCAGTAGCTCCTGCCTCATAGGATACTGCTACTATAGCTTTATTTTCTTCTAAATGATTAACTTACCTCCACTTACTGAGAACTTCACTATGTCCTGGCTATTGTGCTGAAGAGCATGAAACTTAATCCTGGTGATAGTGTTCTCTTATTGCCAAGCCCTGGCTTAGTGAGTGATGATTTGTCAAATGTCATGCAGGCTTTAAGTGGCAAAGTCATGACCATAACCTGAGTTTGGGTTTCAAACGACCTGGACAACCGCACCGTACCGTTGTTAAGGTTTTTTAAAGCTCAAGAGAATCGTCCCAACATGAACCGACTGATGCATCCATGAGCCCACGTGGTTACCGGTAACCCCACAAGACTAGTACGGTTCTGAGCTCATCAACATTTGGACACCGAGGACAGAAAAGTGCAAAAGGGACAAAGACAGCAAAACAGGGAAAGGACGACCTTGAGAGAGGAGCGTCCTCTGGGGGTGGGGGAGAGGGGACAAAAAAGGATGAAGGGATGGGAACCCAATCGACTTACTATATGTTTATATATTAAAGTTCACATAAAAATGCTTACGAGCAGTTCTATTAGGAAAATGAGGATGTCTGTATGCCCATTTGAACAGCTAGGTTGTAGATGAAAGGATGTGGGAATTCCTCTCTTCAAGGCCGCTAAGACTTGAGCTCCATTCATGTGCACCTTGTTCATGCCTCAGATCTGGAACAAAATGAACAGCAACGTGTGGCTCCAACAAGAGATGGCTCTTGCCTTGCTCATGTATAGAAATTGATGATCCTTCACGCAGTTCCTTCTGGAACAAATTTCCTTCTTCTTCTTCTTCTTCTTCTTCTTCTTCTTCTTCTTCTTCTTCTTCTTCTTCTTCTTCTTCTTCTTCTTCTTCTTCTTCTTTTTTTTTTCAGGTAGGGTCTCACTCTAGCCCTGGCTGACCTGGAACTTGCACTGTAGTCTCAGGCTGGCCTCAACTCACAGCAATCCTCCTACCTCTGCCTCCACATATGCCAACAGACAAGGATGTTTGCTATTCCTTTGCTTTACCCAAACCTACCAAAAGCAAAAGCAAGAATGAGTATCTAATTTATGCCTTGGATAATCAAGTTATAAAACGAAATAATAAAACTGTCCAATGAGACACATTTGAACATAATACAATAGCTGCCTGATTCCCCTTGCTGTCTACACTTGCTCCTTAACAAGATATGGACCATGTCTCTTTTTGGAGTTGAAGTTGGGGTTGAGGAAGTGCAGCATTAGACTAAGAAGAAATTGTTATGTGAACATTTAGGAAATTTCTGACTCTGCTTGTGGGCAATTGTGAGTATTGGTTCCAGTACCTTCCCTTTTGTGCTTGACAATACACACATAAGAGCCTGGGCTAGAGCAAAACCCTACCTCAAAAAAAAAAAAAAAAGGAAAGAAAGAAGGAACATTAGGAAGGAAGGAAGGAAGGAGGGAGGGAGGGAGGGAGGGAGGGAGGGAGGGAAGGAGAGAGGGAGGGAAGGGGAAGGAAGGAAGGAAGGAAGGAAAGGAAAGAAAGAAAGAAAGAAAGAAAGAAAGAAAGAAAGAAAGAAAGAAAGGGAGAGAAAGAGAGAGAAAGGGAAAATCTAAACAATGACAAAATGAACCTATAGCCTTAGAAATCAAGCATATGCAATACTTGAGGAGGATGGTGTTGTAGATGATGTGGAAGCAGCGGCTGGATTTCCATTAATTCTCTGACTCTTTACAGGGATGGGCTCCACCCTATGAGCTCATTGATACAGTGACCATTAGCACTGCCCATGCATGCTATTCTGCAATAACACACTCACTAACAGAATGTAAGCCAGAAATCTGAAAAAGGCATCTTCCTTTGAACTAACAATTCCACCTGTTAAAATTTGCCTACTTTAGTGGAAAGCATGTAAAGACTTATTTTTTAAAAAAAGCATTATATGCGAAGCAACAAATGAACTATTTTGAGCATCTCATTGATTGTCATGCAATCATTCAGTGAAACGGAGGGGTGGAATTGGAACTCCAGAGATTTGCTGCTTAGAATTATGGGACTTGGAGACTTTGTTACTGACTAGAGTTGTTAGACTTGGAGCTACAGAGTTTGATGTTTGCCCTGTTTAAATCTTGTATTGGTTGAATATTTCTTTGCTATGCCCAGTGCCATCTTTTGCAGTGTGAATGTGTATTCTGTGTCATGATGGTTTGGCGGGGAATTTTTTGGTATTGTGGCTCAGTTAAAAGACCTTGGATTATGGGAATGTTTGAACATCACTAGGATTTATAAAAATTATGAGGACTTTTAAAGTTGGACTGAATGCATTGCATTTTATATAATGTTTGGTTAACAGTTTATGGGGGTCAGGGGCAGAATGTGGTGGTTTGATTCAGGTGTCCCCCATAAATTTAGTTGTTCTGAATGCTAGGTTCCAAGCTGAAGGAGATTTGGGAATTAATTCCTCTTGGAGGCAGTGTATTGTTGGGGGCAGGCTTATGGATATTACAGTTTCCCCTTGCCAGTGTTTGGCAAACTCTCCTGTTGCTATAGTCTACCTTGTGTTGGCCAGGGGGTGATATTCACCCTCTGCTCATGCCATCGTTTCCCCCTGCCATGCTGGAGCTTCCCCTTGAGTCTGTAGGCCAAAATAAACCCTTTTTTTCCCAAAAGCTGCTCTTAGTCGGATGATTTCTGCCAGCAATGCAAACCTGACTGCAACAGGCAGGAAGCCCTGGTGCACCCATACTCTCTCTGTGTCTGCACTCCCCCCAAATGAAAAAAAAAATAAATATATTTAAAAAGAGAGAGTGTCAACCCTCCTAACCTCTCCTTTCTTCCTTACCTCACACACACTTTAGCAGTTCAAACTGCTTTTTGTGTTCCCACCTGTGCACTTGTTGACTGGGGTTTGTTTGTTTGGGGTGCGCTCCCCCCTCCACTTTCAGGGAATTTTTGTTCACATCCTCTATTCCTTTTCTTTCTTGTTGGGCATTGCTAGAAATGGGCTGGGACTGTAAGGAGGCTGGCCTCAACTGTTGGACATGGCCAGGGACCATGGGCTGTGGGGTTGCAGCTGGCCCTATCGTCAGGAGTCCCTGGCAATGGTGACTGGCCTTCTCTACGTTGTAGGTTGTAGTGTGCTGTCATCGCCCAGAGTGGGCAGAACTGGCGAGGCCCTCCCCCAGGACCCCAAAGGCTCTGACCATGCCATAAGTCAGACTTTGCCCCCCACAGTTCCTGACCTTGTAGCTAGCTGCCCAAGAGACCCGTTTATAAACCCACTCTCCTTTTGAATAAACGAGTGCTGTCCATCAGACAGACTTCCCATCATGTCTTCGTCGTCACACTCACCCGCTGCTCCAGGACCCTGCTGCTTTCCCCCAACTCCTCCCTCCCTCGCCTGGGACATCAGTGGCCAACGACCCGGGGAAACGGTAATGGTAAAGACCCACCCTTCCTTCCTTCCTTCCTTCCTTCCTTCCTTCCTTCCTTCCTTCCTTCCTTCCTTCCTTCCTCTTTCTTTGTCTTTCTTTCTTTCTTTCTTTCTTTCTTTCTTTCTTTCTTTCTTCCTTTCTTCTTTCCTTTCTTTCTTTCTTTCTTTCTTTCTTTCTTTCTTTCTTTCTTTCTTTCTTTCTTTCTTTCTTTCTTTCTTTTTTTTTGGTGGTAGGGTCTCCCTGTAGCCCAGGCTGACCTGGAATTCACTGTGTAGTCTCAGGCTGGCCTCTAACTCATAGCTGTCCTCTACCTCTGCCTCCCATGTGCTGGGATTAAAGGCGTGCACCATCATGCCTGGCATCCTTCTAATGTTTAAAAAATATGGTATGGAATGAAAAGGAAAGAAAAGGAAAAAACAAAGAAGGAGGGAAAAGAACACAAGTCTAAGATACTGCAATGATGACATAAGCTTGTCCTTGACACAGGGGTTGAGAAACAAGGGGGAGTAAAATAGTGAGCAGGTTTGGCTAATAACTGGCTCAGCATACTGTGTATTTTGTCCAAGCCTTGTCCTTGAGGGGTGAATTATGAAATTTGTATGAGATAAAGAGGGAAGGAGGAATTACTACTCTTTCTTTGAGTTGACAGACATTCCAGATCAACTTGTTTGCAAACCTGCTGCAGGGCAGACAGTATTTTCTACTCACTCTTTCCTTGTCTGATATAAAGCAGCACACTCATAAATCTTCATATGAAGCCAAATATTATAGAGCGAAGTCTCTGTGCATTTAAAATGTTATTAAGGGGCTGGAGAGATGGCTTAGATATTAAGGTGCTTGCCTGTGAACCCTAATGACCTATGTTCAACTCCAGGTACCACATAAGTCAGATGCACAAGGTGATGCAAGTGAAAGGTCACACATGTGAACAAGGGGTACACACATCTGGAGTTCGATTTCAGTGGCTGGAGAACTTGGGGTGACAATTCCTTCTCTCTCTCTCTCTCTCTCTGTCTCACTTGTGCTCTTTCACATTAAAAAAAAAAAAAAAGGCCAGCCTGTTGGGCTTGCCTCAAAAAATATATTATTAAGGACCCCACAGTTGTCCAAAATTCTAACATATATACACATGCACACATAAATTATGCAATGATGTCAGAGTAAGAAAAATGGCGGTGGTAGTTTGAATCTAAAATGTCACCCAGAGCCTCTAGTGTCTTGGATTAAGCTTCCTACTTAATCCTCAACTGGTGGAGTCTTTGGGAGGCGGAGCCTTGCTGAAGGAAGTGTGTTGCTGCGCTTGGACCGTGGGCTAGTGACAACTGCCTCCCTGAGATGTTAACTTCCTGCTTCATGTGGAGATGTGATGCCTCAGCCTCTGCTCTGGAAACTGTAAGCCTGAAATAAACCTTTCCTCCTTTAAGTTGCTCCTGGTTAGGTGTTTGGTCCCAACAATAAGAAAGAAAGTCACTGCAACAGTTCCCTTGCGCCTTTGACCTTTTTTTCTTTTCTTTTTTTCTTTTTATTTTGGAGACAGATACAGAGAGAGAGGGAGAGGAAGACAGATAGATATGGGCGCGCCAGCAGCCTCTCAGCTGCTGTGAACAAAATCCAAATGCATGTGCCCCCTTGTGGTCAAGTGCTGCATTGCGCCCTTGCGTCACTTTGCATCTGGCTAAACGTGGGATCTGGAGATTGGAACCGCTGGAGATTGGAACCGGCCTTCTTAGGCTTAGGAGTCAGGCACCTTAATCGCTAAGCCATCTCTCCAGCCCTCCTTTGACCTTTTAAAAAAAATTACTATTAAAACCTAATCAAGCCGGGCATGGTGGTGCATGCCTTTAATCCCAGCACTCGGGAGGCAGAAGTAGGAGGATCACCATGAGTTCGAGGCCACCCTGAGAATACAGAGTGCATTCCAGGTCAGCCTGGGCTAGAGTGAGACCCTACCTTGAACCCTCCCCCCCCCAAAAAAAATACCTAATCAACCCTCTCTATGGGAGGGAATACATACCTGGTACTGACAAACCTAAGCAAAAGTCTATGGCAGGGGAGGTCATGAGCCTTAGGGGTATAAAGCCTGCTCTTGTCTGACTAAATGTATATATTATTCCCACCAAGCTGCCCTGAAAGCACTACACTTAATGTTCATATTCACATTTTAATGCTACTCTCACTTCTGGTTAGAGAAGCTTCTCTTTTCAGATGGCGATGACCACTGGGATGACCCAAAAGGCAACTTAGTGCTGAGAAGAAGGGATGGAGGAATGCCCAGCACTGAAACATCTCTGTCACACCCTCCAAGGCTCAGGCCCATTGCGGAAAAGGGGGCGGATAGAATGGAAGAGAATGAATGAGAAAGAATGAAGGGTATGACTCCTTACAATGCAACTGTCCAGACAGAAATTGGCCTTGATATCCATGACCTTGCAGTCCCTAGCAATACCTTCACAAGACCCTTATAATAGAAGAAAAAGATGATGACATCAAATTAAAAGAGAGACTAATGGAGAGAGGGAGGGGATATGATGGAGATTGGAGTTCTAAAGGTGATTAGGGGGAGGGGAGGGAAATATCATGCATCTTTTGTATGTAAGTATAGAAGTTGTCAATAAAAAAATAAAAAATAAAATAAAATAAATCTTCTGTGAAAGTCTCTTGGCATTTATGACCTCACAGTGGCTGATGCTACCTAGATAAGACCAGTACAATAGGAGGGGGAAATGATGACATCAACATAGAACAGAAAATAGTTCACAAGAAGACTGTGTTTGAATTGGGAATTCTGTTACAAAGGCACCAATGACATTGTACCAAGGACCACCCCTCCCCCTTGGAATATTGTCAGATAAGTGTCGGACAGATGGCTCAGTGGTTAAAGGCGATAGCTACCAAAGCCTGCCAGCTTGGGTTCAATTCCCCAGCATCCACTTAAAGCCAGACATAAAGTTCTTTTTTGTTGTTTGATTGGTTGGTTGGTTTTTGGTTTATTTGAGGTAGGGTCTCACTCTAGCCAACCTGGCCTGGAATTCACTATGTATTCACAAGCTAGTCTTGAACCCATGGTGATCCTCTTACCTCTGCCTCCCAAGTGCTGGATTTAAAGGTATGTGCCATCATGCACAGCCAAAAGTCCCCCCCCCCCACCGTGGCAAGAGACCCTGTGTGTGTGTGTGTGTGTGTGTGTGTGTGTGTGCTTGTGCATGTGCACACACGTGTACATGAGCAACGCATACACATGCACACAGTGCAAATAAAAATATTTTTAAAAGCTGTGTGTGTCTGTCTGGAGTTTGTTTGCAGTGGTTGGAGGCCCTGGAGCACCTCTCTGCTCTTTCTCCCTCTCTTCTCTCTCCGTCTCTCTGTCTCTCTCTCCCTCTCTCTTTTTCTCTCTGCCTCTCTCAAATAAATAAATTAAAAATTACAAAACAGTAAGGAATCTGCTCAAACAGAAATTTGTCCACAACTCAGCGTTTCCTAAGTTAATAGTGAAGCCCTGTGAATGCCTTGATTCATTTGATTAATGTTGATTCTTTTGACATTAGTTGTACTTCCTGATGCCAGAGCCACCTCAGGCAGTTTGTAGTCAAACAACTGTAACTTCATTCTGACCCCAGTTTGCCCCCATCAGTCTCCACCCTCCTGACCCCAACTGCATCCTTGTTCCTATTTCATCCTGGCCCATGGCATTAGAGGCTATCTTTTTCTTACTATTTTATTTATTTATTTGCAAGTACCTTCCTGACTTTCTGCTTCCCAGCAGCCATGAAGTGAGCAGGCGCCTTCCAGCATATGCTCCCACCATGATGTGCTACACACACATCCTTGCCAAAAACAATAAGGTCAAGTGAGCCCCGGCGTGGTGGCTCATGCCTTTAATCCCAGCACTCGGGAGGCAGAGGTAGGAGGATCGCTGTGAATTCGAGGTCACCCTGAGACTAGGTCTGCCTGGGCTAGAGTGAGACCCTACCACAAACAAACAAACAAACAAACAAACAAACAAACAAACAAAAACCCACACATTATTATGGATATAAATGAAGGCCAGAAGCTGAACCAGTGGGGATGGATCTTCTGGAAGCAGAAGAACTGGAATAACTGAGATTGGTACTGTGGCTAAGGGATGTACTGAATGGTGAAGCACTTGCTCTTGTTCCTATCACCAGCATGCACATGTATGTGCATGTGTGCATGCACAAACACACACATAAAATCGAATGGGCAAAATGAGAGCACCCAGGTCCTGATTGACTTTTTAATCTTTTTAAAAATATATTTTAGAGCCGGGCCTGGTGGCACACACCTTTAATCCCCACACTCGGGAGGAGGCAGAGGTAGGAGGGTTGCCATGAGTTCAAGGCCACCCTGAGACAACATAGTGAATTCCAGGTCAGCCTGAGCTAGAGTGAGACCCTACCTCAAAAAACAAAAAACAAAACAAACTATATATATATCAAAGTGTGTATGTATGTATATATATATATATATATATATATATATATATATATATATCAAAGTGTATAGATAGTTTGCAAGCAGAGAATAAGTGAGCCAGCACCTCCAGCTGCTGCAAATGAACTCCAAATGCATGAGCCACTTGGTGCAGCTGGCTTTACACAGATACTGGGGAATCAAAACCCAGGTCATTAGACTTTGCAAGCAAGCACCTTAACCACTGAGCAATCTCTCCAGCCCTCTTTTTTTTTAAGACTATTTTTTAATAGTTTTATTTGTTTTCATTTGGGAGAGAAAGACAGAGAGAGATAGGCAGACAAAAAGAGAGTATGGAAAAGCTGGGCATGGTGGCACACGCCTTTAATCCCAGCACTTGGGAGGCAGAGGTAGGAGGATCACCGAAAGTTCGAGGCCACCCTGAGACTACATAGTTAATTCCAGGTCAGCCTGGACCAGAGTGAGACCCTATCTCGCCAAAAGAAGAAAGAGAGAGAGAGAGAGAGAGAGAGTATGGGCACACCATGGTGACACTGCAAACAAACTGCAGACGTATGTTCACTTTGTATATCTGGGTTTACATGGGTACTGGGTAATCATATCTAGGCTGTTAGGCTTTGCAAGCAGTGCCTTTAACTGCTGAGCCACCTCCCCAGTCTGACTTTTAATCTTTTTGTTGTTGTTGTTTTGTTTTGTTTTGTTTTTGGTTTTTCGAGGTGGCATCTTGCTCCAGCCCAGGCTGACCTGGAATTAACTATGTAGTCTCAGTGTGGTCTCAAACTCATGGTGATCCTCCCAGTGCTGGCAGTAAAGGCATGAGCAACCATGGCCACCCAGCATGACTTTCAATCTTTTACTGATTCTTTGTCTGGCCTAACAGGGCATAGGGCAGGTGTCGGAGCCCGCCGATGTATGGTGATTGCAAAGTATGGAGGGAAATGTAAAAAAAGAACTGAAATGGCCAGTGCTCTGGAGGCAAAGGCAAACTGTATTTTTTGCAAGCGGTTTTTATATCATTACAATGCTTCCCATGAGAACACCTGCAATTCTGGGACAAACGCCAAATTCTTGGTATCTCTTTTTTGTTGGTATCTCCTTCTTGTTGGTATCTCCTTCTTGGCCAGAACATGATTCTCAGTAAATGTTTTTTAAACGAATTGTCCTTGCATAAACTTTCTCATCCATGTTTATCAGTATATACTGATTGCCAAGCTAACTAGCACGCAAAACACTAAAGATCAGGAAAGGGACACGTCCTCAAGTAGAGGGAAAGCCTTGGGGGTGTCCCTACCCTTGCTTATGCAGCAGGCAGGACACCCCTAGCTCTCCTCTCAAAAGGAACGTATCCTACAGGCAGGTGTGTTCAACTGTCACTTTTCAGACCCAAGGGATACAGGCTGCATTACTACCCTCTATGGCTTCCATATTTACAACTCTCATAAGTGATTTAGGAAGAATGTCAATGAGTTCATTAATTAGGTACTGATCTGCAGGTGGTTTATGTATACTAAAGTAGACTCCTGGGCATAGGATTTTATTTATGTACATTGTTGTACCTCTAAGAATGAGCACAGCATGTTAAGGAGATAGGTAGTCTGGCTTCTTCCTCTAGATGGTCCCCATCAGAAGGGGACTGGCATTTAGCACATAAGTGGTAATTACTGATGAAGTAAGCAAACACAGCTGACCATGAACTCATAGTCTTGGGAGGAAGGTGATTTAAAGGTCATCCAGAAGCAAACATTTAAACACAGTGGAATCCTGTCTTTTCCCCACTTTGACCCTGGGCACTCATTTAGCCTCTAGTGCTCCAAGGTTCTCAGATATCAAAGAAATTGCGATGCTTTATTTTGCTGTGAAGGATAAATGAGTTTCAAAGTATGGCAACTTAGAAGAATTCTCATCCAATGCAAATGAAAAATGTGATTTGTGACTTAGCAGTGGCTGGCCAAGGTCAAGGTCATCTAATCAGCTTTTTCTCACTGATTTTCATACTCTCTCCTTTCAACAATTTGCTTGATATTATCTGACAGACATCTGGACATCTTTTCCCAACGTATCTTTTACTAGACAACTTGCACCATCGTGTCACACCAGGATTTTCCACCATTGCGGTCACTTTTCTAAAGCAGACAGCAAAACAGAATTTGATTAAATCAGATTATTAAAAGACAAACTTTGAGCCAGGTGGGGTGGCACATGACTTTAATCTCAGCACTCAGGAGGCAGAGGTGGGAGGATCACTGTGAGTTCCAGGGCAGCCTGGGCTAGATGGAAACCCGATCTGGAGAAAAAAACAACAGCAAACTTTGGGGGTGAGGACATGACTCTGCTGTTAAAGGCACTTTCTTACAATGCCTGTTGGCCCTAGTTTGATTCCCCAGTACCCACTTAAAGTCAGATGCACACTGTATCAGGTGCATCTGGAGTTCATTTGCAGTTGCAATATGTCCTAGAACTCCCGTATATTCTCTCTCTCTCTCAGATAAATAAATAATTAACAAGAAAACTACCTTGTTCCTTCCGGCGGAAAAGAAATGGTGACTTGAACTTTTGAAGGGGCTGCTCTGGGAGGGTGTCTTGCTCCTCAGCTCTGGAGGAAATGGATGGGGACAATGGGAACTCCTGAGCCGTCCTGGGGGCCAGAATCAAATAGAAAAAAAGGGCTGGGCCTAGAGTGAACACAGGAGGAGCCAATGGTGCTGTTGTCAGGCGTTTGGGATGGGCAGAGCCAAGATCAGAGGGAGCTGTCTGGCCAGAAAGGAGGCGGGTTCGAACCCCAGCGCCGGGGGCTGCTCCGCCCAGGCCACACCCAGCGTCCGCGCCCCGCGCTTCCCAGAGCCAACTGGACTTGCCCGCTGGAGCTGCAGAGCCCTGGACTAGTGAATGACCCTCCCCGCAGGATGGAGCCCGGGAGATCCCCGCGTCCCGCGGATCGCGCCCGGTCCTTCCTGCCCCGGGAGGGGCGCGCTTCCCAGCTGGCTCCCTGCGCCCCGATCCCTGCGCCGGGCGGGGCTGGCTCGGAGAGCCTGGGCGGCGGGAATCCGGCTTTGGCATCCCCAAGCGGAGGCAATGTGGAGTGTGCGTCCTGGGTCCGAGAGAAAGTGCTCTTTCTTTTGCATCCGGAGAGGTGGCTGGGGTCGCCAGGGGAGCCGGCCTGCGAAGAGGGGCCGCGTGGGGAGGATCTTCCCCAGGTGAGCAGGGACCACGAGGATGGGGGAGCCGGGTGCCCCCCTCTAGTTCAAGGAGCCCAGCCTCGGGACCCCGCAGCCCCAGCCCAACCCGTGCTGGTGCGCGTCGTGGATTACCAAGTGACCCGGGAAGTGCTGCGGACCGCGTGGACGAAGGGGCGCGCGACCACGAGGACCGAGGAGCGCTGCGTGACCGCGATCACTTTTCGCACCCACAGGGACTGAGAAGGTCTGTGGGGCGCCGCGGACCCACGGTCAGGCCACGGAGGACCGGATGACCTCCCACCCTCCCGAGAGGATGAAACGGGACCTGGGAGCCTGAGCAATGGTCCAAGTTCGGTGGGTGCGAGATAATCCCTAAAATGATCTTCTGGGAAGTCCAACCCTGGAGCCTGGCTTCAGCGAGGCCAATAGAGTCCCATTGGAAATCTTGGACTTCCTGGGTGGATAAGTACCCCGAGAGCCTGCGGGGACAAAAGGTACTTTGTTTTGTTTTGTTTTGTTTTTCAAGGTAGGGTCTCACTCTAGCCCAGGCTGACCTGGAATTCACTCTAGTCTCAGGGTGGCCTCGAACTCACAGCAATCCTCCTACCTCTGCCTCCTGAGTGCTGGGATTAAAGGCGTGGGACACCATATTCGGCGACAAAAGGCATTTTTTAAATTAAGAGAGAGAGACCGCAAGGGTTGAGGTGAGGAAACCAGTAGCTAGTAAGGCTGTTGAGTTATGCAACTAACTCTTATCAGATCTCATTTTTGCTTCCCCTTTTGCTGTTGATCACCTAATGCAGAAGGGAGATTTGAGGTCAGCTCTCTGGGAAGTCTGTGGGTGTGAGTGGGGACATGAACTTTTTTTTTTTTTTAATGGAAAAATCGAAGCAGGAAGTAAAGCAATTTTTTTCCTTGTTACTGAGCTGTTGTGTACTTTTCATTCCCCCTCCACCTTGTTTCAGTTGGAGCTAGTGAAAGAATTGGGTGTGGAGTGTGGGGAAGGTGGGTTTAGACTGAGCTTTGAAAGTAAAATTCCATTTGAAAGGGTTTTCCACCACAAATATAGATAGTCCAGTTTAAGAAACATTAAAAAAAAATTTTTGAGGTAGAGTTTCACTCTAGCTCATGCTGACCTGGAATTCACTATGTAGTCTCAGGGTGGCCTTGAACTCATGGTGATCCTCCTACCTCTGCTTCCAGAGTGCTGGCATTAAAGGCGTGCACCACCTCAAGAAACATTTAATCTTTTTTTTTTTTTTTTCCCAAGGCAGGATTTAACTGTAGCCCAGGCTGACCTGTAACTCACTGTTGTCTCAGGCTGGCCTTGAACTCACAGTGATCGTCCTACGCCTGCCTCCTGAGTGCTCCCAATGCTGGGATCAAAGACACTTGCCACCATGCTAGGCTCTTTAGTCTTTTTAATCTGAACGTTTAAATCACTTTAGCATTGAAAGCACTGTAGGAAAATCACCTGATCTAAAGGTAGTTCGAATTGCTGTACATATCATAAAATGATGGTGTGCCTTATTCTTAGCTGTAATCTTTTTTTTAATCCTTGACATTTGTAGTGAAGAATGGATTGATAGTACTTCTATCCTGCTGCTTACAAAGATCTCCTGGAGCAATTGAAACAACTTGGGTTTCAGATTTATCCCCTTTATCATTAAACACCTTCAATTCAGCTTTTATTATTGGCCTGTTTTGGGACACCCAGAAGCAAAGCAGGCCCTTGGAGGGAGGCTTCTCTGTACTGTGGAAGGAGTCTTCCTATACAGTTAACTAAAGGAGTGGGACTTTGGCTTTTGAGGAGGAAAGATTGAACAGGCACTTAACCCAGTCCTTCCAGTCTGGCCCCTGTTTTCAGTTAGAACTTTAATTGCCCTCAAGCAGTCTGATCCTTGGCAGGCGAGGTAGTGAAGCTCTACCAGTTTTACAGATGAGCTAACTTTGGCCTGGAGGTCACATAGCTTGTGTGGGTTACATGGTAATTCCACGTGCTTATTAAGTAGACCAAGAATGCTGTTGTGGTCATCTCTCTCCTACAGGTTCAGGTGATTTTGGCAGGGACTTGTTCCCAGGAGTCAGAAGATACCTGAGCAGGAGTGTTCGAGTTCTCAGGAGGTCCTCTCTCAAAAATAAAATGCCCGAGGACCTCATGGGTTTTCTGATTCGTGTTTATGACAAGGTTGACGGTCACCTTGATGTCCTTGAATCCTGCAAAGCCTGTTGGCTGGGGAATCATTCCTGGCAGGCCAGTGACACCTTCACTTGAAGAAGGAATTCAGTCCTCAAGTTCATCTGTGTTCACATCTGCTTGCCTTGATGAGGTTTTTTATTATTATTATTATTTTAGTTGTATTTATTTATTAGAGACAGAGAAAGAGAGAATAGGTGTGCCAGGGTGTCTAGCCACTCCAGATGCATGCACCGTCTTGTGTATCTGGCTTATGTGGGACCTGGGAGAATTGAACCTGAATCCTTACCCTTCACAGGCAAGTGCATTAACCACTAAGCCATGTCTCCAGCCTTCACCTTAATGAGTTTTGAGTCTAGTTGGTGTCTATCTATCACCTTCTCCTTGAAGGAGGTTGTCAAGATAGCAGTTAGAGTGTTTATTTTTATCTTTTTATTTTTTAGAATATTTTTATTTATCTGCAAGCAGAGAGATAGAGAGGAAAGCAACAGACACAGTGAAAGGGAATGGTCATGCCAGGGCCTCCAGTCACTGCAAATGAGCTCCAGATAAATATACATGTGCCACTTTGTGCATCTGGCTTTATGTGGGTACTGGGGAATTGAACCTGGGTCGTTAGACTTTGCAGGCAAGGGTCTTAACCACTGAGCCATCTCTCCAGCCCCAGCATTCATGTTTAAGTTCTAGAAAGTGGCAATTAAACTCATGTTTAGCTGGGCGTGGTGACGCATGCCTTTAATCCCACCACTCGGGAGGCAGAGGTAGGAGGATCGAAGTGAGTTCAAGGGCACCCTGAGACTACATAGTTAATTCCAGGTCAGCCTGGACCAGAGTGAGACCCTACCTCAAAAAACCAAAAAAAAAATAAAATAAAATAAAAAATAAACTCATGTTTAATCCTAGACAGAAAACTCTATGACACTACTTATCATCCACACTTAACAAGTAAGAACATAGAGATTATGCACTTGCCTAAAGTTACACTTTGGTAAAGAGTTTTAAAAAATTGGCTGGGCTTGGTGGCGCACGCCTTTAATCCCAGCACTCGAGGCAGAGATAGGAGGATTGCCATGAGTTCAAGGCCACCTGAGACTAGAGAGTGAATTCCAGGTCAGCCTGAGCTACAGTGAGACCCTACCTCGGGGTAAAAAAAAAAAAAAAAAAAAAAAAAAAAAACCAGCTGCTTCCTCTACAGTGTCCTTGAGCCCTGGTAGATGCAATAGCAATGGCTTATCTCAGCTAAGCAGCCAGCTGTCTTCTTGTTGTTGACCACACAAAGAATACCAGCAACCCCACTGAGAAGGAATGGGGGCATGAGAGAGAATATGCAATATGATAATACTGTAAAGTTCATAATAATAAGAATAATCATTTAAGAGCCGGGCGTGGTGGCGCAGAGGTAGAAGGATCGCCATGAGTTCAAGGCCACCCTGAGTGTACATAGTGAATACCAGGTCAGCCTGGACTAAAGAGTGAGACTCTACCTCATAAAACCAAAAAAAAAAAAAAAAAAAAAAAAAAAAAAGAAAGAAAAGAATAATCATTTAAAAAACTACTTGATAACAATAAAAGGCAATATTGGCCGGAATGAATCCTCCTCCTCTAGCAACTCCCCAAACCTGAGCTGATTCATTTGGCTGAGTCATTCCATGTCTCAGGTGGTTGCATAGTGAATGGAGACAAGAAAAGCCTCTTTTACAATAACCAAAAATAAAAAAGGTAACATCCTTACACTCTCCGGAGACCATCTCAGAGTTCAGCTGTTTGGGCAAGTGCGTAATCTCTGTGTTCTTACTTGTTAAGTGGGTCTGATAAGTAGTGTCATGGAGTTTTCTTTCTAGGATTAAGTTAAATGAAAATATTTAGAATACTGCCCTGTTGTGGACTATGATGGCTAGTCACGTGACATGATTTTACATGCTTTTCCTCCTATCCAAGACGTAGTCTTGTATTTAACAAGAGTGCAACAAGTATGTATGTATGTGTGTATATATATATATATATATTTGCAAGGAGTGAGATAATGGGCATACCAGAGCCTCTTACCACTGCAAACAAACTCCAGATGTATGTGAAACTTGGTGTGCATCAGGCTTTGCATGGGTTCTAGGGGATTATTGAAGCCAGGCCCTCAAGCTTTGCAAGCAAGCATGTATGTTTAACCACTGAGTCATCTCTCCAGCCCCAGACTGCTTTTTTCCTAAGAGTCTTCTGCATTTCTGACCAAAAAAGGGGCTTATTTCTAGTTTTTCTTATTACTAGATGGGTGAGTTTCTTAGCAATGACCTTCACTTCTTATGGTAGGACTCATGCTAAGACTAAAGAAATAAGGTCTCTGCATGATGGAATTGGAAAGCTTTTACTCACTGCCTGGAAGGTCAGGGCTTTGAACTCTTTCTTTAGGACATGTTTGTTTTCCCTCTGGGATTTATATCTGATGCCTTCTCGTCTCAGAAAAGCTGGCGAAGCACCAGCAGTTTCCATCTCTTGTCTGTATTTTATTTTTATTATTAAGAACATACTTTGAAAACACGAGCGTGGTAGAGCATGCCTTTAATCCCAGCACTCAGGAGGCAGAGGTAGGAGGATCGCCATGAGTTCGAGGCCACCCTGAGATTACATAGTGAATTCCAGGTCAGCCTGAGCTAGAGCAAGACTGTACCTCGGAAAACCAAAAAAAAAAAAAAAAAAAAAAAAAAAAAAAACCCCAAACGTTGTATGGATACATCATGTGTTGGTACCATCTTTTCCTTCCTCTCTGCCTCCATTCTGCAGGGGCCCCTCCTCAGTGGGGTTGCTGATATTCCCTGTGGGGTTGCACTGTGGGAGCAGCAGTCAGTTATTGTGGGAGGCAGTGCCTCTGAGCATGACATCCCAGCTTGTGGCTTTTACAGTCTTTCCACCCCCTCTTCCAGAAAATTCCCTGAGCCTTGGTGGGTGTGTTTTAAGTCTACTTTAGTGATGAGCTCTTAGGAACCTTTGGTGGGTGTTGAGGATCCTCAGGGTCTGTCTCCTTCACCCTGGCTCTGACCGTCAGGCTCACCATGGAAGCAGCACTCTTGCTTGTCTCCTCACTTCCTCTGTGGTTTCGCCTGGGCCTTGACTGAGATTTGAGGGGTATCATGACCTTCCTCGAGAGCAGGGGATCCTGGAATGGGGGCCAGGGGAGGTGTCTTTTCTGTATTTTTCCAGTTTAGTTGAACTCCTTAAATCCACATGCTTGAGTAAATTTTATCTCAAATAAAAAATTATTATCATTTGTTTTTGTTTCTTTTAAAGTAGTGTCTCACTCTAGCCCTAGGCTGACCTGGAACTCTCTAAGTAGTCCCAGGCTGGCCTCAGACTCATGCTGCCCCTCCTACCTCTGGCTTCCGAGTGCCTGGATTAAAGGTGTGCACCACCATGCCGGGCTATAAATGCTGTGCTCCCAGTTAGCTGCTTGTGACTTATGTATAGACTTAAAATACATGTGTCGCTGCAAACACAAAGTGATGGTTGAAGGACTGTTGAATTTGCTTTCCAGGTTTCCCAGCAGAACCCTGTCTTTGTGTGAGAACCAGAGGAAGACTTCCCACTCAAAAGTGTTCTGGGAGCACCCAAGGTGTAACTTATTCTCGGCATACGATATCTTTCAGAGTGACTGGATCTTGGCTCCTTGAGAAAACCTCTACCTCACAGGAAAATAATGATCATCCAAAAATATTTGTTGGATAAAAAAACATATCAAATACTCACAGAAGCTGTCTGGCCAATTGTGTGACTAAGAAAAGAAGTCACAGTCACATAACCAGCACGGATCAGGCAAGTCTGTCTGTCTCTCCCTCTCTTTCTCTCCGTATTATGTAGCCTGGGATGACCTTCAACTTGAGATCCTTCAGCCTCTCAAGTTCTGAGATTATAGCTTGTGCCACAGTGCTGGATCTCCACCTCTCTGAGAACCCTCTATCCGTGACTTTTATCACATCTGATATTCATTACATTTGACTTGCTCCTCGTAATGTTGGACTTTACAGTGAGTGCTTGATACAAAAACTCCATGTGACTCTTTAAAAAACAAAGGACAGCAGGCTGGAGAGATGCTCAGCGGTTAAGGTATTTGCCTGCAAGGCCTAAGGACACAGGTTCAACTCCCCAGTACCCACCTAAAGCCAGATACACAAGGTGGCACATGCATCTGGAGTTCATTTGCAGTGGCTAGAGATCCTGGTATGCCCATTCTTTCTATCTGCCTCTTTCTCTTTCAAATGAACAAATAAATAAAATTATTTTTTAAAAAAGGACAAGCGTCTTATTAAAAAGGAAAGTGTTGCTCATGCAGAAATATTTGAGAAAATACTACTTGGTGAAGATGAACAAATGAGGAATGAAAGAAAACGTAACTCTTCCATCATCCCAAATCTCTTACCATTTACTCTGGTAGTTTGAATAGATGGCTCCCAATATATTCAGTGTTTTATTAGTTTGTAGTTTGCATCTGCAGCCGCCTGGCTAGAGCAGTTTCACTGGGTGGGTCTTAAGGTGTTGTGGTGGGTTTGAGATTTCAATCTAAAGATATGTAAAGGGTGCCTAACGGGAGTTCCTGAGGTGTGCTGTGCTGTGTGGCTTTTGGTTTGTGGCTTTTCTCTCTCTCTTGCCTGGTTCTCTAAGAGCAGGCCAGCTTCTTCTGCCATTATGGAACTTCCCCTGGATCTGTAAGTTTCAATAAATCCCTTCCTCCATAACTGTGCCCGGTCTGGAAGTTCATCTCAGTGAACCTGAAGCTGTGTGCTACATTTACTATGTCTTCAATTTAATTTTGTTCTATGTGTAGGCATACCAATATATTTTGTTCTAAGCATGTTATAAACAGTGGTCCTGGTGGAACCCCTGCTTGTTATCTGAATGTTGTCTCCACAGAAACTAACATGCACATGAGGCACCGTTTGCAAACCAGCAGCAAAGGTCCTTCCAAGATGGATTTTAGAAGTGCAGAATCTCACGCTCTCTGCTTAGTCACAATTGTGCATTTTGAAAGGTCCTGAGTGATTCACGTTAAAGGTTGGCAAGCACTGACGGATCCCTTCTATTCAGTTCTAGATCTTAGATCTTAGTTGGTATCAAAAGTAAAAAGGCTTCATTTTTTATTTGCATTTCCCATTAATTGTTAACAATGCCATGACACTAGTAATTTGTAGAATTGTGGAAATAATTAAAGATTATAGAAGGTGAAATACAGTTCATAGGGATTTGTAAGTTGGAAAATAGATCTCAAAAAGGTGTTATCATAACTTATTAAATAACCATACAATCATGTCATTTTTTTCCCTAATAAGCTGTGGATTGATTACGAGGATTTCAGATCGACTCAGAAATGTAATTCTTTCATTACCTAAGTATGTAAAGTAGAATGCTCTCCAAATTCCCTTAGGGGTGGAGGAAGGGCAGGAAGTCATTTAAGACCCAATTACAAACTTCACTGGCTGAGTCAGAACTTGTCAGCCACTCATGATGAATTATGAGGGGTGGGGGAAAGGTGGGGTGTGAATTTGAATGAACTGACTCAGGTGTGAAAACAGAGGGCTATGATTGGAATATCACAGTAGCTAGGTCGTCTCTCTCTAATTAGGCAGAGGGAATCTTTGTGAACTTATTTCTTTAGACAAGATAAGAACAGTCCAGAATACTGTAGGGAGAGGAGGGAGTTAAGCTCAGTTCTGGGGTACAAGTATAGCCAATAGCGAACAACATCACACATGTGGTTATGTTCAGAGCAAGGCATGAAAATTTAAAATCAGCATCAGATTTCTCAGTTTAAACAGAATAATAATGCTTCACACAAACAAACCAGAGGCTGTGGTATAAGAAGGTTGGATGGCATCACTCATGCTGGATGGGAGAATCCCAAACTCCCCTTCCCTGTGTGAGAACAGGAGTCCAACTTACCACACACAAATGGCTTAATCACATCAGCCAACCTCTTCAGGTACCCTTCAGACCTGCTTAACAACTCCTGCCATCAGTTTTTTTTAATATTTTATTTTTTTAATATTTATTTGAAAGAGAATGGGTGCACCAGGGCTTCCAGCCACTGCAAACAAATTTCAGATGCATGCACCACCTTGTGTATCTGGCTTATGTGGATCCTGGGGAATCGAACTGAGGTCCTTTGGCTTTGCAGGCAAATGCCTTAACGGCTAAGCTATCACTCCAGCCCCCACCATC
The DNA here is from genome assembly GCA_036365145.1 of Orientallactaga sibirica. Classification (NCBI taxonomy): domain Eukaryota; kingdom Metazoa; phylum Chordata; class Mammalia; order Rodentia; family Dipodidae; genus Orientallactaga; species Orientallactaga sibirica. The sequence goes on from JAEOAD010000006.1 coordinate 21,252,119, forward strand.
AGTTTTAAATAAGTTCATTATCTCCCCAAACATAATCGTGTGTGTGTGTGTGTGTGTGTGTGTGTGTGTGCGCGCGCGCGCATATACATGCATATGCACTTATGTGCCACAGTGCCTGTGGGAGAGAAGGGAGCAGGAACATGTGGGTCCTCACCTTCTTTCATTGTTATACACTTACCTAGCTAGTTGGCCCAGGAGCTTCCAGCAGATGCTCCTATCTCTGTCCTCCCCCCTCCTGACCTCCCCACCCCCTGCTTTTCACCTCAGGCATACCGGGGATTATAGATGCATATCAGCATCCAGATTTTGTAAAACTTTATTTGAGAGAGAGAAAGAGAATTGGCACACCAGGTCTCCAGCCACTGCTAAGGAACTAAGGAACTCCAGAAGCATGTACCACCTTGCACATCTAGCTTATGTGGGTCCTGAGGAATTGAACCCGGGTCCTTTGGCTTTGCAGGCAAGTGCCTTAACCAATAAGCCATCCCTCCAGCCCAGCATCCAGCTTTTTATTTATTTTTAATTTTTTAATTTTTTTTATTTTTAGAGAGACACACAGAGAGAGAGAGAGGGAGACAGAGAATGGGCGTGCCAGCAGTCTCTCAGCTGCTGTGAACGAAATCCAGATGTGTGCGCCCCCTTGTGGTCAAGTGTGGCATTGCGCCCGTGTATCATTTTGCATCTGGCTAAACGTGGGACCTGGAGATTGGAACCGGTCGGGTTCTTAGGCTTAGGAGGCAGGCATCTTAACCGCTAAGCCATCTCTCCAGCCCGCATCCAGCTTTTATATAGGTTCTTGATGTCTGAATTCAGGTACTCAAGCACACACAGCGAGTGCTTTATCCGCTGAGCCATGTTCCTAGCCTCCTAAATATAATCTTCAATAAAGACTGTTTAAATCTATCCTGGGTGAGTTTTCTGGAGCAGTACAGAGAAGTGGAAGGTGTGAGGTGTGTTTTTTCCCTCCTGTTGGTATGAAGAACCTGGACGTGCTAAGTTGAAGGTTTTCTCAGGTAAGTGGCTGAGTTGCAAAGTGTAGCAGACAGGTTTAGGTTTGCTAAGATGAACTTCCAGACTAGGCTCAGTTATGGAGGAAGGGATATTATTTATTGAAGCTTATAAATCCAGGGGAAGTTCCATAACAGCAGAAGAAGCTGGCCTGTCTTTTACAGGACCAAACACAGAGAGCAAAAGCCACACAGCACAGCACACCTCAGGAACTCCAACTAGGCACACTTTGCATATCTTTAGATTGAAATCCTAAAGCTACCACCACACCTTAAGATCCACCCAATGATATTGCCTCCAGCCAGGTGGATGTAGAGGTAAACAACAAAGTAATAAAACACTGAACATATTGGGGGCCATCTATTCAAACTACCACACAAGGGTTCAAAAACATGGGTAAGGTGGCGGTCACTGACCAGTACTGTCTGTCTGGACTGATGGCTGCAGAGGCTGAGACATTTGGTTTATCTCAGGTTGTTTTCTAAGATTAAGTTCAATGAAGCCGGGCGTGGTGGCGCACGCCTTTAATCCCAGCACTCGGGAGGCAGAGGTAGGAGGATCGCCGAGAGTTCGAGGCCACCCTGAGACTACATAGTTAATTCCAGGTCAGCCTGGACCAGAGTGAGACCCTACCTCACAAAACCAAAAAAAAAAAAAAAAAAAAAGATTAAGTTCAATGAAATGTACTTAGTGTCTGCATATAATAAATACTCAAAATTAATTATTATTACAATAGCAGTCATGCTGATATTGTTTATTGCACTTTTCATCCTAACCAAGTTTTAGTCTGTGACAAAGACTTGCAGCATAGAAATCTGCACCAGGTACTTTTTCTTTCTTTCTTTTTCTTACTTTCTTTTTCTTTTCTTTTTTTTTTTTTTTTTTTTTTTTTTTTGGTTTTTCGAGGTAGGATCTCACTGTAGCTCAGGCTTACCTGCAATTCACTATGTAGTCTCAGGGTGGCCTTGAACTCATGGCGCTCCTCCTACCTCTGCCTCCCGAGTGCTGCGATTAAAGGCATGCACCACCATACCTTTTTTTTTTTTTTTTTTTTACCAATTTCACTAAGCTGAGCTGCTTCTCAAAGACCTAAAAGCCTACCATTTGAAATGTAATCCTCAAGGAAGAAAGGGATCTAACTCCCTGTCTCTGAAGATGTAAGAGCCTGATTTCAGATGGGTCTAGAGGGCTAGGACTGTGTAGCTCAGTGGTGGACTACTTGCCTGGACTGCACGAAGCTCTTGGTTCAATCTCTGGCCCAGGGGTGGAGGGCGTCAAATGGGTACCAACTAGTGAGCAGAGAGCTCATGGAAGCATGTGTGGATTTAGGAGTAGCTCAGTGTGTGGACACACCCCATCTGTCAGATCTGTCAGACTCCCTCCTGAACTCCCCCCCCGCCCCGCCCGCTACTTTCTGTGGAGCACCACTGCTGGAAGCCTGTCTGCTCTTAGTTTCTGCAGAGTTCGGTTCTCACCTAGCCCTTCAATACCCTTATATAAAGTCTTCGTCATCCAGAACAATTTTCACTTGAATGACAATCAGTTAAAGCAGGGGAGGGCTGGAGAGATGACTCAGTGTTTAAGACACTATAAGCCTAATGACCCAGGTTTGATTTCCCAGTACCCACACAGAGCCAGATGCACAAAGTGGTGCATGCGTTGAATTCATCTACCGCAACTGGAAGCCCTGGCATGCCCATTGTCTATGTCTGTCTCCTATCTCTCTACTTGCAAACAAACTAATTAATTAATTAAATTTTTTTAAAATAAAAAACAGGGGAGAAGCACTTACATAAGGTGATGGGAAGGGACATTTGACTTCATGAAGGGTGAAGGTATTTTTACGTTTAATGGGAACAACAGTATTACACATATATATATATGTATATGTAAATTAGAGAGAGAGGGGATTGGCTTGCCTGGGCCTCAGCCACCGTAATTGAACTCCAGATGCTTGCGCCCTAGTATGCATGTGTGACCTTGCATTTGTGTAACCTTTGTGCGTCTGGCTTATGTGGGATCTCGAGAGAGATCAAACATGGATCCTTTGGCTTCACAGGCAAGCGCCTTAACTGCTGAGCCATCTCTCCAGTCTGTTGTCTTAAATTCTCCTGACAACCCCTGCATGGGTCTTCATGAGACTTCAGAGGACTGAATATAGGGCTGTGGTTCTTCACATCCTATGTATTCCAGTGATCTGTTATTAACCACTGTTTGTTCACAGAATGAAAACAGTGCTTTATGTTCAGTGTGCACGTCACCTAAGAGTTGCATTTTCTTTACTGGGCTGTGATAGTATGACGTTGTTCATGGTTGTCATAAGACCAGTTCAGCGTCTTAGATTGGTGAATCTTTGATGTCTCATATGCCTGGGAGGACCCTGTTTCATGTGTGAAGGGAAAAACCCAAGAACGCCACCTAAGGATATTTCTGTGGCACGGTCTGTTCATTTGTTGTTTTGGATGATCGCAGGACAGCAATTACCAGAGGATCTCAATCTGACCTGACAAGACTCTGTTTGGCAGAATACCATGGCCGGCAAAATGCAAGAAAGGGAAGTCCATGGCAAAGGTAGAATCACACCCACAACCAGATGGCAGCCAGCCCAGGGAGCCTGGGCACAAAGGACAATAGCTGTCTTATGAAGCACTAGCAGGTGATAAAGCCAACATCAGGGTCAGGTCCACATCGAGATGGGAGACTCCGGGGGCTTCATCTTGGCTTCACCAAGGCACACTCAATGGCCTGGAGAAACAGGCTGTCTTAAGACAACAGGACAAAAACGTAAACAATCCTGTGGTTAAGACAAAATCAAAACACACATGGTTTGTCCTACTTTGGAATGAATAAGGTCAGCCATTGACTTTCCTTGGCTTTGTTTCCCAGTTTGAAACACAAATGCCTGCTTTACCTGTGAGCTCTGTGGGAGGAGATAAGCAATCAAACATCAATTCTTTAACTGTAAGATATGACAAAAAAAAAAAAAAAAAAAAAGCCAACTATAATGTGGTAGCACATCACAAAGGTACCTAGTGTGTGCGTGAAGTAAAAGCTAGCCACTCAGTCTACGAGTGTGTTAAATGTCAACAACACACTCTGATGATGTTGGCTCTGAAACTGCTTATTGTTCTCATGAGGTTTACTGTGTAGCACCTGACCCAGGAGCTAAGTAGGCAAATATAATACAGTGTCACAAGCCATGGGGAAGCCCGTGCAAAGAAAAGATCCTCTAGTGAGCCAGGGAGGCATCATTCCATACATACAGAGAAAAACTGATTTATTTATTTGCAAGTGGATAGAATGAGAATGGACACCACAACAGGGTCTAGTGCCACTGCAAACAAATTCCAGACACGTGCCACTTTATGCATCTGGCTTTATATGGGTACTGGGGAATTGAACCCAGGCTTTGCATGCAAGTGCCTTTAACCACTGAGCCATCTCTCCAGTCCAGAACATTTTTTTTTTTTTTTTTAATTGTTTTTATTTAATTTTTGGTTTTTCAAGGTAGAGTCTCATTCTAGTCCAGGCTGACCCAGCATTCACCATGTAGTCTCAGGGTGGCCTCGAACTCATGGCGATCCTCCTACCTCTGCCTCCCGAGTGCTAGCATTAAAGGCATGTGTCACCACTCCCGGCCTCTTTTTTTTTTTTTTCTAAAAAAGGGGGGAGGGAAAGACCAGGGGAGGTTCTTCCCTACCTTTACGTAAAAATATTTATTTACTTATTTATTTGTGTGTGTGAGAGAGAATGGGCGCACCAGGGCCTCTAGCCACTGCAAACAAACTCCAGACGCATGTGCTACCTTGTGCATCTGGCTTTATGTGGGTACTGGAGAATTGAACACAAGTGCTTTGGCTTTGCAGGCAAGTGCTTTAACTGCTAAGCCATCTCTCCAGCCCTAGATCATTCTTTCAGTGAGAGCTATATATCTAAGCTCACAGAAAAGATGAGAAGTTTGCCAGGTAAAGATATGGGAAGATAAGGTGGGGATCTTGACGTAATTGAGAGCTGGAAGAAATTTAACCCTGGCTAGGACCCTCAATGTGAGGTAGGTTGTCTTGCTGTGAGGCCATGGGAATGAGTGGCCCTGCGTTGTGGTGATCTTGAAGTTGATGTTAAGATTCTAAAGCAGCTTGAGAAGAGAAACTGAGTTGGTATCCTGAAGTATGAATGTATTGAATCACAGAAGATATCAAAGATCGGAAGAATGTTAAAATACAGCTGTTTATAACAGGAAAGAATCCCACATTAGCATTTTGGCTTTTGTCGAACCTCCAAAGGACAACTCCACAAATAGGGGAATATTTTCTTATCGCACCTAGTCATGAGATGAGATTTTAAAAATATTTTATTTTAAATTATTTATTACAGAGAGAGAAAGAGGGAGAGAGATAAAGAGAGAGAGGCAGTGACAATGGACATTTCAGGACCTCCAGCCACTGCACACAAACTCCTGACACATGCACCACCTTGTGCATCTGGCTTAATGGGTCCTGGGGAATGGAACCTGGGTCCTTTGGCTTTGCAGGCAAGTGCCTTAATTGCTAAGCAATCTCTCCAGCCCAAGATGAGACTTTTAAGGGATGAAATACCATGCATATTTCCTCTTGGCTTCTAATTATCCATCCATTGAAAGCTAATTATCCTATCCACAAACATGAGTCATGTGAACATGACAGAATTATGGAGCTTGGCTCTGGGACAGCTATTGTTCTTGTGGGATTTCTTGTGCAGTAGATGACCCAACAGGTATATAGATAATTACACTACAGTGTCACAAGCTATGGGAGAACCTCTGGGAGGGTTGGTTCATTTAGGTTTTTGGGTTAGCTCTTCCCACAGGGACCTGACTGAGGGGCGTTATGTAATGGGGTGATAAGTAAAGCAACTTAGGGGGTCAGTTATGGGCCTTGTGCTTAAGCCTGATGGAGTTTCATGTAAGAGCTTGGTTTGACGGCACAATGAGATAAAGCATGTGTTGAGACAGTTTACTCTTAAGTGAGTGAAAACAGAGTCAGATGACCTTGTTTACTTGAACAACAAATGATATATGGAAAACTGGGAGCGATCTTGGAGGGCAATTAAAGACATTTAGATCAAATAAATCCTCCAGAGAACAAGACATCTAATGTAAAATGGCTAGTCCTAGCAATAAGGGAAAGAGGGTAAATGCTTCCACACAGCTAGAGGAGTGCCAGGATTTGGAGGGTTTGTGCTATGCACAATGGATACACAACTGATTTTATAATGGTATTTCTGTTACAGTGTTAGATGATGAAATCTTAATAACATCACTTGTTTGACTATGATAAAAAAACAAACTAGCATTTCTGCTTCTATATTTCCTTAACTGAAACATAAAAGAAATTCTATGTCCTGAGGGAAATCAGGTGAAGTCCTTTGAAAATTGGCCACTTACCCAAAAATATGCACAGTTACCTCTAGTCAAGGTGTGGGAGAAGCCAGCAAGGGCCTGGAAACCATGTTAATGCTACAGCAGAAGCAAAAGTGAAGGGAATTGTTCACAGTGGAAAAGGGGTACCAAGAAAATATTCATTCTCTCTACCGAGAAGTCAAAGAGCTGGTAAGAGGCCATAGGGGACCAACTTTATGTGTGACAAACATCGTTGCCCCAGCTCGTTGTAAAGTGAGGTGTTTGGAGTTGGGAGCTAAACTGTCTTCCAGAGGCTGTTGTTGGTTTCGCTTGCCCACTACCCTTCCCTCACCTCTAAAGTAAAGTGTATTCGGGGAAATTGCATTCATAATGACGCACACTTTATGTAAATTTTTTTACTTCTTTTAATTATTATTCCAGATGTATTCTTGCATTATTTATTATTTTTATTTATTTACTTTTGAACAGAGAAAGAGAGAGAGAAAGAATGGACATGCCAGGGCCTCTAGCCATGTGCATCTGGCTTTACGTGGGTACTGGGGAATCGAACCCAGACCACTCAGGTTGTTAGCTTTGCAGGCAAGTGCCTTAACCACTAAGCCATCTCTCCAGCCCTGGCCTTGCATATTTACAGGGATGATTAAGCTGAGTGTGCTGAGCCATGCTCACAATTCCAGCACTTGGGAGGTAAAGGGGAAGAACAGGAGTTGAAGGCCAGCCTTAGTGGCACAGGTAGTTGGAGGCCAGCTTGTATCAAAATAAATAATAAAATCATTACATGTACCATTTTTCCATGCCATCTTCTCCCCTCCCCACCCCGTGTGTGTGTGTGTGTGTGTGTGTGTGTGTGTGTGTGTGTGTGTGTAAACTTATAAGAATGGATTGTGCTTTGCATTTCTGGAAATCTGGCACTAGAATCAAGCCCACTCATTATCTTTAAGGTGAAATAATTATTAAAGCAACAGAGAAGTTTGCAATTACAATCAAGTAAAATCAGCGGCTTTTCTAGTGCAAATCAAAGACTCCAGCCACCAGTCTTTCATCTGTTTTGTACTCAAACAGAATTAAGCCCTCCACTGCATTCTTGCCCTGTTTGAATCTCCTTTGGCCTCCCTCTCTCTCTTTTCACCTCGCAGTTCAATGTGTTCTATGCAATAAAACCTAACAGGTTTTTCCTTTCGTGTCAAACAGGGATTAGTATTAAATTTTCTGATAGATAATACTTATTTAATCCTGAGCTTAAAGTCTGCACTTTTACACTACAAGTAATTACATTGCTTGCTAAGTAATGTGAACCGTGATCTCTGTGTGGATGGTTAAATAAGATAACCATAGCAAAAACCTCAAGTTTCCTGTACAATTATGTGCTATTATTTTTGCATTCTCTGAAAGAAGCCCAATGCCAGGGAAAGAGCACTATTTTTTATAAAAAATATTATTTCATATGTATTTTAACAGGTCATATACTATTATCCTACATTTTTTAACTTATGGAGGATGGAGTACAGATTCTAGCACATACCTTCAGTGAATTAATCTTTTACTAAGAGATATTTTGCCCGGCATGGTGGCGCATGCCTTTAATCCCAGTACTCGGGAGGCAGAGGTAGGAGGATTGCCATGAGTTCGAGGCCACCCTGAGACTACAGAGTGAATTCCAGGTCAGCCTGAGCTTGAGTGAGACCCTACCTCAAAAAACCAAAAAAAAAAAAAAAAAAAAAAAAGGAAAGAAATTAAAATATTGGTGTATATTAGTTGCACAAAATAATTCACTGATTTCACTTTGATCACATTCTTCCCAGTTCTTCCTCTCTTACTCCTTTTCCCACCTTTTCCTGGTAAACTTGCACTTTCCCAATAGTCCTCTTTCTACTTTCATGTCCTTTAAAAAAAAAAAAAATCCAGATTCTGTTTTTGAGAGAAAACATAATATGTGTCTTTCTGAATCTGGCTTATTTTGTTTAACATGATGATCTCCTGTTCTGCACATTTACCCATAAATGTCATGAATCCATTTTTAATTTATTTATTGACAATTTTTATCTATGTATATATTTTGCTCATAATCTCCTGTTATCTTCTCTTAGTTCCCCTCCCCAGGGAACCCCTCATCTCAACTAGTATTTCCTCTACTTTGATGTCTTTTTACCCCCTTGGGATGAGTGTGACCACTAAATTTGATTAGGGTTGCTTGAATGAGTGGAAAGCTATTTCCCAAAGCACATGCAACATGCAAGCAGCTATACCACTGAAGAAAATGTATTACCCTCTCCCAGCACCCATTAACTGTCAATAACTCCTTGAGAAGTGATCAGGACAGGATGTCGAGAGGCCCAATCTTGGGTAGGTCTTATGCAGGTAATGACAGGCACTGTGTGGTCATAAGTTTAACAGCCATGTCCTATCCAGAAGGCAGTGTTCCACAGAACTCCTCCCCATTCTCTGGCTCTAACATTTTTTCTGCCCCATCTTCCACAGTAATACCTGAGCCTCTGAAGGGAGTGATAGTGTGGTAGTTTGAATATATGGCCCCCAATATATTCAGTGTTTTATTAGTTTATAGTTTGCATCTGCAGTCACCATGCTAGAGGCAATGTCACTGGGTGGTTCTTAAGGTGTGGTGGTGGGTTTGAGATTCCATTGTAAAGATATGCAAAGTGTGCCCAGTAGGAGTAGGTTGTAGCTTTGCTCTGTGTGCTGTGTGGCTGGTGGCTTTTCTCTCTCTGCTTGGCCCTGTGAAGGCAGGCCAGCTTCTTCTGCCATTATGGAACTTCCCCTGGATCTGTAAGCTTCAATAAATAATATCCCTTCCTCCATAACTGTGCCTGATCTGGAAGTTCATCTCAGTGAACCTGAAGCTGTCTGCTACGGATAGAGATGTCTCCTTTAGCACTGAGTACTCAACAGTCACTTATTTTCAGCACTTTGATGAGAGTTGAGTCTCCCCAGTATGGTTTGATTATTTATAATAAAATAATTATAGATACATTAAAGAGACTATTTATGTAATATGCTATTTAATATATATATATCACATTTTCTTTATTGGCACATCTCTGGCACCTAGGGTGATTCCATAACTTGGTTATTATGAGTGCCGCTAGAGTAAAAAATGGGTGTGAAAGTATCTAGTGTAGGTTTTTAACACTGCGTTCTTAGGGTAAGTACACGGAGGTAATGACAGTTAATGGTTTCTGGGGGAGGGAGATACATTTTCTTCCGCGGTATAGCTGCTTGTAGGTTGGACCATATGGTAGGTCTTGCTACTTGGCCTGCTCAGACTGGCCTTAGATTCAAACCTCCAGCCTCAGCCTCCAGAGCACTGGGGTTATAGGTGTGCAGTGCAATTCCTGGTTCATTTAATGTTTTTGAGCCTTGACTTCTTCAGTTTACATGGGGGAAAATAACAGCAATGACCAAGGTCTTCCAATGACTGAGGGGCTGACACAGGCAGCCTCCGGTGCATGCTCAAAGTTCAGTGTGATCCATCACTCATCTTTCTTTCTTTCACTCACTGACAAAGTCTCATCTATTTATGTCTCTTCTGTAAAGGGAATTTTTCTTCTCTGTCACCAAATTTGCCATCTTTCAGTGCACTTGTACCCATGTGTCTGCAGGGAGCTCATTCTAATTGACCTGCTCAAGAAATAAATGACCACACGCCTCCAAGGCTCAGGGAACATTGCAGAAACATGTAAGAGCCAGAGTGGGAAGGTGTACTCTGAGGCATTATCTCATCTCTCCTTGCCCCAGAGACTGACTGGTGCATTCATGACCCCACAGTTACTAGTGATAACCCCGGGAAGAAGGCCCTGAGTGGAATGGGGGAAGGGAGAGGGAAAATTTGCAATATGTTCATATAATAAAGTTCTCAATTAAAGAAAAATACAGAAATGACATCAGTCCTTTTTGTGTGAGAATTGGAGTAGAGTCTAGATTGATGGTCTGATTGGGCAATCTTGTACTTCCCTTCTATTTTAAAATATATTTTTATATTTCATTTTTATTTATTTATATATGAGAGTGAAACAAAGAGAGAGAATGGGCATATTAGGACCTCTAGTTACTGCAAATGAACTCCAAACACATGCGCCATCATGTGCACCTGGCTTATGTGCGTTCTGGGAAATTGTACCTGGGTCCTTAGTTTTTGCAGGCAATCTCTCCAGCCCTTCTTTTTTAACTTACCTTTGTTTTTGTTTTTTCAAGATAGGGTCTTGCTTTGACCCAGGCTGACCTAGAATTCACTATGTAGTCTGAGGCTGGCCTTGGACTCACAGCAATACTCCTACCTTGGCTTCCAGAGTGCTGAGATTAAAGGTGTGCACCAGCATACCTGGTGTAATTGTGTTCTTAAAAAAAAAAAAGATATATTTTTTATTTATTTACTAGAGACAGAGAGAGGGAGAATGGGTGCACCAGAGCCTCTAGCCACTGCAAACGAATTCCAGATGCACATGCCATTGTGCATCTGGCTTACGTGGGACCTGGATAATCAAACCTGGGTCCTTAAGCTTTGCAGGCAAGCGCCTTAACCACTAAGCCATCTCTCCAGCCCATAATTGCCTTCTTTATAACAATTTTTCTTTGTCTTTACTAGTCAGCCCCATTTTTATGTTTAGTTTATCATCCATTCTCTGCAAGAAATCCAAAGTTGTTGAAAGTGACAACTTTTTTCTTTTTTCTTTTATTTGAGAGAGACAGAGAGGAAGAGGTAAAGAGAGAGAGAATGGGTGTGCTAGCAGCCTCTCAACCCCTGTGAACTAACTCCAGACATGTGCGTCCCCTTGTGGGCAAGTGCAGCATTGCACCCTTGCCTCACTTTGCATCTGGCTAAACATAGGACCTGGAGATTGAACCAGCGTTCTTAGGCTTGGTAGGCCTTAACCACTAAGCCATCTCTCCAGCCCAATATTTTCTTTTTTAAAAATTTATAAGCTTTATAACTTATTGTGCACTAATAATTGAATTTCTAAGTACATGCCATTAATTAGTAAAATGATGAGGTGATTTTCATATATCTGGATTCAGAAAATTATTAAAATTACTACAACCAACCAAACACAAATAGTTCAGCTTCATTGATTTTTGTTTTGGATTTTGGTTTTATTTAAACAAAAATGTATATTTACATTATTTATTTTGGGATGTGAATTGTTTTTTAGATAATTTCACACTTACATATATACATATATATATAAACACAAACAGCTTCAGGTTCTGAGATGAACTTTTATGGATTTTATTTATTGAAGGTTACAGATCCAGGGGAAGTTCCATAAAGGCAGGAAAAGCGGCCTGCTCTTCACAGGGCCAAACAGAGAGAGAGAAAGCCAACCAGCCACCACAGCACACAGAGCAAAACTACAGCCAAAAGGTCACACAGCACACTTCAGGAACTCCTGCTAGGCACATTTGCATATCTTTACAATGGAATCTCAAACCATCACCACACCTTAAGACGGGCCCCCAGTGACCTTGCCTCTAGCAAGGTGATTGCAGATACAAACTATAACTAGTAAAACACTGAATATATTGGGGGACATATATTCAAACTACCACATTCCGCCCCTGGCCCCCAATATATTTAGCTCCTGGCCCCCAATAGATTTATAACTATCACACATTGTAAATTGTATTCAGTCCAATTTCAAAGGTTCTCACAGTCTTGATCAACTTAAGATAGTGAGTCCTGTAAAATCAAACAAGTTAAATACTTTCAACATGTAAAGGCACAGAGTAAACATTTTTAACTGGTATAAGGAATAGCAAGGAGAGACTAAGACAATGCAAACTCAATCATCATCAGCCGTCATCAAACTTCTGCAGTTCAAGTTCATTATAACCATAGACTGACAGTCTCCATGTTTACCAATTCCGCCCCTCCAGCTGGGCAGAGTCGCCAGGGAAAACTTTCATCCCAGTTCAACACTGCACTCCACGGTAGCCCTTTTGTACAGTCCTGGTATATCCAAAACATCTTCAGGTCTCCATGCAAACCACGGTCCATCTTCCAAAGGCTCTTGCAGCCTATTCCTGAGGGTCTTCATGCCCTGCCTCATGCCGCATCTCAGCAGCGGCTCCTGGAACCGTGTGCAATTCATGACCACTCCATGCATTTTTCATGCTTCCAAAACTAATACCAGGTGTGCAGGACACAGCCATATTCTTAATCCAGGACAAAATAAACCATAGCCTTGAAAAGCAGGTTCCTTCTCCAGTCAACTCTTTCCAAAGAGTTTGCATTTCTAACATCTTTCCTCAGGCATCCTCTCCATTGTTTTAATGTAAATCAAGTCGGGCCACCTTCCTTCCACCTTCCTTAAGATTGCTAATGCGTTGACAATAGAAGCTCCAGTAACCTAAAACCAGTCTCAGTGCCTCTGCTTTTAACTTGCTTGAGTTTTTCCAACTTAAAATCTTAAAATCTCAGTCCGATATCTTTAGCCAAGCACATCCGTCCATTACAAATTTAACCTTGATCAAACTTTCTGGGCCTGGATAGCAGAACGTAGCCATCCCTTATGCCAGTAGCCCAGTTCCAACAAAGTCCTCTGTAGTCTTTCCTTCCCCTTAGAAAGCTCATAAGTCAAGTTCAATACAGTCTGCACTTAGCATTCTCAAACTCTCATCAGAATAGTCCATAAAACTTGGCTTACCCTCCAGAAGGCATCTTCAGTTGCAAACACCAAGTCCATGCCCATTCCTCCAAAACAAAGGTTGCAAAAAGACGAATATCCACAGTCAGGTTCATCTCACCCCACATCCTCGGTACCACTTTACTGTTGCAGACAGCTTCAGGTTCGCTGAGATGAACTTCCAGACCAGGCACAGTTATGGAGGAAGGGATATTATTTATTGAAGGTTACAGATCCAGGGGAAGTTCCATAAAGGCAGGAAAAGCGGCCTGCTCTTCACAGGGCCAAACAGAGAGAGAGAAAGCCAACCAGCCACCACAGCACACAGAGCAAAACTACAGCCAAAAGGTCACACAGCACACTTCAGGAACTCCTGTACACATTTGCATATCTTTACAATGGAATCTCAAACCATCACCACACCTTAAGACGGGCCCCCAGTGACCTTGCCTCTAGCAAGGTGATTGCAGATACAAACTATAACTAGTAAAACACTGAATATATTGGGGGACATATATTCAAACTACCACACACACACACACACACACACACACACACACATATATATACTTAGTTTTTCGAGGTAGGGTTTCACTCTGGTCCAGGTTGACCTGGAATTCACTATGTAGTCTCAGGGTGGCCTCAAATTCCGATCCTCCTATCTCTGCCTCCCGAGGGCTAAGATTAAAGGCAAGTGCCACCACACCCAGCTATACAATGTATTTTTTTATCACATTCATCCTATTGTACTCTCTTGACCCCTCTTGCTGATGATGCCTTTCCTCTTCCCATGAAATGTTTGTTTCTTTTTGTGTGTGTGTGTGTGTGTGTGTGTGTGTGGTGTGTATGTATTGCAAGTGTCTGTGTGTGTGAGCGCATGTGGACTCACAAACACATACACATGCATGAGTGGTTGTGAGAAGTCAAACTTGGGTATTATTCCTCAGGAACACTATTCAACTTTCACTGCAAATGAACTCCAGATGCATGCGGCATTTTGAGCATCTGGCTTTACATGGGTTCTGGATAATTGAACCTGGATTGTTAGGCTTTGCAGGCAAGTGCTTTAACCTTGTAGCCATCTCTCTTGCCTGTACCCAACTTTTTTTGAAGTGGGGTCTCTCATTGACCTGGAGCCCACCAATTTAGGCTAGACTGGCTGGTCAGGAAAATCCCAGGGTCTGCCTGTCTCCGTCTTCCCGCTCTAGGATTTCAAACATGCTCTAGGATTAGCAACACTTTGTTTCATTGATTTTTTAAATGAACTTTTTGTTTTTGTTAAATTTTATTAATTTTTGCCCTGTTCTGAATTATTTCTTTCCAACTACTGCTTTGGGGTTTAGCTTGCTTTTATTTTTCTAAAGCTCTAAGGCACATTATTATTCAGTTGAGATCTCTATACATACATGTAGCCATAAGCTTCCCTCTTAGGACCGCTTTCATTATAATTCATAGGTTTCTTTATGTTACCTTTCATTTCATTCCAACAATTTATTTATTTCCTTCTTGATTTTTTTTTTTTTTAATTTTCAAGGCAGGGTCTTGCTCTAGCCCAGGCTGATCTGGAATTAACTATTTATTTATTTATTTTTAAATATTTTATTATTTATTTATTTGAGAAAGAGAGAGGAAGGAAGAGGCAGGTAGAGAGAGAGAGAATGGATGTGTCAGGGTCTCCAGCCACTGCAAACAAACTCCAGACACATACGCCCCTTTGTGTATCTGGCTTACATGGGTCCTGGGAACTGAACTGGGGTCCTTAGGCTTTGCAGGCAAATGCCTTAACCACTAAACCATTTCCTCAGCCCTGGAATTCACTATTTAGTCTCCAACACTAGGGAGGTTCACTGTGAGTTTCAGACCATCCTAGACCTATGGGGTGAGTTCCAGGTCAGCCTGGGCTGGAGTGAGACCCTGCCTCTAAAAACATGACAAAAAGACATCCATAAAGTCAGGCATAGTGGTGCACACCTTTAATCCCAGCACTTTGCAGGCAGAGGTAGGAGGATCACCATGAGTTTGAGGCCACCTGAGACTACATAGTAAATTCCAGGTCAGCCTGGGATAGAAAGAGGCCCTACCTCGTAAAAAAAGAAAAAAAAAAAAGACGGCACCCATAAACACAAATAAAGGACAGCATCCCTCTATATTCAATGTGACTATTGATCAAACAGCCATATTTTAGGTTATAGTCACACTTAATAGAGTCATTTTCTGATAGAAAGAGTGAAAATGAAGTCAAAATGGGGATATGACAGGAATAGAAATAATTGGTAGTTGATTCTTTCAATTTCTTATATAATAATAGACAATACTAGTATTAATTCTAGTGATAGTATTATTGTCCCATTATTATAAATAAGGAAGCTGAGGCTTTAAGAAGTGAAGTGATCTGGGTCTAGAAAAATGGCTCAGTGGTTAAGGGAACTTATTTGCAAAGCCTGATGGTGCAAATTAAATTTTCTAGTGCCCATATAAAGTAAGATATAGAAAGTGGCACATGCATCTGGAGTTCATTTGACGTGGCAAGAGGCCCTGGTGTGCCATGATCACTCTCTTTCTATCTGTCTCTGTCTTTCTCAAATAAATAAGTAAACAAATAAACAAACATTTAAAAAGAGAAGCTAAGTGATCTTCCCAAGATCACATAGTCCGTATTAAGTTGGCCACTCAAGTGCCAGGGAGAAACATCGTTCATCCCAAATTCTTCTAATTTATAGGTATGCATGTCCATGGGTGGTTTGAATTGCAGGTCAGAAGTGAGGGGTTTCTTTCTGGGGTATTATAGGAAGGCAAGTGAGAGTGTCCATAAGCCAGAGGTGGATGGCATCACAAAAGAGCTCTTTTCAAAAAAAAAATTATTTATTTATATGCGAGCAGAGAGGGAGAGGGAGAGAGAATGGGTGCACCAGGCTCTCTAGCCACTGCAAACAAACTCCAGACACATACACCACTTTGTGCACCTGCCTTTACGTGGGTCTTGGGGAATCAAACCTGGGTCAATAGGCTTTGCAGACAAGCACCTTAACTGCTGAGCCTTCTCTCCAGCCCACAACAGAGTTTTCAGCAGTCTGATGTCAGGCTTTCTTCTCTACCTGAGTATACCCAAGATACTCCAAGTTTTGCCCTAATATCAGCAGGGCTCCCGAGTGCTGGGATTAAAGGGTGCATCACCATGCCCAGTTTAAAAGAATGAACTTTGGCCAGGCGTGCTGGTGCATGCCTTTAATCCCAGCACTCGGGTGACAGAGATAGGAGGATCACCATGAGTTCAAGGCCACCCTGAGACTACAGAGTGAATTCCAGGTCAGCCTGGGCAAGAATGAGACCCTACCTCAAAAACCTAAATAAACAAATAAATAAAAATAAAAAAGAATGTTCTTTGTTTTCATAAAATTAATTTCATATGACTACGTCAGTTACCATTCTTAAAACTAAATGGCTCAAAATGAGACAATTAGCTTAATTTTTTGTAACAAATGCATGAATAATATGCTTGAAATAATATTTGTAAAGTATGAGTTTATATATGAATAACTATTGCAAAAATGAATTCTAGCCACCAAAGAAAGGAGAGGTAAAGACTCATGCCTTATTTTATAATGATATTTAATTATTTGAGATTTTTATACAAAATATTTTATCAGATAGTTTTTGAGCTCTTATTACAAATAACTATGAAAATCGCATTAAGAATATCAATATTCAAGCAAAGACTTAATGTTACCAATCACCTTTGAAATTTTAAAAAAGTACTAACTAGAACAGTATGATTACTTTGTAATATACACACGTATTTCTTTCACTTTTCCTGTACAGGTTTCTTCTATGTATTATTGTTTCATTGACTTCAGTTTTGTAATCTTGAACCCAAACATGGTATTTACATTGAGAAACAAAAGAGAAGATAATGGAATGCTGAAATAAAACAGAAGTTGAGACTACCTGGAGGAGGAAGGAAGGCAGATGTAGAAGGGGAGTATGGGTAAGGTAGTGGTGGAAAGGAATGAATGAGAACAAAATTTAATTCCACCTATGTATGAAGATGCTTTGACGAAACTCATTACTTTGTATACTAACCTGAAACCTTAACTTTAAAACATACAGTTGAGAAATATTGGCTTCTGTTTAAATTACCTCTTTGGGAAAAATTCAAGAGTATATATCAAGTGTCTATTATGTACTAGACCACTTGCAAAATCATTCTTTTTTTTTTTTGTTTGTTTGTTTGTTTTTTCAAGGTAGGGTCTCACTCTGGTCCAGGCTGACCTGGAATTCATTATGTAGTCTCAGGGTGGCCTCGAACTCACGGTGATGCTTCTACCTCTGCCTCCTGAGTGCTGGGATTAAAGGCGTGCACCACCACGGCCGGCTGCAAAATCATTCTTAAAGTCTTGAACAGAACCCATTGTATGATGAGCACATGCTGTCAACTAGCAATCATTCAAATACCAAGAGATGGCACCAAAAATGAAGGCATTATTACACTGGCAATTTGGGATTTAGATGTATCCATGTTGTCTGTGTCTCTTTGCTATTTTCTTTGTTGTCTATTTCAATTTTAATTGATAATGGGGCAGGAAGCCTTGTTCAGGAATGGCACTTAGACTTCAGGTTCCAGATGGTTGTGGTGCTCATGTTGAGGGAAGAGATGATCATGTTCTCTAGACTTTGGGACCTGGAAAGAAAATAAAATTGGCATGTTAATAGTTTTTTTTTTTTTTTGAGAGAGAGACAGAGAGAGAGAGGGAGAGGAAAACAGATAGAAATGGGCGCGCCAGCAGCCTCTCAGCTACTGCGAACGAAATCCAGATGTGTGCGTCCCCTTGTGGTCAAGTGCTGCATTGTGCCCTTGCATCACTTTGCATCTGGCTAAATGTGGGACCTGGAGATTGGAATCAGCATTCTTAGGCTTAGGAGGCAGGCGCCTTAACCACTAAGCCATCTCTCCAGCCCCATGTTAATAGTTTTGCACTGAGCCTGTCAGAAGTTAGTACTAAAATGAAGGTATTTTCAGGAATCATTATCTAATATTAGAAAAAAATTGAGAATAAAAATTGTTTGAGATGAGGCAAAATACTAGAAGACATGTTTATTTCCTCTACCCTAAATGCATTCTCTATTTCCCAAAACCAGACCCCCTAAAACTCCCATTGAAATCAACCAAGCATCTATCCCTCTCAAGCTGTGCAGAAAATACTTCAGGAGAAAATGCCAGTAGGAAGTGGAGCAGAAAATGATACTGATGTTTTGTTAAGTATAGGAGTCTTCCGATGTGTTCTCACTCAGTCTTCAACCATATACACTGTGCTTTCTTTCTTTTTTTTTTTTTTTAAGTGTTGTATAGTATCTCACAGTACGGTCAAGTATTACTGTTATTTTAAATGATTACCTTTTAAAAACTGGTATAAGAAGACTGAAATGACATTTGTCAACTAAATGATTTAGAACATCCCTTAACTTGTGACTTTTGTCTAGCTGGATGTACTGTCTCTATCCATGAATGAGTAGACTCTTCATTCTGCTTTGTCATAAATATACCACACAAGTAAGCTGACCTGAATCAAAGCTGTCACTAGTGGAGGTTGGATGATAAGGGAGACCCACCTGTCCTAGGAACTGGGTAGGTGTTAAATGTTGCTAAAGCATTAAAAAATTTGCTTAAAATTGTCATTCATGTTATTGATAAGTTCTTTAAGTTTACATTGTAGAACTCCTAATATCTATTATTCTCTAAATAAGCAAGCATATGGGGATGGGGTAATTTGACTGCCCTTCTTGCTCTGGCTGCCTGGAACAAAAGGACTATCAGTCTAACATCCAACTGCTGTACTCTTAGGCCAGCATCAGAGAGCTTAGCTGCCTGGATCATTCCACAGATGTCTTGAGACTGACACTGCTGACTACTTTGGCTCCCTAACTAAGACTGTTTGAAACAGGTTATTCCAGACATTTGCTTTAAAAAAGACTCAATGAAAGAAAGAAAAAAAAAAAGACTCAGTGAACCTAGATTACAATGCAACCATTTCCATTTTGGCCAGAGAGACTGCTATAAATGGAACCAAGAGGTAAGGCCATGATTTGTCACCAGCCTTAGAGACTGGGATTGTTGCTAGGAGGCAAGGCTATGATTGGCCCTCACAAATGGCGATGATTGGTGCAAACGCCCCTTTTCAGGCTGTATAAGCAGGCTGCTCAGGCTCACTCAGCGAGTCAGCTAGGCAACACTCCCTGTGTTCAACTGCAGACCTAATAATGGACTTCTCTTGAATGATCTTTTCCTGCCTAATTTCAGGGGTCCAAGCACAGCTGGTATCATGAAGGAGGCAGCACACAGGAGAGAATGGGGCAGCAGCAGAACAGAGGCAGCCGAATGTCCAAGGAGTTAATAGGTGAGCAGTAGGTAGGCCAAGCTGTAACAGCAGCAAGGCAGCCAGCTGCTTGCCAGTGGAAGCAGTAGACCCAGCTATGGAACCTGGTAGCAGCACAGACACGGACACACCGACCTGGTACTTGGTTCTGGTACCTGACTCCCAGAGAGCACTGGGTTTTGGATACCCCCAACAGGGACCGGCACCCTGAGGGTTCACAGTGGTGGCCAAGTTGTGGAGGGGATGCCTGGCAACTGAAGCAGCAGCTGAATGGCTTGAGAGTAGACAGGACAGCAGAAAGAAGGTGAACAGAAACAGAGGTGATGAGGGCTGGATGGAAGGCTTAGTGGTTAAGTTGCTTGCCTGTGAAGCCTAATGACTTGGTTCAACTCCCCGGAACCCACGTAAGCCACGTAAGTAACACAAGGTTACTCATGTGCACAAGGTGACACATGTGCATAAGGTGGTGCACATATCTGGAGTTGATTGCAGTGGCTAGAGGACCTGGTGTACCAATTCTCCCTCTCTCTCTCATAAAAAAATTAAATTAAATTAAAATTAAAAAATAAAAAAGAGCTGGGCATGGTGGCACATGCTTTTAATCCCAGCACTCGGGAGGCAGAGGTAGGAGGATCGCCATGAGTTCGAGGCCACCCTGAGACTACAGAGTGAATTCCAGGTCAGCCTGGGCTAGAGTGAGACCTTACCTTAAAAAAAAAAAAAACAAGAAAATAAATAATAAATAAATAAATAGATAAATAAGAAGTGAAGACAGAATGAAGGGTGGAGACTAAAGAAGGACAAAAGACTGTAAGGAGCCAGGGAGAAGAACATGCAAACACTATACACCAGGAAAGTTCTAGAGAGCTGTCATGTCGACAGAACAGATATATAATGCTGGCCACTCACTGCCAAGGCTCTGTCTTGAGGCTCAAGGAACACTAGAAGGCTCCACTTGCTGTCACCTCTGTCTGCCTACCATTGCTGCTACTGAACACAACACTGAAGAGATAACCATTGCTAGAGAGCAGACCCTAAGGAGCATCTCCCTGCCTACCCATGATCTCAGCCTGGTAGAGCCAATGAGCCCATGGCCAGCTGACCCGTGACAGAACCAATCTTCGCACACTGGACTCCTGCACATTACCTTCCAGTAAACAGCATCATCGTAACAGTACTCGTCGGGTGGCTGGTTCCAGATAGGTATGCTGAGAATCAAACCTGTCCAGCAGAGGGAAAAGAAGTCACGTGATTATCAAGCTGAGGAGGATAATCTGCTGGATGGTAATTTAACACCCTGTGATGAAAATATCTGGTTTGGCTGACATATTTATTGCCAGAATGTTGGAACATTTTTTCAATTTTCCAGTGCACCTGTTTATTAACCTGCTACGTGGAGAAAATGGAGCACAGGCACGAATTCACTTCTTTAATGTGTGTGTGCATGTATGTATGCACATTCATGTGTGGGGAGATACAAGTGTGTACATGGGATGTGGAGGTCGGAGGATCGCCATGAATTCGAGGCCACCCTGAGACGACATACTGAATTCCAGGTCAGCCTGCATTAGTGAGACCATACCTTAAAAAATAAATAAATAAGAGAGGTGTGCACATGCACGTAGAGGTGAGAGGACAACCTGAGGTGTTTGCCCCTGCAATGCTACCTGCCTCGTTTTGAGACAGGATCTCTCACTGGCCGGGAACTCACTCATTAGGCTGGATTAATTGGATTAATGAGGCCAATGAACTCCAAGAATCATCCTGTCTCTGTCTCCTCTGTGCTGGGAATACAGACATTTCACATGGATGCCAGGGTTGAATTCAGGTTCTCTTGTTTGGAAGACAAACACTTCACCCTCAGAACTGTCTCCCCAGTGCCAAGAATTTACCTTTTTTTTTTTTTTTAAATTTTTATTTTTTGAGATAGTGTTATAACGGCCCACAAGTCACAATTCTCCAATCTCGACTTCGCAGCTAACAGGTTACAGTTATTGTACCACCGCACCCAGACGTGTATTCACTTTTTATGCTGACCTGTGACCAGACCGCCAACTACCGCCATGCCAATGGAAGAGCCCAGTGCCGCTGCCTGCATGGCTACGGTGGACCTAGGAAAGCCAAATAAAAGAAGAATTTGTGTTTTCCTGGCTAACAACAAATAAACCTTACTTACTGCAAGCATGAGTGTCTGTCAGCTTCATGTCAGAGTACTGCTGTACACACAAGCAAGGAGCAAACATTTGCTACAAGTTTTATTTATTTATTTATTTATTTATTTATTTATTTATTTATTTATTGGCATTTCTGAGCAGTGATTACAAAGTTCTTAGATACAAACAAGAACCACCATTTGATGAGCCTTCAGGAATAATAAGACCTTCTTCAAAAAGAATTTAGCACTCAAAACTCGACTCCTGATTCGTTCAATAAATATTTACTTAATAACAATGCTGGGTCAGCTTCCCTCCTAGACATGGAAGGTGGAGTAAAATGAATAAAACAACATGACCTATCCTCACCCACTCTAAAGAAACAATTTTAATGAAATCAGAAAACCTATCAAAAAGGTCACAAAAGCTAAGTTAAGCATAAATAGTAGAAAGAATTCATTGAAGACTTTTATGTATGTGCTTGTAATATCAGAGATAAAACCAAGGAAATAAAATGCTTTTAATTTTGGGAGTGAAAGGATATGATTGAAGGCTACTCAAGTACATGAGTGGCCCTAAATGAGTGACACATGAGCTAGGCCTGTGGTCATATCCCTAGTACCATGTTTCACTGATAGGAGGCAATCGATATTGTTGAAAGAGTCAGTGAGTGGTCCTGGGGAAAATCAGTTAGAAAACACTGGAAAATACTATTGTCTTGGTCTTGTCTCTGACCCTTGTACAGAGGATACTTACAAAGTTTGGTCTGTAATGCTAACGGCAGAAAGCTCCCCATCAGGGGACGTGTCAACAAATGCTATTAAAAAGTACCGGGGAAGGGGCTGGGGAAATGGCTTAGCAGCTAAGGAGTTTGCCTGTGAAGCCTAAGGACCCCGGTTTGATTCCCCAGGACCCACATAAGCCAGATGCACAAGGGAGCACATGCATCTGGAGTTCATCTGCAGTAGCTGGAGGCCCTGGCATGCACATTCTCTCTCCCTCTCTCTCTCTTTCTCTCTGCCTCTTCCTCTTAAATAAGTAAATAAATACAATATAGTTTTTTAAGAAGTACAGGGGAAGGAAACCCCATTTGTTTATACTCACCTGTCAGACACTCTCATGGCTATGACCACCATGCTTGCAAGACCTCCAATCACACCAGGCAAACCGTGCAGGTTATGGACCCCACATGTATCATGGATCCTTAGTTTACTAGCAAGAAGTGGCTGAGATGGTAAAGGAAAAAAAAAAGAAAGCTTTTAATTCTGTTAGTCATACAGAGAGCTCCATAATGGAAGCAAATAAATACAGAAGAAACTTTTTATATTAAATTTTATTGTGTACACATAAAATATGTGACAACACATAGACTACATAGATTATTATAATGAGTTAAATTAGCATGTCCATCTCTGTAATTCCCTTTCTTTGGTTTTGTTTCTGTGACATGAATAGCTAAAAGCTACTCATTAGCACGAATTCCACATAGCACACATTTTAAAAATTGATATCCCTCATGCGTGTTAACCCTTCAAACTTGCTTCTCTTATATGTTTGCTACTTTATATCCTTTGGCCTCTATCTCTCCATCTCCTCCCCTACCCAGAAGTTTTACCTCATTGTATCAGAAATCCACTTGTGTCAAATTATTTAGAAACATTAGTAGTAAAACTCATTTCAGTAATTAGTGGCATTCCTAGGAGAGGGATTTTACCTTCTCACTTTCTATTACTTATTTATTTATTTATTTGCAAGAAGAGAATGAAAGAGAGAGAGAGAGAGAGAAAATGAACGGGCATGCCAGAGCATCTATCCTCTGCAGACAAACTCCAGATGCATGCACCACCTTGTACATCTGTGGTTTTACGTGGGTACTGGGGAATTGAACCCAGGCCATTAGGCTTTGCAGGCAAGCTCCTTAACTGCTGAGCCATCTCTCCAGCCCTCACCTTCTCACTTTCTAATGACATCCTAAATCACTTAAAAGAGCACAAAATATTTGGTGATACAAAACAAATCAGGAACAGCAATGAAAATCGTCAGTGGAACTTCTCTGGAGGAAGTAACACATAATCACACAACACTGACTTCACCCTGAATTACAGACGACTGACATCAGGGTCTCTCCTGCTACGCAGAAGACAAGAGCAAGTGGAGCCATGGCTGAAGAGTGAGCAGTGTCTCTGAAAGAGAACAAAGGGCCTCCAGGGATGCTTAGGAAGCTGCTTCTCTTTGTTCAACTGGCTACTATGTGGGGAGAGAACAATGCAGGTCCAAGGTTCTGACAGTCACAAACTTGTATCCCAGCACAGAAACATGCAGATCCAAGGGTCACACTTACACTCAGGAACTTGTATCCCAGCACAGAGACAACCCCTGCGGTACTCCCAATGATCATAGACGCATACGGGTGGATATCCATGTCCGCACAAGTGCCCACAGCCACTCCTCCAGCAAGAGTAGCATTCTGAATGTGAACCTGTGTGGAGGTTGCAGAATCATGAGTGAGGAGGGGGAATGAGGTGGACCACCCAGGTCAGTCTTTAGTCACAGGGTCAACTTAATATATATATATATAATTTTTCTTGAAAGCAGATCTGGCCTCAAACTCTTGATCCTCCTGTTTCAGCCTCCATAGTGCTGGGATTACAGGTGTGTATTACTATGCCTGGCATTTAAAAACTGAAAATATTTACTGTTCTTTGGTAGGCTGTCCCTTGATTCTGCTGATGGATTCTTTGCTGTGCAGAACATTCTGAATTGCATGCAATCTCATTGGTCACTTCTCCAAACAATTTCCTGTGCTACTGGAGTCCTTTGCAGAACGCTCTTCGCCTATGCCCTATCTAGAAATGCTTTCTTTTGTTGCTTTCAGAGGTTCAAGTCTTACAGTAATATTTTTGATCCTTTAAAAAAATTTTTTTTGTGTGTGGGGGAAATAGCTATCTAGTTTCTTTTTTATATGAAAATTCATTTATTCGTGAAACTATCGTTTCTTTTCTCCAGTGTCTTCTTTTGACACCTTTGTCAAAATTAGGTGAGTTTATTTCTGTGTCCTCTGGTCTGTGTATGTGTTTTTGTTTGAGTCTCACGCTGGGTTTTTTGTTTTTTGTTTGTTTGTTTGTTTGTTTGTTTGTTTGTTTGTTTTTACTATGGCTCTGTAGTATAGTTGAGGTAAACACCCCCAGCATTGCTCTTTCTGCTTAAGACTCCCTTGGCTATTTGGGGGTTTTTGTTTTTCCATATGAACTTTGGGTGCTCCCGGGCTATCCTGCCACTGCAAAGGAACTCCAGATGTGCATGTGCCACTTCGTGTGTATGGTTTTATGTGGATACTGGGAAATTAGGGGGGAACTGAACCTGGGTTGTAACCTTTGCAAGCAAGCACCTTTAACCACTTTGATCAAATATTGGGCACATGGAAGTTGAAAAAATTACTACAGAGAATTTCCATATTCCCCCAGAGAAGGCACCTTACACAACCATAGAATGACAAACTGATCATTGACTCAGTATTCCCACTGTTATGTTCATGCTGCACAGTCATATTCAAATGCCACCTTGCACTTGGTCATTTTTTGAGAAGAATATTTACAGCTGGGAAAATAGAACCCACATACACCTATTGTATTATATTTTCCTACTCCGACATATCATGTTTGAAGACAGCTCAGTAGGGATGCAGAAGTGACGTGCTTCTGTGAACAACTCTCTCCATTCCTAATGAGGTTTCCATTGGGGTTAATATGGGCACTCACCATATCGAGCTTGCCTCGGTGTTCAACAAGGCTGGATAGTGCATAGGCTATGATCACGCAGGCAGCAAGAGAGAGGTAGGTGTTGACAATGGCCTTAAACTGATGTTCTGCAGTTTCTGCAATGGCAGAATTAAAGCTGGGCCAAAATATCCACAGGAAAAGAGTCCCTGAGAATCATAAGCATTCATGTTAATAGACTATACAAGAAGGGCAATTTGTTCAGGGCATTGATGCTGTCTCTAATTTTAGGCTTAATTATGTAAGAGTGGGGCAAAAAGAAGAGCATTGATCCAGCGCAAAGTTGCCTTCAAAGGAGACTCCTTCAAAAGAGCCTCTTTACGTTATGATGGAGCTAACATTCCTTGGGCCTCACAGAATAGACAAGAACCAGACAAGTTCATTTCCACTCACCAATCATTGCAAACAAGTCAGAGTGGTAGACAGATTCTTCGTTCTCATGTTCCCACCTCAGGCCGGATCGATACAAGACGCCAGCTACAGCCAGGCCAAAGTAGGCTCCAAAGGCATGAATTGTCATTGATGCCCCAGTGTCAGTGGCCTGAGGGGACAAAGTTGCATTCTTGTAAATGGAGGAGAAACTGACCCTCATTATACAAGGAAAGCCAATGAAAAAAATTGTTTCATTATGAGACAGAGAGAGGATGTTAAAAAAAAAGACGATGAAATAATACAAGCTCTGTAAACATATAAAAACCACTTTGAACTGGAGGTCAAGCACTTCTTGGGTTGTGACAGTTGACCAATTACTAAACTTCTCTGAATCTGAAGAACTTCCCACCTAATCAAGTTGTGTTGCCACTTTGACGAGAACACTTCAGAAGTGCCAGGTGCTTTGGTGGGTGCTCAGAACATGCTTGGCTACATTTTTTAAAGTTTGAGAGATTCTCAGTGAACTATTATTTATTGCACTTGATACAAAACAAAAAAAAATCACTTATATTCATTTGGCATTTTAGCTAAAGCTGATTTAACTACAACTCAAAGACTCAAAGACTCAGAAGGCCTGTGCTGTATGATAACATGAAGTTCCAGGACTGATTTTAAGAGATGACATTTGTTCCATTTTCAGGACATGAAATGTATTTGACTTAGTTTTCTCCACTTCCTGCTTTTAGAGGAAAAACTTAACATGCAAGAAACACAGTTCTATACATCCTAAGACTGGAAGACTGTATATATTTATTTAAGAATTTTTAGACTGGTGCAAGGTGAAGTAAAAAGCATCTCCTGCTTAGGTTTCATCGTTTTAAAAAATATTTATTGATTTGAAAGAGAGAGAGAGAGTTAAAAAGAGAGAGGCAGAGCTAGAGAGAGAGAAAGAACACCAGGGTCTGTAGCCACTGCAAACAGACTACAAATACATGTGCCACCTTGTGCATCTGGGGAATTGAACCTGGGTCCTTAGGCTTCTCAGGTAAGTGCCTTAACTACTAAGCCATCTCTGCAGCCCAGGTTTCATCTTTGAGCCTTTGATATAGATCCCTTGAAGAGCCATACTTTCTTGGATTGCGTCAAGCACATCCATTTCCACACCACCCAGCCCAGGTAACAGCCTCCACGTGGGAATCTCGCTGTGCTTTTCCGCAGGGCTGTAGGAGAGTCTGAGTTGGCAGTGAATCACGGTTAGATTTCACAGATGCCATGTTAATCTAAGTCTCTCTGTAAATGCCTACATATTCATAGGCAAAGTAACTTTCCTGGATCCACCAAATTAGTCTCATTTAACCAGTAGTGGATTATTCTGGTTGTCTTACCTTGATGGCCTCACCTCTTTCTGGCCAGTTTCTCTCACTTTACTTCAACTCAAGGATTTCCTTTAATTCCACAGTAATAACTCAGGGCTCTCTGCGTGTATTCGCTTGAAACACACGTCTCTTCATTAGTGACCTATGAAACTCTCGCATGCCCGCTTCATTGTCACTTCCTCCTTTATTCTTCCATCTAAATTAGGTACACTTTCTTATAATCCCTACTCCCCTCTATTTAGTTTTATAGGTGTCTTTGGTTGCAATGCATTGAGATTTGGAATGACCCCTAAGGTTCACATGTTCAAGGCCGGGTTCCTGACAGTCAACGTTCAGAGGTGGGAACAATGGACCCTGAGGGCTCCCATCAGCTCTGTGAGTTAGACCATTGAGGGACTCATACTTTAGTGGACTATACTGGGAGGTAATGGAGACTCAGAAGGTGGAGCCTCACTGAAGGAAGTAGGTCACTGCCAGTGTGCTCTTAGAATCGGACTTCGTCCCAAGTCTTTTCTCTTCCCTTCCTGCCCACCAGGAGGTGAGCTCCTTTGCTCTACCATGTGCTCCCCAGCATGATGTGTTGCCTCACCATGGCCCACAAACATGGACTGAATCCTTTGAAAGCCATGAACCAATGTCAATCTTTCCTCCCATACATTCATTTTTCTCAAGTATTTTATCACAGAAAGAAAGTTGACTCATGTAGAGTACACACATAATTATGAATGACAAAATATGGAAATGTGGTCAGAAATATCCTATTTATTATTTTGGGGGTAAATCAATGAAATTTTCATGGAAGGGAAGAAATTTCATGAACTCTTTAACCAAAGCCTATCTACGGTTTTGTAGAGAGCTATTCACTTACTAGTAGCTCAAACATAAGCAGTCATTAACCACTGATAGGTGACATTAAAAAATCAAAAGAGGTCTGGAGAGATGGCTTAGCACTTAAGGTGTCTGCCTGTGAAGTCTAAGGACCCAGCATCAATTCCCCAGTACCCGCGTAAGCCAGATGTCCAAGGCTGTGCATGTGTCTGGAGTTTGTCTGCAGTGGCTAGAGGCCCTGGCACAACCAATTCTCTCTCCCCTCTCTCTCTTTGTCCATCTGCCTCTTTTTCTCTCTTTCTCTCTCTTTCACAAATAAATAAAAATAATAAATAAAATAATTTTAAAAAGATCAAAAGAGCTATAACATTAGAAAAACTGTGGGTTTAAATCAAGACTGAGTTAAGTAAGCCATTTAGCGTCTGTGGCCATTTTGTTGTGCATAGATGGTAATAATGAGGATGCCTAACCCTACCTTCCAGTAGGTTTGCGAAGCTGACCTGAAGTAGTGTGCACAAAACCCAGGCGAGAACACTCCAGAAGTGCCAGGTCCTTTGGTGGGTGCTCAGAACATGCTTGGCTACATTTTTTTAAAGTTTGAGAGATTCTCAGTGAACTATTATTTATTGCACTTGATACAAAACAAAAAAAAATCACTTATATTCATTTGGCATTTTAGCTAAAGCTGATTTAACTACAACTCAAAGACTCAAAGACTCAGAAGGCCTGTGCTGTATGATAACATGAAGTTCCAGGACTGATTTTAAGAGATGACATTTGTTCCATTTTCAGGACATGAAATGTATTTGACTCAGTTTTCTCCATTTCCTGCTTTTAGAGGAAAAACTTAACATGCAAGAAACACAGTTCTATACATATAAGACTGGAAGACTGTATATATTTATTTAAGAATTTTTAGACTGGTGCAAGGTGAAGTAAAAAGCATCTCCTGCTTAGGTTTCATCGTTTTAAAAATATTTATTGATTTGAAAGAGAGAGAGAGTTAAAGAGAGAGGCAGAGCTAGAGAGAGAGAAAGAACACCAGGGTCTGTAGCCACTGCAAACAGACTACAAATACATGTGCCACCTTGTGCATCTGGGGAATTGAACCTGGGTCCTTAGGCTTCTCAGGTAAGTGCCTTAACTACTAAGCCATCTCTGCAGCCCAGGTTTCATCTTTGAGCCTTTGATATAGATCCCTTGAAGAGCCATACTTTCTTGGATTGCGTCAAGCACATCCATTTCCACACCACCCAGCCCAGGTAACAGCCTCCACGTGGGAATCTCGCTGTGCTTTTCCGCAGGGCTGTAGGAGAGTCTGAGTTGGCAGTGAATCACGGTTAGATTTCACAGATGCCATGTTAATCTAAGTCTCTCTGTAAATGCCTACATATTCATAGGCAAAGTAACTTTCCCTGGATCCACCAAATTAGTCTCATTTAACCAGTAGTGGATTATTCTGGTTGTCTTACCTTGATGGCCTCACCTCTTTCTGGCCAGTTTCTCTCACTTTACTTCAACTCAAGGATTTCCTTTAATTCCACAGTAATAACTCAGGGCTCTCTGCGTGTATTCGCTTTGAAACACACGTCTCTTCATTAGTGACCTATGAAACTCTCGCATGCCCGCTTCATTGTCACTTCCTCCTTTATTCTTCCATCTAAATTAGGTACACTTTCTTATAATCCCTACTCCCCTCTATTTAGTTTTATAGGTGTCTTTGGTTGCAATGCATTGAGATTTGGAATGACCCCTAAGGTTCACATGTTCAAGGCCGGGTTCCTGACAGTCAACGTTCAGAGGTGGGAACAATGGACCCTGAGGGCTCCCATCAGCTCTGTGAGTTAGACCATTGAGGGACTCATACTTTAGTGGACTATACTGGGAGGTAATGGAGACTCAGAAGGTGGAGCCTCACTGAAGGAAGTAGGTCACTGCCAGTGTGCTCTTAGAATCGGACTTCGTCCCAAGTCTTTTCTCTTCCCTTCCTGCCCACCAGGAGGTGAGCTCCTTTGCTCTACCATGTGCTCCCCAGCATGATGTGTTGCCTCACCATGGCCCACAAACATGGACTGAATCCTTTGAAAGCCATGAACCAATGTCAATCTTTCCTCCCATACATTCATTTTTCTCAAGTATTTTATCACAGAAAGAAAGTTGACTCATGTAGAGTACACACATAATTATGAATGACAAAATATGGAAATGTGGTCAGAAATATCCTATTTATTATTTTGGGGGTAAATCAATGAAATTTTCATGGAAGGGAAGAAATTTCATGAACTCTTTAACCAAAGCCTATCTACGGTTTTGTAGAGAGCTATTCACTTACTAGTAGCTCAAACATAAGCAGTCATTAACCACTGATAGGTGACATTAAAAAATCAAAAGAGGTCTGGAGAGATGGCTTAGCACTTAAGGTGTCTGCCTGTGAAGTCTAAGGACCCAGCATCAATTCCCCAGTACCCGCGTAAGCCAGATGTCCAAGGCTGTGCATGTGTCTGGAGTTTGTCTGCAGTGGCTAGAGGCCCTGGCACAACCAATTCTCTCTCCCTCTCTCTCTCTTTGTCCATCTGCCTCTTTTTCTCTCTTTCTCTCTCTTTCACAAATAAATAAAAATAATAAATAAAATAATTTTAAAAAGATCAAAAGAGCTATAACATTAGAAAAACTGTGGGTTTAAATCAAGACTGAGTTAAGTAAGCCATTTAGCGTCTGTGGCCATTTTGTTGTGCATAGATGGTAATAATGAGGATGCCTAACCCTACCTTCCAGTAGGTTTGCGAAGCTGACCTGAAGTAGTGTGCACAAAACCCAGGCGAGAACACTCCAGAAGTGCCAGGTCCTTTGGTGGGTGCTCAGAACATGCTTGGCTACATTTTTTAAAGTTTGAGAGATTCTCAGTGAACTATTATTTATTGCACTTGATACAAAACAAAAAAAAATCACTTATATTCATTTGGCATTTTAGCTAAAGCTGATTTAACTACAACTCAAAGACTCAAAGACTCAGAAGGCCTGTGCTGTATGATAACATGAAGTTCCAGGACTGATATTAAGAGATGGCGTTTGTTCCATTTTCAGGACATGAAATGTATTTGACTCAGTTTTCTCCATTTCCTGCTTTTAGAGGAAAAACTTAACATGCAAGAAACACAGTTCTATACATATAAGTCAGGAAGACTGTATATATTTACTTAAGAATTTTTGCAATGAGCACTCAGTCATGTCTGTTCTTTCTTTGGTATTGCCCTCAGTGTGCAGAGTAGGAGTTCGTTACATGTGGTGGTAAGAACTTATGCTTAGAAGCCGGGCGTGGTGGCGCACGCTTTGAATCCCAGCACTCGAGAGGCAGAGGTAGGAGGGTCGCCATGAATTTGAGGCCACCCTGAGACTACATAGTGAATTCCAGGTCAGCCTGGATCAGAGTGAGACCCTACCTTGAAAACCAAAAAACAAAAACTGATGCTTAGAAATCAGTAAATATAACTTACCCGAAATATCTTAACAACCACATGTTCATTGACAGCAAATACAGCAATCTCTAGGATTGTCATGATCAACATTTGGACAGGACTTGTTTTTCCCAGGACAGCTCCAAAAGAAATCAGAACAGTGGCTGTACTGAAGTCTGCATTTATCATGCTGAGGGGGGAAAGAATAAATACATAAATAAATGGGAGAGAAGTGTGCATCAAAACAAAGCTGTAAGTGGAGAGCTTGAACGATGGCCCTCATCCTATTCGTGGAACTTTGGCTTTCATGGCATAGTTACATCCTAAACGTCTCACCTCCACATAGCACCAATTTCGAGTTTAAACATTCATCGAATGAACTCTGAGGTGGAGAACACACATGTCCAGATCACAGTAAGAGGCTTACCTTTTCTTTTTCGTTTTTATTTTTTCAAGGTAGGGTTTCACTCTAGTCCAGGCAGACCTGGAATTCACTATGTAGTCTCAGGATGGCCTCGAACTCACAGTGATCCTCCTACCTCTGCCTCCCGAGTGCTGGGATTAAAGGCGTGAGCCACCATGCCCGGCTGGAGGTTTACCTTTTCGTTCCAATGTGAAATGTCTTTCCGCGGCTGTGAAGGATCCCTTGGGCGATAGTGCCCCATTGGAGGCCCAGAGCAGCCAGGAAGAGGTTAAAACCCACACCGCCAAAGCCATATTTCTTCAGGAAGGTCATGAGGAAGCCAAACCCAACAAATATCATCATGTGCACATCTTGGAACACTGAAAAAGAACAGAGGATCAGAAATAGTGCCCAGTGTGGTTACAGAGAAAGGTCCCATAGTGTATCCCGGCTTGCCTACTGTGGTGGAGTTGGCTAAGTGTGATTTGAATTCCCCCTTTCAGAACCCCAGGACCGTGTCCTCCCGGGCATTTCCACAGATGCCCGTCAGCGCTGCCAAGCTCTGCACTCGCTCTGGAGAGTGCTCTGGTTTGTCTCATGGTCACAGCTCTTCCCCAGGGGCCGTCTTCACCGAAGATGGACTCACGGGAGCATTGGATCATCTCAGGATGAGCCCACCTCCAAGCCTCGCGTGGGGTCTGCAGAGGGCTTCCACTGCCTGTTCACATTTCTCACGGGTATGAATCCTTATGGCGATTACTCTCATCCTGTACTTACCTGAGAAACTCCAAAATGGAGATTCCACCTCACCTATTGATGTGGTCCCTCTCAAATAGCATCATCATGGGGAAGGCGTGTGTCCACACGGATTCCTTTCCCTTTAAAAGTTGTTTTGCCACCATTTACGTTTTCTCCGTGAAAGGCTGGATTATATCACAGACTGTTAGTCCTATAACCTACTGATTATAAAGTGTTCAGTAACCAACTGACTTTAAAATTAGTTTATCTGGCTTTGTATTGTGTTTGGAGAAGTTATTCTGCAGGTTCCACCTCCCTTCCCTTTTAATGAAAAGCCAGACATTTAATATGTGGCAACAGAGGGTTTATGTATTAACTGTATTTTATTTTCTTAATTATTTTATTTTATATTTCATTTCATTTACTGATTTGTTTTTATTTTTATTATTTATTTGATTTGATTTTACTATTTTTGGTCTTCCATCCTCTTGGGTGTAATTCTAGTTCTGTCACAAGAGGGCGAAAGCACTTCATCTATTATTGAAGTTGCTCTGTGTTTACCAAGGTAGGAAGGCTTGGGACACTTACCTATACAAAAGGCATAGACAAAAATCAAAAGTACATTGGGATATCATAAGATCTTTACCCCTGCACTAAGATTTTGTGAGTGAGAAGCAGGCTGTCTTCATGTTAGCAAAGGCCAGCTGTCACACTCAGGCTTAAGTTCTTGTCAAATGATTTGTAGAGACAAATAACAAATTTTTAAATGCCCTCTTAAATGTGTCTCAGAAGCTAAATACCATAGAATATATGTAGTTCTTCTAGTATCTCAGGTTCATTCATGACATGAAATAGGAGAACCATGTGTATAACACACTTCCATGGTGTGCCTAGGAATGTATGCAAATCCCAGATATCATATTCCACTATTCAAAACTAGAGATACATTGAGTTCCAGGCCAGCCAGGGCTACATAGTGAGACCCTGTCTCAGAAAACAAAGGGGAACATCCTGCTAAGGTGTGGGGGGGAGCAGAAATACTGCAAAATATATTCTTCTACTAAAAAGTGAAGGTGTATAATTTATTTTCAACCACAGCAGAGGAGGAGAGACTCAGATCTTCTAGAAAAGAGGAGACTGGCCAGAATCCCACTGAAGCCCTAGAGGCCTGAGCTGCACGCCCACCCACCTACCCAGCTGGCACAGAGCTACAGGGATTTTTTTCACTCACACCAGCCTGCTCACAAAGCCAAGAAACATGAATGGAATGATGGCAGGGACCGTCTGAGCAGCTGCTGAAGGAGAACACAAATGGGACCAGCAGAACAGCAACACTCAACTCCAGGCACCCTGCACGGCCTCCCATCCCCCAACTGCCAGTGCCTCAAACCACCAGAGAGCTCATTCCCATGCATGCCTCCTCCCCACACTGCATGCAGCACAGCCCATCAGAACACCAGATCCACAGTGCAACAGACAGGGATCAAAGTGTACACTCAGCATTGGTGAGATTGGAAGTCATCCCAAAAGGTAACAGGGTCTACTTACACAAAGACAGGTATATAGGCCTGCATTGGAAGCGCTAATCTCTCTTTCCATGTCAGGGCAGGTTATGTGTTACATATTCTTGATTGGCTTTACCATTCTCAAATAAGCTGTATTTTGGGGTTGACTATTGTCTTTGATGCTTCCTGATTTATACAGCTTTTGTCTTTTTCTTCTGTCATTTTTGGGGGAAGGATTCAATTGGGCCTCGAGCTGAGTTGGAACCCATTTCAGACCAAAAATCGCAACCTCCCAATTGACAGGATTAAGGGTGTGGGACAACACACACCCTTAGGAACTTTGGCTCAATTAGATTATCTGTTTGTTTTAATCCGCACTCTTGCATAAATACTCTGTGCTGGTTTTGATTGAATGTGTATATTGCTCAGTTGAATTTTAGAATATGCCAGTAAATTGCTCCACCCAGTCTACTAGAATACTTGAATAGCAGGTAAACTGAACACCTAGAGTCACCTCTGCTGTTTTTCTTGGAGTATAACATCTACACCTTCCACCTTAAACTCCTTCCCTAAAGATATATAAAGTCAGATTTACACGGCTAAGAACATTGCAGATAATTAGAAACCTGTAGATCATTGGAACAGAATAGAGGATCCAAATGTAAGTCGGGGCAGGTACAGCCACTTGATCTTCAAGAAAAATACTCACTGCTAAAAATATTCACTGGAGAAAAAACAGCCTCTTTAACCAATGGTGCTGGGAAAACTGGATATCTATATGTAGAAGGATCAAAACAGATCCTTATCTCTCAATGCACCAGAATTAAGTCGAAATGGATCAAAGACCTTAATATCAGACTCAAAACTCTGAAACTGATTGAGGAAAATGTAGAGGAAACCCTTCAACATATTAACATGGGCAATGACTTTATAAAGATAACCCCAGTTGCCCAGGAAATAAAACCATTAATCACCCACTGGGACCTCATGAAATTACAAAACTTTTATACAGCAAAGGACACTGTGATTAGAGCAAAGAGGCCACCTACAGAATGGGAGAAAATCTTTGCCAGCTATTCATCTGACAGAGGATTAACATCCAAGATATACAAAGAACTCAAAAAATTAAGTAATAAGAATTCGAACAACCCAATTAAAAATGGGCTATGGAACTAAATAGAAAGTTCTTAAGAAATACAGATGGCATATAAAAATCTAAAATATTGTTCTACATCCTAAGCCATCAGGGAAATTAAAACTACTTTGAGATTCCATCTCACTCCTGTCAGAATGGCTACCATTAAGAAAACAAATGACAATAAATGCTGGTGAGGACGCCGAAAAAGAAGAACCCTTCTACACTGTTGGTGGGAATGCAGTCTGGTCCAGTCATTGTGGAAATCAGTGTGGAGGTTCCCGAGACAGCTAAAAATAGATCTATCATATGACCCAGCTATACCACTCCTAGGCATATATGCTGAGGACTCATTGCACTACCTTAGAAATACTTGCTCATCCATGTTTATTGCTGCTCTATTCACAATAGTTAGGAAATGGAAGCCTAGATGTCCCTCAACTGATGAGTGGATAATGAAGATGTGGCACATTTATACA
Organism: Orientallactaga sibirica; assembly: GCA_036365145.1. Taxonomy (NCBI): domain Eukaryota; kingdom Metazoa; phylum Chordata; class Mammalia; order Rodentia; family Dipodidae; genus Orientallactaga; species Orientallactaga sibirica. The sequence continues at coordinate 21,287,754 of JAEOAD010000006.1, forward strand.
ATGGAGTCATACTCAGCAGTAAAAAAAAAATGAAATTATGAAAATTTCAGGGAAATGAATGGATAAGATTATCCTAAGATTATACTAAGTGAGGTAACCCAGGCCCAGAAAGCCAAGCCAAACATGTTCTCTCTCATATGTGGATCCTAGCTACAAATGTTTGGACTTGTATGTGAGTTAGAATGAAACTTGGTAGCAGAAACCAGGAAGCTAGAAAGGAGCTATAACTCAGGGAAGAGAGGGGAGGTCTTCAGGGTATGGTATATGTAAGTAGAAGAACAGATTTCTGGGGGTGTGAAGGCTTAAATGAGATCAGGGGAAAGACCGAGTAAAGGAAAGGTGGAGGGAGAGTTAATCAAAATCTAAGAGGGTATGAATAAGTCATCTGGAAACTTTCTCTCTCCCTCTCTCTCTCTCTCTCTCTCTCTCTCTCTCTCTTTGGACATTGGCACACCCAGAAGCCATAGATTGTTACTAGAAAATTTTCAGTGTCAGAGATGGGAGATCTTCCATGAGCTGTTGGCCAGGGAGGTCCCTGATGCTCCCAAAACATTACAGGGCATTTTTGAGGCTCCTGGTTTCCCACCAGAAACAGATGGTTAAGACCCTATTACTGAGGACTCCACATGCTTGGGCTGAGCTAACAGCCTCCTCCCTGTAGAACAGTTGACAGAAAGCTGGAAAAAGCTATGCTGTATGCAGCACCATGGGAGGGAGAGAAGTCATCAGTGGAGATAAACAGCAGTAGATACTGCAAGCCTTAAGTTTGGCCAGGCAGGCCAAGTGAGCCAATAGGTGCAATGGTGACATGTCTGTTATGGGAAAACCAAATGCCTTGTAATTGGATTGGAGGCCCACTCCATGGGAGGGAATACATGCCTGATACTGAAAAACCTATGAATGGGGAAGTCATGAGCCCTAAGGGTGTAACGCCTGCTGATGTCTGGCTAACTGCTTATATTATGCACGCCAAACTGTCTGGTAAGCACTTCTATTAATGCTCATACCCATTATTAATGCTACTCTCACTTTTGGTTAGAGAAACTTCTCTTTTCAGATGGCAGTGACCTCTGGGTTGACTCAAAAGGCACCATGGTGCTGAGAAGAAGTGACAGAGGAGTGCTCAGCACGGAAATATCTTTATCACACCTTCTAAGATTCAGGGTCTATTGCAGAAGAGGTGGTGGAAAGAATGTAAGAGCCAAAGGAAGGGTAGGAATCCTTACAATGCACTCTTTTCCAGAACCAAAATGACCTGGATATCTATAACATCACATTGCCTGGAACAACCTATACAAGACCATCAAAACAGGAGGAAAAGATGATGACATCAAAATAAGAGAGACTTGCCAGTCGTAGTGGTGCATGCCTTTAATCCCAGCACTTGGGAGGCAGAAGTAGGAGGATCACCATGAGTTCGAGGCCACCCTGAGACTACATAGTGAATTCCAGGTCAGCCTGGGCTAGAGGGAGACTCTACCTCGAATTCTCTCCTCTCCTCCTTCCCCTCTTTTCCCACATGTTCTTTTTTAAAAATTTTTTTATTTTTTTAAATTTATTTGAGAGAGAGATAAACAGGCACATAGAGAGAGAGAACAGGTGCACCAGGGCCTCTAACCACTGCATACTAACTCCAGATATATGTGCCACCTTGGGCATCTGACTTTATGTGGGCACTGGCAATTAAACTTGGGTTCTTTGGCTTTGCCAGCAAGCACCTTAACTGCTAAGCCATCTCTCCAGCCCATCCTACACATTCTTATTCATTTTAATATGTTTTATTTATTCTATTTACAGAGAGAAAGTGAGAGAAAAGAGAGAGAGAGAGAGAGAGAGAAAGAGAATGGGCATGTCAGAACCTCTAGCTACTTCAAACAAACTCCAGATACAGGTTCCATTTTGTGTCTCTGATTTTATGTGGGTACTGGGGAATTAAACCAGGGTTTTTAGTCTTTGCATGCAAGCACCTTAACTGCTGAGCCATCTCTCCAGCCCTTTTTTTATTTTTTAATTCACATGTCCATTTTAAATGAAATAAAGTTTATAACTATTCACAATGAAGATATATAAAGTGAGTTTTTTTTTTTGCGAAAACGTTGGTACTCCACTGGCTTGTCTTCCCACTTCCTTTCTTGTCTACTCCGAGACATCTTCAGAAAAACCTTAGGCCCTAATGAAAATATTATGATAACTCTGGGCCTAGAGGTTTCTTTTATTATTATTATTATTATTATTATTATTATTATTATCAAAACCATGTTCTGTGTGGATACAACATGTGTTGGTACCCTCTTTCCCTTGTCTTGGTCTAAGGGCTGGAACCCTGGGAATCCTCCTCAGTGGGGTTGCAGGTTTTCCCCATGGGATTGTGAGTTATGCATTGTGGGAGCAGCAGTCAGTTATTTTGGGGGAGGAAATGCCTCTGGGCATAATGTCCATCCCTCCTCCTCACTTTCCCCTTCACAACTCCACTCTCCATCATATCCCTTCTCCCTCTAAATCAGTCTCTTTCTCTCTTTTTAAAATATATTTTATTTATTTATTTATTTGAGAGAGAGAGAGAGAGAGAAGAGACAGAGAGAGAGAAAGAATGGGCACATCAGGGCCTTCAGCCACTGCAAATAAACTCCAGATGCATGCACCCCCTTGTTCATCTGGCTTATGTGGGTTCTGGGGAATTGAACCTGGGTCCTTTGGCTCCAGCCCTCTTTATTTATTTATTTATTTATTTATTTATTTATTTATTTATTTATTTATTTATTTTGGATTTTCAAGGTGGGGTCTCCCTCTAGCCCAGGGTGACCTGGAATTCACTATGTAGTCTCAGGGTGGCTTTGAAGTCACAGTGATCCTCCTACTTCTGCTTCCCGAGTGCTGGGGTTAAAGACATGTGCCACCACACCCTGGCTTAATAAATATTTTTCAAAATATCTTTATTTTATTTTTTTATATTATTTATTTGAGAGAGTGTGTGTATGGGTGCACCAGGGCATCTTGCCATTGCAAATGAACTCCAGGTGCATGAGTCACTTAGTAAATCTGGCTTTTCAATTGCTACTGAGAATTCGAACAAGCACTGGCAAGCTTAGCAAGCAAGTGTTTTTTTAATTTTAATATATTTTATTTATTTATTTATTTGAGAGAGAGAAAGAGGCAGAGAAAGACAGAGAGAATGGGCATGCCAGGGTCTCCAGCCACTGCAAATGAACTCCAGATGCATGTGCCCCCTTGTGCATCTGGCTTACGTGGGTCCTGTAGAATCAAACCAGGATCCTTTGGCTTTGCAGGCAAATGCCTTAACTGCTAAGCCATCTCTCCAGCCTGCAAGCAAGTGTTTTTAACTGCAGAAATATCTCCCTGGTCCTATACATATTTTCTTAACTGAATTGTAAAATTAATGAATTTCCATGTTCTCTATAAATGGCATGTGTGTGTTGTGATTGCTAGTGCATATTTTTTTAAGATTTTATTTTATTTTTATTTATTTATTAGAGACAGATAGAGGGAAGGAGAGAGGGAGAGAGAGAATGGGTTTGCTAGGGCCTCTAGCCTCTGCAAACGAACTCTAGACGCTTGTGCCCTCCTTGTGCATCTGGCTTATGTGGGACCTGAAGAATCGAACTGGGATCCTTAGGCTTCACAGGCATGCACCTTAACCACTAAGCCATCTCTCCAGCCCTGCTAGTGTATATTTTGAAGGAACATTTTTGGGATACAATCAACCTATCAAACTATATGTGTATTTAAGATATATGCTACATTTTGTAGGCATGTGAAATGATCATATGCATTGATTTATATGCATTTTGAAATGATCATCATAATCAAAATTTTATCTTCATTATCTATACATACTTAAAATTGTGTACACATATATATGTGTGGTGAAAAAATGTTAGCTGTATTGGCTTGGCAAGTTATAAGTACACAATAATTCATCACTGTGCTGTACACTAGCTTTCCAGGAAGTAGGTTCTCTCCAGTGCAGCTCTTATCACATTCTAAACTCTTCCTAGAATCTTTGACCAGAGGATTTAGATGGTTCAACATGTATTATACAAATAATCAAGTTACTAAGGTCTTAACATAATTTTACTTGAATGGTATCAATCTTGTGTACATTTTTCACACTTGCTTATTATAATGTATAGTATTACATTTTTTCCTTTCCTGTGTTCTACATAGTGGGGTCTTAGAATAAAGAGGTTGCATTTGTTTTACTTTTGAATAAATTTGCTATAGTGCACTATTGGTACTTAAACTCCTTATTAAATATATAATTAAATATATTGAATACATAATTAAAATATGATTAATGAATGATTGAATAAATATGATGTATGATATCAAACAAAACACAATTCTGTTTCTTTTTTTATTGATCTCTAACTTGAAAATTATAAAATTTAATCAAGAATCTACTGAAATATCAATTAAGTACAAAGGAAACTGGGCTTGGAGTCTGATCTATGATCTAATTCTACTCTTAACTTTCAATTTTGTATTTTTGCTAAGTCACCCTTGGTCATAATTTCTATATGAGAATGCCCCCTACTTCTATTTTCTCTTTCAAAAATATAGGAATTGGGCTGGAGAGATGACTTAGTGGTTAAGGAACTTGCTTGCAAAGCCTAAGGACCCAGATTTGATTCCCCAGTACCCACATAAGCCAGAATGCACATGATGGTGCATGCATCTGGACTTTATTTGCAGTGGTTAGAAGCCCTGGTGCACCCATTCTCTCTACTCCCACTCTCTATCTCTCTCATAAATAAATAAAAATAGTTCTTAATGTAGGAACTAAGGGCTGGAGAGATGGCTTATCAGTTAAGACGCTTGCCTGCAAAGCCAAAGGACCCAGGTTTGATTCCCCAGGACCCACGTAAGCCAGATGCACAAGGTGGAGCTAATGTCTATACTTCATTTGCAATGGCTGGAGGCCCGACATACCCATTCTCTCCCCCCCATTCTCTCCCTCTCTCCCTCCCTCTTTCTCTCTCTTTCAAATAAATAAATAAAAAATTTTTAATGTAGGAATTTAAATGTGTCAAATTATTTATAAGAAGCTTACACATAATATAATAATAATGACCATTGCTATTTAAAAAAAATTTTTTTTTGGTTTTTCGAGGTAGGGTCTCACTCTAGCTCAGGCTGACCTGGAATTCATTATGTAGTCTCAAGGTGGCCTCAAACTCATGGCAATCCTCCTACCTCTGCCTCTCAAATGCTGAGATGTATGTGCCACCACGCTCAGCAATTTTTTAAGTTTTAAGAAATTATTTTTGATCTTTATTTTAAAAATCTGCAAAATAATGGCCTGTTATTATCTCCCTTTATGGTAAATAAGTTAGTGACTGTGCCTGGCTCACAATAAACCCTCACTAAATGGTAGTTATTGTATATTAACTATTTCATAGCCTAGAAACTCAAGTTTTCTTTTCTTCAGTCACCATTCTCAGGGAAGAATTCTACTTTTCCCACAGATTAGATACTCATAATTTTCTTTTCTCCCCAAAGGGACAAACTGTCTTCCTTCTGTAATATTATAAAGCCCAAACTGCAGTTAGTAGTTTCTTGCACAATCCTAAATAACATTTCTTAGACCTTAGAACCACATATAGGATCTTGGCTCTCCTTCGTCTCAGTCTGTTTTATTCCCATATTCTCTCCTACAGAGTTTTATTTTACTCTTTTCTTTGAGAAAGGGGTTAATACTTTTATCCCTTGAAAAACTAGCAATGAATCCCAAAGGATAAAGAAGGCCATTTGGTAGTATGTAACCAGATAAACACACACACACGCGGATGTCAACTTCAAGAAGACCATATACCCCAACAGAAATATATAATACCCTTGGCACTCCTAAATGTCACAGAATTCTACCAGGAGCTCAAGAGTTTACAGTATTCAAAGATTTTACATGCTGAGACCTAGAAGAACCCAAAAGTGTTATAAGAAGTAAATTGTCTACTCACAAGAATATAACTGAGGGGAGTTGTCCGTTTTTGTCAGTGTGGCGTTGTGCTGCTGGGGAGCATTATGCACCGGCTCATACTGGGCGAACAATCCAAATAAAACAATCATAGTAACCTCCAGGCTTATGGCCATGAAAGGGAATTTGAACCTCATGTTGGTGGCAAAGGACGGAGTCACAGTGAAGGCTTCACAGGCTGTCAGCAGTTGATAAGGACAGAGGATTGGTCTGTATATAGAATTAGGCTGTGTGTTCAAAGCACTCTAATGACATCATAAAAAATGGGCAAGACTGGTTAAAATGTCCCCACCCACTGGAAAAAAGTATGCTTTCTGATCTAATTGTTTTTAATGCTGAAGAATATACTATGCTTGGGAGAGGCCACAGCTATTATACAGTGTAGAATGAGAGACATCAATGACCCATTATACAGCTTGTGGACTCCTACTTAACTTAATTAAGTAGATACTTCTTCACTGCTTATCATATGTCAGACACTGCCTGAGGCTCTATAGGAGAGGAAATGTAAACAAATACACAATGAGTTGCTATCTGTCTTAAAGACATTAAGAATTTAGTTGGGGGGGGGCTGGATAGATGGCTTAGTGGTTAAGGTGCTTGCCTGTAAAGCCAAAGGATGTAGGTTCAATTCCCCAAGAGTCATGTAAGCCTGATGCACAAAGTGGTACGTTCATCTGGAGTTCGTTTGCAGCAGCTCAAGGCCCTGGCATGCCTGTTTCTCTTTCTTTCTCTTCATCTACTTCTTTGTCTCTCTCTTTCTCTCTCTCTCTCAAATAAATAAAATAAAATAAAAGTTAAAAAAAAAGTCAGTTGGGAAGGCAGAAATATAACTAAGTGATGGTATGAAAACAGATAAGCAATAAAATGGTGGTAACATTTCTAAATGACTAGAAGATTATAAAATTCCCTACACATAAAATGATTAAAGGTTAGAGATGGAAATGTTTAATGCCCTTCCTGAATTAATACACATTGTATACATTTATTAGAGAACCTTTAATAGAAATATAGTAATATAGTTAACATTATAAAAGTATTAGAGCAATTAGGGAGATAGCTCTGTGGTTAAAGGCAATTGTTTGCTTACACAACATGTCTGAAGCCGGGCGTGGAGCACACGCTTTTAATCCCAGCACACAGGAGGCAGAGGTAGGAGGGTTGCCATGAGTTCAAGGCCATCCTAAGACTACATACTGAATTCCAGGTCAGCCTGGGCTAGAATGAAACCCTACCTCAAAAAACAAAAACAAAAACAAACAAACAAACAAAAGCCTGTCTGACCAGGTTCAATTCCCTAGCTACTACATAAAGCCATTGATTTGCAACAAGAGACCCTAGATTGTCCATACATACGCATTCACACATAGACAGACAGACAGATGTATACATACGTACATACATAACAATTTTAAATATTAGAAAAGCTGGATGTGGTAGCTCATATCTTTAATCCCAGCACTCAGGAGGCTGAGGTAAGAGGATCACTATGAGTTCAAAGCCAGCCTGGGTTACTGAGTGAGTTCCAGGTTAGCCTGGGCTAGAGTGAGACCCCACTTCCAAAACAGTATTAGAAAACCTAAGTTGTATTAAAGAGGAATTTTACCTTTAGTACATTTTGCCTTGGGCCTAAATCATTATTCCTGGAAATGATATTGATATGGAAGCTAAAAATAAAGAGGCTTTTGTTAATAAGTGGTAGAGGGAGCATTGAAAGTCTTGAAAAAACATGACATGCTTGGGAAATAGCAATTAGTTAAGCCAAACTGGAAGATGTGGGTAAAAGGGCAGAGGACATGTACAAGAAAGCTGCCTCACTAAGGGGCCTCACTGTATAAGGGCCTCATGCTCAATCGTAATATTCCTGGTGGTGACTGTTGTCCCACTGGCAGTAAGAAGAAGTTCTCTCTGTTTAAAGGCTATTTCTTCTTGCTTATGTACTCTGACTTATAGACATGTAAGATACAAGCACACAAATGCATAGGTATGGACATTTTGTCTTATAGAATGAATAAGGGAAATAGCCAGTCTGTTATCTTGACAGATGGCAAAAATAAGATGATACACAGTTCAAAACTACTATGTAGTTGGGAAGGATTCTCATCTCCATTCTGGAATTGTTCTTACAGCAGAATCGATCAGGTCTTGAGAACTTAAAGCTAAGAGTTAAATAAAATTTTTGTCACTAAGCCTCATTTTCCAAAATTTCCATGCAAAATATAAAGGAAAGGATGTGTGTGACTGCTATGCCACCGTCTCCACCTATAATACAAATATTTATTTACAAACATATGCTTGTTTATGGGTGTGCACATCTGCTTGGTACTCTTTTCCACAATACAACCAAAGAGATTGGGACTACACTTCTGAATCATGGTAGGTGTATGATTTGAAGACTTAGAAAATGGCTCCTTCACTTGTTTCTTATAGCAGGCACAGCATGAGTGGACTCACCTGTCTGACTATGGGTATGCATGTGTACACCCCACACTTTGGTTTCTGTGTGTATAGTGTACATGTATGTGTGCATATATGTTTCTATGTGGGTGGGCACATGTGGGGGTTTTTTGTGTGTGTGTGTGTGTGTGTGTGTGTGTGTGTGTGTGTAGAAGCCAGAGGTTGACTTTGAATGTTTTCCTCAATTGCTTTCCACCTTAATATATATATTTTTTGAAGTAGGGTCTCGCTCTAGCTCAGGCTGATCTGGAATTCACTATGTAATCTCAGGGTGGCCTCAAGTTCATGGTGATCCTCCTACCTCTGCCTCCCAAGTGCTGGGATTAAAGGTGTGTGCCACCATACCTGGCTCCACCTTGATTTTTAAACAAGATCTTTCACTGAACCTGGAGCTCACTTATTCAGCTAGACTCACTAGACAAGTCTCAGGGATCCACCTGCCCCTGACCCCCCAGTGCTGGGATTACAGATAGGAGCCCATGTGCCTGGTTTTTACACTGGGTGTTGGGATCTGATCTCAGGTCCTTATGCTTGCATGGCAAACACTTTACTGACAGACCATTTCTCCTGCTTGATGTGTGGGCTTAAAGTGACCTAAGAGTATTCATAAGACTCCCAAGAAGTCACAAATTTATTTATGTTAGTAAACTACAGAAATGCTCTTACAAACCAGGGAACAAATTACACATTGTAAGAACATCTAAGCAATACCATAAATCAATTCGGTTCAAAACTATGTAATGGAGCTGGAGAGATTGCTCAGTGGTTAAGGCACATGGCTGCAAAGCCTAATGACCCTTGTTCAATCCCCCAGCACCCCCATAAAGCCAGATGCACAAAATGGCGCATGCATCTGGAGTTCATTTGCAATGGTTAGAGGCCCTGGTACACTCATTCTCTCTCTGTGACAAGTGTGGTGGCACACACCTCTAATCCAACCACTCAGGGGGCTGAGGTAGAAGGATCACTGTGAGTTCTAAGTCTGGCTGAGAGTACATAGTGAATTCCAGGGCTAGAGAAAGCTCCTACCTCAAAAAGAAAATGTATATAATGAAGAGATAAAGTATATGAGCCCCAGATCTGACACATTGCTCATTTCTTCTAGCAGCTCAGTCATTATTCAGAGCAGTGAGAAGCTTCTTTCCACACAGGTGATATGGAAGGCTTGCTTTGAAACCTTCAAGTTTCATGTCCTCTGTATGCCAACCACATTGAAGTACACTGTATCACACTCTTGTAAGAACTCTGTCTCACATTCACTCTTCACATATCACTTTCTCTCTCATTAAAACATTCTTCTGAGCTGAAGGGATGGTTTAGCAGTTAAGGTGTTTGCCTGTAAAGCCAAAGGATCCAGGTTTGATTCCCCAGGACCCACATTGGTCAGATGCCCAAGGGGGTGCTTGTGTCTGGAGTTCATTTGCAGTGGCTGGAGGCCCTGGTGTGCCCATTCTCTCTCTCTCCCTCCCTCTTTCTCTGTCAAATAAATAAATAAATAAATAAATAAATAAATAAATAAATAAAAATATTAAAAATTTCTTCTCAGGGCTGGAGAGATGGCTTAGCACTTAAGGCTCTTGCCCACAAAGCCTGAGGACTCAGGTTCAATTCAACAGAACTCATGTAAGCCAGATGCACATGGCGGCACATGTTTGCAGTGACTAGAGGCCCTGGAACACCCATTCTCTCTCCTCTATTAAATAAATAAATAAAAATAAAATAAAACATTCTTCTCACGGGTTTTTCCTCCCACCACATCATTCTTCCATTCTCAGATAAAAATATCACTTGCTCAGCAAAGCCTTCCTTGATCTCTCATTTTATTTTTTAATTTTTTTAAAGACTTTATTTATTTATTTGTTAGAGAGAGGGACAGAGAGGGAGAGAGGGAGAGAGAGAGAGAGAGGGAGAGAGAATTGGCGCTAACCACTGCAAACGAACTCCAGATGCCTGCACCACCATGTGCATCTGGCTTATGTGGGACCTGGAGAATGAAACCAGGATCCTTAGGCTTCACAGACATGTGCCTTAACCGCTAAGCCACCTCTCCAGCCCTGATCTCTCATTTTAAAGATTCTGAGACAACTAACTTATAGGTGAGTGATAGTTTTGGCTCATAGTTTTGGGAGGTTCTAGTCAAAGACTGAGCAGCCCTACTGCCATGGTCTCTGGTGTGTGTGTGCATGGTGGAGCAAACTAATTATTTCATGGGCATAAACTAAATGAGGGAAAGAGGAAGGGGCTAGGATCTCATGCACTCCTTTGAGGGCAAGCACCCTATGACCTAAGCCTGTCCCAACTGGCTTCATCATCTTGCAGGGTTTGTTACTTCCCAAAAGTGCCACTCTCAGGACCAAACCTTTAACCCATGAAGCTTTGGGAGACATTGAACATCGACACTGTAACACTCCAATTGTAGTTTTTTTCTTAGTGTGCCTGTGTGTGCTGTGCGTGTATGTAACTTTTAAAAATGGTTTTCTTGGGCTGGAGAAATGGCTTAGTGGTTAAGGTGTTTGCCTGCGAAGCCAAAGGATCTCGGTTCGATTCTCCAGAACCCACGTAAGCCAGATGCACAAGGGGCACATGCATCTGGAGTTCGTTTGAAGTGGCTAAAGGCCCTGGTGTGCCCATTCTCTCTCTCTCTCTCTCTCTGCCTCTCTTCTATCTCTCTCTGCTTGCAAAAAAAAAAAAGCTAACTTGACTATGTTTCTTGAAATAAATAAAGAATATTTAAAAAAATGGTTTTCTTACTGGCTGTTTACCTTCGTGGAGATTGGATTGTCTCTCACACATTATTTACTTAGTAAATAGTGTCAGTAATGTGCCTAGCACAGTGTAAAATTCATGTCAAAGGGATGAATTGAACGGGGAACCTGAAGAAGAGGAAAAGCATAGAAGGGAAATCCAAATGGTGTGAAAAAGGAAGCAAGGGACAGCCTGACCTAAATGGTTGTGCATTAGGTTACAGGTGTGTAAAATCCTAGCAATAACTTAAATATTGTCAGGTTTCTCATTGTTTCAATAGTACCTAGAGCAAAACTCAACCCAGGAAGTATGGGGGAACCTAAGATTACATGGCAGGGTGACCCTGCAGAAACCTAGTGCCTTTTACAAAATTCTATCCCAACTGATCATGCACAAAACAGGCTGGAGGGTGAAGGAGGTTCTTCGAAGCCCTGTCTGCTGCTGCTGAAATCACAAGCTGGCTCTCTCCTAATGCCTTTTAGTAAGTGATACAATAGCAGAGACTCATGAATAGGCAGGTCGCCATGTTTGCATCTTAGACTGGCCTTCCTTTGTAACGTGACCTGAGGAAAGTGACATAACTTATGTGTATCAATTATTGAATCTATATGAAGGGCATCTAACAGGAAGCTTTAATTTTTATTTGCTTATTAGAATTACCACTGCCTTGAAGTTGTTTCTTACTTCATCTTTGAGAATGTAATCTTCGTTTGAATTTTAGATTCACTGAAGATATCAGAGTTTCTTGCCATTCTCTTTCCTCTAATGTGAAGCTCCAACATGACAGTAATTTAATTATAAAAAATAGCATATACAGAATACTTTAACCAACTCTAGACTTTCTGTTAGCATCTCATTTCTGCCCCCGAGTCCAACCCATGATTTCCTATGGCATTTAGCGATCATGATGTCTTAGCCTTTCCTGGTGTATGACAATTCTTCAGTCTCTCCTTGTCTTTTTTTTTTTTTTTTTTTTTTTAATAACAGAGGCGTTTTTAAAGAGTACTAAGCAGATGATTTTACAATGTTCCCCTTAGACCCACAACTGGGGCTTCCTGGTATTTTCTCATAGAATGTGATTATGAATGTTTGATCCAAACACTCCAGAGGTGAAGTGCCCAGCTCACCACATGATATGAGGGAGAAGCTAATACTGACATGGTACTGGAAACATTAACCCAAGTCACTTGGTTACAGTAGAGAAGAGTTTTCATGTGAAAACATTCTGCCGTCATAACCCTTGCTCACCAAGTTTACACTGCAAACATGTGTGCCTATCCATTCATTCTCTCTTTCTCTCTCTCAAATAAATACATTTTTAAAAAAATTTAAAGCCCACTCCAGCATAGGTGACAACTTACAGAAGCTGCATCTGTCCAGCTCATGCTGGTTGGAGTTGTTTACCTTTATAAAACCTTAGCGAGGGGTCTTTTAAGTTTTAGCACTCCCAGACTTATCTTCCTGAGCTTCCCTCCTAATGGGAAGAAAATGCTGCAATTCAAAGAAAACTGGTCCACAACCTTGATCAGAGCCTTCCCCTTAACAGTGGTTTACTGCTCCGAAGTGGTCATGTGACTTCAAAGCTTTCAGCTCTCCCAGACTTCTTGGCCTCCTTGACTCCCTCCTCCCTCCAGGAGGGAGGATTTCCGTTCAGAATTTGCTATACAGCGCTGTAGAAACCACGACACTACATAAACTAAAGAACAAAGTAGGGGCTGGAGAGATAGCTCAGAGGTGAAGGTGCTTGCCTGCAAAGCCTAATGATGTGGGTTCACTTCCCGGATACCCACATAAAGTCAGATGCACAGTGGTGCGTGCGTATGGAGATTGTTTGCAGTAGCTGGAGGTCCTGGTGCACTCATTCTCTCTCTCCCCTCTTTCCCCAATCTCTCTGTTTGCAAATAAATAATATTTTTAAAAAAGGGGAGAGGAGGGGCTAGAGAAGAAGGTGGTAGAGATGGACAGCAAGTGATAGAAATGTACATCTGCTTTCCATTGATCCCGCCTGATCAGAGAGGCCCCACGCCTGCGGGTTGGGCTCACATGAAAGGGAAGTCACCTACGCCAGAGGTGGTTGAGCAAGCTGCTTTTCTTAGATAAGGACCGAACTGAAGGGCATCCCGGAAAAAAAAAAAAAAAAAAATGACAGCTTAGTCTCAGTCTCCCTCACATTTTATCAATGTGCCCCAGCTTACTGAGCCTTGTGCAGGAGTGTGGCCTCAGAGTGGGCATCTTGTACCGCTGTGAACATGGACTGCCAGGCTCTTTATAATTTGCAAACTAATCCTCCAAACAGGCCGGCAGTGGGGCTGCTAGAAACTCCTGGCCAATTCGAAGATTCCAGAACCTAAGTTAACATGCAAATCTAGGACTGCAGAGATGGCTTAATGATTAAGGCACTTGCCTGTGAAGCCTAAGGACCCAGTACCCAAGTAAGCCAGATGCACATGGTGGGCACGCCTTTAATCCTGGCACTCCCAGAGGCTGAGGTAAGAGGATTGTGTGAGTTCAAGACTGGCCTGGGACTTCAGAGTGACTGACAGGTCAGCCTGGGCTACAGTAAAACCCTATCTCAAAAACAAATAGGAGGCCAGGTATGGTGGCGTACACCTTTAATCCCAGCACTCGGGAAGCAGAGGTAAGAGGATCGCTGGGAGTTCGAGGCCACCCTGAGAATACAGAGTGAGTTTCAGGTCAGCCTGGGCTAGAGCAAGACCTTACCTCGAAAAACCAAAAAAAAACAAAAACAAAAACAAAAACAAACAAAAAAAAAACCCACAAAAAATCACAAATAGGTATATTTAAGGTATCTTTTGGGGGGCTTTGCCTCCTCCTGCCTTCTCATGGGCAGGAGCTCTTCCTTATCTCTCCTCTCTCCTTTCACCACTCCCTGTCAGCAGGAAGCAGCCAGACTGGTTGTCATCCTCCAAACAGTTTTTTATAAACTGTTTTTATAAACTGTTTTATATTTTATATTGTTTTATAAACAATACCCACTACACAGAAGTCTGACATTTTCTGAGAGGGGGGAACGAGGGGAGTTTAGAGGGGCATGGACAGGTAGGGAATGGGTTTAGGGAACTTCTGACACCGGGGAACAGGAGTGCAGTCAGAGTTCAGATTGTCTGTTTCTTTTTGGGAGGGAGGATATGACCTTTATTGAACTTATCCACCAGAGTGGAAATAATGTCTGTACAAAACCAATTGCTTGTTACTATAACTTCTGCATTACAGTTAAAATCCAAAGTTTTTTTTTAAAATAAACAGTCAACACAATCAATACCAACTACTTCAGAATCAATAGCTTCTTTGAAGCCACAACAACACTTCAATACTGTTAAGACCCAATACAGAAAGTTGAAAAGCTAGTAAAGCTTTCAGCTTCTTCATATAGAATTACAAAAAGGCAAAGTTGTGTTTTTCCCAGATACAGTCCACTAGAGTCAGCAACACTGGTGACGTGTTAATAGTGTTTAGAGTCTTGAGGTCGTGAGGAATCCAGGCATCCTTTAGCCAGTCTTCTGTTGCGCTTTCTTCCCTGTGGAAGATCTGCAGATGTGTGGAAGCACACCACCACCAGCGACTGCAGCCGGGATGAGCGAGTCCACCTCCTCATCAAGCAAGCTGCCAGTGATGTGGGGTGACCCGCTTTCCTTCATGCCTTTTTATTTATTTATTATTGACAACTTCTATACTTACAGACAATAAACCATGATATTTCCCTCCCCCCCAATCCCCTTCAGAACTCCACTCTCCATCATATCCCCTCCCTCTCTCCATTAGTCTCTTTTAATTTGATGTCATCATTGAGTCACTTCCTGCCAATTTAAGTACCTCCGCAGTGAGGTGCTCCAGGATGGCTGCACTACACACAGCAGCATTGTGGCCGACAGACAGGACCATGGCTGGCTGTCCTAGATTTCAGGTGTCCGTGAACATGGCCCACAGGAACTGGAAGCCAGCTCGCTGTGAGCGGGACACCGCCTTTGCCTTGGCCTTTGCAAAGTCCATTCCAGCCTCACCACCAGCCATTTCCAAGTGTACTAAAGCTCACCCAAGCCAGGCAGAGAAGAGGCTGGTCAGATACACAGTGAGATCCCAACACCTACTCCTTGGTCACACGGGGATTCAACCTGCCCAGATGGTCTATTTTTAATTACCACCAGAGCAGTCAAAGAAAAACAGAAAAGTTGCCGGGCGTGGTGGCACATGCCTTTAATCACAGCACTTGGGAGGCAGAGGTAGGAAGATCACCATGAGTTCGAGGCCACCCTGAGACTACAGAGTGAATTCCAGGTCAGCCTGAGCTAGAGTGAGACCCTACCTCCAAAAACCAAAACAACAACAACAAACCCAGAAAAGTTAAGAAAAGTTAAAGTAATGGCCTTCAAAATAGCTCTATGTTGTAAAAAAAATTTCATCTGTCCATCTTCTTTGTTGAAGCTTGAAATTTCGGTTGGCTCCAAGATGGGATCCATGGCCCACAGTTTTCCCACAACATCTTGGGAGTGGAGTATCCAGCAAGGCCTCACAGTATGGGCAGCTGGTGATAGGAAAAGGGCTGGATCAGGAATGTGTGGTGAGGTGATGAGCATCCGGGACTTGTCTGCAAGGACGGTGGGGCCTGGGAGGTGGGTAACCTGGAAATCTCACAGGGCCTTCTGGTGGAGGAGAGGGGACTATCTTCAGGGACCAGGAAATTGCTTTACTCTTGGAATGTGTAAACTCCCCCCACTCCCTGCTCCCCTGTCTGGGAGGAAGAAAGGAATCAGAAGCTGGGCAGGGCAGAGGCTTGCTATTATGGGGTTCCTCCTATTCTCTCACTGGAGCTACTTGACAGGATCTATGGTGGCAGGGACTCACTCAGGCCTCATAGCAGAGCTGTTAGGTGTGTAGTATAGCCTGTGAGGCTGGTGCCAGTGCCTGGGCCATGGGCACCCCCACGGACCCACCACCTGCACAGGGTTTGGGTACACCTGAGGACAAGGGAGACATGTTAATTGCCCATGAAGGATAGCAAAGGCCTCCTGCGCATGCCTGAAGGGCATCTCTGCATCTTTACCAGAAGGACCACCCAACTTCTCCAGACAGTGCAGTCCAGAGAGGTGGGCAGTGAATGCCAGCTGTACCTCCCCCATGTACGCGGACTCATGCACAGTGGTCTACACCAAGCAGGCCGGGAGTGAAATGGACAGAGCAACAGCATCAGCCCCATGCCTCTGGGGGATGCAGTGAGGTGTGGTAGATGGTCACTGAGCGATGCTGAAGAGCAGCTGTTCCCGAAAAGGCAGCGGATGCAGCTCAGCTGAGCGAGTGCTTTCTTCGCATGCATGATGTATGCACAACGAGCCCTGGATTCGATCCCCAGCACTGTGTAAAGCAGGTGTGGGGGTCATGCCTATAATCCCTGCACTTGGGTGGTGGAGGCAGGGGGATCAGAAGTTCAAAGTCAACCTCTGGTACATAGCGAGTTTGAGGCCAGCCTTGCTACACTAAACCCTGTCTCAAAAAAAAAAAAAAAAAAAAAAAAAAAGAGGCCCTTGTAACCTGCAGACCTTTCACTGAGCAACAAAAGTTGGCAGAAACACACACACACTTTTTCTCTTGGTCCTCAGGATCTTGTCATCAGGAGCAGCTAATGGGAGAGGAGTACAGTATAGGGGGCTGCAGGAGCCAGGAGATAGCCGGGTGGGATCACACACAGCACTTCCTGGAGGAAAGACTTGAGCAGATGTGCCCAGGGAGGGAGACAGGATGGCAGAGGAAGGAGGAGTCAGTCTGAGCAAGAGCAGCTTGAGTGACAGCACTAATGAAGGTGGGTGGTTGGGGTGAAGGCAGTGTCCTGCTGGAGGATCAGTGAGCAAGGTCCTACTGTCCAGCCTGTTGCCTCGCTGGCAGGAGCTGAGGGGAGGGGACTTGCTGAGATCCCCAAGTGGTGGTTCTGGCCCACAGCCCAGTTCCTTAGACTGGTAACCCCTTCAACCCCCTGCTTATCGTGAAGCATGTCGCCACTCACAGAGCCTGTTTTTCTGGGCTGGACTCACCTGGGTAGCCACATCAAAACGCAAAACCTTGGGACTGCTTGGTGCTGGGAGCCATGATCTGCCGCAGCACCCAGTTCAGTAGATGGGTGGCATGCGCTTCTCTATGCAGCCCAGACGCCAGGCCTGGAACTCTTGTCACACATAGTTCTGGGTGAGGGTGGGGTTGGGAGGGGGAAGGGCTGCAGGACATCCAGAGCAGCTGGGGGTGGGGGTAATCAGCTCATGAAGCATGCCACACGTGGGCCCTCTAAGCCAGAAATACAGCACCTGCTGGGGGAGACAAGATCAACATACCAGAGCGATTGCCTGCAGCTGTGTCTCCCCGTCTCCCACCCAGACTCAAGCCAGCCCCCAATATACCGTAGTCTGGGGAGTGGGGTACTTACCAGCTGCCTTACTCCTACTAGGTAGCCCGGGTCTGAGGCCCGATCCCCGTATGCAGCATAGACCGTGGTCCTGCCTCCACCGAGGCCACAGCTGTGCCGTCCTCTGAATAAAGTCACATGGGCCTCCAAGAGGCTAAACTCTGCCAGGCAGGCAGCACAAGGATTATCAGTGAAGACTAAGCAGGGGCTGGGGTCAGGGTAGGAGGGGAGCGCTTCCACACAGGTGAAACGGCGACACCTGCTGGCTACTCTGGGGAATGCAGGAGACAGGAGGCCACCATCTCCTTCCCAGGGGCAAGGGGCTCTCACCATAGTACCCGCTGGGATGCAGACAGGAGTTGTACTTGGGGGAGTGGTCATCAGTTGGGGGTACCCCTCGGTTCCCCCAGCGCATGCACGTCGGGGTGCAGTGTACCTGGGCCGAGTTTCGGAAGTTCCCAGGGCCGGTGGAAAGCAAACAGCCCACCCTACATGGAGGGACGCCTGCCCTGGAGACACAGCGACTGCGAGGAGGAGCTGGGGTGGACTCAGCTAGGAGTCTGGCTTCCCAGCCTGGCAGGATGTCCTCTGATAGGGGCAGAAGAGAATCCCAAGTCACCGGCTCAGCAGCCTGGGCTGTTGCCCACTCCTCCTCGTGAGCAAGTCCAGCTTTCTTGGCCTCCCGATGGGGTGCTGGGGTCGCCATTCAGGCTGGGCACTGTCAGGGATGAGTGACGGCTCCCAAGGACCCAGGGAGGCCAGAGCGAGGGAGGAAGCTGTGTCCTGACCAGTGACTGCCAGGCTGCCGAGGAAGCCACGTGTGCCCTAAGGACCCCGTGGAGAATCCTGCAAAGAGCCAGCCTAGAAGAGTCAGAGCCTGGCTACAAACCTAAACCTTCTGTCCAGCAATATGGGGAGTGGGCTGCTTTCCCCAGTCCTCCTGAGCGTCCACCCTGATCTGCCTCTCCATTTCCCTCCCTTCTCACTCTGCAACACTCGAAGTCCCTGCCCCTCACTGGACACCCCCCAGACTTAGGGGGCACCTGTCATGGGGGGGGGAAGCCATTAGAGATGTGGGCACTGAGCAGGCAGATGTGGTCAGCTCCCAGTGCCTGTGTTGCTGCCTCCCCTAACCATTAGAAAGGGGGGTGGGCAGCCAACAGCCCTGAAAAGCAGGGGAGAAGGAGACGCACCTGTGGGTCTCACCTGACCTGGTCTGGTCCCTAGCAGATGCACCTTCTTCAGCCCTAAAGCTAGCCATGTTCAGAATGGTCTTCTGTGGACGTCAGTGGAGGAACGGGGAGCCGGCCTGACATGAGAACCTGCCTAAGCAGACAGGAAGTAGAGACAGGACTGGCCTTGAATCCCTTTCTTGGCTCATACTGACTTTCAACTGCAGAGCTCCCAGGAGACTCACCTTCAAATATTCACCCCCCAAAGCCTGGAGAGATGGCTTAATGGTTAAGGTGTTTGTCTGCAAAGTCAAAGGACCCAGGTTTGATTCCCCAGTACTCATGTAAGCCAGATGCACAAGGGGGCGCATGCGTCTGGAGTTATTTGCAGTGGCTAGAGGCCCTGGTGTGCCCATTCTTTCTCTGTCTGCCTCCTCTCTCTCTCTGCTTGCAAATAATAAATAAATTTAAAAAAACTGGCGCTATTTTCTTGATGGGCACCAACTTCAGGTGATGCCAATGTTCCTCCAGCATTTAGCCGTTCTGAACAAAGCTCACCTCATTGAAAGCAACTTTTACTCACTTCCTACAGTTGATTTTGGGCAGAACACTCTATTATGAACATTGGGAACCTCTAGGCCAGAAATACAATATACATGAGATTTGAAAATACTGACACTCTCATAACTGACAATGGCCAGTACTCCGTCTCTCCTTCCCTCCAGTTTCCACGTCGCATATTTTCACCTTGAGTTGCTGACTATACAGACCACATTAGGCTATGCTGTTGACAGTTTATCATGCAGGTGACATCTGCGTGAGGGCCTGATGCTCTGTCTTTTCAAATTATTTTTAATAGCTATCTACTAGAGAGAGGGGCAGGGAAGAGAGAGGAGGAGAGGGAAATATGGGTGTGCCAGGGCCTCTAGCCACCGCAAGCAAACTCCATGTGAATGTGCCACCTTAAGCCATAAAAAGGAGCTGGGCGTGGTGACGCACACCTTTAATCCCAGCACTCGGGAGGCAGAGGTAGGAGGATTGCTGTGAGTTTGAGGCCACCCTGAGAATACACAGTGAATTCCAGGTCAGCATGAGCTAGAGTGAGACCCTACCTCAAAAAAAAAAAAAAAAAAAAAAAAAAAAGAAAGAAAAAAAAGAAAAAGACCATTTGCACTCTGCATTCCCGTTCCTGTGTCAACAGTTCTGTAGACCCATTACCTGCCTCCCAGTTTCCCTAAACTCCCTTTACAGGGTCCTGAGTGGATGGTAGCAGCCGGACAGCTCTGCATGGCTTCCTGTAGGGTGCTATGTCTGTCTTCACAGCAGAGGCCTCATGCAGGCAAAGCCTGGGGCTCCCAAGTAGTGGCCCAGGGCATAAAGTAATGCTGAACCTAGAAGCTACCCTCAGGACAGCTGAGCTGCATAAAGTGACTCACACATTGAAGGTGGCTTACAGCTGCAAGAGGCCTTGGCATGCCCATTACTCCCTCAGCACCACCACCCCAGTCATCTCTCAAACAAATACTAAAAAATGAAGAGGTGAGCCAGGCATGGTGGTTCACACCTATAATCCCGCAGCCTTCAGGTGAGTGAAATAGAACTGAGGTGGGTCGCTGTGAAGACAAGGCTAGCCTGGGGTACAGTGAGTTTCAGGTTAGCCTGAGCTAGAGACCCTCCAGCAGTTAAAAATAGTAAGCTCTGACCTTACCATGCAATTGTTTTCAACAGCACATAGTGCACCCTTACACACATGAACATATGTATTTAGAATAACAGCAAGTCAGGTGTCTCTGCGGTTAGGCCTGCTAGATGGGCGGGGCTTGTAAGTGCTGACTCCATCTCAGCAGAGCTGCCCACTGAGGGTGGGGGGCGGAGAGTGGCTGGAACAAAGCACCCTGCTCAACCTCCAGGAAACTTGCTGGCTCTGAACCTCAAGCCGCAGAGGGCAGGTGGAGACTCAGCCTCCTCTGGGAAGAAAGCAATTTCCAAATATCACGTGTGCCCTAAAGCAGGGGCACAGCTGGTACCGACTGGAAGCTAGTTGCAAAGACCAGGGAGTTTAGGCCACCCTCGCATTCTGGGGAAGGAAGGATGGGCCCTCGAGGAGGCAGGTGCCAGGCAGGGTCAGATGGATGACTGTGGAACTGAAGAGCAGTCTCCCCTTCACACGCTCTGATCCCTTTTCCCACCTGGCCATGCTCAAGACTAGGCCTGGGATTTTGTGATTGAGTACATCCGGGCTCAGAAGAGGACAGGCCACTTCCCTCAAATCCTCCTCAGCCACATCATCAAGACCCCCTCCTTTGCAGTGCACTTCCCATCATCTCTCCCCAGTAACCCTTACAAGCCCCTTCCCTCCCTTTACTTAGCATTCTGGATTGCCCATCTCCATTGCTTCGGATCATGCTAGTTTCTCCTGTTAAATAAAAGTCTCGGGACCCAGAAAGTTTGTCTCAGGTTCTCCATCTCCTCAAGCCCAGAACATGACACTGACCTCAGGGCCAGAGTCGCTCAACAATGACCAGGCTTGGCTTTATTCTTAAGCTAGGTATACTCAGTCTCAGTCAAGGTTTTACTTACATAATTGTTTCATTTCTTGTATCTTAAGTTCATTGCTTATAGATATATTGATACTTAAGGCATTTTTCCTGTTCTAGAAAAATGATCTTAAATGCTGCTGTTCTGCTTCCAGCTTGGAATCCACACAGGAATCTAATCAAAGATGTTACCAATTACAAATGCCAAAACTTTATGCTGTCTTACTTGACGTGTTCTGCCTGTACTTATAACAGATATTTAAAGAGTAAGATGTGCCTAACTTCTAAAAAGTTGGTTCTCTGTATTTCTCTTGCCTTAATTGTTTACATAGTTTAAACAATTCTCCATAATAAGGTGATAAATTTATTTATAATGTCATACCTCATATTATGATAAAAGTTAAAGGCCTCTGGCCCAATGTTATGTCTTATAACTGTAATAAACTTTCATGTTAATTATGTCCCATACTACACAGTCTTTTGTACTGGCACTGTCATTTTTGTACTTTTTCAAGGCCATAGTTTATATTACAGCTTCTGGTCAGTACTAAAATCATCTTATGTTTCTTCTTAACTCCACAACACAGCTACAGATACCTCTACTGATTAACCATTTGGAAAAGATTCCCCTGTACTCGTGCTGATGTTAGAATAAACTGATTCTCATTGGGCATGGTGGCACATGCCTTTAATCCCAGCACTCAGGAAGCAGAGCTATGTAGGAGGATCACTGTGAGTTTGAGTAAAGGAAAGGTGGAGGGAGAGCTAATCAAAACCTAAGAGGATATACATAAGTCATATGGAAACCTGCTTTTCTGGACAATGAAATACTCAGAAGAACAGAGTGTTACTAGAAAATTTTCAGTGCCAGGGATGGGATACCTTCCAGTGAGTTGTTGACCAGGGAGGTCACAGATACCCCCAAAACATTATAGGTCATTACTGAGGCCCTTGGTTTCCCACCAGTCATAGATGGTAAGACCCTGTTGCTGAAGACTCCACATACTTTGGCTGCAAGTGCACTGAGAAATCCTGCTGGAGCTGAGCTGAAAGCCTCCTCCATGTGGACCAGCTGACAGAAAACTGGAAAAAGCTACACTGTATGCAGTTCAATGGGAGAGAGAAAACACCAGTGAAGATACTCAACAGTGAACACTGCAAGCTTTAAATTTGGTCAGCCAGGCCAAATGAGCCAATGGGTGCAATAGTGGCATGTCTGTTATGGGGGAAACCAACCACTCTAATTGGACTTGAGGCCCGCTCCATGGGAGGGAATACATCCCTGATACTGAAACCTATGACAGGGGTAGTCATGAGCCCTATGGGTATAATGTCTGCTGGTGTCTGGCTAAATGTATATACTATGCTCACCAAACTGCCCAGTAAGCACTTCTCTTAATGTCCACACCCATATATTAATGCTACTCTCACTTTTGGTTAGGGAAGCTTCTCTTTTCAGGTGGTGGAAACCTTGGGATGACTCAGAAGGCACCATGGTGCTGAGAAGTGACAGAGGAGTGCTCAGCACTGAAACATCTCTAACATACCTTCCAAGGCTCAGGGTCCATTGCAGAAGAGGTGGCAGAAAGACTGTAAGAGCCAAAGGAAGAGTAGGACTCCTTACAATGTGCTCCTCCAGACACAAAATGGCCTGGATATCCATGACCTCACAGTGCCCGACACACTACCTACACAAGACCATCATAAGAGGAGGAAAAGATCATGACATCAAAGTGAAAAGAGAGACTGATTGAAAGGAGGAGGGGATATGATGAGAGTGGAGTTTCAAAGGGGAAAGGGGGGGGAGGGAGGGAAGTACCATGGGATATTTTCTACAATTAAGGAAGTTGTCAATAAAAATAAATTAATTTTAAAAAAACAACCAACCAAACAAACAAACAAAAGTTCTGTCTAGGCTGGGCATGGTAGAACATACCTTTAATTTCAGCTTTTGGGAGGCAGAAGTAAGAGGATCACTATGAGTTTGAGGCCCCTCTGAATCTATATAGTGAATTTCAGGTCAGCCTAGACCCTCAAAACAACAATGACACAACATTCCCTCCAAGCACTTAATTTTCCTTGGCACCATGGCAATCAACAAGCAGGGGATCCAGATTTTAAAAATATGGTGCTGGGCTGGAGAGATGGATTAGTGGTTAAGGCACTTTCCTGTGAAGCCTAAGGACCCATGGTTCTACTTTCCAGATCACACTTAAGCCAGACACACAAAACTGAGGCAAATGGAAGGTAGCCCACTAGGTGGCGCAGGTGTCTGGTGTTCTATTGCAGTGGCTGAGGCCCTGGCATGCCAATTCTTCCTTCCTCTCTTTACATAATAAAGTAAAAATTAAAAAAAAATTTTTAAAGATGGCACTGGGGCTGGAGAGGGCTCAACTGTTAAAGTGCTGGATTGCAAAGTCTAAAAACCTGGTTTGATTCCCTAGTAGCCATGCATGTAGCACATGCAGCTGGAGTTCCGGTTTGCAGTGGTTGGAGGCCCTAGTATGCCCATTCTCTCTCACTCTGTCTCTATTTTTCTCTGCTTGCAAATAAAAACAAACAAACAAACAAATAAAAAGATGGCACTGAGGCTGGAGAGATGGCTTAGTGGTTAGAGCACTTGCCTGCAAAGCCAAAGGACCTAGTTTCAATTCCTCAGGACCCATGTAAATAAGATCCACAAAGTGGCACACACATCTGGAGTTCATCTGCAGTGGCTGGAGGCCCTGGCGCAAGCCCATTCTCTCTATCTGCCCTTTCTTTCCCTTTCAAATAAATAAAATAATTGAAAAACACATGAAAATCAAAATGCGGAGATTCTCATAAAGCACATGACTGGCATTCCTAAGAGTTCAGGAAGTATATTGCAGATGAATAAAAGGGAGCCAGGGGTTTGTACTATCACAGTTGACTTTGTTTAGCAGATCTGAATCTGGGATTTGACCCAATATTGTTGGTCTCTGGGTGGAGCCTGTTCACATCTAGTTTTTCTGGTGGCACACGCCTTTAATTCCAGCACTCAGGAGGCAGAGGTAGGAGGATTGCCTTGAGTTCAAGGCCACCCTGAGACTACATAGTGAATTCCGAGTCAACCTGAGCTAGAGTGAGACCCTACCTTGAAAAACAAAAAAGAAAACAAAATAACCACTAACAACAAACAATTGGCTGTTAAGGTCGATGAAGATGCGTGTGGGCACATTTGCTCCATCTTATTCTGGTCCCTGGTTTCCTAGATCTCTGCCCTACCGTTTCCTGTAAGTGGGAGGTTCAACTCCCCCTCCCGCAGCTGTACTTTGGGCACAGGAGAACTAGAGTACCTGTACCTAGTATGCCCATTCTCTCTCACTCCGTCTCGTTTTTTTCTGTGCTTGCAAATAAAAACAAACAAATAAAAAGATGGCACTGAGGCTGGAGAGATGGCTTAGTGGTTAGAGCCTAAAGCACCTAAAGACAGTACAAGGAAGAGTCCTGGTATCCTAACTTTAAGCGCCAGAACTCTATGCAGTTTTCAGTTTGGTTTGGAATAAGGAGGAAGTTTTTATTTATTTTATTTATTTATTCATTTAAGGGATAAGGCATGGAGGCTCTATACTTCTGAGTTTGGGGTACCAGAAGAAAACTAGGACTTTGGATCACCAGAAAGTGTTGTCCAATGACTCATGATTCTCCCTTTTTGCTCTAAGGATGTCTGTTCAGGTGACTCATGTTGAACATTAGAGGCTTTAAAAAATATTTTTTAAAGATTTTTATTTATTCTCATTACTCGGGAGGCAGAGGTAGGAGGATCACCATGAGTTCGAGGCCACCCTGAGACTGCATAGTGAATTCCAGGTCAGCCTGGGCCAGAGTGAGACCCTACCTCGAAAAAAAAAAAAAAAAAGAAAAAAGAAATAAGAAAGAAAAAAATAAGACGATACTTATTTAGGCATAGTGCCGCTGGTGGGCTGGATGCCCCAGGTACCTTGGGTGGGGTTGCGTCTCTCTGTCCCTGCCAAGCCCGCCCACCTGCCCACCGGCTGTGTGAGGCCCTGCCTAGAGCACAGGTGGGCCAGGGCGTGGGGGAGGCCGGGGCGGGGCGGGTAAGCGGGAGGCCGGGGTGGGCTGGCAGCATGGCCTATGATGGATGGATGTGGGTCCTGGAGAATCGAGCCTCTTACCAGGGTCCTTAAGCTTCACAGGCAAGTGTTTACCCCCTAAACCATCTCTCCAGCCTTTTAGAAAAACCTATGTAAAGCTGGGTGTGGTGGCGCATGCCTTTAATCCCAGCACTTGGGAGGCAGAGGTAGGAGGATCACCATGAGTTCGAGGCCACCCTGAGACTACTGTAGTGAATTCCAGGTTAGCCAGGGCTAGAGTGAGACCCTATCCCGAGAAACCAATGTATATATATGTTTTTTTGGAGAGGGAGAGGAAGACAGATGGGCCCGCCAGCAGCCTCTCAGCTGCTCTGAACGAAATCTAGAGGCGTGCACCTCCTTGTGGTCAAGTGCTGCATTGCGCCCTTGCATCACTTTGCATCTGACTAAACGTGGGACCTGGAGATTGGAAACTAGCATTCTTAGGTTTAGGAGGCAGGCGCCTTAACTGCTAAGCCATCTCTCCAGCCATATATATATTTGTGTGTGTGTGTGTGTGGTAGGGTCTCATTGTAGTCAGGGTGGCCTTGAACTCACAGTGATCCTCCTAATACTGGGATTAAAGGCATGCGTCACCATGCCCTACTCTTTTTTTTATTGCTTGTCGGTTAAGGTGTTTGCCTGGGAAGCCAAAGGATCCTGGTTTGATTCTCTAGGACCCACGTAAGCTAGATGCACAAGGGGCACATGCATCTGGATGGAGTTCCTTTGCAGAGGCTGTAGGCCCTGGCATGGCCATTCTTTCTGTCTGCCTCTCTTCTATCTCTTGCAAATAAATACAAATTAAAAAACAATTAGCCAGGTGTGGTGGCACACACCTTAATCCCAGCACTTGAGAGGCAGAGGTAGGAGGATCGCCACGAGTTCAAGGCTACCCTGATACTACATAGTGAATTCCAGGTCAGGCTGGGCTAGAGTGAGACCCAATCTAAAACAATCAAACAAACAAACAAACAAACAAACAAAAAACAAAAAGAAGCTGGGCACGGTGGTGTGTGATTATGGCATTTGCCTGCAAAGCCTAACAACCATAGTTTGATTACCCAGTATTTCGTAAAGCCAGATACAAAGTGGCCCATGCACCTGGATGGAGTTCCTTTGCAGAGGCAGTAGGCCCTGGGGTGCCCATTCTCTCTGCTTGAAAGTAAATAAAAATATCTATTAAAAAATAAAAGGCCTGAGAGATGGCTCAGCAGTTAAGGCACTTGCCTACAATGTCTAATGACCCAGGCTTGAATCCCCAGTACCCACATAAACCAGGTGCAAAGTGGTACATGCATCTGGAATTCCTTTGCAGTGGCTAGAGGTCCTGGGGCACCCATTCTCTGTCCTTGCAAATATTAAAAATGAACTAATTTTTAAAAATCAAATGAATTTAAGCTGGGCATGGTGGCATGTGCACTTGGGAGGCAGAGGTAGGAGGATCACCATGAGTTCAAGGCCACCCTGAGACTACATAGTGAATTCCAGGTCAACCTGGGCCAGAATGAGACCCTACCTCAAAAACACACACAAAAAAAATAAATAAAATTTAAAAAAGAAAGCTAGGCGTGATGGCATACACCTTTAATCCCAGCACTCGGGAGGCAGAGGTAGGAAGAATGCTGGGAGTTCGAGGCCACTCTGAGAATACAAAGTGAATTCCTGGGCTAGAGTAAGACCCTACCTCGAAAAAAAAAAAAAAAAATTAAAGCTGGGCGTGGTGTAGCATATCTTGAATCCCAGCACTTGGGAGGCTGAGGTAGGAGGATTACACAGTTCCAGGTAAATCTGGGCTACAGTCACACCTTATTTCAAAACAAAGAAAACAAAAATCCAATACTTCAAAATCATTCCAAATTACAGAGTTTGTTTTATTGAATGTCCTTGCCAATTTACAGTGTCACACTTAGGGCACCAATATCAGCTTCCACCAATGTCCTTCTCAACAAGGGTGGTCAAGATTTCCCTTCACATCCCCCTTTCCCACAGAGTTGTTCCCATTCATGTAGAAAGTAGTAGAAGGGTCCCAGATGTATGGTCGCACCCTCCTACTGAAGTCGCTCAGGGTCAGGGGCTGTTTTCGGACTCGCTGCAGCATCCGGACGCCTGTGGAGGGAACGGGAGCAAAGTTGAAACAGGGCCCATGACCAAGACCAACATCTGGACACGGTGGCAGGAGTCAGTCCAGACTGAGCCTCCTTGGTGACTCCTTCCTTCACCCCTACGCCTTCTGCTCCCTCAGTGGCCACAAGGATATTGTCCCTCCCTAATATAATTTGGGGGAACATTTGGATTCTTAGACATTGCGCAATTCAAGAATTTATGTTCGCCGGGTGTGGTGGCGCACGCCTTTAATCCCAACACCCGGGAGGCAGAGGTAGGAGGATCACTGTGAGTTCAAGGCCACCCTGAGACTACAGAGTGAATTCCAGGTCAGCCTGGGCTAGAGCCTCCTCCCCCAAAAAAAATTATGTTCCCAGGCAATTATATTTGCGAATGGCATCAAGCCCTTACAACAGTTCAGTCAAGGTCACCTACCTCGGCAATGATAGCATAACTCCTCACTCCACAAGCTCCTCATCATGTCGAACAGCCACTCCCTTGCTATGCGGGGTCCCACGACAGTGACTCGAGTGTGCCCCGAGACTGTGAACCAGCTCTCCAGCTGAATGAGGGTTTGGCTGTGCACCTCAATGCTTCGAAGGTACATGTCTTCAAAGCCTGTGAACAGAAAATGGGAAGGACAGGTAAACTACCTGAATTTGTGGATTACCTTGAGGTTAGGGCCCTGGGATAGGCAGGGGAGACCCGAGAGGAAAAGTTGGAAACCCGGAGGAGAGGGATGGGGGGGATGCGGGAAAGAGCCACCTACCGAATATAAAGTCCTCCTGCTCCTTCTCGATGTAGAAAACCATGGGCATGTCAAAGTTTTCAGGAGCGGTCCACCACGGTTGTTTCCTGAGAGTGTTCATGTCCGCGTCGTGCAGGTCTGCTCCTTGTCCAAAAACAGTCCAAGTCCAAAGAGTTGCTGGAGAAAGTGAGGCAGGAATGAGTTCCTGGCTTATATGTCTTCCTCCATCCACCCAGATTTGACCCACCTTAGGGTGGGGATCCTCGCCCTGAAGCGCCTTCCAAGAAAATCCAATCAATCAACTGTCCTTTCTGAAATGAGCCTGCCATGCCAATTATAGAACCAAACAGCTTTTCTGTTTTGTTTTGTTGCCGAGGTAGGGTCTCACTCTAGATCAGACTGACCTAGATCTCACTGTGTAGTCTAAGACTAGCCTTGAGTTCACAGAAATCCTCCTTCCTCTGCCTCCTAAATGCTGGGATTAAAGGCAAGAACCGCCTCGCCTGGCAGTTGTTTATTTTTAGAGGAAAGGTTTTACTCTAGTTCAGGCTGATATGGAACTCACTATAGCCCCAAGCTTGTCTTAAACTCACAGAAATCCCCCTACCTCTTCCTCCCGGTGCTTGATTAAAGGCATGTGCCACCACACCTGGCTCTAATTCCAGGGTTTCTTTTTTGTTTGTTTGTTTGTTTTGTTTTTCATGGTAAGGGTTTCACTCTGGCCCAGGCTGACCTGGAATTAACTATGTACTCTCAGGGTGGCCTCGAACTCACAGCGATCCTCCTACCTCTGCCTCCCCAGTGCTGGGATTAAAGGCCTGCACCACCATGCCCGGCTCAAGCCGCTCCCCCAGGTAGGGTCTCACTCTAACCCAGGCTGACCTGGAATTCACTATGAGTTTCAGGCTGGCTTCTAACTCCTAGGCAATCCTCCTACTTCTGCCTCCCAAGCACTGGGATTAAAGGTGTGCACCACCACTACGGCTTGAAATATTGATTTTTTAAAAAACCTGGAATTAGTTGGGTGTGATGGTGCACTCCTTTAATCCCAGCCCTTGGGAGGGAGAGGTAGGAGGAGCGCCAGGAGTTGGAGGACAGCCTGAGACTACATAGTGAATTCCAGCCTGGGCTAGAGTGAAACCCTATCTCAGAAAACCAAAATAATAAACCGGGTGTGGTGGTGCACGCCTTTAATCCCAGCCCTTGGGTGTGGGTCTCGGGCTGTGGGTCTCCTTCTGTTCCCATTCCCCGAGGTCGTTGGCCACCGACGTCCTGGGTGAGCTGCAGGGTCATCTGGCTGGGTGGGTGAATGCGTACGAGCACATGACGGGCAATGAGCACCCGGGAGACTGTCTGATGGACAGCACTCGTTTATTGAAAGGGTGGGTGGGTTTATAAACACTTGGGGAAGGTTGAGAGGGCACGTACAAACTGTATGGCAATCGGATGCATAGTTTATGGGCTGTTATCTAGATAGAGGAAGGATTAGTAACTTCATAGCTATGGGGGAAGGATAAGGGAAAGTAGGGGGAAGGGTGGAAGAGATTAACAGGAGGCTGTGACTTCAGAACTGTGGGGGGTGAGAAGGCTACGTGACTTTAGCCACATGAGGGTCTCTTGGGCAGCTAGCCACAGGTCAGGAACTGTGAGGGGCAAAGTCTGACTTATGGAATGGTCAGAGCTTTTGGGGTTGGGGGGGAGTGCCTTGCCAGTTTTGCCCACTCTGGGCGATGACAGCTCACTGCACCCTACAACATAGGGAAGGCAATCACCGTCGCCAGGGACCCCTGACAGAGGGCCAGCTGCGACCCCACAGCCCAGGGCCCCTGACCATGTCCAATAGTTCAGGCCAGCCTTCTCACTGGTCCAGCCTATTACTAACAAAGCCCAACACTCGGGAGGCAGAGGTAGGAGGATCACCATAAGTTCAAGGTCACCCTGAGACTACATAGTGAATTCCAGGTCAACCTGGACTAGAGTGAAACCCTACCTCAAAAAACCATAAAAATAATAATGCTATTCCTCTGCAAATATCTCAATAACAAGTAACCAGTTATTGCTGGAACATGGGTACTGGGGAATTGAACCTGGTGTGTTAGGCTTTGCAGGCAAGTGCCTTAACCACTGAGCAATCTAACTCCCACATTCCTGCCTCACTTTCTCCAACAACTTGCTTGGACTCGGACTGTTCTTCGGCAAGGAGCAGCCCTGCACCGACGTGGAAATGAACGCTCTTAGCAAGTTCTGAGGTTCATGATGTCATGGTCTGGGTTTGAAATCCTCACCATTGACTTTGCAGTTCGTTAGTATGATTAGTAGTTTCCTCCATCCCTCAAACTTTGCATTAATTAGTCCACACTCAGCAGATCTGCTCTGAACATTTGAAATTACAAACTAGAAAAATCTGAATTCCTAAACTGTACATGATGGCTCACAACTTCAATCCCAGCACTCTTGAGGTAAAAGGATCATAATTGAGTTTTTTTTGTTTGTTTGTTTTGTTTTGTTTTTGTTTTTGTTTTTTTTTGAAGTAGAGTCTCACTGTGGCTCAGGCTGACCTGGAATTCTCTATGGAGTCTCAGGGTGGCCTCACAGTTATAGCGATCCTCTTACCTCTGCCTCCTGTGTGCTAGCATTAAAAGCGTGTGTGCCAAGCCTGGCACAAGTTTGAGGCCAGCCTCACTACAGAGTGAGACCCAGCTTGGAAACAAACAACACTCCCCCCCTAAAAAAACCCAAGATTTCAATTCTACACATTAAAAGGGCATGCTCTAATCAGGATATATAATAAGCATGGCAGATTAGGTTAACAGCAGAGTTGATCAACTGGATTTTAGTGGCAAGAGCTCGAGGGATAGGGCCTCCTCTCTAAGGTGGATGAAGGGCTGAGTTATTATAAGCTTTCTCCTTTAACCACCAAGCCATCTCTCTAGTCTATGGGCTGTGTTATTGGATGATTATGTATACGTACATACGTACATATCAGGGCCCAGGTCCTTCTTCATTTTCTTTCTTTTTAAATTTTTAAAATTTCTTTTATTTATTTGAGAGAAAGAGGTAGAGGGAGAGAATGGGCCTACCAGGGTCTTCAGCCACTGCAAATGAACTCCAGATGCATATGTCACCTTGTGCATCTGGCTTATGTGGGCCCTAGGGAATCAAACCTGGGTCCTTTGGCTTTGCAGGCAAGTGCCTTAACCGCTAAGCCATCCCTCCAGCCCCTTCTGCATTTTCTTCAACAACTTGCTAGGACTTTTCCTGTTCTGCAGTCACTAAGAGCCCTGCACAGTACAGAAATGAGCACTGTCACCAACAAAGCTTGGTGGACCTTTTCTGAGCACATCAACAAGCCCCTGGTATTTTCTATGACAGAGAACCATCAGGAGCACATATTTGGTAAATGGTACTTGCCTAAATCTCCTCCTGGATCCCTCTCATTACAGTTTCCAAGCTCCCTCCTTTGTCAGTTCCAGGTCCGTAACCTCAAGGACTCATGTCCACCCAAGTGTAGGTGGTTAACATGTCCTCCTTCAAGCGTCTTCTGCTCACTAGCCGTGGGGACACTGCGTAGAGGCACACAGCCCCACGGTCATTCGGCTGGAGAGGTGCTTTATAGCCTCGGAGCTTTGGAGCACATTGATAGATTAGATTTTAATGCAAAGAGCTCCAGAACTAGAAGCTCCTCCCTAAGGTGGATCCAGAGATGAAGGGATGTGGGAGGGGGTTTATATAAACCAGGGCCTTCTGCACTTTTGTCCACAACTCGCTTGGATTCGGTAGGAGCCCTGCACAACACGGAAATGAGCTCTCTTGGCAACCCACTGTGGTGGACCATTCCTGACCACTTTGACAGCCCCTGGTGTTTTACATTGAAGAGGAGCAGGAGGACTTCATATTTGGTAGGTGACACCTCCCCACATCTCCTCCAAATTATTATTATTATTTTTGGTTTTTCGAGGTAGTATCTTATTCCAGCCCAGGCTGACCTGGAATTCATTCTGTATTCTCCGGGTGACCTCGAACTCACGGCGCTCTTCCTTCTCCTGCCTTCTGAGTGCTGGGATTAAAGGTGTGCACTATCATGCCCAGCTTTTTTTTTTTTTTTTTGGTTTTTCGAGGTAGGGTCTCAGTCTGGCCCAGGCTGACCTGGAATTAACTATGTAGTCTCAGAGTGGCCTCGAACTCTCTGCGATCCTCCTACCTCTGCCTCCCGAGTGCTGGGATTAAAGGCGTGCGCCACCACGGTTTTTAGAGGTAGGGTCTCACTCTAGCCCTGGCTGACCTGGAATTCACTATGTAGTCTCAGGCCAGCCTCCACCTCACAGCAATCTTCTGCCTCCTCCTGAGTGCTGGCATTAAAGGTGTAGGCCACCACTCCTTGCATTAAGAGAATGGGCACTCCTGGGTCTCGAGCCACTGCAAACGAATTCCAGATGCATGGGCCACTGCCTTGTGCATGTGGCTTTACGTGGGTACTGGGGAATCAAACCCAGGTTCTTAGGCTTTGCAGACAAGTGCCTTAACCACTGGGTCACCTCTCCAGCCCCTCTCCCAACTTCTCCCCCTTCTTCCTCTGCTTATCTCAAGCCCCTAACCTCAGGGCCACCTGCCCACCCATACATTTCTGGGTGGTTACATGCCCTTCCCACTTCTTCTGTTCACAGGCTTTGAAGACACATACCTTTTGAAGCATTGAGGTGCACAGCCAAACCCTCATTCAGCTGGAGAGCTGGTTCACAGTCTCGGGGCACACTCGAGTCACTGGCATGGGACCCCGCAGAGCAAGGGAGTGGCTGTTCGACATGATGAGGAACGTGTGGAGTGAGGCCTGTAACCTTCAGAGCAGAGGTAGGCGCTCTTGACTGCACTTTTGTGAAGGGTTAATGAGGGATCCTGTCGGTTTGCATGGCATCATAAATTCTTGAATTGTCTAGGAATCCTAATGGTCCCCTAAATTTATTAGGGGGGGAAGAGTCTAAAGGCTCAACATCTTTGTGGCCTAAAGTCACTGAGCAAGTAGGAGGAAGCAGGGATGAATGAATGTGCTTCCAGAAAGGCCTGGGCTGAGCTCACTTCTTCCTGGGTGTCCTGGTCCTGGTCTTACTTCATCACTGTTATGAGGCAGTGTAGGGGTAACAGGGCTCCCCTCCAGTGTTAAAGCGAGTCATGTCCTTCAGCCTGCCCTTGTGGTCTTCACTTGGCCAGATGTCAGAGAAGGATCTGGCTTCTCCTTATCTCTTACTGCCTAAAGGAAATCCCTAGATTTGTTTTTCCTTAAACTCAACCAGAGTCCTTCCCTAGAAAGCAATTCTCCTTCCCTTTAATTATGATTCCTGGAAGGATTAAACTTGAACCTGGCATGGTGTTTGGCTAGCTCAGCACCACTCCAAACATAAATGACTGCCATTTGGGTCTCTAGGTGGGCTTTACCCAGTTTCTGCCTTCTCATGGGCATGAGGTCTTTATACTTTATACTTTTTATTTATTTATTTTTTTTGTTTTTCGAGGTAGGGTCTCACTGTAGCCCAGGCTGACCTGGAATTCACTATGTAGTCTCAGGGTGGCCTCGAACTCTGGGCCATCCTCCTACCTCTGCCTCCCGAGTGCTGGGATTAAAGGCGTGCACCACCACATCCGGTTTATACTTTTCTTTATACTTTCTTCCTCTCTTTCTCTCTCTGGTTTTTTGAGGTAGAGTCTCACTGTAGCCCAGGCTGACCTGGAACTCACTATGTGTCTCCAGCTGGCCTCAAACTCACAGTGATCCTCCTACCTCAGCCTCCTGAGTGCTTGGATTAAAGACATGCACATCACATCCGGCTTCTCCTCTCTCTCTCTTTTTTTTTTTTTTTTTTTTTTTTATTATTCAAGATAGGGTTTCACTCTAGCTCAGGCTGACCTGGAATTCACTATGTAGTCTCAGGGTGGCCTTGAACTCACAGCGATCCTCCTACCTCTGCCTCCTGAGTGCTGGGATTAAGGCGTGTGCCATCATGCCCAGCCTGGGGACACCTTCAAATGCCCGTATCATATTAGTACATTGGCAGAGAAATCTTAATTCCTGTATTAGCTACGCATTTTCCCCCACAGGCTTCAAGATGCTACAGCAGGTCTGAAGCCAGCCCCTGACCCAGGCCAACCTGGACGCCTCTGTGAGGGTGCAGCCAGACACTGGAGACCTGTCTCTGGCTGTCAGGATGAGTGGGGACGAACTCTAACAGCTCCCCTTTGCCAACTGTTTGATTGTTTGGGATTTCCTTGAAGTTCACTCATCCCTCATGAAGACTGACCTCCTCCTGGAAAGCAGGATGTGAGGGGAAGTCTTGTCCACTCTTGTTGAGAACTACAAGGACATTGGTGGAAGTTGATATTGGTGCTGTAAATGTGAGCATGACTGTTCATTGACAAAGACATCCACTAAACAAGTTCATATATGATGTGTTGTTTTACATTTATTTGAAAGAAAGTGGCAGATAGATTGAGGGAATAGATGTACCAGGGCCTCCAGTCTGTGCCAACGAACTCCAGACCCAAACGCCATGTTGTACATCTGGCTTACATGGGTACTGGGGGATCAAACCTGAGTCCTTAGGCTTCTCAGGCCAAGTGTCTTAACTGCTAAGTTATCTCTTCAGGCCAGCCTCCACCTCACAGCAATCTTCTGCCTCCTCCTGAGTGCTGGCATTAAAGGTGTAGGCCACCACTCCTTGCATTAAGAGAATGGGCACTCCTGGGTCTCGAGCCACTGCAAACAAATTCCAGATGCATGGGCCACTGCCTTGTGCATGTGGCTTTACGTGGGTACTGGGGAATCAAACCCAGGTTCTTAGGCTTTGCAGACAAGTGCCTTAACCACTGGGTCACCTCTCCAGCCCCTCTCCCAACTTCTCCCCCTTCTTCCTCTGCTTATCTCAAGCCCCTAACCTCAGGGCCACCTGCCCACCCATACATTTCTGGGTGGTTACATGCCCTTCCCACTTCTTCTGTTCACAGGCTTTGAAGACACATACCTTTTGAAGCATTGAGGTGCACAGCCAAACCCTCATTCAGCTGGAGAGCTGGTTCACGGTCTCGGGGCACACTCGAGTCACTGGCATGGGACCCCGCAGAGCAAGGGAGTGGCTGTTCGACACGATGAGGAACGTGTGGAGTGAGGCCTGTAACCTTCAGAGCAGAGGTAGGCGCTCTTGACTGCACTTTTGTGA
Organism: Orientallactaga sibirica; assembly: GCA_036365145.1. Taxonomy (NCBI): domain Eukaryota; kingdom Metazoa; phylum Chordata; class Mammalia; order Rodentia; family Dipodidae; genus Orientallactaga; species Orientallactaga sibirica. The sequence goes on from JAEOAD010000006.1 coordinate 21,323,243, forward strand.
AGGGTTAATGAGGGATCCTGTCGGTTTGCATGGCATCATAAATTCTTGAATTGTCTAGGAATCCTAATGGTCCCCTAAATTTATTAGAGGGGAAGAGTCTAAAGGCTCAACATCTTTGTGGCCTAAAGTCACTGAGCAAGTAGGAGGAAGCAGGGATGAATGAATGTGCTTCCAGAAAGGCCTGGGCTGAGCTCACTTCTTCCTGGATGTCCTGGTCCTGGTCTTACTTCACCACTGTTATGAGGCAGTGTAGGGGTAACAGGGCTCCCCTCCAGTGTTAAAGCGAGTCATGTCCTTCAGCCTGCCCTTGTGGTCTTCACTTGGCCAGATGTCAGAGAAGGATCTGGCTTCTCTTTATCTCTTACTGCCTAAAGGAAATCCCTAGATTTGTTTTTCCTTAAACTCAACCAGAGTCCTTCCCTAGAAAGCAATTCTCCTTCCCTTTAATTATGATTCCTGGAAGGATTAAACTTGAACCTGGCATGGTGTTTGGCTAGCTCAGCACCACTCCAAACATAAATGACTGCCATTTGGGTCTCTAGGTGGCCTTTACCCAGTTTCTGCCTTCTCATGGGCATGAGGTCTTTATACTTTATACTTTTTTTTTTTTTTTTGGTTTTTCGAGGTAGGGTCTCACTTTAGCACAGGCTGACTTGGAATTCACTATGTAGTCTCAGGGTGGCCTCAAACTCTTAGTGATCCTCCTACCTCTGCCTCCCGAGTGCTGGGATTAAAGGCATGCACCACCATGCCCAGTTTATACTTTTCTTTATACTTTCTTCCTCTCTTTCTCTCTCTGGTTTTTTGAGGTAGAGTCTCACTCTAGCCCAGGCTGACCTGGAACTCAGTATGTAGTCTCCAGCTGGCCTCAAACTCACAGTGATCTTCCTACCTCAGCCTCCTGAGTGCTTGGATTAAAAACATGCATGCACCATCACATCCGGCTTCTCTCTTTTTTTTTTTTTTTTTTTTTGGTTATTCAAGATAGGGTTTCACTCTAGCTCAGGCTGACCTGGAATTCACTATGTAGTCTCAGGGTGGCCTTGAACTCACAGCTATCCTCCTACCTCTTCCTGAGTGCTGGGATTAAGGTGTGTGGCATCATGCCCAGCCTGGCTCCTTCTCTTAATGTAGGGAAATCTCTCTAAACTTTATCCTGTGGTCTGTGGATTTCAATTCTTTGAATTCAGAAGACAAGAATCTGGGGACACCTCCAAATGCCCGTATCATATTAGTACATTGGCAGAGAAATCTTAATTCCTGTATTAGCTACGCATTTTCCCCCACAGGCTTCAAGATGCTACAGCAGGTCTGAAGCCAGCCCCTGACCCAGGCCAACCTGGACGCCTCTGTGAGGTGCAGCCAGACACTGGAGACCTGTCTCTGGCTGTCAGGATGAGTGGGGACGTCACTCTAACAGCTCCCCTTTGCCAATGGTTTGATTGTTTGGGTTTCCTTGAAGTTCACTCATCCCTCATGAAGACTGACCTCCTCCTGGAAAGCAGGATGTGAGGGGAAGTCTTGTTCACTCTTGTTGAGAACCACAAGGACATTGGTGGAAGTTGATATTGGTGCTGTAAATGTGAGCATGACTGTTCATTGACAAAGACATCCAATAAACAAGTTCATATATGATGTGTTGTTTTACATTTATTTGAAAGAAAGTGGCAGATAGATTGAGGGAATAGATGTACCAGGGCCTCCAGTCTGTGCCAATGAACTCCAGACCCAAACGCCATGTTGTACATCTGGCTTACATGGGTACTGGGGGATCAAACCTGAGTCCTTAGGCTTCTCAGGCCAAGTGTCTTAACTGCTAAGTTATCTCTCCAGCCCCTTTGTTTCTTGCTTTTTTCTTTTTGGTTTTTTGAGATAGGGTCTCACTCTAGCCCAGGCTGACCTGGAATTCACTGTGTAGTCTCAGGGTGGCCTCGAACTCATGGCGATCCTCCTACCTCTGCCTCCCGAGTGCTGGGATTAAAGGTGTGCACCACCATGCTTGGCCTCTTCTTTTTCTTTTTTTTTTTTTTTTTTTTGAGTAAGCTTATCCAGTGTGTGAGATTTTTTTCACTATTTATTTATTTATTTGCAAGAGAGAATGGGCACATTAGGGCCTCTAGCCACTACAAATTCCAGATGCATGTGCCATCTTGTGCATCTGGCTCTTGGGTCGGTTCTGGGGAATTGAACTCAGGTGCTAGGCTTTGTAGACAAGCACCTTAACTGCTGAACCATCTTTCCAGGCCCAGCCTCAGAGATTTTGAGTGAATGCAGGATAGTGAGGTAGGTGGCCTATACCATCTCCAGAGTGGACGAGACCTAGGAAGGAGACCACAACAACATTCTTGGTGCATGAATTGCCATCCTTATGCTCTGAGATGAGTGGAAACGGGAGTACTGTACGTGAACCTTCCCAGGAGGCTGAAGATTTTTGTAAAAGTATATTACTTATTGCCGGGCATGGTGAGTTTGAGGCCACACTGAAACTCCGTAGTGAATTCCAGCTCAGCCTGGGCTAGCGTGAAACCCTACCTTGAAAAACAACAACAACAAAAGTATATTATTTATTTATTTATTTGAGAGAGCGAATGGGTGCTCCAGGGCCTCTAGCTACCACAAGAGAACTCCAGACTCATGCGTCACCTTGTGCATCTGGCTTTACATGGGTACTGGAGAATCAAACCTGGGTCCCTTGGTTTTGCAGGCAAGAGCCTACCTCAATCACCTAAGCCATCTCTCTAGCCCAGATTTATAAATTTAAATACAAATGTGCAGGAAAGAAGAGTTGGTTCCAAGATTTACACAGACACAGGACATGGTCCTACATCACCTGCTTGATGAAGTAAGCCTGATTGACCCTGGAGAACTCTAGGTGATGAGCATTTTCGTCAAGTGTCAGAAGTTGGGAGTGTGGCCAGGTGTGGGGGTCTTTAGTCCCAGCACTCGGGAAGCAGCAGTAGGAGGATCACCGTGAATTCAAGGCCACCCTGAGACTACATAGTGAATTCCCAGTCAGCCTGGGCCAGAGTGAAACACTACCTCGAAAAACAAACAGAAATAAAAAGTTGGGAGTTTGCATGATGAGGTGGTTTTCTGAGCAAGCAAAGATTCTGAGGAGCCTCCAGTCATGTGTACGTTGACTAGTGAAGCTCTGTTGTATGATCAGTTCTTATGAACGGAATCATTCTCTCCAGGAAGGAGAGAACCTCAAGACACTCAGGAAGTAAATAAGTCAGGGAAAGATCCATCAAGCCCTTCTTCAGGGTTATACATGCAGTAGACAATTTTTTAGCAATGGTGCTGGGAAGATTTTCAGTGGTTAAAGCTGTTTTTCACCCCCTTGTTTTTTCAAGGTCAAACCTTGCTCTAGCCCAGGCTGACCTGGAATTTACTCTGAATTTACACCACACTTGGCAAAGCCGTTTATTTATAAAGCCTGTTGACCCTGGTTCAATTCTTAAGCCACCATTATAAACCAGATCCAAAAAGTGCTGTGGCAAGACAGACTGAGTTCAAGCCACTGGCCACCCCTCACATGTGCAAATAAATATTAACAAAAAATTAACAAAGAATTGCCCGAGCCGGATGTGGTAGCGCACGCCTTTAATCCCAGCACTCAGGAGGCAGAGGTAGGATCACCATGAGTTCAAGGCCACCCTAAGACTACAGAGTGAATTCCAGGTCAGCCTGGACTACAGTGAAACTTTACCTCGAAAAACTGAAAAACAAAACAAACAAACAACAACAAAAAAAAAAACCCAAAAAACAAAACAAAAAAAAAAAAACCATTGCTAGGGAGAAACTCTTCTACCAGCAAGCTGCCTGCAGGTTGTGCAGTGAGCTCTAGGGATAAAGCTTTCGTGACTCCAGCCGGGCGTGGTGGTGCATGCCTTTAATCCCAGCACTCGAGAGGGAGAGGTAGGAGGATTGCCATGAATTCAAGGCCACCCTGATACGACAAGACCCTACCTCAACCCCCCCCCCGAAAAAAAGGCTTTCAGGGTGAACTTTTGGATGGGGGGGAAGCTGCCTTTGAATCATCCATGCTCCTATAAATAAGCCCAATAAATAAGCTCAATGGTTCACCAAGATGGACTTTGTTGGGCTGGAGAGATGCCTCATTGGTTGAAGGCACTTCCTTGCACAGCCCGACAGCCTGGGTTCCGTTTCTCCATACCCACATAAAGCCAGATGCACAAAATGCCATATCTGCAGTTTATTTGCAGTGGCAAGAGGCTCAGTCATGCCCATTCTCTTTCTCTCTCCACCTTTCTCCTTAGGAATGAAAAAATATATTTTCTTAAATATTTTACTCATTTGACAGAGATAGAATGGGCATGCTAAGGCCTCTAGCTACTGCAAATAAACTCCAGATGCATGTACTTCTTTGTGCATCAGGCCTAAGTAAAATATTTTCTGTTTGTTTTTATTGTTTTGTTTTTCAAGGTAGGGTCTCACTCTAACCCAGGTTGACCTGGAATTCACTATGTAGTCTCAGGGTGTCCTCAAATTTACAGCAATCCTCTTACCTCTGCCTCTGAAGTGGTGGGATCAAAGGCATGTACCACCACTCCTGGCAATGAAGGCAGAGGTAGGAGGATTACCTTGAGTTCGAGGCCACCGTGAGACTACATAGAAAATTCCAGGTCAGTCTGGGGTAGAGTGAGACTTTTCCTCAAAAGACCAAAAACAGTATTTATGGACTTTGGTGTAATCATTACTTTGCCTGTTGTCTGTTCCCTAATTGGAGTGAACATCTGTTCATGTCAACCCAGAAAGAGACTCCCCGAATGTCCATTCAGGACTGTCTTTTCAATCCCAAGTTTGCATTGAACTTTCTACTGTAAATTGTAGCAAGCCAAGCTCGTCCTCTCTTGAAATCTTCCTCTCACTCCTCCAATATTTTTCTTTTTGTTGGTTTTTCAAGTAGGGTCTCACTCTAGCCCAGGCTGACCTGGAATTCACTCTGTGGTCTCAGGGTGGCCTCAAATTCAAGGCAATCCTCCTACCTTTGAGTGCTGGGATTAAAGGCGTGCACCACCACACCCGGGGCTTTTTCTTTTTTTGGTGTGTGTGTGTGTCTGTGTGTGCACATGAACTTGTGTTGGGTACATATGTAGGTGCATATGTGTATATGTGGAGCCAAGAGTTGGATGTTGGGTGTGTACCTCAATCCCCCCTTTCTTTCTTTCTTTCTTTCTTTCTTTCTTTCTTTCTTTCTTTCTTTCTTTCTTTCTTTCTTTCTTCTTTTTTTTTTTTTCAAGGTAGCATCTCATTTTAGCCCAGGCTGACTTGGAATTTACTATGTAGTCTTAGGGCAGCCTCAAACTCATGGCAATCCTCCTACCTCTGCCTTCCCAGTGTTGGGATTAAAGGCGTGCACCACCACACCTGGCTTCATACCTTAGCCTTGCTGGGATTATACAGGTGTGAGCCTTCACACCCATCTTGTCATCTTGTTCAGTTTTTTTTTTTTTTTTTTTTTTTTTTTTTTGGTTTATTGAGGTAGGGTCTCACTCTGGCCCAGGCTGACCTGGAATTAACTATGTAGTCTCAGGGTGGACTCAAACTCATGGTGAATCCTACCTCTGCCTCCCGAGTGCTGGGATTAAAGGCGTGAGCCACCACGCCCGGCTTTTGTTCAGTTTTTTACAAGGAAACCGTTGCACTGTTCTAGGAGAGAGGCTGAGTGTCTTGTCCAGTGTGGAGTGGCAGACATATTGATGAATGGTTGAACTTGGAATATACTTTGAACCAAATAAGCATGTGATTTGCACAGGGCATATTCACGGTAGGAAAGCACTCATGAACCTGACTGGAAGATGAAACCAACTGAACCATGTTATTCTCAAGGGAAAGATAAATGCATAAATACACTTTGCCGGGCGTGGTGGCACAAGTCTTTAATCCCAGCGCTTGGGAGGCAGAGGTAGGAGGATTGCCATGAGTTCAAGGCCACCCTGAGACTACATAGTGAATTTCAGGTCAGCCTAGGCGAGAGCATTATCCTACCACAAAAAAGAAAGAGAAGCCAGGAGTGGTGGCACATGCCTTTAATCCCAATCGGGAGACAGAGGATCACTGTGAGTTCGAGGCCACCCTGAGAATACAGGTGGAGTGAATTCCAGGTCAGCCTGGGCTATCTCATCCCTGCACCGCCCCCCCCTCAAAATAAAAGATGCTTGGGTGCTGGAGAGATGGCTTAGCAGTTGAGGTGTTTGCTTCCCAGTGCTAAAGATTAAAAGCATGTGCCACTGTGTCTGGCAGGTTTTTTTTTTTTTTTTTTAATTCTTTCCCTGCCTTTCTTATAACAAGAGCAGTACTTTTATGTGGGTCCCTCCTTAGCTCCAAAGTGTGGGGGGTGATGAAGGCTTCAGCCAATTAGGGCTTGTCCTTTTTGACCAGGAATGAGCATTCAGCCTGCCTTGGTTTAATAAGATGTCAGGATAGTGTATTTATTCTACACTTGGGAGCAGGGTTCCCAGGGTTCCTGGGTTAGATGTGTTCTAAGAGATGCCACTGGTAACCATCATGGGGACAATAAATGGAGCCGCCAGCAGTGTACTATAAGAACCAAGAACCAAAGTAACGCCATGACAGGCTTCAGCTGCCTTGCAGGTCTCAGGTCAAACTCAGGTCAGGTTCCTAGAATGTAAGTCAGAACAAACAGTTACTGGAAAGATCACACTAACCCAAAATAATGAGCCAATTAGACAAAGCTAAGCAGGTGTTATACATTCCTGTGGCTTTGTATCTATAGATAAGTTTGCTTAACGTTCCTCAGCTGCTGTATAACCAATTAACTTGTAACAAGTAAATTCATGGTAATTGTCAACCAATCATACTAGAAATTTCCTTCTCTTTGTTTAAATACAATAAAAGCTTCTCCCAAACGCAACTCAAGGCTTTTGCACGAATTCACTGTATAAAGAGACCGAGCTTAAGCTCAAATTAAAGCTCTTTGCTTTTACATACGTGTCTGGACTCTTTGGTGGTCTCTGGGGGGGGGCGCTGTGAACTGGGCAAGGGATAGGAAGGGTTTGAAAGCTTGGCGATGGGGTTTAGCAGATGGTACTCTGCAAGGTCGATGGGCAATATTAGATGTCCCTTTCCCTACGTTTAAGGTTGCTTCCTTTCTCTCTTTCTTTTCAGTCCCTGTTTTCTTATACTGGAAGCCAAATGCATCCTAACCACTACATTTTGTTTTGTAATTTTGTTTGAACAGAATGACCTGGGTTGGAATTGGGCAGCCATGAAGCATGACTGTCCTTTTGTTCTTTCCTCCTCCTCGTTCTCCTCTTCCTTTTTTAAATTTTTTTTTAAAATTATTTATTTGGGTTGGAGAGATGGCTTAACGGTTAAGGCACATGCCTGCAAAGCCCAAGTACTCAGGTTCGATTCTACAGATCCTATATGTGTCTGGAGTTTGTTTGCAGTGGCTAGAAGCCCTGGTGTGCCCATTTTCTCTTTCTCTCTGACTCTAATAAATAAATAAGAATAAAATCTTTTAAAAATTATTTATTTATTTGCAAGCAGAGAGAGAGAGGAAATAGAGAAAGAATGGGTGTGCCGGGACCTCCAGCCACTGAAAATGAACTCCAGATGTATGCACCCTTTTGTGCATCTTGCTTACATGGGTTCTGGGGAATTGAACCTGGGTTCTTGGGCTTTGCAGGCAAGCACCTTAACTTCTAAGCCATCTCTCCAGCCCCCTGTTCCTTCTTCTTTTTTCCTTAAAAATATTTTATTTATTTACTAGAGATAGAGAAAAGAGAGAGAGAGGGAGAGCATGTGTGTGCATGCACCAGGCCCTCCAGCAGCTACAAACAAATTCCAGACTCATGTACCACCTTGTATATCTGGCTTATGTGGGCACTAGGGAATTGAACCTGGGTCCTTAAGCTTTGCAGGAAAATATCTTAACAGCTAAGCCATCCCTCCAGCCCTCCCTCCTCTTTTTTTTTTTTTTTTGTAAATAAAGAAGCTGCTGGGCCTCACTATGCTACCTAGGCTGCTCTTGAATTCATGATCCTTCTGCCTCAGTCTCCCAAGTACTTGCACTGCGGGTGAACATGGGATCCAAAGGGTCTATAGGCTGGGTCTAAAATGGGTGGGAAATAAGAGTAGCAGAGAACAGGGATGTGATATTAGAAGGTAAGGAGAAGGGGGTCAAGAGATGGCTTAGCAGTTAAGGCACTTGCCTGCAAAGCCTAAGGACTCAGGTTCAGTTCCCTAGTGCCCACATAAGCCAGATATACAAGGTGGTACATGAGTCTGGACTTCATTTGCAGTGGCTGGCGGCCCTGGTGCACCTATTCTGTCTCTCTTTCTTCTCTAGCTGCCTCTTTATCACTCTCTCAAATAAATAAATACGTAATTTTTAAAAGATAATAAGGTAAGGAGAAGAAAGATTAGTTCCCTTTATTGTTGGGATTCCAACTGAAGTTTGAAAAAGCCAACTTTCTTTCTTCTTTTCTTTTTTCTTTTGGTTTTTCTACCTCTGCCTCCTGAGTGCTGGGATTAAAGGAGTGCACCAACATGCTGGGCTTCTTCTCTTTTTTTAAATAGTCTTTTTTATTTTTAGTTTTTGTTTTTTTGAGGTAAGGTCTCACTGTAGCCCAGGCTGACCTGGAATTCATGTAGTCTCAGGGTGGCCTTGAACTCATGGTGATCCTCCTACCTCTCTGCCTCCCAAGTGCTGGGATTAAAGGCATGTGCCACCAAGCCTGGCTTCATAGTTTTTTTGAGATAGGATCTTGTTCTAGCCCAGGCTGACCTGGAATTCTCTAAGTGGGCTCAAGCTCACAGTGATTCTCCTACCTCAGCCTCTCAAGTGCTGGAATTAAAGGCATGCTCCACCATGCTTGGAGAGAGAAAGGGGAGGGTGGAGAACAGGCATACCAGGGCCTCTAGCTGCTACAAATGAACTCCAGATGCCAGTACCACTTTGTGCAACTGGTTTTATGTAGGTATTGGGGCATTGAACCCAGGTTGTTAGGCTTTGTAGGCAATTGCCTTAACTGCTAAGCCATCTCTCCAGTCCCCTTTCTTTTTAAAATATGTTTATTTGAGGGGGGTAGAGAAAGAGGCATACAGAGAGTATGGATGCGTCGGGGCGTCCTGCCATCATAAACGAACTCCTGACACTTGCACATGTGGCTTTATGTGGATACTGTGGGATCAAACCCAGGCTGTCAGGCTTTGCAAGCTTGCCCAAAAGCCTGCCTTTCTGGTAACTGGAAAGATGATTTAGCACCTAAAGGCAATTGCTTACAAACCCTGATGGTGTAGGTTCGATTCCTCAATAGCCATATTGAGAGCTGGGAAGTCTCAATCAAAATAGGTTCTCTAAGACTCTTTCCCTGGCACGCTGGTCAGAGGAAACAAATTCAATAGCCAGGGAGATGGAAAGAGAGCTCTCCTGCTCCTGGGAACTATAGGGTTAATTACAGATGACAAGACAGGGCTCTGGATGGCAGACAGGCTGGAGTCATCTGGACAGAGGGCCAGAAATTATAGATAAATTTGAATTATAGCAGTTACCCCAAGGACAACTGACCATCTCTCTTTTTATTTTTATTTCTTTATCTAAGAGAAAGAGAGAGAGAATGGGTGCTCCAGGGCCTCTAGCCACTGCACATGAATTCCAGACTCATGTGCCACCTTTTGCTGAACCCAGGCCCTTAGGCTTCACAGGCAAGCACCTTAACTGCTAAGCCATCTCTCCAGCCCTGACCAGTTCTCTTAGTTAAAATTTTAACTAATCAGGGACAGTCCTAACTCTCCCTTTACATTGCTTTAGAAACTTGTAGCCTGCCAATAATGTAAAGGACCCAAAGTGATGTCAAACTACCTGCCAGAACAGGCCTACAAAAGAAACAGACTTATCCTAGTTGGCTCAGAAGACATTTGAGAGCATAGAGTTCACGTCAGCCTACTGGTGTCAGTAAATGAAGTCTCCACTTGTCCACCTTTTCCAGTGACGCTTGGATTTCTCGCTGACTTGAACCCAGATTATGCTGAAACAATGTAAAACCAGATGCACAAAGTGACACATTCATCTGGAGTTTGCAGAGGCAAGAGGTCCTGGTGTGGCTATTCTCATTCTCTCTCCCTTTCTCTCTCTCTCTCTCAGCTGCTCCCCCTTGTGGTCAAGTGCAGCATTGTGCCCTTGTGTCACTTTGCATCTGGCTAAATGTGGCGACCTGGAGATTGGAACAGGCATTCTTAGGCTTAGCAGGCAGGTGCCTTCACCGCTAAACCATCTCTCCAGCCCCAGTTTTTTTTTTTTTTAAGACAAGCCTTTCTTGTTTGTTTCTTTCAGTCTACAACTATTGTGTTATTTTTCCTTTGTTTTGTTTTACCAGGTAGGGTCTCACTCTAGCCCAGGCTGACCTAGAATTCACTATGTAGTCTCAGACTGAACTTGAACTCATGGCGATTCTCCCACCTCTGTCTCCCAAGTATTGGGATTAAAGGCATGCGCCACTGTGATGTTTTGATTTTTGTATTGTTTTGTTTTCCAAGGGATTTCACTGTGCAGTGCAGAGTGGCTTTAAACTCACTGTGGGGCCTAGGTGAGTCTTAATGCCAGGATGCTCTTGCCTCTATCTTTGGAGTTTTGGAATATCAGCCATGTGCCAGTTTAGAAGTTATGTTTTTTAGCTGGGTTTGGTGGCATACACCTTTAAATCCTAGGACTTGGGAGGCAGAGGTAGGAGGATTGCTATGAGTTTGAGGCCAGTCTGAGACTAGAGAATGAGTTTCAGGTCAGCTTGAGCTTGAGTCGAGGCAGACTCAACAAACAAACAAACCCAAAGAAATGAAAACAAAAAATGACAAAATCCTTTCAAATCTCTTTACCTCCTAGATAAAATGTGCCAAACCACCCTTTTTTTTTTAAAAAAAATATTTTAAAGCCAGGCGTGGTGGCACATGCCTTTAATCCCAGCACTTGGGAGGCAGAGGTAGGAGGATCACTGTGAGTTCGAGGCCACTCTGGGACTACATAGTGAATTTCAGCTCAGCCTGGCTCAAGTGAGACCCTACCTCTAAAAAAAAAAAAAAAATATTTTAGCAGGGTGTGGTGGCATACACCTTTAATCCCAGCACTTGGGAGGCAGAGGTAGGACTATCACCATGAGTTCAAGGCCACCCTGAGACTATATAGTGAGTTCCAGGTCAGCCTGGGCTAGAGTGAAATCCTACCTTGAAAAACCAAAAAACAACAACAACAACAACAACAACAACAACAACAACAAAAAATATATATATATATATATATATATTTAAATTTATTAATTTGATAGAGAAAAACAGAGAAAGAAGCAGATATATAGAGAATTGGCACAGCAGGGCCTCTAGCCACTGCAAATGAACTCCAGACACATGTGCCACCTTGTACTATTGATGGATAAGGAAATGTTTTCTATGACCTTTTTTTTTATTATTTGAGAGCGACAGACAGAATGGGAAAAAGGAGAGAGAGAGAGAGATGGGCACACCCGGGCCTCCAGCCACTGCAAATGAAGTCCAGATGCATGCACTACCTTGTGCATCTGGCTTATGTGGGTACTGGGGAATCAAGCCTCGAACCAGGGTCCTTAAACAAGAGCTTAACTGGTAATCCATCTTCAGCCTGGAAATGATTTGTAATATGGAATTGGTATGACTTAATTACATAGACTGTCTGTAAGGCACTGGAATGTAGAAGGAAAAGAGGGAACTGACAATTTGCAGGGCCTCACAAATGATACTTTTTGGTATGCACGATGTGGTGCCTCGAAAATGTGAATCTCTGAGCAATCCCAGACCCATTATAGAACACCTGGCTTTATGTGGGTACTGGGGAATCAAACCTAGATCCTTAGGCTTTGCAGGTAAGTGCCTTAACTGCTCAGCCATCTCTCCAGCCCCCCCTTTTAAAACATTTTTAGTTATTTATTAGAGAGTGAGGGGGGGGAGAGAATGGGCATGCCAGGGCCTCTGGCCACTGCAAATGAACTCCAGATGCATACACCACCATGTGCATCTGGCTTACGTGGGATCTAGAGAATCAAACCTGGGTCCTTAGGCTTTGCAGGCAAGCACCTTAACCTCTAAGTCATCTTTCCAGGCCCCCTTTAAACTTTATTTTATTTTATTTATTTATTAGAGAGAAAAAGGGAGGGAGGGAGGGAGAAAATGGGCATGCCAGGGCCTCTAGCCACTGCAAACAAACTCCAGAGGCATGCACCACCTTGTGCATCTAGCCCCCCACCTTTTTTGACAGGAATAAAATTATATTTGGAATGAACATGGGAGGGCAAACCATCCATTAGGGAAGTAGAAAAATGTCTTCTACTTCCCTAATCCAACACGCTAATTCTCTAAATAAATGCATACATAGGTCACTGGTTGGCTACAGGACCTGTCACGGTCTAGGGACTCATCCCAGGTCTTCCTGCTCCTGCAGCCTGCAAACTTTGCTCTAGCCCATACTTAGCAGATGTCCAGAAACTTTGGAATTACAGAGAAGAAAAATTTGAATTCCTACACATTAAAGAGGTATGCACTGGGCTAGAGAGCCTGCTAGGCCGTTAAGGTGCTTACCTGCAAAGCCTAACAATCCTGGGTTTGATTCCCCAGTACCCACATAAAGCCAGATGCTCAGGGCGCAGGCATGTGGAGTTCTTTGCAGCGGCTGGAGACCCTCGTGTACCCTTTCTCTCTGTCTCTTTTTCTCCATCTCTCTCTGCTTACAAATAAATAAAAATATTTTACAAAAGAGGCATGCACTGATGAGGTTATATAATTGGTTTGAAAGATTTGGTTAAGAGCAGAGAGTTGACTGTCTGGTTTTTCTTGGCAGTAGTCCCAAGGGTAGGACGTCCTTCCTAGAGTGGGTCAAGGCTGGGTTCCTGGAGGGGAACGTACGACTGAGTGTGGGCCCTTCTACACTTTCTCCAACGACTGCCTTGGACTTGGCCTGTCCTTCAGCAAGTAGGAGCCCTGAAGGACACGAAAATGAGAACTCTCAGGAACATAGCATTGTGGACTCTTCCCAATCACGGTGACACCCCACTGGTGTCTTACATTGAAGGGGAGCTGGAGGAGAAGGGCATATTCGGTAAGAGTCACTCACTCCCCCATGCCTCCTCCTTCCCCTGCCTACCTATCCCAGGCCCCTAATACATATCTTTCCTTCCACTTCTGTTCACAGGCCATGGAGATAGATATCTTCGTGGCATTGAGGTGCACAGCCACACCCTCACTGAGCTGAGAAGTGGTTCACAGACCCAGGGCACACTCCAGTGGGACTGCTTAGGGCAAGGGAGGGGCTGCTGGACATGAGGAGGGTGTGGACGCTTGACACTAGTCCCAGTAGAGTTGCATGCCACCATGAATTCTTTTATTTATTTATTTTAGAGAGAGGAGAGACGGATAGAAAGAATGGGTGTGCCAGGGCCTGCAGCCACTGCAAATGAACTCCAGATGCAATGCATCTCCTTGTGCATCTGGTTTACGTGGGTACTAGGGAATCGAACCTGGGTCCTTAGGCTTCGTAGGCAAGTGCCTTAACTGCTAAGCTATCTCTCCAGCCCTCACCATAAATTCTTAAAGAATTTGCTGAGTGTCGCAGGGTCCAAATGTTATCCAGAGTGCATCAAAGGGGTGGAACCTAAAGTCCAATCTATTTTTGTGACCTTGAAGTGTCACAGAGGGAGCGAAAGGTCACAGGGATGAATGAAGGGGTAACTGGGGGTGTGCTGACTCCCACTCCCGCAGTGTCTAGATCTTGGTTTTTGTCATGTTTCCCTCCACAGGCCTTATGATGCTACAACAAGTGAGAAGCCAGCCCCTGGGCCAGGCCGACTTTACTATGTGGGTACCCCCAGACACCTAGCACCTGTATCTGGCTGCCATGTGTGGAACCATCACTGTGGCAGCTTCCCCTTTGCCAGTAATTTAATTGTTTGGGGTTTCCTTGAAGTTAATTCATCCATAATAAAGACTGGCTTCCTCTGGGGAAGTAGGATGCGAAGGAAAGTTTTACTTTTTTTTTTTTTTTTTTTTTTTTTCAAGGTAGGGTCTCACTATAGCCCAGGCTGACTTGGAATTCACTACGTACTCTGAGGGTGGCCTCAAATTCATGGTGATCCTCCTACCTTGGCCTCTCAAGTGCTGGTATTAAAGGTGTAAGCCACCTTGCTCAGCCTCTTTTGTGTGTTTTTTGAGATAGGATCTCTCTCTAGCCCAGGTTGACCTGGACCTCACTCTGTACTCGAGGCTGGCCTTGAACTCATAGAGAGAAAATGGTCATGCCAGGGCCTCTAGCCACTGCAAACAAACTCCAAATGCATGTGCCACCATGTGCATCGATTACATGGGCTCTGGGTAGTTGAAACTGGGTCCTTAAGCTTTGTAGGTAAGAGCCTTAACTGCTTCTTAAAAATTTTTATTTATGAGAGAGAGAGAGAGAGAGAGAGAGAGAGAGAGAGAGAGAGAGAGAGAATGGGCATGTTAGGGTCTCCAGCTGCTGCAAATGAACTCCAGATACATGTGCATCTTGCTTATGTGGGAATCGAACCTAGGTCCTTTGGCTTTGCAGGGAAGCGCCTTAGCTGCTAAGCCATCTCTCCAGGCACTTTTTTTTGGCTCTTCAAGGTAGGGTCTTACGCTAGCCCAGGCTGACCTGGAATTCACCATGTAGTCTCAGGGTGGCCTTGAACTCACAGCAATCCCCCTACCTCTGCCTCCCAAGTGCTGGGATTAAAGGCGTGCACCATGACGCCTGGCCCACTTTTATTTTTCTTTTTAAGGAAAAGGGAAACACACTTCCTAGCTGAATAAAGGCACCCACTTCGTTTCCACGGGGTGTCCACCTGGTTTCCTTTTATTGTCACTCATGTAGTGAGCCCCTTTGTGCTGGCCGAATATCCCTAATCAGCAAATCCAAAAACCAGTGCTGACATGAAAACAACGAATGGGAAATTCTATGTCACAAAACTTTCCTGTGCTAATAATTAAAAATATTGTATAAATGGCTGAAGATGTAGCTCAGTGGTAGAGTACTTGCCTGGTATTTTCAAGGCCCTGGTTCAAGTGTACATCAAACAACTGAATTTTGTATTTAGACTTGGATCTCATCCCTAAGATATGTCATGCATTTGCAGATACTCCAAAAGCTAACTAATCAACAATCTAAAACACTTCTGTTTCCCAAGCACTTTGGACAAGGATATTCAAGTTGTAGCCAAACACAATACTCACATGGTCTGGTATTTGAGTTATGATCCATCTCAAATCCATTTTTTCTTGTGCTGGGGATTACAACTCAGTGGTGAACCGTTTATCTTGCATGCACAAGGACCTGAGTTCCGTCCTCAACACTAAAAACATATATGTAGTTTCTTTTTTCTTTTTTTTTTCGAGGTAGGGTTTCACTCTAGTCCAGGCTGACTTGGAATTCACTATGTATTCTCAGGGTGGCCTTGAACTCACAGTGATCCTCCTACCTCTGCCTCCTGAGTGCTGGGACTAAAGGCGTGTGCCATCATGCCTGGCTCTATTTTCTTTTTTAAAAGAAATATTTATTTGACAGAGAGAAATATGTGTATGGGTGTGTCAGGGCCTCCTGCCACTGCAAATGAAGGCACCATTTTGCATCTGGTTTTATGTGGGTACTGGGGAAGTGAACCTGAGCCATCAGGCTTCGCAAGCAGGTGCCTTTAACCACTGAGCCATCATTCCAGCCCTATTTTTTTTCTCAAGAACATATGCAAATCTCCTACATTCCCCAATTACCAAGGATTTCTTTACCAACATTGTAAACATTATATCTCAGTCCAAAATCTAAGTTTGCTTGGATCTGTCTGTTTGTTACAGATATAAACAGATCCAATCCGTTAGCTCTAGATAAAAATAGTCACACTAGCTGTTTATAGACATCTTTTTAATGGTTTAGTTTAAAACAAATAATCCCAGTAAAAGAGAGCAAAGGAAATTACATTTTAACGATATCTGGAAATGGATATGATATTCCTGATTTAGTTGTTTTCAGGAAATAAGACAATTGCATTGTTTTTGTACATGACGTTTAGAACTGCTCACTTAAATGCACATAATTATATTAAATTAAGTTTTCTTACAAAAACACAACCATGTCATTTAAGGCAAAAAAAAATCAGCTTCTGGGGAGTTAATATTTATATTTCCTCAGTCTGACTGGATGAAGCTATCTATCTGCTTGCTTCATAGTATGGGATGAATCATTGTTTTATAGTTTGCTCTGCAAGTGGGTATGAGATTTAGTCACTTTGTGCCTCAATTTCCCCTCATTACTGGACTTGTTTGTTTTTTTTTTTTTTTTTTTTGGTTTTTCGAGGTAGGGTCTCACTCTAGTCCAGGCTGACCTGGAATTTACTATGTAGTTCAGGGTGGCCTCGAACTTATGGCAATCCTCCTACCTATGCCTCCCAAGTGTTGGG
Organism: Orientallactaga sibirica; assembly: GCA_036365145.1. Taxonomy (NCBI): domain Eukaryota; kingdom Metazoa; phylum Chordata; class Mammalia; order Rodentia; family Dipodidae; genus Orientallactaga; species Orientallactaga sibirica. The sequence goes on from JAEOAD010000006.1 coordinate 21,339,712, forward strand.
ATTAAAGGCGTGCACCACCACGCCCGGCTTTGTTTGACTTTTATATTAAGAACTTTTGGGAATCACTAAGTCAATAGAAGGTGAGAAGGGCACCCTAAGAACATGAGGTAAGGACTCAGAAACTCAATAAAGCGTCTAAGACAGGATTTGCAATTTACAGATATTAATTTGGTTGAACAAAATGCAAACACGTAGCTCAGACATAGCAGAGATTTTTAGTTAACCTCATACATGGGATGTTTACAGTTAAGTGTCAATTTGACCCAATATGTTGGAGAAGGCAGACGGACTTGAACTGAGACAGCAAGAGGCTGCGCGATGCTCAGCAAAACTATTTCCACACACCCCTTGGGGTTGAGCAATGGGTCTCTGCTAAGTGCAAATGGAGATCCCCCTTGTTCTCAGAGAGTGACGTTGCAGATAGAGCCCAGAAGTTTTCATATCATATAGCTATCTTTCAGCATCCAAGAGTTTCGTGCTAAAGCAGGTACAAATATTCCAACATTTTTCATGCTGTAGTCTATCACATTTTGTTAAGATTAAGACTTCAGTGATGTGTTTAGGGTTTGATTCTGAATCTTCAGTCTTCAGCAATGTTGGGTGAACTGCTCTGTGTTTGAGGCCTGATCAATGCCCCCCAATACATTCAAAATACTTGCTGCCAGTGGGGTTTGACATGGGACAGAGTATATCCAAGAATCAGTGCTATCTAAAGTTGCTGGTTCCCTCCTCTTCCTCAGCTAGTATTTGGAGAGAGCTGGCTGAATGCTGTGTGTGTGTGTGTGTGTGTGTGTGTGTGCGCACGCGCATGTGAGTACAATGTCCTTTGGAGGGTATAGAACAACTTCAGACTAACTACAGGCAGAGACATAGGTAGATAAAACACTGCATTCAATAACTATCGTTCTACTTGGAAAATGAAAGAATTGCTTTAAATGCTTGACCAAACCTTTTCAAGTACAATATAAAACCCAGACCCAATGTTTCTGTGTTTCCTGCAGCCAAGAAGGTTCCAGGGCAGTGTGTGAGAGTTCTAGAAGGGTGAGAAGAGTAAGTCTTTAAAATTTCAGTGTTTAGTTGGGCGTGGTGGCGCACACCTTTAATCCCAGCACTTGAGAGGCAGAGGCAGGGGATTTCCATGAGTTTCAGGCTGGCCTTAAATTCATAGCAGTTCTCCTGCCCTGGCCTCCTGGGTGCTGGGATTAAAGGCAAGCACAGTCACGCCTGGCTCTGGACAACAGTTTTGAAAGATTGAGAAATACACTTCAGGAAGAGAGAGCTGATTTCCTTGGGGATAGAGGCAGGGTAAGGCCTAGTGAAATCTAAACCAAAGCAGTGATAAGGAATCCATGGCAGGTGAGGGAGAATCAGCGATGGAGAACATTTGTTGATTTCTTGGGGGAGAGACTTGGGAAGGGTTGGTGGACTTGGTCCCCTTCCTTTGAACAAATTGATGTGTGCCTTTTTTTTTTTTTTTTTCTGAGGTAGGGTCTCACTCTAGCCCAGGCTGACATGGAATTCACTATGTAGTCTCAGGCCTCAAACTCACAGTGAGCCTCCTACCCCTGCCTCCCAAGTGCTGGGATCAAAGGTGTGCGCCAGCCACCACGCCCGGCTGAATAAATTGATATCCAAGGTTTTCTGGAGGCATTGCATTGCTTGTTGGTAAAACAATATTCTTCCTTTCTTGAGTCCTTTTGAGGCCTGAGTTTAGCTAGCTGTCTTTCCTTCTCTCCCCTCCTAGCCTCTGTTTTTTTCTTTTTTTTTCCTGAGACAGGATCTCATGTATGCCAGGTGAGTGTCAAGTTCCCTATGTAACATGACCTTGGACTCCGGATGCCCCTCTTTCTTCCACCTCGCAAAGTGCTGGAATGATAGGTGTGCTCTTCCACATCCAGTTTATTTGGTGCTGGGGATCGAACCCAGGGCTTTTTGAATGCTAAGTAAGCACTCTACTAACTGAGCCACATCCTCAGTCCATCTCTAAGCCATTGTAATGTCATTGTTTTGAATTTACTTCTGACATCTGAGATAGCTAGCTTGGTTTCTTTCTTTTCTTTCCTCCCTCCCTCCTCCTTCTTCTTTTTTCCAAGGCAGGGTCTCGATCTAGTCTAGGCTGACCTGGAATTCACTATGTAGTCTCAGGCTGACCTCAAACTCATGGTGATCCTCCTACCTCTGCCTCCCTGGGATTAAAGTGCTGGGATTAAAGGCCTGTGCTACCTTGCCTGGTCCTTCCATCCTTTTATTGTTTTCTTTTAGTGCCATGCTGCTAAATATCCAAGGCTGGCCTTGTATTCATGTTCTTTCTGCCTCCCCATCCCCATGTCCCTGATGCTGTGATTATGAGCATGGGGCACCACACCCAGCTAGTAAACTGGTTTCTATCATGAAATATGGCTTGCTTTCTGATAAATACATTTAAAAATTTTCCCTTTTGAGCTGGGTGTGGTGGCACACACCTTAAATCCCAGCACTTGGGAGGTAGAGGTAGGAGGATCACTGTGAGTTCGAGGCCACCCAGAGACTCCATAGTGAATTCCAGGTCAGCCTCAGCTAGAGTGAGACCCTACCTGGAAAAAAAACAAGACAAAACAAAAAACTTTTCCCTTTTTGTACAGACACAACACAATATATTAGTAAGTATTTTGCCGGCAAACACCTTAACCATTGAGCCATCTCTCCAGCCTGTAAGCATTTTGCTTTGCAGACATTTCCAGTGCTATCTGGCTTGTAATAGTTTATAACTAGAAAATGAACCAGTTAATTTCACTTTGGGATAATATTTTTGGGAAGGATAGAAAATATTCACTGTATTATAAAAAGTAAGGGAGTTTAGTTTCCCACTTTCATATGCAAAACGTACTACATAATAGCAAAAGACATTTAGGGCATATTAAAAATAAATACCTTGCAAAATTCTCTGTGATATAAGAATAAGGGATGTTTAGGTACTTGAAATCCCTTGCAATACTAATTTTCTAAAAAAAAAAAAATCAAGTTATTTTATCTTGGTTTCTTTCCTTCTCTTACCTGTGAAGAGGGAAGTTTTTTTTTTTTTTTTTTTTTTTAATCACTTTCTATTGTTGCATTCTCAGTTCCAGGATCCTACCTATATGTCAACTAAACAAGAATAGCTGCTCATACTCGCCCTTCATGTGCACAGGATGGGCAAGCCTGGGGTTGTGCCATCATCAGAGAGACTAACCTCACCACACCATCTGTAAACCCATCGATATTTCATGTGCTAGTGTGGAGTTGGCCATTCCTATGGCCTGTGTTTCCATGAAGTCACATATGTCAGTGCATCTATTTGCCCCACTGGCCCTGAATCTCACCGATTGTTCGTCTTATAATTGGGAAGTATTTTTTCATCAAAAAAGGACAACATGAGAGAGATGTGCAGTATTGCTTGCCACAGCGCTAATCACCAAAAGCACACAAACCGACATTCAAATTACATTAATAAAATGACTGAGCAGGAATGGGTTGGCAAAGATATTTTGAAATAAACAGCCATTTCTGTTATTCCAAAAATTCTGCTTTACTTGGTACCTTATTAGCAGCTGTTGATAGCCATTGTGTCTAAATATACATTATGGCCTAATTTTGGAAAATGTACTTTGTACCTAGTTACAAAGCAGAAATGCCTGAAATTGGAAGTCGTTTACTCCCACAATTTCAACGTATAATGTCAACTCTTCTAAATGACCTAATTGTGACATCTTCGTACACCCCCGTAGCATTAGCAGTGCTTGGTTTCTCAGTATTTTGAACTCAAGGTACATTACTAAATGTGTGGGTTAATGTTGATGCACCTTGGAATTTTTGCCATCCCTAAACATGCATTTTCATGCAATTAAAAGATAACGGGCTTATAAGCCACCTTTCGTGATCTTCCTGATTCTTGCAATTTCAACTTTTTAGAAGGGCTTTCAAAATAGTTCATGCAATGATATGTATGGCTAAAAGAACCGCTATGCCTAGAAAGAAAACGAAGAACTTATTTCAGCTTGACATGAGGCAAGCCAAGGGCGTCTGTACTTTCCCCTGCCTTACAAATGCTTTGAGATGATCGAGATCTTCCAGTCCTTAGAGAGTCTGAGGCAAAAGCAGCTTCCCTGGCAGGCTGTGGGGTGACATCAAAAGTGTCTGTCTCCGTCTCTTCTGCACCCGCCTCTTCATCAGTTATAAACAATTTGGATTCTCTCCATTTGGGATAAAAATCTTGGCTGCCTCTGGAGCCACTGGATTCACTCCCTGAAAGCTGTAAGTTCAGTTCCTCCGTTGACCTGATCAGGTTTTGAACAGATAAAGATTTGCCCAAGTCCTTGGGTACCATGGGCCGGACAGACAACAGAGTCTCTCCCCCCATGTCAAAGCTTTTCCTCAGGGAACGGTCCTTGGTCAGATTGGACTGTGCAACCTGAACATTTTCCTTGGAGGCAACAAGGCAGGTGGTGACATCAGAAATGCTTTCCTGGAAGCCAGCGGGGTTGGGGTGCAGTGTCTCTGGCCGGGGCAGGTGTTTGATGGCTGGGAGAGGAGGCGGGATCTGTAAAGTTGTTGGGGCTATGGGCTTGGGGGCCGCGTTTATTTGGTTTACAATGTTGTTGGTGGCCGCCACTGCAGAGGGGCCATCGCTTTGACTCATTGGCACCTGGGTCGCTTGGCTGTGCATAGTAGGGCTAAGCGCATAGAAAGTCTGAGCGCTGAACTCATTTGGCGTCAGAATGAACTGCAGGCCTCGGGAGATATTGGCGCTGGCTGACCTGGTCAAGCAGCCACTGGTCTGGGCTGAGCTGGATAGGTCTTTGCTATCCACTGGGCTCTGATAGTCAGAGGTCTGTTCACATTCAAAAGGAGGGATCTGGAATGAAGCCAAAGCCAGGGCTGAGGCCGAGCCTTTGCGGAGGACCTGTTGGTAGATGTCTAGCAGGCAGTCCAACTTGGATTCAATGGACTGCACCTGAAAGAGGAGAAAGTGGTTATACGTCAGGATACCTTCTTCCAGAGAATTAACAGAGCCACGTAAGTTTCAGATTAGTTACTACACAGTAGAGGCTAGGCGATGGGAACATATAACTAAAAAGAACGAGTCCATAGTTGACTTACTGGTTTCATAGACCTTTTGATTGCCACATCTAGGAAATGAATGAGGAGGACAAAACAATTTATAAACTCTTGTATGAATTCCATACAATATTTGTATGAGCAAATAACCTGGAATCAGAAACCAAGAGCCTGGCTGTCTGTATATCCTAATACCATTTATGCTTTTATGTGTCAACACAGATAACTAAGAAGGAAGAAAGGAAATTACAGACCCCACTTATACTGCCTTGACTGCTTAATATATCCCCTCTGAGACATTCTTCAAAAATATTTTTAATGGGCTGGAGGGATGGCTTAGCAGTTAAAGCATTTGCCTACAAAGCCAAAGGACACTGGTTTGATTCCCCAGGATCTACGTAAACCAGATGCACAAGGTGGACCATGTGTCTGGAGTTCGTTTGCAGTGGCTGGAGGCCCTGCCACACCCATTCTCTCCGTCTGTCTCTAACACTCTAAATCTAAATAAATAAATAAACAAATAAATAAATAAATAAATAAATAAATAACAGGCCCAGCATGGTGGTGCATGCCTTTAATCCCAGCATTTGGGAGGCAGAGGTAGGAGGACTGCCATGAGTTCAAGGAAATCCTGAGACTACATAGTGAATTCCAGGTCAGCCTGTGCCACAGGCTTACCTGACCTTACCTGGAAAAACCAAAAAACAAAAATTATTGCCAGGTGTGGTGGCACATGCTTTTAACCCCAGCACTTGGGAGGCAAAGGTAGAAGGATCGCTGTGAGTCCAAGGCCGCCCTAAGACTACATAGTGAATTCCAGGTCAGCCTGGGCTAGAGTGAGACCCTACCTTTATATATATATATGTGTGTGTATTTATTTGCAAGCAAAGAGAGGTAGAAGACAGAGAGTGGGTAAACCAGGGCCTCCAGCCACTACAAACAGACTCCAGAAGCTCTTTATGAGAGAGAGAGAGATATAAAAAACAAGAGAGAGAATTGGCAGCCAAGTCCTCTAGCCACTGCAATCGAACTCCAGGTGCATGAGAGAGAATTTGTGCTTGTCCTGAGAGAGAGTGGGAGTGACCTTTGCCATATGACTCATTTTGTGCACCTGGCTTTATCGAACTCCAGGTGCATGCCCCCTTGAATCAAGTGACCTTGCATATGACTCACATTTTGTGCACCTGGCTTTATGTGCACACTGGGGAATCAAACTTGACTCATTAGGCTTTGCAGGCAAGTGTCTTAAATGTTGCCCCATTTCTCTAGCCCAAGAGAAGTTTTTGTCTATATCCAGATTGCAGCCATATAGAACAAAGATATTTTGCTGAATTCAATATCTTCTAATAAAAAAATATCTGGGTGTGGTGATACATGCCTTTAATCCCAGCTCTCAGGAGGCAGAAGTAGAAGGATCACTGTGAGTTTGAGGCTACCCTGAGACTAGAGTGAATTCTAGGTCAGCCTGGGCTAAAGTGAAACCCTACCATGAAAAACCAAGAAAAACAGACAAACAAACAAACAAACAAACAAACAAACAAACAAAAACCAAAGAAACAAAAAACTGGGTTGGACCAGGTATGGTGGCACACACCTTTAATACCAGCTCTTGAGAGGCAGAGGTAGAAGGATCTCTGTGAGTTTGAGGCCAGCCTGAGACTACATTGTGGTTCCCAGGTCAGTCTGGGTTAGTGAGAGATCCTACCTCAAAAATAATAATAATGATAATAATAGGGCTGGAGAAATGGCTAAGTGGGTAAAGTGCTTACCTGAGAAGTCTAAAGACCCATGTTCAACTGCCCAGATCCCACATAAGACAGACATAAAAGGTGATGCATGTGCAAGGTTGCTCATGCATCTGGAATTCGATTGCAATGGCTGGAAGCCCTGGCATGCCAATTCTGTCTCTCTCTCTCATAAAGGCATGTGCCACCATTCCCAGCGAAAAAGAAAAAAAATTAAAGACCCTTTAAACTGAAGAGGTGGACGTTAATTATGAAAATTCGAAACAAAAACAAAAACAACAACCAGGTTGGATGTTGTCGTAGTTAGTTAACCTTTTTTAAAAATAAGAATAAATTGACTTTGTGGAAGTGGTGAAATCAGAGTGTGCTGGTACAGCAAAATAAATAATGGGAGTAAAGTTCAATGTAGTCCTGACTCTTTTTTGTATTTATTTATATATTTATTTACTTATTTATTTATTTTTGGTCTTTCCAGGGAGGGTCTCATTCTAGCCCAGGCTGACCTGGCATTCACTATGTAGTCTCAGGCTAGCCTCTCACTCACAGTAATCCTCCTATCTGAGCCTTCCAAGTGCCAGAGCCAGAATTAAAGGTGTGTGCCAAGACACCCAGCAAGTTCTGACTCTTAGTGAAGGTCCCATCTGGTGGTAATGGGACCAGAGGAGGACATAAGGAGAGGGTTACTTTTTTTTTTTTTTTTTTTTTTTTTTTTGAGGTAGGTCTCACTCTAGTCTAGGCTGACCTGGAACTCACTCTGTAGTTCCAGGCTGGATTTGAACCCTCAGTGATCTACCTCTGCTGGGATTAAAGATGTGCACCACCACACCTGGCTACTTTTTTTTTTTTTTTTTTGGTTTTCAAGGTAGGGTCTTGCTGTAGCCCAAGACGACCTGGAATTCACTACATAGTTTCAAGCTGGCCTTGAACTCACAGTGATCCTCCTATCTCAGCATCTCAGGTGCTGGGCTTGAAGGCATGCATCAACATGCCTGGCCTTACTTTGGCTTTTATCTGACCCACTTTCCATTCCTCCTTCCGTTTCTTTAAATTTTAAATATTGATGTTGTGAACATCATAAGCACTGTAATAAGTTAACTTCAGGATGATTTTCAGTCAGAATATGCTTTTCCTATCTACACTCATTGCCTTTCTGTAACTCTTCTGAATTACAGAAAATAACTTATTCTGTAATAAAATTATGAGAGTAAGTATCAGTCCAAGTGGCTCTGAATTTAACAGTTTAAGTTCTAAATTAACACTTGGAATATTTATAGTTCTATTTGAAAAGCAGCTTGATTTCTAGAAAACTGTAAGAGAAGACACACCCTTGGGGTTAACAAACATTTAATGTTTGTCATAGTTATAATAAGGTTTATCTTACTTTAAATAAGGGAACCTAACAGACTGAAAATAATCAAAACACAAAAGACAAATTGGTCTTTGCTATTTTGCTATTGAAATTCTATAGTTGCTTCCTTTAAGTATTAATTGATGAGATAAATTTTCTATTCCTTAAATGGACTCCAAAGGTGTTTTTGAGAACACTGTCTATACACATAAAAACATTAAATTTCATTTACTCTTTGCTCATTCCTTTAAAGGTTTCTTTAAAAATTTTTTATTTTTATTTATTTATTTGATAGAGAGAGAGAGAGAGAGAAGAAGAAGAGGAAGAGGAGGAGGAGGAAAGAAAGAGGCACATAGAGAATGGGCACACTAGGGCCTCCAGCCAGTCAGTGCAAATGAACTCCAGATGCAAGTGCTCCCTTGTACATATGGCTTATGTGGGTCCTGGGGAGTTGAACCTGGGTCCTTTGGCTTTGCAGTCTAATGTCTTAAGGGCTAAGCCATCTCTCCAGGCCACTCATTCCTTTAATAGCATGTCTATTATTAAGATTAACTTTCGGGAGCTGGGTGTGATGGTGCACGCTTTTAATCCCAGCACTCTGGAGGCAGAGGTAGGAGGATTGTATGAGTTCAATGCTACCCTGAGACCACATAGTGAATTCCATGTCAGCCTGGGCTAGAGTGAGACCCTACCTTGAAAAAGCAAAACAAACAAACAAATAAATAAAAAAAGATTAACTTTTGGGAGGGGATATGTTGGAGAGTAGAGTTTTGAAGGGGGAAAAGTGAGGAGCAGGGAGAAATTATCATGGTTTATTGTCTAATTATGGAAGTTGTCAATAAAAAAAAAAATTTAAAAAAATTAACTTCAGGCTGGAGAGATGGCCTAGTGGTTAAGGTGTATGCCTGCAAAGCCTAAGGACCTAGGTTTGATTCTCCAAGTCCCACATAAGCCAGATGAGCAAGGTGGCGCATGAGTCTGGAGTTTGTTTGCAGTGGCTAGAAGCCCTGGCATTCTCCCTCTCCCTTTCTCTGTCTCAAATAAATAAATAAAAATAAAATAATCTGAAAAAACAGATTAGGGCCGGGAATTGTGGCGCATGCCTTTAATCCCAGAACTCGGGAAACAGAGGTAGGAGGATCACCAAAAGCTCAAGGCCACCCTGAGACTACATAGTTAATTCTAGGTCAGCCTGGACCAGAGAATGAGACCCTACCTCGAAAAACCAAAAATAAAATAAAATAAAATAAAATAAAATAAAAAAAAAAAAAATAAAATAAAATAAACAGATTAACTTGCATCTTAATGCTTAAATTGCTTATAAATTTTGATTAAAAAATACTGGCTACAGGCTGGACAGATGGCTCAGCAGTTGAGGTGTTTGCCTGTGAAGCTGAAGGGCCCAGGTTTGATTCCCTAGGACCCATGCAATCCAGATGTACAAGGTGGCACATGCATCTGGAGTTCATTTACAATGGCTGGTGCACCCATTCTCTTTCTCAAATAAATAACTAAAATAATATTTTAAAAAAGGAAGAAAAATACTGGCTAGGACTGGAGAGATAGCTTAGTGGTTAAGGCATTTGCCTACAAAGCCCAAGGACTGGAGTTGGATTCCCCAGTACCCATGTGACACCAGATGTACAAGGTCTGGAGTACAGATCTGGAGTTTGTTTGCAGTGGCTACAGGCCCTGGGGCACCCATTCCCTTTCCCTCTCTGTCTGTCAGATAAATAAATAAATTATTTTTAAAAATCCCGACTAAACAGTTGATTAGTGTAGCTGAATTGTACCTGTTTTTCAACCTTGACCACCCGGCCCAGCATGCTGAGGTCATCCGTCGTCTCATGTTCTGCTGTTATTTTTTCTCGACTCTTTTTATCTGATGTGATTTGCCCTTTTCCAAGAATTTGATCAACACTATTAGAGAAAAAGGATATTGGATTATGAGTGTTAGAGGTAGAGATTACCCTGAAGAGTGAAGTGCTTTGTAAAAAAAGTGTTAAATACATGTATCTAATTGTCAGATGAAACCAGATGGACTGTGTTCTGGTTGATTTTCCCCTCCCTCCCTCCCTCCCTTCTTCTCTTCCTTTCTTCCTTCCTCCCTCTTTCCTTTCCTTTCCTTTCCTTTCCTTTCCTTTCCTTTCCTTTCCTTTCCTTTCCTTTCCTTTCCTTTCCTTTCCTTCCCTTCCCTTCCCTTCCCTTCCCTTCCCTTCCCTTCCCTTCCCTTCCCTTCCCTTCCCTTCACTTCCTTCCTTCCTTTCTTTCCTCTTTCCTTCCTTCCTTCCTTCCTTCCTTCCTTCCTTCCTTCCTTCCTTCCTTCCTTCCTTCCTTCTTTCCTTCCTTTCTCCCTCCCTCTCCCTTCCCTTCCCTCTCCCTTCCCTTCCCCCCTCCCTTCCCTTCCCTTCCCTTCCCTTCCCTTCCCTTCCCTTCCCTTCCCCTTCCCCTTCCCCTTCCCCTTCCCTTCCCTCCTCCCTCCCTCCCTTCCTTTCATTGTGTGGTTTTCGAGGTAGGGTCTCACTCTAGCCCAGGCTGACCTGGAATTCACTATGTAGTCTCAGGCTGGCCTCAAACTCTCAAACTCACGGTGATGGTGATCCTCCTACCTCTGCCTCCCCACTGTTGGGATTAAAGGCATGAGCTATCACATCTGGCTTTGATATGCTTATTTTCTTAACACAAGATCATATGTGTGATAAACTTTTTCATCCTTCTGGCCTGTGGTAAAATCACTCATGAGTGATCTCCCATAGGAAATGTCCTAAGCAAAATATGATGAATTCATAAAAATTAAGATTATTTTAAACTGGATGAAGTGGCACATGTTTTTAATCCCAGCACTCAGGAGGCAGAGGTAGGAGGATCGCCATGAATTTGAGGCCACCCTGAGACTACATAGTGAATTCCAGGTCAGCCTGGACTAAAGCGAGACCCTAAATTGGGAAAAAAAAAAATTTACATTGATATAACAGATTCAGTGAGGATTTGTTGTATTCCTGAATGTTGATGATAAGCAGAGAACAGATAAGAAAGCTATGGTCTCTTTGCAAATAATCCACCACTGAGCTCTATCTCTGGCACACCATTAGCATTTTCTATCACAAATTAATAGTGCCAAGACTATTATGTATTATCCTCAGATCACACCTATGAAACAAGCACTAATCTTCTCTCCATTTGAATAGATGCAATAACTGCTATTTCTGGAGGCTTTTAATGGCTGACTTACATCTATGTGCAAAGCAGAATAAAATCTATGTTAAAAGTACAAGTCCAGTTGCCTATCAAGAATGAATTAGAGATACAGAATTCAGACATTTTGTGTACTAAAGAAAAATTCCTCCCCAATAGTGTTCATGCCCATTCCTGCACAATGGATATAACTTTTGCATCACTTACCGTGTTTGAAGGCTTTTAATTCTACACAACATGTCCAGGTGACCAGCAGAATATTGTTCAATGACATCTTTTACATCATACGGGCGTAATGTTTCCTTAAACTTCCGTTTTGCCACATGAAATTTCATAATTCTGTATACACAACATGGCATATTATTTTCATAACTTTGATAAATAAGTTATAGCAAAGATTAACAAAAATTCATCCTGGCATAGGCCTGTAATCCTAGCTACGCAGGAGGCTGAGGCAAGAGGATCACAAGCTCATGACCAGGCTGGGCAACTTAGTGAGATTCTGTTTCAAAAAAAAAAAAAAAATAATAATAAGGTAAAAAGAGGGCGGGGGATATAGCTCAGTGGTAAAGCATGTAAGTAGAGCATATGTTTACATATAAGTCCCTAAGTTCATCCTTAGTATTGAAGAAAAAGTATATATGTATGTATATATATATATATATCTGTGAAGGGAAAAGTTGTACATCAGATTAGATTAGGCAGTACCAGGGCCTCTTGCCACTGCAAATGAACTCCAGATTCACGTGCCACTTTGTACATGACACCTTACCTCTAGCTTTACACGGGTACTGTGGGAATCAAATACGGGCCAGGAGGCTTTGCAAGCAAGTGACTTTAACCACTGAGTAATCTTCCCAGACCCAAGCATTTTGTTTCAAGGCAGGGTCTTCCTCTAGCTGAGACTGACTAGGAACTCTGTAGCCCGAGGTTGGCCTTGACCTCATGGTGATCCATCTTACTTATCCGCCCAAGTTCTGGGATCAAAGGTGTCACCACACTTGGAGCCATTTAGGAATACATACACATATATAATTTAGTTTCCAGCAGGGAGAGAGGGGGGGGGAGAATGGGCCATCCAGGGTCTCCAGTCACTACAAACAAATTCCAGATGCATATGCCACTTTGTGCATCTTAATTTTCATGGGTACCAGGGAAATGAATCTGGGTCATTAGGCTTTGCAGGCAAGCACCTTACCACTGGGCTATCTCTCCAGCACCCATTTAAGAAGATTTTAAGTGAGACATACCTTAAGAGTGGAAACACACTCTGAGAAAGAAACTAAACATCAAGTGTTTTATATATATATTTTTTTCTTTTGGCTTTTTGAGATATAGGGTCTTGCTCTAGCCCAGGTGGACCTGGAATTCACTATGTGATCTCAAGGTGGCCTTGAACTCATGGTGATCCTCCTACTGCTGCCTCCCAATTGCTGGCATTAAAGGAATGTGCTACCACACCCAACTTTATATATGTGTATGTATGTTTTTTATATGGTCAGCCTGGGCTAAAATGAGACCTGAACTCAAAAAAGTCAGAACAGGGCTGGAGAGATGGCTTAGCGGCTAAGGCACCTGCCTCCTAAGCCTAAGAACGCTGGTCCCAATGTCCAGCGGTTCCAATCTCCAGGTCCCACGTTTAGCCAGATGCAAAGTGAGGCAAGGGCGCACTGCCACACTTGCCCACAAGGGGGCGCACGCATCTGGATTTTGTTCACAGCAGCTGAGAGACTGCTGGCGCGCCCATCTCTGTATCCCTCTTCCTCTCTGTCTATCTCTCTCTGTCTCTCTCTCTCCAAAAATAAATAAAAAATAATAAAAATTTTTTAAAAAGTCAGAAAAACAAAAAAGATATAACACTTGGGCTGGAGAGATGCTCAGTGGTTAAAGATGCTTGCTTGCAAAGCCTGATGTCCTGGGTTCAATTTCAAAGTGTCCACATAAAGCCAGATACACAAAGTGGCACATGTGTCTGGAGTTCATTTGCAATGGCAGGAGGCCCTGGTATATACTCTTCCTCTCTCAAATAAATACATAATTTTAAGCCAGGCATGGTGGCACACACCTTTAACTCCAGCACTTGGGAGGCAGAGGTACGAGGACAGCTGTGAGTTTGAGGTCACCCTAAGACTACATAGTGAATTCCAGGTCAGCCTGGGTAGAGCAAGACCCTACCTCAAAAAAACTCAAAAAATATTATATATATACATATATATGCTGAGGTGGTGGTTCACGCCTTCAATCCCAGCATTCAGGAGGTAGAGGTAGGAAGATCGCCACATTTAAGGCCACTCTGAGAATGCATAGGACAGCCTGGGCTAGAGTGAGACCCTACCTCGAAAAACCAAAAAAAAAGAAAGAAAATTATTTATTTGCAAGCAGAGATACACACACACACACAAAGAGAGAGAGAGAGAGAGAGAGAGAATGTGAATGCATACAGAGAGAGAGAGAGAGAGAGAGAGAGAGAATGTGTATACAAAGAGAGAGAGAGAGAGAGAGAGAGAGAGAATGTGTATAGGTGTGCCAGGGCCTCTAGCCACTGCAAAGGAATTTCAGTTGCATGGACCACAATGTACATCTGGCTTATGTGGGTACTGGGGAATTAACCCAAGTCATTAGGCTTTACAGACAAGTGCCTTAACCTCTGAACCATCTTTCTAGTCCCTTATATCTTTTTTCTTTAAAAATTAATTTTATTTATTTATTTGAGAGAGAGAGAAAGAGAGAGAAGACAGATAGAGAGAATGGGAATGCCCAGGGCTTCTAGCCACTGTAAACAACTCCAGATACATGCTCCACTTTGTGCTTCTGGCTTTATGTAGATACTGGGGAACTGAACCTGGATCCTTAGGCTTTGCAGGCAAGTGCCTTTAACTACCGAGCCATCTCTCTTCAGCCCTTGGTTTGTTTTTTTTTTTTTTTTTTTTTTTTTTTTTGAGGCAGGGTCTCACTCTGGTTTAGGCTGACCTCAATCAAACTCAGGGCTATCCTTCTAGCTCTGCCTCTTGGGATTAAAGGCATGTGCGACTACACCCATTATGTTTTTTTTTCTTTTTTGTTTGTTTCTTTGTGGTAGCCACCTCAGATTTTAAAACAACGTGATCGTTAACGTCCATGATGCCATTTTAGCTAATTTGCCTAAGATAACCAGCTACTGCAAAAGCATCATAGTATTGCACAGGAATTCAAGGGGGCATTGCATTTTAATTAGCCTCTGAAGCCTCATTGCTGGTAAATGCTAAAGCTGTTGGTATTTTCCAGCTATTAAATGGCTCACTGATTCCTATTTCACACTCCTGGATCCCAAGCAGGGAAGTCAGTCACCTTGGTTCTAAGCCCAAAATTTATGGTCCCTTGGTGGAAAAGTGAAAAGTTTAGGAAGATCAGAATTTCAAAAGAGGGGCTGGAGAGATGGTTTAGTGGTTAAGGTACTTGCCTGTGAAGCATAAATACCTAGGTTTGATTCCCCAGGACCCACGTAAGCCAGATGCACATGGTGGCACACATGTCTGGATTTGTTTCCAGTGGCTAGAGGCCCTGGTGCACCCATTCTCATTCCCTCTCTCATTTCTCTCTGCTTGCAAATAAATCAAAATATAAAAAGAAAAAAAGAGAATTTAAAAAGAAAAGACCCATTATGTATCCAAAATGAATCCACATTTGTTTGATATCCTATCTTGTAATTGAATTGCTAATTTCAAATTAATTACATTCTATTTACTATTGAATCACCTATTCTTACTCTTTATCACACTCCCTTCACCACTCCCCCCCCTTTTTTGAGGCAGGGTCTCGCTCTAGCCCAGGCTGACCTGGAATTCCCTATGTAATCTCAGGCTGGCTTTGAATTCACAGTGATCCTCCTATACCTCTGCCTCCCAAGTGCTGGCATTAAAGGTGTGCACCACCATGCCCAGTCTCCTACATAAACTCCCCCACCCATAGGGTCTTATTCTAGCCCAGGCTGACCTGGAATTCTCTATGTACTCTCAGGGTGTCCTTGATCTGACAGCAATCCTCCTATCTCTGCCTCCCAAGTGCTGGGATTAAAGGTGTGCACCACCACACCTGGATAACATTTTGTTGTTCTTGCTAATTAAAAAAAAAAAAAAAAGCTTTGGCTGGGAATTGAGGCACCTGTGTGGTGTTCCAGCTTGTCAGAGGACTGAGCAAGAGGATCATTGAGTCCAGGGGTTCAAGGTCAGTCTGGCAACATAGCAAGATCCTGACACAAGCCAACAGCATACAACAGCATAGCCACATATAACAAACACTGCTCTAAGTGCTTCTAAAATTAATGTGTCAACTTGGCCTTACCTTAGGGGGGGGGGGGGCTAGGAATTAGGGATCCTCCCTCTCTTTCCCTAGTCCCCCTCACTTCTCGTGGAACAGACATAATTTTCATGATCAAAATCAGAGGCAGACCCAGCACTTGGGAGGCAGAGGTAGGAGGATAACCGTGAGTTCGAGGCTACCCTGAGACTACCTCGTGAGGTGAATTCCAGGTCAGCCTGGGCTAGAGAGAGGCCCTACTTAAAAAAAAAAAAAAAAAAACAATGAAGGTACTTAGATATGCTGGGGCTCCTCTCACTCATTTCAGCTGGACACACTACTACAATCAACCTTGTTAAGTGAATGGTCTGTTCTGACTGGAATGGTTGGTTGGTTCTTTGAAGGGTCAGCAAGAGGCTGAGAAGCCAGCTACATCCTCAGTAGTTCCCTTTTTGTTTCTTAGTATGGGTAAAGTGCATCGGAGGACTAATACTGTGGCCAAAAGGAAAGAAGCCCCAAAGGCAGTCTCCTTTGATGGTGATAACTAGGAGGCAAGGATTCAAAGAAATCCCACTGAACGAAACTGGAGTGCTCCAGTCACACCACTAGAGGGCGGTAAAGATTCACCACAAGCTCAAACCAGCCCCTCTCTTCCTGAGACTGTAGAAGTCAGCTTATACAATTTTCTGAGCAGGAAGAAATAACTACAGCAAAGTTAAACTCTGAGCAGAATATATCTATATATAAACACAAACACATGTGCACTTCTAAGGAAATGTAGGTGCATTTGTTGTGCTGCCATGAGTTATAAAATCTTGTTGCAGTCCTCTAAATCAGGCCGAGGACATGAATATGCAGAGACAGATGAGTGAGGAGAAAACAAGTGGCAGGGACGACTGCTGCCACCAGACAGATGGAGGGGCCAGGCCAGCAGCCAAGCCATGTGCAGGGTTGAGAGGGCGCAGCCAACTGGGATCTGAAGAGGCGGCTTGATTGACTGTGAAGACAGCAGCCCTTCCCAAGCTTGGCTGCTCTTTGGAATCTCCCAGGGAGCTGAGCCCTACCTCCAGAAATTATGGTTTAATATGTCCAGGATGTAGTCTGGAAATTTCTTTTTCTTTTTTCTTTTGAGATAGGGCCTCATCCTATACCCAGGCTGATCTTGAGCTCTGGCCTCAAGTGATCTGAGTACCCAGGATAAAAAAGCACCTGCCAGACACCAATCTTTTCTTTTTTTTTCCCCTTCCTCCTTTTCTTTCTCCCTTCCCTCCTTCCTCCACCTCTCCCTCCCTCCCTTTCTCCTTTTCTTTCCTCCTTCCCCTGTCTTTTCCTTTCCTCCCTTCCCTCTCTCCTTCCTTCTTTCCTCAGTGCTACAGATCAAACCCAGAGCTTCATGCATGTAAGGCATTTGCCTGCAAAGCCTAATGACCTGGCTTCAATTCCTTAGTACCCACGTAAAGCTTGATGTGCAGTGGCATATGCACCTGGAGAGAACCCTGGCATGCCCATTCTCTCTATCTCTCTGACTCTCTTCTTTCTAGCTCTCTCTGCTTGCAAATAAAAAAAATGTGCTTGGGCTGGAGAGATGGCTTAGTGGTTAAGGCATTTGCCTGCAAAGCCAAAGGATCCTGGTTTGATCCCCAGGACCCACGTAAGCCAGATGCACAAGGGGGTGCTTATGTCTGGAGTTCATTTGCAGTGGCTGGAGGCCCTGGTGTGCCCATTCTCTCTCTCTCTCTCTACCTTTTTCTCTCTCTCAAAATAAAATAAATAAATAAATAAATAAAAGAAAATGTGCTATGTCACTGAGCAATACCCTAAGCCTCAGGAATTTCCAAAAATTTTATAAAATTCTCCAAGTGATACTAATATTTGGTCCAAGTTGAGACACTTGCCTGCAAAACCAAAGGACTCATGGTAGAGTCTCCCGATCCCATGTAAGCCAGGTGAACAAGGTGACACAAACACACAAGGTTGCACATATGTACAAGTGGCACACGTGTCTGGAGCTTGATTGCAGTGGCTGGAGGCCCTAACACACAAATTCTCTCTCTCTCTCAAAATAAAATTCCTTGCAGGGAAAGTGGTACCAAGGGGACTCATTCATTCATTCATTTTTTTTTTTTTTTTTTTTGAGGCAGGGTCTCACTCTAGCCCAGGCTAACCTGTAATTCACTATGTAGTCTCAGGGTGGCCTTGAACTCATGGTGATCCTCCTACCTCAGCTTTTCAAGTGCTAGGATTAAAGGGGGGGGGAGAATCAATGGACACACGAGGACCTCTAGCCACTACAAATAAACCCCAGGTACATGTGCCACTTTCTGCATCTGGTTTACATGGGGACTGGGAAATCCAATTTGGGTCACTAGACTTTGCAGGCTAGTGCCCATTCATTCATTCTTTCAGTAAACACTGATCAAGCGCCTATGCAGCTCTTTCAGAACTGGCTCTACTCAGAGAGAGAAGGGAGAACTGATTAAGCCTCCAACATAGTCATAAATACTGCTTGCTCTCCCTTCTTTTCCTTTCTCCATTCATGGTGCCACGACCAAGATTTCTGATAGGATTTGAAAGCCTCATTTATCCAGAGCCCAGGGTGCATAGAAGTTCCACAAGGCTGCTTCACTGGGTAATGCCAATGATGTTGCTGATGAGTAGGATCAGCAAGCTTATTCATCCACCCATTCACTTATCAGCATCAACACTTATTGAGTGTCCATGTTGTGGCAGCCTCTGTGCAAGGTGCTAGGGGGACAGTAATGAAGAAGTTAGCTCTGTGAGATGGAGTGTTTCCAGTATAGTTGGGTAGGTGACAAGTGAGTGGACGAAGCAGTAAACACAAATTAATATGAGGATGTGGGCTGCAGGAGGGTATAAGAAATGATCTCTGGAGACCACATTCCTTCACTCGCTCTGCATCCCCGTCCCTTCCCGGGATATTGGAAAGTTCCTCAAGGCTCCTGAAATGCATATCTCCCTAGATCCTAAGATTCTGTGCACACGTGTGATTCTTCCCCAACCCATCTCTTAACTATATGTTGGCTTGCTGGGTTAATTTGCTCTCCTCTTATGGATTCCACAGCCTGCTCGCCAATTTGGAAAACTCTGTCTTTGATTCCAAGTCTCTGTGAGAAATACAGTATCTAGCATCCTTAAAATTAATGGCCCCAGAGGTTACTCATTTTCATGTGACTCTGAGACTTTGGATACCCCAATTCTCCCTTAAGGATGTCTTCTCTCTCTTTTTTTTTTTTTTTCTTTTTCTTTCTTTTTTTTTTTTTTTTTTTTGAGGTGTCTCACTCTAGCCCAGGCTGACCTGGAATTCACTATGTAGTCTCAGGGTGGCCTCGAACTCATGGCGATCCTCCTACCTCTGCCTCCCCATGCCCGGCTAAGGATTCCGTCTCTTGATGAGGTTAGCCAAGGGATGGGATGGGATGGTGCATGAAGCAAACCCAGCAGAGAATCAGAAATGCAGAACTTGATAATATGGGTCCCTATTATAGGTGCATGTGCTTCTTGTTTAGAATAATTCATAATATTATTTTCTTATGAATACATAAATGTACTTCAACAATGTATATATGAATTTGCATATGTAGTATTTATCCTCTATCCCACAAAACTAATTATAGAGCCATATAGCTAAGACTTCCTGCTCTTCTTTTATCTTTTTTTTTTTTTTTTTGGTTTCACGAAGTAGGGTCTCTCTCTAGCCCTGGCTGACCTGGAATTCACTGTATAGTTTCAAGGTAGCCTTGAACTCGTGGCAATTCACCTGACTGCCTCCCAAGTGCTGGGATTAAAAGTGTGCACCACCACACCCGGCTCTTTTTTTAAATTAAATATTTAATTAATTTATTTGTTTAAGAGGGACTGAGAGATGGGAAGAGGCAGATAGAGAGAATGGGCACACCAGGGCCTCTAGCCACTGCAACCAAACTCCAGAAGTATGTGCAACCTTGTGCATCTGGCTTGTGTGGGTACTAGAGAATCAAACCTGGGTTTGTTAGGCTTTGCAGGCAGGTAATTTAACCACTGAGCCACCTCTCCAGCCCCCTTCTTTCACCTTTGACTGGCCTTCTAGTAACTAGTAAAGTCAAGGAATTCCTGAGTTTGGGTTTCTCTCTCCATGCAGATTGGCTGCATTTGTTCACAGCTGTCCAGTGTTTCAGTAGATCCCCCATAGGCCCGCCCTCAACCATACACTGCCTCCAGGAGGCTTTAATTTCCAAATTGCTATCAGCTGGGGATCTAGTATTCAGAACACCTAAATTCATGGGGGACACCTGAACCAAACCACCACAAGGGGCTTGCCTGCAAAACCAGAGGACCCAGATTCAATTCCCCATACACCCTCCCTCCTGTAAGCCAGATGCACAAGGTGGCACATACATCCAGAGTTCATTTGCAGTGGCTGGAGGCCCTGGCATGCTGATTCTCTCTCTCTCTCAAATAAATAAATAATATTAAGAACAGCTTTTCTTGGACTGAGTTGGCCCAGGTTCAATTCCCCAGTACTCACATATAGCCAGATGCACAACATGACATATGCATCTGTAGTTCAGTTCCTGTGGTAAGAGGTCCTGGTGCACCCATTGTCCCCCCCCCAATAAATAAATAAATGACTATAAATAAATAAAAAAGTATGCAAAACAGAACAGCTATTCTTCTGAGCTAAATCAACCAATTGATAGGGTCTCACTCCAGCCCAGGCTGACTGGAATCACTCTGTTGTCTCAGGGTGGCCTCGAATTCAGGGCGATCCTCCTACTTCTGCCTCCCGAGGGCTGGGATTAAAGGCATGCGCCACCACGCCCAGCATTGACTGATCTTAAATAATAATTTTGTTCAGTCAATGAATAGAACATTTAGTTTAAATAATAACCAAGCTGGGCGTGGTGGCGCATACCTTTGATCCCAGCCCTTGGGAGACAGAGGTAGGAGGATCACTGAGAGTTCAAGGCCACCCTGAGACTACATAGTGAATTCCAGGTCATCCTGAGCCAGAGTGAGACCCTACCTCAAACCAAATATATATATAAAATAACCAAGTAAAAGGTTAAAAAAAAAACACCTCAGATGCTAGCAAGTGTGTCTTCAGTAAGAGCACTAGTTTAATTCAGCCTCAGAGCTAAATGGAGCCGCAAGTAATTATCTTCAAAACACAATCAAACAAGAAGAATATTCTAGGGAATATATTATCTGATTTTAAAAATATGTGGTAAATGATCCATAAAGCATTCCTCTGGCAGCATCCTTTAATGTAACATGTTGTAGTCTTGGCTGTCAAGAATGTCTTAATAGTGATTTGTGAAGGACTAATGACCTCGGTTAAAATAGCAGAGATGCTGGGCATGGTGGCGTGCGCCTTTAACCCCCACACCCGGGAGGCAGAGGGGCGAGGATCACCGTGAGTTCAAGGCCAGCTGGAACTACAGCGTGAGATCCAGGTCAGTCTGGCCTAGAGTGAGATCCTACCTTGAAGAAACATAATCAAAACAAATAATATTAATACTAAAACTACTAATAATAGCAGAGATACTAACTGGGGATGATGAAACAGCTTGTAGATATAACAAAACTCACAATAGCAAACATGTGCCTCTTTCTCTTTGGGAAGTATTCCTGTCTGAAGCACACGTGAGATTTAAAAGCTCCGTGTCTGCCCACCTTTAATCCCAGCACTCGGAGGTGGCAGGTAGGAGGATTACGGTAAATTCCAGGCCAGCCTGGGTAGTGAGACTCTACCTCAGGCAAAAAAAAAAAAAAAAAAATCTCAGAGTTGAGTTTTCATTGTAGGAATTATTGGGCAAGTTCACTGATCAGATACGAACTACTAATAATAGCTGACAAGTCTTCAGTAGTTCCAAAGAAAATTTTTTTTTCGAGGTAGGGTCTCACTCTAGCCCAGGCTGACCTGAAACTTACTATGTAGGCTCAGGGTGGCCTCGAACTCACAGCGATCCTCCTATCTCTGCCTCCTGAATGCTGGGAGAATTTTTTAAAAAGATTTTATTATTTATTTATTTATTAGACAAAGAGGGAAAGAGAGAGAGGGAGAGTGAGAACGGGTGCGCCAGGGCCTCCAGCCACTGCAAATGAACTCCATACATGTGCACTCCCTTGTGCATCTGGCTTACATGGGACCTGGAGAATTGAACCGGGGTCCTTAGGATTTGCAGGCATGTGCCTTAACTGCTAAGCCATCTCTCCAGCCCTTTTTAAAATATGTTATCCATTTTGAGAGAGAAAGTGGGGGATGTGGAAGAATGGGCACACCAGGGCATCCAGCCCCTGCAAATGAATTCCAGACTCATGTACCCCCTTGTGCATCTGGCTTACATGGGTACTAGGGAATCAAACCTGGGTCCTTAGGCTTTACAGGCAGACATCTTAACCACCAAGCCTTCTCTCCAGCCCATAAAAAGAAATTCTTAACACTTATCTGATTATAAATTCTTTTAAATATCTTTAAAACATTTTTAAATTTATTTATTTCATTTTATTTATTTGACACAGAGAGAGAAAGATGAGAGAATGGCATGCCAGGGCCTTTAGGCACTGCAAGAACTCCAGAAGCATGCACCACCCTGTGCACCTGGCCCACATGGGCGCTGGGAAATCGAACCTGGGTCCTTTAGCTTTTCAGGCTAGCATCTTAATCGCTAAGCCATTCCTCCAGCCTTGATAACAAAATTTAACAAAGTGTTCTTTTTACCCTCTCTCTGGCTTGAAATCTTTTCCCTTCTAAGTTTTATTTTTCTTCCTCCAGAGCCCAGGTGATGCTCATTGCCACATTCAAAGGAACTTCCTTTTCTATCTTAATGACCCCTTGGTGGCATTTTCACACAGCCCACCTGTGCCTCCTCTTGAAACAGTCTCATCCAGGTCATCTTCTGCTAAACTTCCTGACTTCATCTGTCTGCCAGCTCCGAGTGGCTGCCTTTTAGAGCCCTCTTCCTTTTGTAGTTAACATGTTTGTTAAGTCTCAGAATTCTGTGTAGACCATCTTCTGCCTTTACTTCCTGGTATGTACCCCTACATAAATTTTTTTTTTTGTTTTTTGGTTTTTTGAGGTAGGGTCTCACTCTAGCTAAGGCTGACCTGGAATTCACTCTGTAGTCTCAGGGTGGTCTTGAACTCACAGTGATCCTCCTACCTCTGCCTCCCAAGTGCTGGGATTAAAGGCATGCGCCACCATGCCTGGCTACCCTATCTAAAAATTTAAAAAAGATTTTATTTATTTATTAGAAACAGAGAGAGGGAGTCAGATAGAGAATGGGTATGCCAGGGACTCTAGCCATTGCAAACGAACTCCAGACACATGTACCACCTTGTGCATCTGGCTTATGTGGGACCTGGAAAATCGAACCTAGGTCCTTAAGCTTTGCAGGCAAGTGCCTTAACCACTAAGCCATCTCTCCAGCACCATTTTTTTTTTTTTTTTTTTTTTTGAGGTAGGGTCTTGTTCTAGCCTACGTTGACCTGGAATTCCCTATGTTGTCTCAAGGTGGCCTCAAACTCACAGTGATCCTCCTACCTCTGCTTCCCTCTCTGATGGGATTAAAGGTATGCACCACCACACCCAGTTTTCTACATAAACTTTTACTTTAAAAAATATTTTTAAGAGCCTGGAGAGATGGCTTAGTTGTTAAGGCATTTCCCCATGATCCGTGTAAGCCAGGTGCACAAGGTGGAGGCCCTGGTATGCCCATTCTTGCTCGCTCTCTCTTTCTCTCTCTCTTTCTATCTGTCTCCTTCTCTCTCAAATAAATAAATAAAAATAAAAATATTAAAAAATATTTTTAGGGCTGGAGAGATGGCTTAGCAGTGAAGGCACTTGCCTGCCTAGCCAAAGGACCTTGGTTTGATTCCCCAGGATCCATGTAAGCCAGATGCACAAGGTGGCACATGCATCTGGAGTTCATTTGCAGTGGCTGGAAGCCCTGGCATGCCCATCTCTCTCTCTCTCTCTCTCTCTCTCACACACACACACACACACTGCTTCTTTCTCTCAAATAAATAAATAAATAATAAAATATTTTAAAAAACAAAAAAAGAATTAGAAACATTAAAAAATATTTTTATTCATTGCGGATCATGTTGGTGCATGCCTTTAATCCCAGCACTTGGGAAGCAGAGGTAGGAGGATTGCTGAGAGTTCAAGGCTACCCTGAGAATACAGAGTGAATTCCAGGTCAGCCAGAGCTAGAGCAAGACCCTACCTTGAAAAATCAATCAATCAAACAAATAAACAAACAAACAAACAAACAAACAAAAAACCCTAATCATCCAATGCAGTGATTTATCAGCAAAGGTGGTGGAGTTAAAACATCAACAGTAGCAGAGCAAGTGTTTCCTTTTAAAAGGGGTACAAGTGGGTAAGGCTGAAGTTGTTTTGGAAGTTGAGAGCACCCCTCAGCAGAGGAAAAGAAGTCTTCCATGCAACTGAACATGGGAGCAGGTGGAAGGGAAAGGCCCACACCCTCCTTCACAGGGGAAAAGGGGGTGGGAGGTGGGGGAGGAGACACGCGATTTCAGCACATGTAAAGCCACTTACATGAGAACAATTGCCAGTGAGGAACTCATTGAGAGTTTTCTTCACCCTGGGTATAGTAATTCTGGAAAGCCACATTGGTAAGCAGTATATAAATGCTGCATTGCATTGTTTAACAAACTGAGCACTCTCTCCAAATGTCTGACGTTTCAAACATTGGTCACATGTTGCCTTGGGGTACATATATGAGAAATTATTTAGGAGCTAAAGAGATCAGTGAAAGGCACTTGCTGGCAAAGCTGGCCAGTTTGAGTTTGATTCCCTAGTACCCAGGTAAATCAGATGCATAAAGTAGAGCATGGCATCTGGAGATCATTTGCAATGGCAAAAGGCCCTGGCATGCTCATTCTCTCTCTCCCCCCAAATAAGTTAAAAAAAAATTTAAATTAAAATATTTGAAAAAAAAAAGAGATCATTTAACCTGTTCATTTTTTTAGACAGACAGACAGAGAGAGAGAGAGGGGTGGGGGTAGAAATAGCATGTCAAGGCCTCAGCCAGTACAATTGAACTCCAAATGCTTGTGCCACTTAGTGGGCATGTGCAACCTTGTGTTTGCCTCACCTTTGTGTGTCTGGCTTATGTGGGATCTGGAGAGTCAAACATGGGTCCGTCATAGGCAACTGCCTTAACCTCTAAGCAATCTCTCCAGCCCATTTAACCAGTTCTGTACAGCAAAATGAGTTATAGGTAAAAACGTTTTGCATTTTAAGGGGTGATGTTGAGAATAAGTAACTACTGAATAGTCAGCTCTAAATAGGACATCTATGTCACTTCAAAGCCCCAGCTGAAATCACAGAGGAATTGGGGAAATGAGCAAGAGCGCTGCTTTCTTGGTGAACCTGACATCAGCACAAGGGTGAAGGAGAGAGACACTGAGGACACTCAACACCCACCAAACCAGAGATCCAGAGGCTCCTAAGAGCCCATCACTGAAGTAGACTTCAAATGCACCCAACCTGGCTCAGGGAATTTTGTGGAAGAGGGGTGGAAAGATTGTTAAAGCCACAAGCTGGAACATTTTGCACAGAGACATTGTTTCTCCCCCATAACTGACTGCTGCCCCATAATGCATGACCCACAATCCCCATGGGGTTGACCTTCATGCCCAACGAGGAGGGCCTCTTCAGAAAAGGGGCAAGGATGAGGAAAGGAGGGTACCAACACATATTGTTTACATACTAAATATGTGCATATCTAATACAAATAAACTAAAAAAAAAAAAGAAGTGAGATTTTGGGGCTGGAGAGATGGCTCCACAGTTAAATGTACCTGCTTGTAAACCTGCCAAGCTAGGTTCAGTTCTTCATATAAAGCCAGATGCACTAAGTGGCACATGCACATGGAAGTTGTTTATAGTGGCAATAGGCTCTGGCATGCCTGTAGTCTGTCTCATTGCAACAAAATAATAAAAATAAAAAATAAAAGCAATTTTCTTTTGAAAGACAGGAAAGAAAAGACAGAAAAAAAAAGAAAAGACAGAAAGAAGAAAGACAACCGAGAACAGGGACGGGATCCCTGGGGGTGGGAGGGAGACAAGAGACAAAGAAGGTAGTGGAAGGTGAGTAGGTTGAGAATGCATATATATGAAATATGAGATATAATGAAATACATTACTTTGTATAACTGATGTATGCTAGTAAAAAACTTACAAAGCTCTTCTGGGACTTTATTTTATTTTATTTTTTATTTTTATTTTTTTTGGAGAGAGACACAGAGAGAGATGGGCGGGGGGGGGGAGAGGAAGACAGAGATGGACGTGCCAGCAGTGTCTCAGCTGCTGAGAATGAAATCCAGATGCGTGCGCCCCCTGGTGGTCAAGTGCGGCATTGCGCCCTTGCGTCACTTTGCATCTGGCTAAACGTGGGACCTGGAGATTGGAACCAGCGTTCTTAGGCTTAGGAGGCAGGCACCTTAACCCCTAAGCCATTTCTCCAGCCCTCTTCTGGGACTTTAAAAATAAATATTCAGTAGCATTGATAGGGCTTTCAAAGATTTGTGATTATACATAAAAATACACATTTTTTGTGTGAAAATATGCCAGTGCTCATGCTTCTATGATAAGTGTGATGCCAACTGAGCAGGAAATGTAACTGTCACTTCATCTCTTCACTCAACTTCAACAGAGAAGTCAGAAATTTCCAAATAACCACATGCTCCATATTTTAGAAGTGCACGCTTGGGTAATCTATGAGCAGCCTTTTCTTTTCTTTCTATTTCAGCCATTTAAAAAAATTAATTGTGCAAAATAGAGGGTTGCCTTATGAAATTCTCATACATGTAACAAATGTATTTCTGTGAGATCCACTGTGTATTACTCCCTATTCCTCCTGGCCTCTCCCTTCTCCCAAAGAGTCCCCTTCTCACTTTCATGACTTTTGTGAAAATGTAGATTCTTCATTCAAGAGGAAACAAGCTGAATTAGTCCTTCTGACTCTGGCTTATTCCATGTACCATGAGGATCTCCAGTTCCATTTGTTTTCCTGCAAATGATGCAATTTCATGCTCCCCTCTTCTGGCAGAATAAATACTGCATTGTGTATGTACGCACCACACTTTCTTTAGCTGCCCATGTGATGATGCACACCCAGGCTTCTACAGCTTGGCTATTGCGAGTAGCGTATGGATTAGGAAAAATGTTTTAGCAGACATAAGGGAAGGAGATTGGGCAGAATGTTTAAAGTATATCTGTTTGTCTCCCTATTCATTTTATCTTTGTATTTGGAAGTTAATTTCAATGAATGGATAAAAAACAAAATTAACATTGTTTGAACTAAGTTTTTTTTTTTTTTTTTCTTTTGAGGTAGAGTCTCGCTGTAGCCCAGATTGACCTGGAATTTACTATATAGTCTCAGGGTGGCCTCAAACTCATGGTGATCCTCTTATCTCTGCCTTTATTAAAGGCATGTGCCACCATGTCTGGGTGAACTGAGTTATAAATCTTTGGCTAAAAGTAAGTATAATTTCTATCCCCAAAGGAAATGTGTACTTTTCTCTGAAATAATAGTTGAGAAAAACTTATGATAATCATAGAGGAAATATATAAAACAAAGTTTTCTTTGGAATAAAAGACCCATTTTGGAGATAGTGTAAGAATCGTCATTATTGACTAATGTACTGTGAGTGACATCACAGGGATGAGGTCTAGCTCCATAGCGAGGACTTGGCTAGCATGAGAAAAGCCCCAGATTTGATCCCTGGCTCTGTAAAACAATGACAAGAACAACAATGAGAGCTGGGTGATGGCTCCTCACTTAAGGGCACTTGCTTGCAGGGCCTGCGGGTCTGGGTTTGCTTCCCTAGTGCCCATGTGGAGCAGGCTGCACACAGTTGGTACATGTGTCTGGAGTTCATTAGAGGTGTACCCCTTCTCTCTATGTCTTTCTTTCTTTTTGGGGGTGGGGATAAAAAGGGTTTATTTTGGTTTACATACTCAAGGGGAAGTTCCATAATGGCAGGGGAAAATGACAGCATGAACAGAGGGTGGACATCACCTACTGGCCAACACCAGATGGGCAACAGCAACAGGGGAGCATGCCAGACACTGGTAAGGGGAAGCTGATTAACTTTTCTCTCTCTTTCTTTCTTTCTTTCTTTCTTTCTTTCTTTCTTTCTTTCTTTCTTTCTTTCTTTCTTTCTTTCTTTTCTCTCTCTTTCTCTCTCTCTCTCTCTTTCTCTCTCTCTCTTTCCTTCTTCCTTCCTTTCTTCCTTCCTTTCTTTCTTCTTTCTTTTTGTGTGGTAGGGTCTCACTAAGAGGAGGAGGAGGAAGAGGAGGAGAAGAAGTAGAGGAGGAACCATAGCTAAACAAAATGCACTGACAAAAGGGGATCCCTGGACCTTTTATTTTAAAAATGGGATTTGGTAATAGAATCCAGATAATTAAAAAAATATTTATTTATTTGCAAGCAGAGAAAGAGAAAGATAGAGAGACAGACGGACAGAGAATGGGCACACCAGGGCCTTCAGCCAGTGCAAATGAACTCCAGACACATGTGCCCCCTTGTGCATCTGGCTTATGTGGGTTCTGGGGAATCAAACTTAGGTCCTTTGGTTTCACAGGCAAATGCCTTAATCACTAAGCCATCTCTCCAGCCCCTAATTTTTTTTTTTTTTTTTTTGAGGTAGGGTCTCACTCTAGCTGACTTGGAATTCATTATGTCATCTCAGGGTGGCCTCTAACTCTCGGCGATCCTCCTACCTCTGCTTCCCAGAATGCTGGGATAAAAGGCGTGCACCACCATGCCCACTTAGAATCCAGATAAATTTTTAATCATCTCATTGCCTGAGAATTTTCATTCTAAAAAATAAGTAGAGCTGGGTGTGGTGGCTCATGCCTATGATGAGGGGAGTCATGAGCTCTAGGGGTGTAAAGTCTTCTTGTGTCTGGCTAAATTTATATATTATGCTCACCAAACTGCCCAGTAAACACTTCTTAATGTTCATATCCATATATTAATGTTAATGTCACTTTTGGTTAGGAAAGCTTCTCTTCTCAGATGGCAGTAACCTCTGGGATGACCCAAAAGGCACCATAGAGCTGAGAAGAAGTGACAGATGAATGCTCAGCACTGAAACATCTCTATCACATCTTCCAAGGCTCAGGGTCCATTGCAGAAGCAGGTGGAGGGAAGAATGTAAGAGCCATAGGAAGGGTAGGACTCCTTACAATGCACTCTTCCAGACACAAAATGGCCTAGATATCCATGACCTCACAGTGCCCGGCACAACCTACACAAGACCGTCATAATAGGAGGAAAAGAAGATGACATCAAAATAAAAGAGAGACTGATTGAGAGGGGGAGGGGATATGATGGAGAGGGGAGTTGAAAGGGGAAAGTGGGGGGGGAGGGAATTATCATGGTTTGTTGTCTATAATCATGGAAATTGTCAAAAATAATTTTAAAACATAAATAAATAAAAAGAAAAAACCCAAAACAAAGAAACAATGAAACATTCTAGTAACCAAAACAAACAAACAAACAAACAAACAACAAGGAAAATGCCACAATAATGTTTCTATTTTACAGATGAGTAACAATTGGTTCATACTTAAAATCAGCATTAAACATACAAACTGCTATTTTAGGTGCATTGGAAGAGGTGAGTATATAGTGGAAAATAAAACAACCTTTCAGAGCTGGGGGATGGCTCAGTGGATAAAGGCACTTGCTTACAAAGTCTGCCATCCAGGGCTAGATTCTCCAGTACTTACACAGAGCCAGATGCACAAAGTAGCACATGCATCTGGAATGTGCTTGTCGCTGCAAGAGGCCCGGGCATGCTCTCTCTCTCCTCCCAAATAAATAGAAAATATTTTAAACATAAATAAACTGGGCATCCCAGCACTCGGGAGGCAGAGACTACATAGTGAATTCCAGGTCAGGCTGGGCTAGACTGAGACAGTGAGACCCCCCCCACCTTGAAAATTGCCCCCAAATAAAAAATAAAATAAAACACACTTTTCAGCCAACTGTCTCATAAGCTTCAGGGACTTACGCCTGCAAACTTCTTTTCAGAACTAATTGTATTGATTGTTTTTTTTTTTTTTTTTTTTTTTTTTTTGAGGTAGGGTTTCACTCTAGCCCAGGCTGACCTGGAATTCACTATGTAGTGTTAGGCTGGCCTCACACTCACAGAGATCCTCCTACCTCTGCCTCCTGAGTGCTGGGATTAAAGATGTGTGCCACCACACCCAGCTCTGTCAATTTTTTAGTGTAGTTTTTTTTTTTTTTTTTTTTTTTTTTTTGTAGTCCAGGCTGACCTGGAATGCACTATGTACTCTCAGGGTAGCTTTGAACTCTTGGTTAATCCTCCTACCTCTGCCTCCCAAGTGCTGGGATTAAAGGTGTGCACCATGCCTGGCTTTTTAAAATTGTTTTTTTATTTTTTTTATTTTTGAGAAGGTTCTCACTCTAGGCCAGGCTGGAACTCACTCTGCAGTCCCAGGCTGGCCTCAAATTCACAGTGATCTTCCTAACTCTGACTTTCAAGTGCTGGGATTAAAAGCATGCCCAACCATGTCAGCCTAGTGTACTTTTAATCAGTTAATTAGTTTATCTGAGAGAGGAGAGAGAGAGAGAGAATTGGCATGCTAGGCCCTTTTGATGCTACAAATGAACTCCAGATGCATGCACCCCTTTGTGCATAGTGCTTTCCATGGGTACTGAGGAATTGAATTTGGGCTGGCAGACTTTGCAAGCAAATATCTTTAACTGCTGCACCATCTCCCCAGCCCTATTTCTTAGGGTTTTGTAGAATCCAATAATTTAAAATGGAACTTGGGAGCGATAAAAAAATTAAAAACACAACAGGTAGAATCAGGATACAGGGAGAAAAATCTACTTGGCAAGTGTCACAAAGTAGTATGCTGAGAGCTCTAGACATCCATAGGAAAGCACAAGGCTCATTAGAAATAAGGACCAGGTTGGACATGGTTGCACACACCTATTATCCCATCACCAGGAAGCTGGAGACAGGAGGCTGGGCTACATAAGACCCTGCCTCAAAAATAAATAAATAGCCGGGTGTGGTGGTGCACGCCTTTAATCCCAGCACTTGGGAGGCAGAAGTGGGAGGATCGCCATGAGTTCAAGACCACCCTGAGACTACAGAGTGAATTCCAGGTCGGCCTAGAGTGAGACCCTACCTCAAAAAAACAACATATATATATACATATACATACATATATATATATATATGGAGAGATAGAAAGAGAGAAAAGAGAATTCTGAAAAACAAGGGAATTCTGCAAGAGACTTTATAAACGTTAGTAACTTTCAAATAGGCAAAATAAATCTTAAGCTGTTGCTAAAATGCTTAAGACAGCAGAATAAGCATGTTTTTTCTGTTGTCTTGCAGCCCACATCCTTTTTATTCCAGGTTGTGAGGCAAAAATGGAAGGCTTCAGAAGGTTTTTGAAAATGATGCAAACTGAGTTAAGTATGACTTTTAGGAAACCTGACCTGCTTCCACCAGATAAGATTTTCTGTACTTGTTGCAAGTCGGATTAATTTGTGGACTGATTGTCCCACCTTTGTGTAGGGGTCTTTGATGGATACAATCAATCAAGTAAAGAACCTGAAGGTGACTTCTAGAACTGGAATGTCTGACAGAATTTTCTGTAATGATAAAAATATTCCTCATTTTCTTTGTCCAATATATTTGTCACTAGCTATGGCTGCCTGTTGGCTATTATTGAGTGCTTAAAATATGGATTGCACAAATAACCAACTGAATTCCAAATTTTATCCCATTTTAATTAATTCAAAGTTAAATAGCCTTCAGTGGAGAGTGGCTACTGTATTAGACCATACATCCTAAATAACTTTCCATCCCTCTCACTGAAGGCTTCAGGCATCATTTCAATACAATTTTTGGTTTTCAGGGCTTAAATATGCATGTACATTTCATTTATACTATATATGTTTGTACAAAAGTGTATAGTTTTTTTAAAAATATATTTTATTTATTTATTTGCAAGCAGAGAGAGAGAAGAGAGGCAGACACAGAGAGAATGGGCACACCATGGCCTCCAGCCACTGCAAATGACCTCCAGATGCATGTGCCCCTTGTGCATCTGGCTTACGTGGGTCCTGGAGAATTGAACCGGGATCCTGTGGCTTGGCAGGCAAATGCCTTAACTGCTAAGCCATTTCTCCAGCCCAGTGTTTTTTTTTTTTTTTTTTTTTGGAATCAAGGTCTCACAATGTAGCCCAGGCTGTTCTCAAATTCACAATTCTTTTTTAAAAAATTTATTTATTTATTTATTTTAGAGAGAGAGAGAGAGAGAGAGAGAGAGAGAGAGAGACAGAAATAGGCAGGGAGAGAGAAAGAATGGGCACAAAAGGCCACCAGCCACTGCAAACGAACTCCAGATGCATGCGCCCCCTTGTGCATCTGGCTTACGTTGGTCCTAGAGAATTGAGCCTCGAACCAGAGTCCTTAGGCTTCACAGGCAAGCGACCAACTGCTAAGCCATCTCTCTAGCCCCATAATTCTTTTCTTTTTTCTTTCTTTCTTTCTTTCTTTCTTTCTTTCTTTCTTTCTTTTTCTTTTCTTTTTTCTTCTCTTCTCTTCTCTTTTCCTCTCCTCTCCTCTCCTCTCCTCTCCTCTCCTCTCCTCTCCTCTCCCCTCCCCTCCCCTCCCCCCTCCTCCTCTCACTTTCTTTCTTTCTTTCTTTCTTTCTTTCTTTCTTTCTTTCTTTCTTTCTTTCTTTCTTTCTTTCTTTCTGGTTTTTTTGAGGTAGGGTCTCCCTCTAGCCCAGGCTGACCTGGAATTCACTATGCAGTCATGGGGTGGCCTTGAACTCATAGCAATCCTCCTACCTCTGCCTCCTGAGTATCGGGATTAGAGGCATGTGCCACCATATCTGGCTTAAATTCACAATTTTATTTTTTTTTTATTTTGTTTTTTTGAAGTAGGGTCTCACTCTAGGCCAGGCTGACCTGGAATTCACTCCATAGTCTCAGGGTGGCCTCGAACTCATAGTGATCCTCCTACCTGTGCCTCCCCAGTGTTGGGATTAAAGGTGTATGCCACCACGCCTGGCCACAATTCTTAATCTGCTTGCCTCAGCCTCCTAAATTTTGAGCATACAGGCGTGTGTTACTATGCTTGGTTTGAATATCACCTATTGGCTTCTAGGGTTCCCAGGGATAGCATTGCCATG
Organism: Orientallactaga sibirica; assembly: GCA_036365145.1. NCBI lineage: Eukaryota > Metazoa > Chordata > Mammalia > Rodentia > Dipodidae > Orientallactaga > Orientallactaga sibirica. Next base: position 21,372,574 of record JAEOAD010000006.1, read on the forward strand.
TAATTGGTTGCCAAACTGTTATAGCCATTGAAGAAGACAGGCAGTAGTCTTAACAGTTACAATGAGAGAAGAGGCATAAATCCGAGGCTATGGAGGCTAGATAGGAAGGTATGACCTCCCTCCTGACTTTTTGTTTGTTTATTTTAGGTAAGGTCTCACTGTAGCCCAGGCTGACCTGGAATTCACCATGTAGTAGTCCCAGGTTGACCTCGAACTCATGGCGATCCCCCTACCTCTGCTTCACAAGTGCTGGGATTAAAGGCATGTGCCACCGTGCCCAGCCTTTACCTGACTTTAGATTGCTAAAACAGTATAAGCAGCTCCAGGAACACATACATTTTCTCATACCATGATTTTCTTTGCCCCCACAGCATTTACTGTTATCTCATTTCTGCTTTCCTAGCGGCTCCCAATGACAGAGTAAAGCCACAGAAGTGATTTCAAAATAGTGTTAAAGGACCAACTAAAAAGAAGTAAATAATCAATTGTATTGATATTTCAGATTAGACCAATCATCTGAATGCAAAGTTGTAAGCTTTGTTGTGGATTTTTGTAAGAGGCAGAAAGTGTCAAAAGATCAGAAGTGGGCTAGAGAGATGGCTTAGCGGTTAAGGCACTTGCCTGTGAAACCTAAGGATTGGGTTTGATTCCCCAGTACCCATGTAAGACAGCTGCATAAGGTGGCACATATATTTGGAATTAATTTGCAGTGGCTGGAGACCCTGGCAGGTCCATTCTCTCTCTCTTTCTCTCTCTTAAATAAATAAATAAATAAATATTGCAAAAAGGTAAGAGGTATTTTATTTTATTTTATTTTATTTTTTTTTGTTTTGTTTTTCGAAGTAGGGTCTCACTCTAGCTCAGGCTGACCTGGGATTCAGTATATAGTCTTAGGGTGGTCTTGAACTCATGGTGATCCTCTTACCTTTGCCTTCCAAGTGCTGGGATTAAAGGCATGTGCCACCACGCCTGGCCAGAGGTATTTTTTTATTCTTGTAAGAGTTACTTGACATAGTCTGATAGATACAGATTAAATTGGGAAGGCTGGATGCACAGGAGTTTATTTAGTCCACAGCCTGACTGTGGATGTGTGTAAAAGAGAGGAAGAGGAAGAGCAAGAGCAGATGTGGCTATATTAATTTAAGTTGCCTTGGGCACTCTCATTTCTGTGCCATCAATAGAGGGAGCGTTTTCCATTAATGGACAATTCCCATTAACGATTACATTTCAGAAGACAGGACAAAGTGACCAGAGTGTCCCTTGGGCTCCCCATGTTTTGAACTCAGTCTGCTTTAGAACAGCCTAGAAGGCTTTTTCTTTGATACAAGACATGAAACATAGACTGATGTATAAAAGCATTAAAACAATTTTAGAAAATCCAGCTGTATCAATAAACTAAATTTCTCAAAGCAACACTTACAACATACCATTTCTTCTATCATCTTTTTGTAATGGCTTAGTTCTTTAAATCCCACCCACCTTTTATAACACATTTCATGTTGAATACAGTAAAGTTTTCTACTAAAAATTACTTCACAATTTAACAGGCACGTGAATGAACAGGATAGGGAAAAGTAGTTACTCCAGAAGACTTATCAGCTGAGAGAAGAACTTAGCAACTTTGTAATTCAAAGTATCAGAGAAAAGTCTGAATCTTTTTGTTCAGGCTTTTAACTAACCTGATCGCCCGAATGACAGTTTTAAGCGGTGGAGTGAGGTCCTCCACGGATACATCGCACTGGCATCCTTTTCATCATAGACATCGTCAGTGCCAAGGGCTGTGTCAGCTGCAAAGAAAACCACAGTGAATATCACTGGCAACAACTTAAGACTTATTGGTGAACTTGCCTCCCTTACGTAACGTGTGGCACTTACAGAATAAGCTTTAAAACCAAGGTATGAAGTATAGGTCAATCACTCGTTTCCCCAATCTTCTTACTTCTCCTCCTACAGCCATCCCCAGTTATGATTTATTTTTTAGTGACTGACGTGAATACCTTCCCGAGTTGTTTTCCACCTGGAAGATGGTGGTGATGGATTTGTGTACATACGCTCCTGCACTTTGCCCAGCTCCGTGGAACCTGCAAGCCATCATTTAAAGGACAGCTGTTTGGAGTCTCTGGACACTGAACTAAACTAAACTGGCCTGTCTCTACAACCCCATGTCATTGACCCCATTAGCCCTCTGCTCTGAAGAAGTGAGCTGAGCACCCAGCCCTGAGAATACTGACTTCTTTATAGCTTGCATTCACAATTTTATTTTTTTTATTTTGTTTTTTTGAAGTAGGGTCTCACTCTAGGCCAGGCTGACCTGGAATTCACTCCATAGTCTCAGGGTGGCCTCGAACTCATAGTGATCCTCCTACCTGTGCCTCCCTAGTGTTGGGATTAAAGGTGTATGCCACCACGCCTGGCCACAATTCTTAATCTGCTTGCCTCAGCCTCCTAAATTTTGAGCATACAGGCGTGTGTTACTATGCTTGGTTTGAATATCACCTATTGGCTTCTAGGGTTCCCAGGGATAGCATTGCCATGTAATTGGTTGCCAAACTGTTATAGCCATTGAAGAAGACAGGCAGTAGTCTTAACAGTTACAATGAGAGAAGAGGCATAAATCCGAGGTTATGGAGGCTAGATAGGAAGGTATGACCTCCCTCTTGACTTTTTGTTTGTTTATTTTAGGTAAGGTCTCACTCTAGCCCAGGCTGACCTGGAATTCACCATGTAGTAGTCCCAGGTTGATCTCGAACTCATGGCGACCCCCCTACCTCTGCTTCCCAAGTGCTGGGATTAAAGGCATGTGCCACCATGCCCAGCCTTTACCTGACTTTAGATTGCTAAAACAGTATAAGCAGCTCCAGGAATACATACATTTTCTCATACCATGATTTTCTTTGCCCCCACAGCATTTACTGTTATCTCATTTCTGCTTTCCTAGTGGCTCCCAATGACAGAGTAAAGCCACAGAAGTGATTTCAAAATAGTGTTAAAGGACCAACTAAAAAGAAGTAAATAATCAATTGTATTGATATTTCAGATTAGACCAATCATCTGAATGCAAAGTTGTAAGCTTTGTTGTGGATTTTTGTAAGAGGCAGAAAGTGTCAAAAGATCAGAAGTGGGCTAGAGAGATGGCTTAGCGGTTAAGGCACTTGCCTGTGAAACCTAAGGATTGGGTTTGATTCCCCAGTACCCATGTAAGACAGCTGCATAAGGTGGCACATATATTTGGAATTAATTTGCAGTGGCTGGAGACCCTGGCATGTCCGTTCTCTCTCTCTCTCTCTCTCTCTCTTAAATAAATAAATAAATATTGCAAAAAGGTAAGAGGTATTTTATTTTATTATTATTTTTTTTGTTTTGTTTTGTTTTTCAAAGTAGGGTCTCACTCTAGCTCAGGCTGACCTGGGATTCAGTATATAGTCATAGGGTGGTCTTGAACTCATGGTGATCCTCTTACCTTTGCCTTCCAAGTGCTGGGATTAAAGGCATGTGCCACCACGCCTGGCCAGAGGTATTTTTTTTATTCTTGTAAGAGTTACTTGACATAGTCTGATAGATACAGATTAAATTGGGAAGGCTGGATGCACAGGAGTTTATTTAGTCCACAGCCTGACTGTGGATGTGTGTAAAAGAGAGGAAGAGGAAGAGAAAGAGCAGATGTGGCTATATTAATTTAAGTTGCCTTGGGCACTCTCATTTCTCATCAATAGAGGGAGCGTTTTCCATTAATGGACAATTCCCATTAACGATTACATTTCAGAAGACAGGACAAAGTGACCAGAGTGTCTCTTGGGCTCCCCATGTTTTAAACTCAGTCTGCTTTAGAACAGCCTAGAAGGTTTTTTCTCTGATATAAGACATGAAACATAGACTGATGTATAAAAGCATTAAAACAATTTTAGAAAATCCAGCTGTATCAATAAACTAAATTTCTCAAAGCAACACTTACAACATACCATTTCTTCTATCATCTTTTTGTAATGGCTTAGTTCTTTAAATCCCACCCACCTTTTATAACACATTTCATGTTGAATACAGTAAAGTTTTGTACTAAAAATTACTTCACAATTTAACAGGCACGTGAATGAACAGGATAGGGAAAAGTAGTTACTCCAGAAGACTTATCAGCTGAGAGAAGAACTTAGCAACTTTGTAATTCAAAGTATCAGAGAAAAGTCTGAATCTTTTTGTTCAGGCTTTTAACTAACCTGATCGCCCGAATGACAGTTTTAAGTGGTGGAGTGAGGTCCTCCACGGATACATCGCACTGGCATCCTTTTTCATCATAGACATCGTCAGTGCCAAGGGCTGTGTCAGCTGCAAAAGAAAACCACAGTGAATATCACTGGCAACAACTTAAGACTTATTGGTGAACTTGCCTCCCTTACGTAACGTGTGGCACTTACAGAATAAGCTTTAAAACCAAGGTATGAAGTATAGGTCAATCACTCGTTTCCCCAATCTTCTTACTTCTCCTCCTACAGCCATCCCCAGTTATGATTTATTTTTTAGTGACTGACGTGAATACCTTCCCGAGTTGTTTTCCACCTGGAAGATGGTGGTGATGGATTTGTGTACATACGCTCCTGCACTTTGCCCAGCTCCGTGGAACCTGCAAGCCATCATTTAAAGGACAGCTGTTTGGAGTCTCTGGACACTGAACTAAACTAAACTGGCCTGTCTCTACAACCCCATGTCATTGACCCCATTAGCCCTCTGCTCTGAAGAAGTGAGCTGAGCACCCAGCCCTGAGAATACTGACTTCTTTATTGCTTGCTGGATAGGTAGTGCTGGCCCATGAGAGAATGAGCTTAATACAATCAAAGCTAAGAAAATATTTTCAGATTAGATAGGAAAATCTGTTTCTCATCAAGCAATCAAATTTACTTTTTGACTAATTGTAGCATTTGAAAAGGGACAGGTTTATAATAAATACTAAATTATTAATTTGTGTTTTTGCATCTCTTTTTAGTAACCATATATATAGAATTTCGAGGTAGGGTTTCACTCTAGCCCAGGCTGACCTGGAATATACTCTGTAGTCCCAGTCTGGCCTCCAGCTCATATGATCCTCTTACCTCTGCCTCTCAAGGGCTGGGATTAAAGGCATGTACCACCACACCCAGTCTAGGACCAAAATATTGAAAATGGGTTAAAATCCTTATAATGGGGATAAGCTAAATGAGTACTGGTAGAATTATAAGATGAAATGTTTAAAAATGACTGGGAATATGTCATATTTTTAAAGAAAAAAATTATATAGGATCAAGAATAATTTTATCTCCTTCCTTCCTTCCTTCCTTCCTTCCTTCCTTCCTTCCTTCCTTCCTTTCTTTCTTTCTTTCTTTCTTCTTTCTTTTTTGAGGAAGGGTCTCACTCTAGCACAGACTAACCTGGAGTTCACTATATAGTCTCAGGCTGGCCTTGAACTCACAGTGATCCTGTGCTACTCCTGCCTCCTGAGTGTAATTTTATTCTTTTCACTTAGTTATATTTTCTCAAATTTCTACAGTGAGTGGGTATTAGATTAGTAACAGAAAGGTAAATGAGGGCTGGAGAGATGACTTAGCACTTGAGGCATTTGCTGATGAAGCCTAAGGACCCAGGTTTGATTCCCCAGCCCATGTAAGCCAGATGCACAAGGTGGTGCATACATCTAGAGTTCATTTGCAGCGACAGGAGGCCCTGGTATACCCATTCTCTCTCTCTCTCTCTCCCTCCTCTCTCTCTCTCTCTCTCTCTCAATAAGAAGAATATCTTAAAAAGAAAGGTAATAGAAGCAATACAAATGCTCTCATGAGAGATAGGTTCAGTGGTCTTCATCAGTTCTGAGTCCTGTTAAATGTTGACATACACTATAGGAATGCTCTGCAGTGTTATGGGTTATCCTGGTTGGATTCAAATCCAAAAGGGTACTGGACGTCCACTCATTGAGACTATTAGTATTTGCAAAGTAGTTGGGGTGCATTTAATTCCACTGGTATTTGCTAGGGGTTTTAAAAAATGTTTTTTATTATTTATTTACAAGCAGAGATACACACAGAGAAAGGGAAGAAGGGAGGGAGGGAGAGAGAGAGAGAGAGAGAGAGAGGAGAGAGAATGGGCATGCCAGGCCCTTCAGCCATTGCAAATAACTCCAGACACATGTGCCTCCTTGTGCATCTGGCTTATGTGGGTCCTGGGGAATTGAACCTGGTTCCTTGTACTTTGAAGGCAAGTGCCTTAAGTGCCAAGCCATCTTTCCAGCCCCTAATTTTCTGAATTAATTACGTTCCTTGTTGCTGTGAACAAAGATCTAACAAGAAGCAACCTAAGAAAGGCATGGTTCAGTTCAGCTTACAGTGGGAGGGGATACAGTCCATCCTGTCTGGGAAGGCTTGCAGACAGTAGCAGGAGGTAGCTGATCACACTGCATCTATGATCAGGACACACGGCTTGAATGGGAAGTGGGGGTTGGGCTATGAAGCCTCAAGCCCTGTCGCTAGTGACCCACTTTCCTCCAGCAAAGCTTCATCTCCGGAAGGTTACCTAGCCTTCCCAAGCAGTGCTTCCAGCTGGGACCAAACGCTCCGACACACGAAGCTATGCGGAACCTTTCACCTGTAAACCACGGCAGTTGGGGTTTCTTCTGTAGAGCTTCTAGCAAAAGTCAACAATAGGGATCCTGGGTTTTGGATGCTTGAACTGTGAAACCAGTTATTTCTGTGGCTTTAAGCCACACGATATGGAGTCATTTGTTATGGCGGCCTAGGAAATGAACAAATCTGGAAAAACTTTGCTTGGGGGTTTCCAGTTAATTCTGCTCAGGCAATAACAATGATAATGATAACAATTGTAAGAAAGGGTTTTTCGAGAAATCTAATTATGTATAAATAAGTTTAATTGCTGTAAACCCCCCAAGGGGTGTGTATTTTTATCAGCTCATTTTTCAAAGTGTGGCAAGTAAGCCATAGAAGTCTATGAAACTTTTTAAAAAATGAAAAAAAAATTTGTTTTGGAGTCTATGAAAGTTTGTAGTGAAAGAAACAAGGTAAACCCATTTGGCTGGGGCCCTAAGTGTCATCTCTGACCCAGTTCCTAGTTTTTCCTTCTTGACTCTCTTGGTGGTCTGTGCCATCTCTTCTGGGTTACATTCTCCTTCAGGTGGTCATGTACACCTTGCCGAGTGTGGTCCCCACTAGGATGACTGAAGATCCACTTTGGGGCAGGGTGGTTACCACGCTGTGTGCTTTGCCAGCTCACATTGTACAGGAGCCCTGGAAATGTACATATCCTGGAGCTTTCAGCTTAGTGTGCGAGAAGACAGGTAGAGAGGGGTTCACATGCAGACTAGGTGGTTGACAGAACCAAGGCCAGCAGCCACCATTTTGGAGCCCGTGATAGGCCTGGATGTTAGCTACCTAAAGGAAATAGCAAATAACACACTTTATCAGGATTCTGTGTACAGATTTCATTACAGTGTTTTACACTATCCTTGAACATAGAGGCAAGTGGCTGCTTTCACTCATCTAAACTCTAGTAAGAAGTACTTCTCATACCCTAAAAAATTAGGGAAGACTAGGGAGGACACAGGGAAGGCAGATCCTGCAATACTTGTACTAATGACCTCTCTGCTTGAAAACCCAGCATAACTATTACATGATGGTGCTGTGCCAAGCAACTCAGTAACATACGATGCTGAGTTCTCTATTTGTAAGCAAGAACCTTTAACCACTGAGCCACCCATCTTCCCAGCCCCAGGGTCCTTTATTTGTGGGTTAATAAAAGACTATTATGGGTGTATTGTCAAAATAAATACAAAAAGGCAGGCACTGAGACCACTGCTTACAACCAACCATAAAAAGAGCCAGGAATTTCCTAAATGATCGCATGACAGTTCCTTCCCAGGCTAATGCTGCACTTCCACCATCCCAACCTCAATTCCAGTCCATCCATCTTGTTCAGGGCTAAGACTAGACATCTAGGGGAGTCAGACAGCAATTACATTATATTCAAATGTGTTTTGTTGGGCAGTTTTACTATTTAATTTTTAATTTTTTCTATGTTATTTATTTATTTATTTGAGAAAGGGAAAAGAGAGAGAGAGCGAGAGAAAGAGAGAGGGAGAGAAAGAATGGGCATGCCAGGGCCTCTAGCCACTGAAAACAAACTCCAGATGCATGTGCTACCTCGTGCATCTGGCTTATGTGGGTCCTGGGTAATTGAACCTGGGTCCTTTGGCTTTGCAGGCAAGCACCTTTAACTGTTAAGCCATCTCTCCAACTCTATTATTTCATTTTATAACTTGATTATTCAAGGAATAAATGAAATACTCATTCTTGCTCTTGTTTTTGGTAGGGTTGGATGAAGCAAATGATTAGAAAACATCTCTCCTCTGCTGGCATATGTGGAGGGAGAAGTAGGGGGATCACTGTGAGTTCCAGGCCCGCCTGAAAATTACAGAGTGAGTTTCAAGTCAGCCTGGGCTAGAGTGAAACCCCACTTTGAAAAAACCAATATATGTGAACATGGTTTAGTGGTATCACAATACTGAATTCATCATTTAATTCAGTTTGAAGTGCTCCGTCTTCTAAATTCCAGTTACTGTCTTTAATCTCTGTGCAACCTAAACCCTCATTCCTAAAGACCTCGGCACTCATTATTAAAGGAGTCAGTACTATTTCTACACATAAGAAGTTTACATCAGCACAGATTTTATTATCAAAAGCCTAGTAGAAAACTACCTTTGCAGTGGACACTGCAGGCCTTATGTCGGGCCAGCCAGGCCAAATGAACCAATGGGTGCATCAGTGGTGTGTCTGTTATGGGGGAAACCAACAGCTCACTAATTGGACTGGAGGCCTGCTCCATGGGAAGGAATACATGCCTAGTACTGAAAACCTATGACAGGGGAGGTCATGAGCTCTACAGGTGTTAACACCTGCTGGTGTCTGGTTAAATGCATATACTATGCTCACCAAACTGCCCAGTAAGCACTTCTCTTAATGTTCATACTTATACATTAGTGCTACGCTCACTTTTGGATTAGAGAAACTTCTCTTTTCAGATGGCGGTGACCTCTGGGACTACTCAAAAGGCAACATAGTGCTGAGAAGAAGTGACAGAAGAGTGTTCAGCACTGAAACATCTCTGTCACACCCTCCAAGGCTCAAGGTCCATTGTAGAAGAGGTGGCAGAAAGAATGTAAGAGCTGAAGGAAGGCTAGGACTCCTTACATTGCGGTCTTCCAGACACAGAATGGCCTGGCTATCCATGACCTCACAGTGCCTGGCACTACCTACACAAGACCATCATAATAGGAGAAATGGATGATGAGAAAATAAGAGAGTCTGTTTGAGAGGGGTTAGGGATATGATGGAGAGTGGATTTGTTGAAGGGGAAATGGGTTTATTGTCTATAATTTATGGAAGTTGTCAATAAAAAAAAAAAGAAAACTAAGCCAGGTGTGGTGGCACATGCCTTTAATCCCAGCACTCGGGAGGCAGAAGTAGGAGGATCACTGTGAGTTCGAGGCCACCCTGAGACTACATAGTGAATTCCAGGTCAGCCTGAGCTAGAGTGAAACCCTACCTCGACAAACCAAAGAAAAAAATCTGGGTTGGGGTGATAGGGATATTAAAAAGGAGAGAATTATGGGCTGGAGAGATGGCTTAGTACTTAAGACACTTGCCTGTGAAGCCTAAGGAATCAGGTTCAAGTCCCCAGTACCCATGTAAGCCAGATGCACAAGGTGGCACATGTGTCTGGAGTTCATTTGCAGTGGCCCATTCTCTCCTTCTCTCTCTCTCTCTCGATCTATCTCTTAAATAAATAAATAATAAAATATTTTTAAAAGGAGAAAAGTATAGCTTTGATCATGCATAGAAAGTTTTACTACTAGCCATAAGTAAATCATAAAGCCAAAAATGTTTGATTAGAAAAATGTTACAAAATAAGAGTTTTATATGTCTATAATGCATAAGGAGTTTACTTGAAGGAATTATGATACCAAATACAAAAGTATAGGTAAGTCACTCCAGAGAGACCACTTGGGCCGAGGATGTAGCTAAGTGCTTAGCCATCAAGTACAAGGCTCCGGGTTTGATGTGCAAATAAAAAACAAAAAACCAAACAAAACAAAAAAACTATATTCATCCAAAAGGGACTAGTACTAGAAAAGAAGAGTGAAAACTATTCAACCTCACCAAAAATAAAAATATAGAAATTTAGAGTATAATCCTGGGCTGGAGAGATGAATTAGCAGTTAAGACACTTGCCTGCAAAACCTAAAGACCCAGGTTCAGTTCCCCAGTAGCCACGTAAGCCAGGTACACATAGTGGCACATGTGTCTAGAATCATTTGTGGTGGATGGAAACCTTGACATGCCCATTCTTTCTCTCTCTGTCTGCCTCTTTCTCTCTCAAATACATAAATAAAAATTAAAATTAAAACAGAAAAAAGTAGCCGGATGTGGTGGCGCACGCCTTTAATCCCAGCACTTGGGAGGCAGAGGTAGGAGGATTGCCACAAGTTTGAGGTCACCCTGAGACTACATAGAGAATTCCCCGTCAGCCTGAGCTAGAGTGAGACCCTACCTTGAAAATCCAAAAAAAAAAAAAAAAGTATGATCCTATATCTATGTAATTTGTAAAAGAATAATATAATAAAATTAAATGAAATTGGTATACTTTGATATTGCTGGTTTGTTATGTAAATTCTAACATAATACCCAAAAGTTTAAAAAATCAGCAAATGTATGTTTACTTTATGGAAATTTTCTTTGTGATGTATGTGCAAACAAAATGAAACTTAATGTAATAAAATTCATTATTGTTGCCTTTTATAAATGGTAACATAATTTCTAATATTCTAAAGTATAAAACTGTACATTATCTTCACTGATAGTACTTGACCATGAAGTTGTACTAGTAGCCAAGAAAAAGATAATTATAAATAATATATAATGAAAACATTTTAATTTGTTTTTAATTTTTGTTTATTTATTTGAGAGAGACAGACAGAGATAGAATGGGTGCACCAGGGCCTCCAGCCATTGCAAATGAACTCCAGATGCATGTGCCACCTTGTGCATCTGGCTTATGTGGGTCCTGAGGAATAGAGCCTCAAACTTGGGTCCTTAGGCTTCACAGGCAAGTGCTTAACCCACCAAGCCATCTCTCCAACCCTAATGAAAATATTTTAAAATGTACAGTTAAATTACAGTAAGTAACTACTCAAGTTGATTATGTTGAATGCAGCTATAACAAAGTTGGTAAAAACAAAACTAGCTATACTTGGGCAGGACATTATACATTACATGCATTTAATTTAAAATTCACTGAAGATTTTTTTTTCTGCAATGAGGATATTTGCTTGTTGTGGGGAGGAGTGTTAGGGATTGAATCAAGATAACAGAAATTCTAGACATGATCTATCACGGAGCTTTACTTCCAGCCACAACTAATATATACCTTTTGACATACAATATATTTGAAAAATGGCAAAAACCCCACTATTATTATTATTAATTTTTGTTGTTGTTCTAAGGTCATACTTTAGCCCAGGCTGACCTGGAATTCACTCTGTAGTCTCAGGGTGGCCTCGAACTCATGGGAATCCTACTTCTGTCTCCTGGGTGCTTAGGTTAAAGGCATACACCACTATCCCTTATTATTATTATTATTATTATTATTATTATTATTATTGGTTTCCCGAGGTATGGTCTCAGTCTAGCTCAGGCTGACCTGGAATTCTCTATGTAGTCTCAGGGTGGCCTCGAATTCTTGACAATGCTAGCTCTACCTGCTGATTGCTGAGATTAAAGGTGTGTGCCACCACACCCAGCTATTATTATTTATAAAAATCAAGTATAATGAAGAAAAAAGTCTTTGAAAATTTCAAAATTTAAATCTTTCTCTCTCAAATAAATAAATAAAAATTAAATTTAAAACAAAAAAGTAGCCGGATGTAGTGGCGCATGCCTTTAATCCCAGCACTTGGGAGGCAGAGGTAGGAGGTACTGATATGTTTTTTTCAGCAAGAGTATGAGGCCCAGGAGTTCACAATATATTTGCATTTTAGGAATCTAAAATGTGCAATGGCTCTCTTTTCTTCCACTATGGAACAGAGAACACACATTAAAGTAGTCAGTATTGAGCCGGGAGTGGTGTCACACGTCTTTAATCCCAGCACTCGGGTGGCAGAGGTAGGAGGATCACCATGAGTTCGAGGCCACCCTGAGACTACATAGTGAATTCCAGGTCAGCTTGAGCTACAGTAAGACCCTACCTCCAGAAACAACAAAACAAAACAAAAAGTAGTCAATATTAATGGGAGCGCTAATTTGTCACCTTCTGCCATGAATTGTAATTTATTTTCCAAGGGTCCTTCCTTTGCAGTTAGCTGTGTCTCAATTGCTTTCTCACCTGCTAGCATTTCAGAGCACCTGAACTATAACCCTAAATTTAGATGGATCATTTTAGATATGTGCTAGCCCAAAGACAATTCCTTTAATCCAACTAGAGTTTAATTTTTTAAAAAATTTTAATTAATTAATTTATTTAGAGTTAGAAAGAGGCAGATAGAGAGAGGATGGGCACGCCAGGGCTTCCAGCCACCACATATGAACTCCAGATACATGCGCGTCTGGCTTACAAGGATACTAGGGAATCAAACCTGGGTCCTATGGCTTTGCAGACAAGTGCCTTAACTGCGAAGCCACCTCTCCAGCTCCAACTAGAGTTTACAGTAACTGCTTGGGCCCAGATATAACAGCACAATTTCATTTCAGTATGTTACTGGCTGGGTCCTTTTTGTTTTCCTGTCCTGTGCTACATGCTGCTAAGTCACTGATAGTCACTGGGTCCTCAATGCACTAATAGGGAATGTAGAAAATACTCTATCTAGAAAATGTGTTTTTAAATTTAAAATATTTTATTTATTTGTAAGAAGAGAGAGGAAAAGAGAGAGAGAGAAAGGGAGGGAGAGAGAGACTGAAAGAATGAATTGGTGCACCAGGGCATCTTGCCACTGCAAACAAACTCCAGATGCATACGGCACTTTGTGCAACTGGCTTCATGTCAGGCATTGCAAGCAAGCACCTTTAACCTCTGAGCGAGCTTTCTGGCACACATAGTAGTACATGTATCTGGAGTTAGTTTGCAGTGGCTGAGGCCCTGGCATACCCATTCTTTCTGTATCTCTTCCCTCTATCTCTCTCTGCTTGAAAATAAATAAAAATATTTTTAAAAGATTATTTTTTTTAGGGAAATCACTTTTCTTTTGAACTTTTTTTTTTTTTTTTTTTTTAAATTTTTGGTTTTTCAAGGTAGGGTCTCACTTTAGCCTAGGCTGACCTGGAATTCACTTAGTAGTTTTAGGCTGGCTTCAAACTCATAGCAATCCTCCTACCTTAACTTCCCAAGGGCTGGGCTCAAAGGTGTGTGCTATCAAGCCTGGCTGAACACTTAATTAAATACACATATTATTAATTAATTTATAGAGAGCTAAGTTCTGTGATCTTTACAAATGAAAAGACCCACAAAGATATTCCCTCCCCATAGTCAAAACTCAATTTTTGAAATGGCCTTAGCAGAAAATTAACAGTTCACCATTTAATTAGAATTAATATCATTATAAAAGTTTACAAAACCCTTACTATTCCATTGTTTTTTTTTAAAGATATTTTTTTTTATTTATTTGCAAGGACAGAAAGAGAGGGAGAGAGAGAATGTACATGCCAGGTCCTCTAGCCTCTGCAAACAAATGCCAGACACACGAACCATTTTTGTATCTGGCTTTATATGGTTACTGGGGAATCAAACCCTGGTTATGAGGCTTTGCAGGCAAGCACCTTAACAGCTAAGCCATCTCTCCAGCCCATCCTTTTTATCTCACAGCAAAGATTATAATGAAAGGATTAAATTATCAAACTGTAACACTATTTATGCAAGACCGCACTAATTGTTTTTACCATCAAATAGGGGTTAAAAACTAACAAAGGCACAATCATGAGAATACTGAAAGTAATACTTTCAATGTCAGTCAACAGGGATTATGCTATTATTACACATGGAAAGAAAACCTGGCACCAGGAGCAACAGTTGCAAGACTTCATTCAGTGATTTCCCAGTTGACAGAATAGCTGCCCAACAGAGGCTCCATGCAACTGCCAGCCCCAAATCCATTCAGGGTATTTATTCTTAAATTTGAGGGTCATAGAGACCCTCCTCTCCTCTTCTTTTCTTAGAGGTAGGATCTCCCTCTACCCAGGCTGACCTGGAGTTCATTATGAAGTCTTAGGCTGGCCTGGAACTCACAGTGATCCTCCTACCTCTGCCTCCAGAGGGCTGGGATTAAAGGCGTGCACCACCATGCCTGACTTTCATACCACTTCTAATGAGTGTAATGACATTTGAATTAATTATTCCACTGGGTAAAAGATGAAAATCACATTACATGGACTCCACATCTGTTTTCTCCCTTGGAGTGGTACATGATAGGATGTCTCTGTGCTGTGTTAGCAGATCCACCACCTTCTTTTGCTGGCATGACTGCAATGCATGCCCAACAGCACAATCACTGGGTTCCCTCCCATCTTCATGCTTGGGTCACCCTGGGGCAGAATGACTCTAGGGGCTTCTCTGTGAATGATATGGTTCCAGAAAGGCCAGAAAAGCTTGCAGAGTGTGTGAACCCAACTACTCTTGATTTTTTATTCTCAGTGAGTACAGTTCAAAATCATTTCTTTGCTTTGAGAGACAGTCCATTCATATTAACCATGTTCACTTGACTGTTCCAGGAAATGTCATTCATTCCTCCCGTCTAACTCTAACATTACACCTGGTAGACCAACTCTCCCTATCCTTCCTCCCTGACTTTTAAATTAAATCATAAAGTATGAGAAAGAATTTGCCCATGGTTCTAACACTCCGAGGCAAATCCTATTAAAATCTGGCATATTCTCGTGTAATCTCATTTCCTCTACATCAGCTGATGTTTAATGTCAAAGTCAGTTTCTCAACAGATTGAAATTGAACATCTCTGGTTGTCATATGAGAGAAATTTATCCTGGTAGCCTGAGGTCTGAACTGCCTTTGATGGTCAGCCACACCCTCGTAAGACTTGCCTTTCACCACCCATGCTCCAGCACTTAATCCAGCTTTTTAAAAAAATATTTTATTTTTATTTATTTATTAATTTTAGCTAGGCAGGTAGACAGAGAGAGAGAGAGAGAGGAGAGGGAGAGAATGGGTGCGCCCAGGGCCTCTAGCCACTGTGACGAACTCACTACCAGATGACTGATCAAGCCTCTCCTCAAGGAGTGTTGTCCATAAGCCATCTCTCCAGCCCTCAATCCATCTTTTTGTCTTTTGCTTTTTTTGTTTTCGAGGTAGGGTCTCACTCTGGCCTAGGCTGACCATTCTCTTTCTCTTTATTTCTCTCTGCCTTCCCGCCCCCCCAAACAAATACAATTTGAATTTAAAAAACAAAGGAGCCTTAGGGCTGGAGAGATGTCTTAAGGTGCCTGCCAGTGAAGCCTAAGGACCCAGGTTCAACTCTTGGAAGTAGGGCCCCCATCTGAGTCCAGCAGGGCTGAGATGAAGGGGGCTTTACCAGAGCAGGGAGCTGAATTTCAAGAGAGGTGAAAAGGCCCAAAGAGCAAGAAATGAAAATTTAATATGCAATTTGGATATCTAAAGTTGATCAAAATGTTTAGGAAGCAGAGTAAAAAGACAAAGAAGTGGGAGAAGAAAGTTAATCTCCAAATAACAGATTTCCATAAAGAGAGAAGAGGGACAGTTAAGAGAGGAAATTACCCTCTCAATCAATGAAGTATTCCAGAGTGGAACAAAAGCCATTTATTGATAAGTAAGTTCTCAAAAAATTTGCTTTCCATGTACTCTTTCTTAGTTAATGTGTATGTAAACCAAAGCAGAGGAAGATGTGGGAGCAGACGGCATGGGAGACACAGTGGGGCCAGCAGGACGACGGTGAAGGGCAACACTGTGTGATGTAGTGTGGCAGGTGGAGTGGTGGAGTGGGGACACAGTTCAAGTAGGACCAAAAGACATGTATGCTGACAGCTGTCATCATGCCTCTGTCATCATGACATCTTTTTTTTTTTGTTGTTTTTTGAGATAGTGTCTCGCTCTAGCCCAGGCTGACCTGGAGTTCATTACGTAGTCCCAGGGTAACCTCGGACTCACAGCGAATCTCCTACCTCTGCCTCCCAAGTGCTAGGAATAAAGGCGTGCACCACCATGCCTGGCTATCATGGCATCTTTTTACCTGAAAGAAATATTGGAGTTTGACATTCTGAAACAATGAAGTAAATGTTACTTATTCACTTTTTATTTTCTTTTTTCCTTTGGTTTTTCGAGGTAGGGTTTTGCTCCAACCCAGGCTGACCTCGAATTCACTATGTAGTCTCAGGCTGGCTTCAAACTCTCGGTGGCAATACTCCTACCTCTACCTCCTGAGTGCTAGGATTAAAGGCATGCACCACCACACCAGCTTATTTACTTTTTTTTTTTTTTTTGGCTTTTCAAGGTAGGGTCTCACTCTAGTCCAAGCTGACTTGGAATTCACTCTGTATTCTCAGGGTAGCTTCGAACTCATGGCGATCCTCCTACCTTTGCCTCCCAAGTGCTGGGATTAAAGGCGTGCGCCACCATGCTTATTTACTTTTTTGAGATAGGTTCTCACTCTAACCAAGGCTGACCTGGAACTCACTCTGTAGCCCCAGGCTGGCCTCAAACTCAAAGTGATTCTCCTACCACTGCCTCCCAAGTGCTGAGATTAAAGGCGTGCACCACCACACCTAGGCTGAAGTAAAGTTAAAAAAGATAAAAACAATGAGGAGTGTCCCTTCGGAGAGGGGAGGACAGGGAAGAGGGTATCGAAGGCACCAACATGAATGTAAAATTAAAGTAAAAAAAGATAAAAACCACACGAGCCTATAAACTGTGAATAAAGTCTAGAAAAAATGAAAGGAAATTAAAGATGATGGCTGATTCCAATTCTTCGCTCTTGTAAATGGATGTATGAGTGTCACCGTAGTAGAGTGTGGAACCCTTAGGACACATGCCCAGCTGTCGCATAGCTGCATCATATGGGTATTCTATTTCTAAGTTTTTCAGATACCTCCATACTGATTTCCATAATGGCTACACTAATTTGTTCTCCCACTAGCAGGGAATCAGGCTCTCTCTTTCTGCACATTCTCAGGGAGAATAAAAATGTGATACGTATCACACAATGAATTCTACTCAATAGCACAGAAAAAGGAAAGTATAATATTTTCAGGGAAATGGGTTGACCTGGAAAGAATTATATTAAGTGAAGGTACGGAAACTTGGAAAGACCAAAAAAAAAAAAAAATCATATGTTCTCTCTGATACACGGATCCTAGCTTGTGATGTCTGTGAGTATGCATATAAAAGGGGGTCAAATGAGCATCAAACCTGGAAAGGTAGAATGGTAACCAGGAGTGAGTATAAAGAGATGAGCAGGAAGAAGGGTGAGGGAGGGTGAAAAGACACGTGTGACATGTAAACAGAAGTGGAGAGGACACTGAATGGCAGAAATGGAGGACAGAGAAAGAATGAGGAGAGGAGGGGGGACAAGAATTAATTAAAATTATATTTGAAAATGCTAGAAGGAATGATACCTAAATCTCCGTATGCCAACTGAAAAAAAAAAAAAAAAAAAGATGAAAGGTGTGTTGTAGGCTCAAGCAGCTCAGCTAAAAGGAGTGTGGCGATCCCTGGATATAGTCTCCAGCAAGGGACACACCGGAACTCATGGCTGACCAGATGTAAGGGACCTGGAGGCACATTGTATTGATATGACTGGGGATGCGGGCAGAATTGTGAAATCAACAGCATTGCATTGATTAGTTACTGTCAGAGATGCTAGAATCAGACCCTATCTTGGAAAAACAAACAAACAAAAAAGATACAGGGAACCTGGAGAGATGGCTTAGTGGTTAAGGCATTTGCCTGCAAAGCCAAAGGATCCCAGTTCGATTCTCCAGGACCCATGTAAGCCAGATGCACAAGGGAGCACACGTGACTGGAGTTTGTTTGCAGTAGCTGGAGGCCCTGGCATGCCCATTCTCTCTCTCTCTCTCTCCTCTCTGTCTCTCCCTCTGCCTCTTTCCCTCTCACAAATAAATAAATAAAGTATATCTTTAAAAAGAAAGATACAGGGCTGGAGAGATGGCTTAGAGGTTAAGGCGCTTGCCTGCAAAGCCTACAGACCCAGGTTCTATTCCCCAGTACCCATGTAAGCCATATGCATAAGGTGGTGCATGTCTGGAGTTCATTTGCAGTGGCTGGAGGCCCTAGCATGTCCATTCTCTCTCTCTTTCTCCCTTCCTCTCTCTCTCTCTCTTTCTCTGCCTCAAATAAATAAATAAAATAAAAACTCAAAAAAGTATTAAAAAAGAAATAGCCAGTGTTATATAACACAGAAAAAATGTTGATATTAAAATATTTATTTATTTATTTATTTGCAAGCAGAGAGAGATACAGAGACAGAGACAATGTGCATGCCAGGGTCTTTAGCCATTGCAAACAAATTCCATATGCATGCATCCCCTTGTACATCTGGCTTAACGTGAGTACTGGGGAATCAAACCCTGGTTGTTAGGCTTTTCAGGCAAGCGCCTTAACCACTAAGCTATCTCTCCAGCCCAGATATGAAATTTTGATGTATTGAAATTGTCATTTATGTTAGAAGGATGGATGGGATTTCAGTAGAACAGTGAAAAACTAGCTAAATCATTTTGAGAAGAAAAAATATTTAACATTCAAATTTGACTAATTAGGAATTATCAGAAGATATTATTAGAAAAATATAGATATATGTAAATATAAGAAAAAATAGCTAAAAATAGAGAATGGCTGCTTTTACAAAAGAATTCTGTGGGCAGGGTGGGAGAATTGAAAAAGAAAACTATTATAATCTGTTATAAAGGACTTACCTTATTTGACTTCTTTATTTTATTAATTTAAAAAATTGACAGATAACATTGTGTGTATTTGTAGTGTACAACATGATAATTTAGGGGTATAAATACATTGTAGCATGGTTAAACCTAGTTAACTCACAAGTATATTACCATTTTAATGAGAACATTATGAGTACATAATATCTAATTTTGCGTTTTTTTTTTTGAGGTAGGGTCTCACTCTAGCCTAGGCAGACCTGGATTTCACTATGTAGAGTCAGCGTCGTCTTGAACTCAGGTGATCCTCCTATTTTTGCCTCCAGAGTGCTGGGATTAAAGACATGTGCCACTACGCTCAGCATAAAATTTGCATTTTTCGAGAGAATTTACTATAGGCATTAGCTATAATTATTTTGATGTAAATGGATCTGTTGAAGGCACTCTTTGTCTTACTTTAATTATATATATTTTATTTTATTTTATTTATTTAAAAGAGAGAAGGAAGATGAGAGAGAGAATGGGCATGCCAGAGCCTCCAGCCTCTGTAAACAAACTCCAGATGCATGTGTCACCTTGTGTATATGGCTTACATGGATCCTGGGGAACTGAACCTAGGTCCTTTGGCTTTGCAGGCAAGCTCCTTAACCACTAAGCCATCTCTCAAGCCCTGTATCTTTTTCTTTTGTTTTGTTTTTCCAAGGTAGCACAGTCTGACCTGGAACTCACTCTGTAGTCCCAGGTTGGCCTCAAATTCACAGCAGTCCTCCTACCTCTGCCCCTAGAATGCTGGGATTAAAGGTGCATGCCACCAGACCCACCTTCATTATCTATCTATCTTTTTTTTTTTTTTTTTTTAAATCAAGGTAGAGTCTTGCACTAGCTCAGGCTGACCTGGAATTCACTATGTAGTCTCAGGATGGTCTTGAACTCATAGCGATTCCCCTATCTCAGCCTCCCAAGTGCTAGGATTAAAAGTATGTGCCACCACACACTGCTTCAATTATGTATCTTTTCTAAAAAAAGTTTTTTGTTTTTTTTTTTAAATTAGGGTCTCCCTCTAGCCTAGACTGACCTTGAACCACTCTAGTCCCAGGCAGGCCTCAAGTTCACAGCAAATCTCCTACCTCAGTCTCCTGAGTGCTGAGATTATAAGCATGTGCCACCACGCCCAACTTTTAAATTTAATTTAAAATTTATTATTACTTTTGATTTTGTATCTTTTGACCAACACCTCCCCATCTCCCTTTCCCTCTACTTATCCCAACCATCATTCTACTGTCTATTTCTAAATGACTTCAATATTTTTAGATTTCACATATAAACAAGACATTTCTGCACCTGGTTAATTTTACTTAATATATCTTCTAAGTTCATCCATTTTGTCACTGGTAGCTGAATAGTGTTCCACACCCCACTTTTTATTTATCTAGTTATCTGTTGATGCTAATATGAATAATACTGCAATGAATATGAGAGTACAGATGTCCTACATATTGATTTTTTTGTCTGATCATTTAAAAAAATTAATTAATTATTTATTTTATTTTAGAAAGAGAGATAGAGAATTGGCACTCCAGGGCCTCAGCCACTGCATTTGAACTCCAGAAGCATGTGCCACCTAGTGGGCATGGGTGACCTTGCGCTTACCTCACCTTCAGCTTCGCAGGCAAGCGCCTTAACTGCTAAGCAATCTCTGTAGTCCAATTAATTTATTTTTTGAGAAAGAGACAGAAAGAGAGAAAGAGGCAGAGAGGCAGAGAGGGGGCGGGGAGACAGAATGGACCCTCCAGAGCCTTTTTAGATGCTGTGAACAAACTCCAGACATGTGTACCCCCTTGTGTACATGTGCAACATTGCACACTTGCATCACTGTGTGACTTGCTATGTGGGACCTGGAGATCTGAACAAGAGTTCTTAGGCTTTTGTGGGCAAGTGCCATCTTTCCAGCCCTGTATATTCATTTCATTTCCACTGGGAACATTCCCCTAGTGTCCCAGAAGAGGGATCCTATATGGTAGCTACATTTTTAGTTTTATTTTTCTTTTAGTTTTTCAAGGTAGTGTCTTGCTCTAGGCTCAGGCTGACCTGGAATTAATTATGTAGTCTCAGGCTGGCCTTGAACTCACAGTGATTCTCCTACCTCCACCTCCCAAGTTCTGGGATTAAAGGCATGCATCACCACGCCCGGCATATATTTTTAGTTTTTAAGGAACCTCCATATTCTTTCCATAAAGAGTATAATAATTTATATCCCCACTAACAGTGTTCTCCTTCTCTTTCTTTCTTTCCCTCTTTCTTTCTTTCTTTCTTTCTTTCTTTCTTTCTTTCTTTCTTTCTTTCTTTCTTTGCCAATACTTGTTATCTTTTCCCTTGGCTAACAGCCATTCTAACTGGAGAGAGGTGATATTTGACAGTGGTTCTGATCTGCATTTCATTGATTAATAGTGATGTTGATTTTCATTGTGTTTGTTCTTGGGCTTGCTAATTAGCAACATTCAGAAATACTAATTTACACTAATGAGGGGATCTATTATGTAAGATACTGCTGTATTTGAGCACTCTCTTTTAAAGATCAAAGATTCCATTTTTGAATAATTCATGCATCCTCAGCACCTTAAATTATGTTAATTATGATATGAATTTTTCAAGATTCTCTATTAAAGATTGTCAGTTAACCTTACTGGCTAGCAGAAATGCTGGCAAAATTTCATGGAATCATCCTTGACACTTAATTAAGGGAGTCTTTTTTTTCAGTAATGATATGAAGATCTAGTGAGTTTTCAAAAACAATTAATACAGTCTCTATTGTTAAAATTGCTGATCACAGCCAGGCGTGGTGGCACATGCCTTTAATCCCAGCACTGGGGTGGCAGAGGTAGAAGGATCGATCCTGAGACTACATAGTGAATTCCAGGTCAGTCTGGACTAGAGTAAGACCCTACCTTGACAACCCCCCACCCCCGCAAAAAAATTGCTGATCACATCATAATGGCTTAGCAACTGCCAATTTTCTTTTTTGCAAATTGCACATTACTATACTCACCATATTTATTTAAGAGGGACCACTTGAGTATGCTTTTTTTTTTTTTTTTTTTTTTTTTTTGGTTTTTCAAGGTAGGGTCTCACTGTAGCTCAGGTTGACCTGGAATTCACTCTGTATTCTCAGGGTGGCCTCGAATTCACAGCAATCCTTCTATCTCTGCCTCCCAAGTGCTGTTATTAAAGGCATGCGCCACCATGCCCTGCCTGTTTCTTTTGTTTTTTTGAGGTAAGGTCTCACACTGGCTCAGGCTGACCTGGAATTCACTATGTACTCTCAGGGTGGCCTCGAACTCATGGCGATCCTCCTACCTCTGCCTCCCCAGTGCTGCGATTAAAGACATGCACCACCTTGCTGGCCGTAATTACTTTTTATGATAGAGAGTACAAGAGGAGAGGGAGAGAGAAAATAGGTGCACCAGGGCCTCCAGTGATTGAAATTGAACTCCAGACGCATGTGTCACCCTGTACACATGTGTGACCTTGCATACTTGCATCTCATTGTATGTCTGGTTTACATGGCACTCAAAGAGTCAAACAAGGGTTCTTAGACTTTGCAGATAAGCTCCTTAAGCACTAAGCCCTCTCTCCAACCTTTGAGTATGGGTTCTTTAAAAATTATTACAACTTGTTTCAACCATCTTTCCATGCTGCCATCATGATGGGCATGAATGTCCTGGCAGATTCTCTCAAGAGCATCAACAATGCTGAATAAAACGCCAGGTCGTTATTAAGCCGTGCTCCAAAGTCCCTGACATGTCAGGTTTCCGACTATGGTGATGAAGCAAGGTTACACTGGAGAGTTTGAAATCACTGATGATCACAGAGCTGAGAAAATTGGTGTGAACCTCACTGGCAGGTTAAACAAGTGTGGAGTGATCAGCACCAGATCTGACGTACAGCTCAAAGACTTAGAAAAATGGCAGCATAATCTGCTCCCACCCCTTCAGTTTGGTTTCATTGTACTGACAACCTCAGCCGGCAACATGGATCATGAGGAAGTAAGACAAAAACACACAGGAGGGAAAATCCTGGGATCCTTTTTTTCTAGGGTTATCAAGAAAGCATACATATGAATAAAATGCCTTGGTGGAAAAAATATTACAACGTAAACCTATGCAGGAATTTCATTATCTGCTTAAAACCATCCTCATGCTCACATATTGACTAGCTTGGTATCCTGTGACTCAGCATCAATGTGTTTAATAATATGCCCTCTGTCTCAGGTGTTCCCTTTGTCTGTGGGCTTGTTGAAACCCCAAAGAAATTTTTATCCATAGGGTTTAATTAATTGGAACCTTGAATAGATGCTAAATCATTTATCTATTTATATCCTGTTTATTATCATTTATTTAAAATTTGTGTTTTTAAAAAATATTTTATTTATTTATTTGAGAGAGAGAAAGAGGCAGAGAGAGAGAGAGAGAGAGACAGAGGGAGAGAATGGGCGTGCAGAGCCTCCAGCCACTGCAAATGAACTCCAGATACATGTGCATCTTGTGCATCTGGCTTACATGGGTCCTGGAGAGTCAAACCTGGATCCTTTGGCTTTGCAGGCAAATGACTTAACTGCTAAGCCATCTCTCCAGCCCCTTAAAATTTGTTTTTTTCCCTTCCTTCTTCCCTCTCTCCTTCTCTCCCTTCCTTTATTTCTTCTTTTTTTATTTTTATTTTTTTGAGACAGTGTCTCCTGTATGTGGGGCTGACCTTGCATTTTCTATGTAGCTAAGGTTAACCTTGAACTTCTGGTCCTCCTGCTTTACCTCTCAAGTGCTGGGAATACACCCATGCACCATCTTACCTAGTTTATGTGGTACTGGTGATTGAACCCTGGCCTTTATGCATGTTCGGTAAACTCTTTACTAAATGGACTATATCCCTAGCCCCCTCCCCCCAATACTTTCTAAGTAACTGTTATTTGCTGTGCATTGTTTTGTAAGCCAAGGTGTCTTTCCGAGAGTGATTAACTATTTTTGCCATTTTTCTCTTTGGTTTTTGTGGGGTCTTTCACTAGCCCACGCTGACTTGGAATTTACTATATAGTGGCCTCGAACTCACAGCAATCCTCCTACCTCAGCCTCTCAAGTGCTGGGATTAAAGGCATGTGCCACCATGCCTGGCAACATTTATATATTTTGACATTCCATTTCCCACAGATAGGAACTTCCTCAAGTACTGAACAAAAAGAACAGGAAGACATGTACGTCTATCAAGTCTAAGACGTCAGTTCCTCAGCATTAATGCAGAGACTGGCATTCATAACAGAATTTAATTTACTGAGTACCTTTACTGCGCTATGTATTAACCAGGAGCTTTTAATTAATTTCAAAACTTCATGATTATTCCAGTGGAGATACTCAAAAGTGGACACTGCAAGTCTTAAATATGGCCAGCCAGGCCAAATGAGCCAACGGTGAAATAGTGACACGTCTGTTATAGGGAAACCAACCACTCTCTGATTGGACTGGAGGCCTGCTCCGTGGGAGGGAACACATCCCTGATACTGAAAACCTATGACAGGGTAGTCATGAGCCCTAGGGTGTAACATGTGCCGGTGTCTGGCTAAATGTATATACTATGCTGACCAAACTGTCCAGTAAGCACTTCTCTTAATGTCCACACCCATATGTAAATGCTACTCTCACTTTAGAGAAGCTTCTCTTTTCAGATGGTGGTGACCTTGAGAGGACTCAAAAGGCACCATAGTGCTGAGAAGTGATAGAGGAGTGCTCAGCACTGAAACATCTCTATCACACCTTCCAAGGCTCAGGGTCCATTGCAGAAGAGGTGGCAGAAAGAATATAAAAGCCAAAGGAAGGGTAAGACTCCTTACAACATGCTCCTCCAGACACAAAATGGCCTGGATATCCATGACCTTATAGTTCATGACACTACCTACACAAGACCAGCATAATAGGAGGCAAAGGTGATGACATCAAAATGAAAGAAAGACTGATTGAGAGGGGAAAACGTATGATGGAGAGTGGAATTGCAAAGGGGAAAATGGGGGGAGTGAGGGAATTACCATGGGTTATTGTCTATAATCATGTAAGTTGTCAATAAAAAAACTTTAAAAAATCCAGGGAAAAAATTTTCATGATTATTCATACAACTCTGTTAGGTAGGTAGTATTCCTGAAAAGAGGAAAGGAGAAAAGGAAGGAAAAGGAAAGAGGGAAGAGAGGAAAGAGGAGGGAGGGAAAGAGAGAGAGAGAGAGAGAGGAAGAAGAGTAGGTAAGAGAAGAGAGGAAGGCCAGGGAGATGGCTCAGTGATTAAAGGTGCTTGCTTCAAATCCTGACATCTTGGGTTCAGTTCCCCAGTCAGTACCCATAGAGCCAGATGCACAAAGTGGCACATGCATCTGGAGTTTGTTTGGAGCAGCAAGAAGTCCTGGTGCACCCTGCACCCATTCTCTTTCTTTTCTTTTTCTTTTCTTTTCTTCCTTTCTTTCTTTCTTTCTTTTTTTTTTTTTTTTTTTTGAGGTAGGGTCTCACTCTAGTTCAGGCTGACCTGGAATTTACTATGTAGTCTCAGGGTGGCCTCGAACTCATGGCGATCCTCCTACCTCTGCCTCCCAAGTGCTGGGATTAAAGGCGTGCACCACCAGCCCGGCCCCATTCTCTTTCTGTCTCTCTCAGCTCTCTCTCCTTAACTCTAAACCAACTAAATAAACAAATTAAATGAACAAATGTTTTCTTAAAAAGAAGAGACAGGCTGGAGAGATTGCTTAGTGGTTATGGCACTTACGAAGCCTAAGGACCCATGTTCCATCTCTCTCCAGGTCCCACTTAAGCCAGACACACAAAGGTGACCAGAGCACTAGGTAGTGCAAGTGTCTGGGGTTTGATTGCAGTGGCTGAGGCCCTGGTGCATCAATTCATTCATTCATTCATTCATTCATTCATTCATTCATTCATTCATTCTCTCTCTCTCACCCTAGCAAAAGGTTGTAATTTGCCTTTTCTTATACAAACTAATAAAGACATTATTAAAACTTGTCTTGTTTTGCTCCAAAAGTGATTCCAGCTACTGTATCTGAGCACTTCCCATAGTCTAGACAATTAAAAGCAAAGATATAAATCTTATAGCTTTGGAAAGCATTTTTTTACTCATACATACAAAAAGTCAATTTTTATAGATTTTTTTTTATAGCTTTCCTAGCAAATCATCAAAGTGATTGTAACAAAAGCAAGGTAAGTAAGTTCATAGCGTGGAAGGACTGCCTTTATTATAACTAATGGCTGAGGCAGGGCTGGCAGAGTCGGGTAGCAAGTCACATTCAGATGCAGAGACAGTCACTGCTTCATACCTGATGGCTTCGTCGCAAGTACCCTCCTCACAGGGTCACATGACTGAATTAGGTCAGATTAGGAGAGGCTAATGAATGTCTTTACCATTTTACAGTTTGAAAAAATATTTTTATTTATGTTTGTTAATTTGTCGAGAGAGAAGAAAAAGAGAGAGAGAGAGAGAGAGAGAATGAATATTGGCATGCCAGGGCCTCTTGCCCATGCAAAAATACTCCACACAGTTGTTGCACCACTCTGTGCATCTGGCCTTAGGTGCTTACTAGGGAATTGAACCCTGAGCCAGTAGGATTTTCAAACAAGCACCTTTAACTGCTGAACCATCTCCCTAGCCCTCATTTTACATTTCTTAACTTTTTGTTTAATTAATTAATTAATTTATTTGTAAGGAGAGAGAGAAGAGAGACAGACAGAGAGAATGGGTGCACCAGGGCCTCTGGTCACTGCAATTGAACTTCAGATGCATGTGCCCCCTTGTGCATTTGGCTTATGTGGATATTGGGGAATTAAACCTTGGTCTTTTGGCTTCATAGGCAAGTACTTTAATTGCTAAGCCATCTCTCTAGCCCTAATTATTATTATTCTTAAAGGTAGGGTCTCACTCTACCCTAGGCTGACCTGGAATTCACTATTTTCAGTAGTTTCAGGCTGGCCTGGAACTCACAGTGATTCTCCTACCTCTGTCTCCTGAGTAATGGGATTAAAGGTATGCGCCACCCACCACACATGGCCCATTTTACATTTAATTTTACATTTACATTTTCATCCCTTTTGGAGAGATACTCCAAATTAATGGTGAAGTGACTTCAAGGGATTTATTTAATCCCATCCTAAGAGGATGTGATCTGTTGCATTTGAATCATATTCAGAGATATTGAGCCTTAATCAAAACAGTTATGCTTTTTTTTTTTTTTTTTTTTTTTTTGGAGAGAGACACAGAGACAGACAGAGAGGGAGAGGGAGACAGATAGAGATGGGCACGCCAGCAGCCTCTTAGCTGCTGTGAACAAAATCAAGATGTATGAGCCCCCTTGTGGTCAAGTGCAGCATTGTGCCCTTGTGTCACTGCATCTGGCTAAACATGGGACCTGGAGATTGGAACTGCTGGAGATTGGAGCCAGTGTTCTTAGGCTTAGGAGGCAGGCGCCTTAACCGCTAAGCCATCTCTCCAGCCCCAGTTATGCTTTTTAATGGCCTGACAAACTGGATTGCAAATCTATATTATTCTTTTACCAACTGTGTTGAAGAATTTTACATAGATCTGATAACTTTTCTTAACTTTCAAACTCTTTTTTATTTTATTTTATTAGTTCATTTGAGAGAAAAAGAGGGAGAGGGAGATAGATAGATAGATAGATAGATAGATAGATAGATAGATAGATAGATAGGCAGATAGATAGGCAGATAGAGAGAGAGAATGGGCATGCCAGGGCTTCCAGCCATGGCAGACAAACTCCAGATGCATGTACTACTTTATGCATCCAGCTTACATGGGCATTGGGGACTCAAACCTGGGTCCTTTGGCTTTAAAGGCAAGTACGTTAACCACTAAGCCATCTTTCCAGCCAAACTTTCAACTCTCATTAGGCTAAGATGATACTGGGAAGAATCACCAATGTGTCAACACTGATATTTGAACTAGCTTTATCAGATGCACCATCATAAATATTACTTCAAAAATAATGGGGATTGGGCAGGAGAGATGGCTTAACAGGCAAGGCACTGGCCTGTGAATCCCTAAGGACTCAGGATCAACTCCTCAGTACCCATGTAAGCCATATTCACAAGGTGGCACATGCACCTGGTGTTCATTTACAGTGGCTAGAGGCCCTGGTGCACCTATTCTCTCTCTCTCTCAAATGAATAAAATATTAAAAAAATAATGAGGAGAGCTGGGCATGGTGGTACGTGCCTTTAATCCTAGCACTTGGGAGGCAGCGATAGGAGGATCATCGCTGTGAGTTTGAGGCCAGACTGAGACTACATAGTAAATTCTAGGTCAGCCAGGGCTAGAGTGAGACCCTACCTCAAAAAAAAAAAAATGCCGGGCATAGTGGTGCATACCTTTAATCCCAGCACTCGGGAGGCAGAGGTAGGAGGATTGCCGTGAGTTCGCGTGGCCACCCTGAGGCTATATAGTGAATTCTAGGTCAGCCTGAGCTAGAGTGAGACCCTACCATGAAAAAAAAAAAAAAGGAGGGGGCATTTCTAGTGAATTATCTCTTTAACATGTGATGGGATAGCAAGAGAATGCCTGTGTGTATATGCTAATAAAGGGGCATGGATTGAGCAAGTCTGTCATGTTCATTAAAAAGGATGAAAATAGATTATTCGACTAACCCTCAAAAGTAATTAGTTCCCATAATGCTTTAATTACTTTATTTTTTGATAAGAATTATATAAAACAAACCATGCAAAGGGAATGATATAAGACAGAAAAATTTGAGATTAGATCTAAGCATTTTCCAAACTTGAGTTCGGTATTTAGACTGAGCTGGATAACAAATTGTTTACTGAGTCGTAATTTCTTTCTTTCTTTCTTTCTTTCTTTCTTTCTTTCTTTCTTTCTTTTTCTTTCTTTCTTTCTTTCTTTCCTTCTCTCTCTCTCTCTCTCTCTTTCTTTCTCTCTCTCTTTCCTTCTTTCTTTCTTTCATTTTATATTTTATTTTATTGTATTGTATTGTATTGTATTGCATTTTATTTTATTTTATTTTATTTTATTTTATTTTATTTTATTTTATTTTATTTTATTTTATTTTATTTTATTTTATTTTATTGTTTGTGTTTCACTCTAGCCCAGGCTGACCTGGAATTCACTATGTACTCTCAGGGTGGCCTTGAACTCAAAGGCAATCCTCCTACCTCTGCCTCCCAAGTGCTGGGATTAAAGGCCTTTGCCAACACGCCTGGCTCTGAGTCTTAATTTCATTTCCCAAGTTAATATTAAATGCACCAGTAAATAAAAATACCTAGTCAACACCTGGCATCTAGTAAGTGCTTTCACTTTTCATTCTTCTTAGGCTTGAAAGTGAAGGGACTTGGGGAGAAATCCAAACTGAGCGCACACTAACACTGCCTTCAGAGAGAGGCGGGGCAGACGCTAACACTCTCCTTCAGTGGGAAAACACTGAGAGTTAGTGACTCACTGGTGACTAGCAGGGTAGACTGCAATCCTGGCTACAGTGCTTGCAGCTCCTTCCTCAGGATGTGGAGTCTGTCTTACCACCCTCTGCAGTAGGACTACCTTAGGAGTGTTGTGTCATTTCCCTTGACCAATAGGACATCTCCCACAGTATGCGCTTGAGTTTCAAGAGGAGAGTCCCACCATCATGTGACACTGCCCAACCTGCCACAAGCTGAGAAATCTTAGATGAGGTCTCTTGAGGTGCAGATAGCCCTGGGACCACCCAGTACCTGATCTCAGACTATGAGTGAGTTAAGCCAAGATCATCTGCCTCGCAGAATTTTGGGCTAGCTAAATTGTTGCTGTTTTTAACCAATAATCTGGGAGGAGATGTTAGTTATGTAGCAACAGACAACTGATGCTAAGGTAAGAAGATACTCAGTCAAAACATTTTCAGCACAAACACAAAACAAGGGAACGGAGGCTCGAAATCATTTCAGAAATGATTAATCATCAGTGCCGACAGAACAATGTGGTGTGCCAGTTGCTGTTGCTCTAGATTAATGAAGGATGCAAATCTCTCACTAGTGGGAATTAAAGGTTTCATGTGTAACTGGAGGCAGAGAGATTAATTTTCCCCTGGCAATGCTCTTCTGAGATTTCTGTATTTTTGGAGTCTGAGAACTATTGTTATGTAGGGTACATGGTGGCAGAATGAAGGAGAGGCAAGGGAAGAAAAACTGTGAATAATTTAGACATTGAAAATAAAATAAAAGGGATTTGGTGCAATGTAATAAAATTTCAGGCTGCAGACAGCAAAAAGCAAAGGCTGGAGAACTTGTCTTTTTCTTATGTCAGCAATCCGTTGCATACAAAGGATCCTGGCCTCTGCCTAACCTTTTTTCTCCTTCTTTATCAAGTAGAACACACCATGAACATGATTAAATGTAATTTTAAAATTGTGTCATATTGGTTTCTCTTTGTGTAGCAGACAAATGAGTATGCCTTTGAAGGAAATCATTGTGAGATACTTGAATGACAAATCACCATGTGGCTGAAAAGGACTTCTCCTAAATATGGGCTAACATCCGTGATTTGAGTAATCGTTAACTTTGGCTTATTTTGTGCAACTTTTAGATGTCAACCGTAGGCTATTTTTTGAAAGGTATGAAGTCCTAGAGTAGGGAAGAGGCTTTTTGTTGGCCCTAATGCAAATCAATACTGGAATGGAGGTGGGAAGTTCCTTAAGGTGGAGGTTGTAAGTCTACTCACTGCACTGTAAGCATCCAGGAAAATGCTAGCCCTGAACAACACCCCTCAAGGACTTGCTGCGTTGAATTGAAATCTCCCAACCGAGGGCTTATTCATTTCCTATGAATGATCCATTATGTGTGGACCCATACCTCACAGTGAGAGAAAGGACTCTTGAAAACAAGAGCGGGACAAATGTGAGGTAGGAAGAAGTGGCGATAGTCAGTCCTTTCTCTTTTCTATTTCTTAGTATGGAACTGCTTGTGAAGATAACAGCTAAGGAAGTTACTTCTCATCAGGCCAGAAGAACAGGTGATAGAAATTCAGACGTGGGAGAAAACTTCTCAGAGGATGTTGAGTTTGATTTCTTCAGTCTGATGCTCTCCCAACTCAGCTATTTGGGCAAGTTTGATTTCTTAATAAGTTCTCCATTCTTAAATTCTTTTGTTAATGTTTTGGTACAAATAGAGCTGACAGGAATGCGTATACTTCTCAATAAGAAGCCCAGGCCAGGAAGGTGTACAAAGAAGTGAAGTAGAAACCCTACTAGAGCCGGGTGTGGTGGCACACGCCTTTAATCCCAGGACTCGGGAGGCAGAGGTAGGAGGATCACCATGAGTTCGAGGCCACCCTGAGACTACATAGTTAATTCCAGGTCAGCCTGGACCAGAGTGAAACCTTACCTCAAAAAAACAAAACAAAACAAAAAAAAACAAAAAAACAAAAAAACAAAAAAAAAAAAACCTACTAGAATGCTTCCTTCAAAAGAATTGCTTCTGTCATCACAGCGCTGAATTATCAGATAATTTCAGACCGTGCCAGGAAGCGTCATCTACTGTTGAATATTATAATCAAGGTCTGGCTGAAGTTAGGCCATCATTATGGAAAGTCAGGGAAAATGTTACATGCAGGGAGCAAAGTGCTTAAAACACCCAAAATGTGAACTGGGGAGACTGAGGGAAGATTCCATTGGGAAAAACAAGTGTAAAAGATCATGTGAGGCTGGGTGTGGTGGAGCACGCCTTTAATCCCAGCACTTGGGAGGCAGAGGTAGGAGGATTGCCTTGAGTTCGAGGCCACCCTGAGACTACAGAGTGAATTCCAGATCAGCCTGGGCTAGATAGTGAAACCCTACCTTGAAAACCAAAAAAAAAAAAAGAAAGATCATGTGCGATTAAATCCTATGGACATAAATTAGTCAAATACAAAATAAATACAAAATGCTAATGCTAATATTTTGTGATTTATGCTTGGAGCAAATATTCTACTATGAGTATAGGAGAATGTGAGTTCAGAATGTTGGTAGTTGTCAAAATCATGACTGATCTGAAATGCTTCCTCTTTAATGTTTTTTTTTAAATTATTTTATTTTTTTTTAAGGTAAGGTCTCACTCTAGGCCCAGGCTGACCTGGAATTCACTCTGTATTCTCAGGGTGGCCTTGAACTCATGGCAATCCTCCTACCTCTGCCTCCTGAGTGCTGGGATTAAAGGCGTGCGCCACCACGCCCATCTTTTAAAGATATTATTTTTATTTATGTATGAGAGAGAGAGAGAGAGAGCAAGAGAGAGAATGGGCGTGGCAGGAACTCCAGCCACTGCAAACGAACTCCAGATGTATATGGCAGCATGTGCATCAGGTTTACATGGGTACTAGGGAATCGAACCTGGGTCCTTATGCTGCACAGACCTTAACTGCTAAGCCATCTCTCGACCAAACGCTTCCTCCTGGTCAGTATTTTCAGTGGTCATTAATGAAAGCCTCACACGAGGCTCTACCTCAGTTTCCTTCTACAGGATGTTGGCATTTGCCACCTTTGCCCTGCTCTTTGGCACTAACAGCTATGTTGTCTCCTGATGCAAACTTGCATCTTGACAGAGGCCTCAGATAACCCCATCATTTGCCTCCCTTTCATGATAAACAGACAGAGACCAGCATGGCTATTAATTCTGAATTTCTTCCTAGATACCTGATCAAAACGGGAAGGGGTCAAGGAAAGGGCATGTCCCCAGTTTGTGTAATCTGCTAGCTCTGGCAGCCTTTCAAAGTGATGTTGTTGAGGCGAGAGGGTTGTGGCTTGGAGAAAGATGGGATGGAACAGTAACAGTTCTTGTTGGTATGGGACGCCTGAACTGAGTCAGGAGAGAAGAGTGAAAGCAGGGACTAAGGGAGGTGGGAATGGCAGGGAGAAGAAATGAAAGATGTGTGATGTCAAATTAATATGACCACCCGGAAGACTTCTTAGAACTGTACAGGAAGTCTGTAAAATGAGACTGCCTGGGCATGGTATGGTGGCTCCTTTACTTACGTCTGTTAGGCCTTGGGCAAATTACTTAGCTACTTAAGCCTCGGTTTCTTCATCTATGAAATGGGGATACACTATGGTAAGTCATGCACATAAAACAGGAACAGAATGGGATAATGGAGCTAAAGCATTTAGAACACTGAGTGCCATGGAGAAGGATCCAATAGAAGTTAGTTTCATCATTATTACTACTTTAAAAATATTTATTATTTTTTTCATTTTTTTAAAAAAAATATTTATTTGAGAGAGAGAAAGATGCAGAGAGACAGAAAGAGGGAGAGATAGAATGGGCATACCAGGAGCTTACAGCCACTGCAAATGAACTCCAGATGCATCAGATGCATGTGCCACCTTGTGCATCTGGGTTACGTGGGTCCTCGGGAATTGAACCTGGGTCCTTTGGCTTTGCAGGCAAGTGCCTTAACTGCTAAGCCATCTCTGCAGCCCATTTATTACTATTTGTATATACTCATGATATAAATAAAATTTCTATGCTCCCTAATTTCTAAAATTATATGGAGACTTACAAGTGATTGAATTATTAATTAATTAATTAATTAATTAATATTGTTTTATCAAGATAGGGTCTTGCTCCAGCCCAGGCTGACCTTGAATTCACTATGTATTCTCAGGGTTGCCTCGAACTCACAGTGATCTTCCTACCTTTGCCTCCTAAGTGCTGGAAGTACAGGTGTGCACCACCACGCCCAGCATGCTACCTTATTATTATTGGGACACTTCTATTAGTAATTACAGGATTTAATTGATTAAAAGATACCATTTCTACCACACTGGTCAAAACATATTTGCTATGGAAACATCACATAGTCCTTGTGGTTGACTTTACTTTCTCACCTTTGTCATTTGCATATTTGTCTTAATCATCTACTTTTCTTTTTTTGTTTGTTTGTTTTTTTTTTGTTTTTCGAGGTAGGGTCTCGCTCTAGCTCAGGCTGTGACCTGAAATTCACTATGTAGTCTCAAGGTGGCCTCGAACTCACGGTGATCCTCCTACCTCTGCCTCCCGAGTGCTGGGATTAAAGTTGTGCGCCACCACACCTGGCTACTTTCTACTTTTTTGATACAGATGAATATGAAACATTGGGAGACAATCATGCCCTTAGTATAACATATTAATCTATTTTGAGAATGAGTATGGGCATGCTAAGGCCTCTTGCTACCTCAAAGAGATTCCAGACACAAGCACCACTTTGTGTATTTAGCTTTATGTAGGTACTGGGGAATTGAATTTGGCTGGGCCAGTAGATTTTGCAAGCAAGCACCTTTAACTGCTGAACCGTCTTTCCAGCCCATGTTGATCTATTAAAGCTTTAAGAAAGAAAAACAAAACTCAGGTGTGGTGGCACATGCCTTTAATCCCAGAAATCAGGAGGCAGAGGTAAGAGGATCGCCATGAGTTCGAGGCCACCCTGAGACTACACAGTGAATTCCAGGTCAGCCTGGACTAGACTGAGACCCTACCTCAAAAAAAAAAAAAAAAAAAAAAAAAAAAAAAAGAAAAAGAAAAAGAAAAAGAAAAAAAGAAAAACAACGTGTGTGAATTATTATTATTTTTTTTGAGGTAGGGTCTCACTCCGGTTCAGGCTGACCTGGAATTAACTATGTAGTCTCAGGGTGGCCTCGAACTCACGGCGATCCTCCTACCTCTGCCTCCCGAGTGCTGGGATTAAAGGCGTGTACCACCACGCCCGGTTTGTGTGTGAATTATTAAGTTATAAAAATACTACCACCTGTAATGAAGTATCATACCAGAAACTATTAAATTTATAGACAATCTGTAAATTTAATTTGTTTTTCATTTATAGTATATTTCAGTTGAAGAACCATTACTTTCCAATGTATATTTCAGTTATTGCCTTATAGACTGATCAGAATTTCCACTATTTTTAAAAAAAACATTTATTTATTTGCAAGCAGAGAGAGATAGAGATGAGAGAGAGAGAGAGAGAGAGAGAGAGAGAGAGAGATCATGCCAGGGCCTCTTGCTGCTGCAAATGAACTCCAGATGTATGCACCACTTTGTACATTTGGCATTATGTGGGTACTGGGGAATTAAACCTGGACCATCAGGCTTTGCAAGCAAGCACCTTAGCTACTTAGCTATCTCCCCAGGCCATTTTTTTTCTTTTTTTTTGAGGTAGGGTCTCACTTAAGCCTAGGCTGAGCTGGAATTCACTCTGTATTCTCAGGGTGGCCTCTCGAACTCACAGCAATCCTCCTACCTCTGCTCCCAAGTGCTGGGATTAATGGTGTGCGCCACCATGCCTGGCCATTTTTTTCTTTTAATTATCCACTGGGCAATGAAATATGAAGGTCTGATAGAAGTTCATGAGAAGAGCTATGGAAGTGAATGAACAAACTGGCTTGGCACACTAACTACAATGTTGTTACATGTTATTTTTTATGGTAGTAAGTGGATTTTAGATATTTAACCTGGAGGGGTACTAAAAATTAAAAAAAAATATATATATATATAATTGAAGGGCACATTTACTTGATAGCTACTTCAGTGTTTTTTTTTTTTTTTTTTTTCCCTGTAAAGAGAGAACTGCATAGTTTCTAAGACCCGATCTCAAGGTAAATTAGACAAAAATACGCTTGGCTATTGAATTAAATGAGGAGTCAGGAGCCACGGTCTCCTGTCAGCGAGGAGTCCTCAAAGCTACTTCAACAGGATGGCAATCAGTCCTCTAATGACTTGGGGGACTCAGAATCAATTGGGATGGGCCTCAGTCATGGAAAAGTAATTCCTTTCTAACCAAACATAGCTGCTCTTACATGAAATGATCTAGAAAGTGGATGATAAGTTTGTGACTGGGTCAAGAAGAACAGGATAGCTTTTATTTTTTATCTTTTGGTAATATCTGATTTATGAGACATCTTTTTTTTTTTTTTTTTGAGACATCTTTGCAGATACAGAAAACACTGTGAGGGATAGTTCCAATTCTGGCAAGGTTTGAAATTCTCTTTCCCTCTGGCCAAACAATAAAACTAGAACTCATTTTCTATGCTCAGAATCCAGATTCTATGATTTTTTTTTTTTTTTTTTTTTTTTTTTAGGATAGGGTTTCATTCTAGCCCAGGCTGACCTGGAGTAGTCTTAGGGTGGCCTTGAACTCATGGCAATCCTCCTACCTCTGCTTCCCACGTGCTGGGATTAAAGGTGTGCATCTCTGTGCCCATTCTGAATTTGAGATTATAATGTGCTCAGCCAGTGGTCAAGACCACATAGAAAGAGGTAAATATATTTTGAAGCTCCTATTAGCAGAATTATAATGTAAAAGAATTACGGCCCATTATAATGTAAAATACTTATGTTTCTAGTGTAACAAGCATCCAGGTTCAGGGTAAGTCATGGGTACCCTACAGCCTTCCGAGAAAGCTGGGATGTGAGCAGGAATTTTGCTAGGTGCTGAACTGTGGTCCCACTCCCAATTCATACGTTGAAATCTTAATACCCAGTACCTCTAAATGTGATCATGTTTGGAGACTGGGTATTTAAAGAATTAATTAAGAATTGTCCCAGTTCACTATAATTTGTATTCTCTCTCTCTCTCTCTTGGTTTTTCAAGGTAGGGACAAGAATCAATCACAAATTGTTTTTGAAAATTCCAGAATAAGCTGGGTGTGGTGGCACACACCTTTAATCTCAGCACTCAGGAGACACAGGTAGGAGGATCTTGTGAGTTTAAGGCCAGCCTGTGTCTATTGAGTGAGCTTCAGGTCAGTGTGGGCTACAGTGAGACTTTACTTCTAAAAACCACAAACAAACAAACAAACAAACAAACAAACAATAAAATAAATGAAAGAAGAAGAAAATTCCAGAATAAATGATACCTGAAGTAGGCCAATTTAAGATTAAAAAAAAAAAGAAGCATTTCCAATGTCTGATGTGATTTCATTATATCGATTACATTCTAGAAATGGAACAGATGGGTGGGACATGTCTAGGCTTAGGATATGTTAAGGCTTTGATGTATTTTGCCAAATTACCTTGAGGAAAAGGATGTGCCCGTTTGTACTCAGTGAGTCTATTTCAAGTGTGACATAAAGTCCTGTTACCAGTAACTGTAGACTCAGCTGCTTAATTTTTGGCCCAATTCCCAGGGAGGGAAGTGTGGAAAGCAGAGGACAGGGAAACT
This sequence comes from Orientallactaga sibirica, assembly GCA_036365145.1. NCBI lineage: Eukaryota > Metazoa > Chordata > Mammalia > Rodentia > Dipodidae > Orientallactaga > Orientallactaga sibirica. The sequence continues at coordinate 21,409,701 of JAEOAD010000006.1, forward strand.
GTGTGTTCCCAGGGACTCGGGATGTGAGAGTGGCTGGCTGGAGCATGGATGGAGAAGGCATTTCCCACCTTAGGGGGATAACAGGTGCAGGCTCAGCGTGGCGGGATCACCATGTCATGTGGCTGAGATGTGAGCCTCAAACCCTGCCAGGAGGGCCCACGTCGGATCAGCAATTGGGAGTCTATTTGGAGAACCACAAGGTACCACCAGGCTTGTGGAGAGAGCTTGAGCTGCTCACTTGAGAATGGAAGGAGAGCTCCCCAGGATCTCTGAGGAAGTTGGGGCAGGCTGGGGGTGGGGTTCTGCAGGGGGATTTCACTGCGTGCAGCTGGGATCACTGTGGCTCTGACCCCTCGTTGTTAATCTTATCCCTTGAACTTTCAGGGCCTGGGAAAAATACAGGTTATTCTAGGGAATGAACGCAGAATGGTTTTTGCAGTTTTCATGCATTAATGAAAGATGCTATTTGATTCTGGTCCTTTGCCCAGTGTAAAGAGATCCCAGGGGGATATACTTAAAAGGAAAAATGAGTTATATTTCAAAAAAAAAAAAAAAAAGATAAAATGTTTTATTTCATAAACATGAAAATTATGTGTCACTCAGTAAGATGTGTTGGCAAGTCAACTGCTACGTAACATAATAAAGAAAATAGGTTAATTTCCTCATGGGAGAAGAACGAGAGTTTCATTTATCATTGAAGGCCTTCAGAATAACTTCCAACAGGAGTTCTTCTGTGATCAGCAGCACTCTCCAATTCTGTACTGAACAGCTCATGTGAGAAAGCGAAAAGAACAGGATGTTCAGGATATTCATAAAGCACCTGGTTGTCATTTTGCCTTGGGCCTTTGCTGGCCAGACAGAAAGGAAGTAATGATTATCTTTAAATCCATATATTGTAAAGAACTGATAAGATTTTTTTTTTTTTTTGGTGGTGATAGAACCTAGTGTCTTGCACACCATAAGCCCTAAGACTGTACTATATGCCCACCCCCTTGGCTTTTGTGAGATGTAGACTTCATTGCCAAAGATAATTTTATGTCTGTTTATTCACCCAAGGCATGGGATTAATTTCCAATCAAACATACAATTTCGTCTCCTAGTTTGTTCCTGTCTATCTGCAGTGGCAGTACTGAGAATGAATCACTTCATCATGTCACTTGGAACAGCTTGTCAAGTTTAAGACGGTCATGTAAAAAGAAGGCTTACCATCTATGATGGGTTTTGGCTGAGAACTTTTGAGGCGCAGCGAGGGACGAAAGCGGGTTCGGTCGTTAAAGCTCCAGCTCTTCTGCACTTTTGTGGGGCTGCCCTCGGCGGTGATGTCGGTGCTTGGGGACCTCCTGTCACCTACTGACGCTTGTCTGCTCTTAATACTCTGGCCCCTTGGGCTAGCCATGCGTACTCGCTCCTTAAAACTTAGCTTCTGACTGTGGAGAACAGAGCCATGATTATTCCATCTCAAAAAAAAATTTTTTTTCCCTTCTACTTGGACACATGATCTGATGCAACTGTATAAGGTCATATATATCAATAGATAAAATATTTTCAGCAAGTAGGAGCATAGAGTTTTGATTTTTTGTTATTGAAAAATTGAGCTTATTTAGTGGCTAGGCTTGCGTCCATGTGAGATCAGCCTTGTCCTACAAATAAATGTACACATGGTTCTTGGATTTATCACAGAGAGAACAGAGACCAGATGCAGGAGTTTGTACTCAAATACACTGGACATAACCAACAACTGGCTTAGAATCCACTTTACAAACTGTTGGGTGACTTTATTTTTACCTTTCACTTCTGAGGTTAAAAAAATTACATTTTTTTTTTTTTGGGAGCATATTTCTTAGTAATCTCTACAGGAAAACAGGGATGACAGTTACATATATACCTACATTTAGCATGCATTTTATATTTCAAGCAAGATTATGATATCCATAATTTCATGCAACTTGCATACATAATATTAAACACACATTACATGTACTTAACATGACATTTCTATTAAGGTTACATTCGTTGTTGGGAAAAAAAAAAAAAACAAAAAACGAGACAAGGTAGAATAGCCTCAACGTAAAATGAATGTGATGACTGATTAACGAAATGAGATGTAATGTTCACTAGTACAATTTCCTGCTGTTAAACAGGGTATTGATTTGCTGTGGCAGCTACTGGTGAATGACCTTTGTTTAAGTATTCAGTTCTATGATGCCAGTGAGGACTGAATTGTTGTGGACTGATCAAAGGAGCATTAAGAACAACAAAATGCAAAACACCTTCACACTTTCCTAATCAAGACATGTGGTGTGATGTGCAGGGAGGAGCAGGTAGTAATCACAGAAACGCGGGTTTTGGAGTCCTTATCTGTAACGTGTAAACAAAAGTAGCAACACAGTGAAGGGATTTTTATAGGCATCAAATGAACTGTAGGAATCACTGCATGCCCATTTTGTTTGTTTTCTTGTTTCATTTATAAAGCACTATGCTATTCATTAGAAGGCAACACACTGTTATCAATGTGAGGTGCCCAGGACTCAGCAGGGACTGAAGAAATAACCAGGCAATGGATCTGAGGGGGAGTTGCTTGAAACAGCTATTCTGAGTCATGCTGCAGCCTTTGCGGGGGATGAAGGCAGCGTTCGCATGGATAAGGACTATCTAAGACGAAGTGCAGAGGTGCCTTTGTCTTTTCCACTTACCGCAATGTCCACTGTCCCCAACTGCAGCATGCCAACAGCAAATGTGTTTAGTGCATATGTGTCTTGTAGCTAACAAGAAGCAGTAACATTTAATTTTTCCATGCCTAGTTACTTAATAAATGGTGTTCCAAAAAAAGTACCATGTTTAATGTGTGTTTACATGGAAACAAATCATGAATGATGGTGGCCAGAGAGTCTGGAAGCAATTGAGGAATTGACAATGCAACTGACACCTCTCCTCTGAAATGCAGGCACAGCCACAGTTTGCATCACCAGCCAAGGCACATGCAAGGAACAGGCTGGGCAGTTTTGTGGTGAGGTCAGGTGAGTGTTAGCGCTCTATACAAGTCTCACCAGTCAGGGTTTATCTGTTCTTGACAAATGGATGATTAAATGGTAGGTTACATTAAACAAGAGCAACAAAGACATCTTAAAACTGCATCTTTTTATCGTCGGGCTAGGTTCTCCATGCTGTCAAAAACTCTTCAATTATTTAAACAGATCTATCAAAGACATAGGCCCCAAATATCTATTTTTCTTCATCTTTTTTTTTTTCTTTTTGGCATGTGTATGTGTGTGTGTGTGGTATGCATGTGTATGTGGTTGTACATTTGTGCCCATGTGCATACATGTGTGTGTAGTGCATGTGGAGGACAGTGGTCAACACTGGGGTTTTCCTTAGTGATTCTCCATCTTATTCTTTGAGACAAGGACTCTTGCTGAATCTAGAGCTGACCAGTTTGGCTTGACTAGCTAGCTAGTGAGCTCCAAGGATTCCCTCTGCTTGCCCAGCACTGCGGCTACAGGCATGCACTGCCACATCCAGAATTTTACCATGTGAGCTGGAGGTCTGAACTCAAGGTCCTTGTACTTGCACAGAAGGCATTTGACCCACTGATGTAGCTTTCCAGTCCTAATTTATATATATATATTTTTTTTTTTTGAAAAATTATAAAATTTCCAATCTTTTTGTTTTGTTTTTCAAAGTAGAGTCTAGTTCTAGCCCAGGCTAACCCTGAAAATCACTATGTTATCTCAGGGTGGCCTCAAACTCACAGCAATTCTCTTTCCTCTGCCTCCCAAGTGCTGGGTTTAAAGGCGTGTGCCTCCATGCCCGGCTGCCCAGTCTGTTTTTGATTTCAGTGTATCTATATCACAATTTACATCTATGATGATGAGTTTATTCTGGAAACATGCTCACATCTGTGCCTTTGTTTAGGTTAATGAATGGCTCAAGTAGATATAGCCACTGTTACAGGTACTCACTGTACCTGATCTTAGCTCCTAGTTTTCTGGAATTAACTGGTACTAACTCCTATAGATTACAAGATTGAGTTTTGTAAATATCAATTTTTTCCCCCAACTTCCAAGATATATCTCTTTCCTAACCCAACTAAATGAATGGAAAATTGGTAACAAAAACTGTAAAACAATTTCATATGCACCTTTTTTCCTTTAAAATATTTTAATTGCTAAAAAGTAGAAAACATATAAAATGAAACTACTGGCATCCAAGTCACCATGGCTTACTTACGATATCAAAATGTTAGGATGGCTCCTATAAAATATGTTTACAACTATCTCTAAAGAAACTTTTTTTTGGCATTACTTCTATGAATTAAAAAAACGTGGAAGAAATATTCTCTAAATCTCAGTACCATTGAAAAGACTCTCTCTTTTTTTTTTTTGGTTTTTCAATGTAGGGTCTGGTTCTAGCCCAGGCTGACCTGGAATTCACTCTGTAGTCTCAGGGTGGCCTTGAACTCTCTGCGGTCCTCCTACCTCTGCCTCCCGAGTGCTGGGATTAAAGGCATGCTCCACCACGCCCAGCTCTGAAAAGACTCTTTTGACAAAACTTTATGAACGTTCAGAATCAATAATATCCTAACCCAGAACATTTAAACTAGTCAATTTCCCCCCCTAAGGCAAAGTTCTGTTCTTGTGTCCTCAATGAAAAGCTGTCTCTTATTACTTGTTCTACTTCATTTGCCCTTTGAAAATCAACACAGTACCTTGGCTAGATGACTAGTAAGCTGATTAGCGGGCTGTTATTGAAAACACACATTGATTAAAAATATAGACTCTTCACTGGCACATTCGAGTTCCCATTATTTCCTTGCTTCTTGTTGACATTTATAAACATGATTTTTGAGGAAGATTTATATCACAGTATTTTTAGGAAGCATGCCAAAGATATTCCCCAGGAGACCAGCAAATAGATCTCTCTTGAGAAAGTAACCAAGAGGTCGGTATGGTCATTGATTGGAGCATTTTAGTTTGCAGTCCCACATTCCCAGCTAACCCTATGGTCCTGGGGTGGGATCTGCCCAACTGTTTTGCAAGGGAATTTTGTCTTCTCCTGAACCAGAAGTACGCATCACTCCAATGGCCCAACATGCAATTGACTATTGGATGCTCCCTGTCCGGGAACTGTGTGGCATCCTAACCCCACAGTAATCCGCTAGGATTTAGCATGACACAGCTATTGTTATACACCATTAGGGTTTTAGCCGCTTCATAAGATAAGCACTCTACAAATTGTCGCCTCAGGCACAGTATGGCAACCCAGCCATAACAACCCAGTGCGTGCAGCAGCCTAGCAGTTGTCCAGCCACAAGGGGGCGCCAACGGCCTGAATGCCAGTCTTATGCTGGGACCTTGTCTACTTGTCCCGGTGGTGGAGCGTACCGAAGCAGGCAACAGGCAAAAAGGAAAATTACAAGCACGCTGAAAACCTCATTCAAGAAGTCCCTAGGAAGAGTGAGTCTGTAAACAGGGCTCAGGTGGGGTGGCGATGTAACCTGGTCATGCACCTGAGGTTAGTTGGCATTCCCAAATCTCATGTCAGTAGCTGGGATGCGGGGTACCTCTGCTTCCGTGAGGTGTACATTCTGAAGAACTTCTGCTTATTACTACAGAACTTACTAGGAGTGAGGGAGATAGAGCCGCACATTACTAAGCATTTCTCCACCTGGAAAGTGCTTAGACAAAGGCACCTGACCTTAATTGCTTTTATGTATAAGCAGGGACACCGTGTAGTATAACTGTGCTGCTTGAGATACAGCCTATGGCCTTAAGGGTTAGCTAGAAACAGATCTGAAACATGTATTACACATAATGCTAGTCTATGTGCTGGCATGTTTCATGTGATAACAGGAAAAACCAAAGGTTTTGAATATAATATCTGCCATAATAAATATCAATGCAATACATATAAATATTTGGAGAATAAAATATTTCAGACTTTTACATTTAATGACAATTGTTTTATATATATATATATATATATATATATATATATATATATATATATATATAATGTATTTTGATCATAATCTTCTCCATTACTTTCTCTTGACCCCTCTCTCCTTTCCCTTTCCACCAAACCCCTTCTTCTTCCCATTTCGTCCCTTGTCTACTTTGAAGTCTCTTTTTTGCTTTGAAACAACAACAGCAACAAAAATTAGAAGTTCTTGATTTGTGTGAAACACCTTAAAGTTATAGTTAATATAAGCAAATGATTGTCATATTGAATACATGGTCAAAAAAATAAATCAATAAAAAGTAGAAAATTTTTAGATTGGGCTGCAGGTTTGTAAAAATAAGAAAAGAAAGTCATATTTTAAGTCCTGGGATATATGATATATTTGTAAAGGAGCAAATCCTTTCTTTTCATCAATAATTTGGAACAGGAGGAGTGACTATTTTGAAAAGATTGTTTTTGACACATTCTAATATTTTGCCAGTAAGGACCAGAGTTGACTATGTTGGGGGGAAAAAGAGAAAAATAAAAAAAAACAAAGTCCAGTTTTACTGAGTTTAGTTTCACAATACGTGCAGATTATTCATTGCATGCAGAATTAAATGTAAATAATGGGAAATAAGTACAGAAGAGATGTAAGAACACACGATTTCTTTCACAAATATTCTAGAGCTTTTTTTTTTTCCCTCCCAAGAGTCACAGAACTGTCTCAGACTCCAATAAAGCCAACATGCTTGTGAGAGAACTCATGCATAGGGTTGTCATGTCATTAAAAAAAGTGTTGCCTGTGCCTTAATGTTTGGTACGTGCATCTAGTATCAGTCTTACGGTAAGGTAAGCTTAGGTAGCCTGCTCTGTTAGAGTTTGAGGGGGATCTAGTGATACTTTGCCAACTGGAGACATGACAGCATAACTTTTTATTTATTTTTGTTTTTTTTGAGGTAGGGTCTCACTCTAGCCCAGCTGACCTGGAATTCACTATGTAGTCCCAGGATGGCCTCAAACTCATGGTGATCCTCCTACCTCTGCCTCCCAAGTGCTGGGATTAAAGGCATGTGCCACCACACCCGGCAACAGCTAACTCTTAAGGCAGCTTACATAGTCGACCATTGCTCATTGAGAAGACAGGGTAGAGACAGTGAGGTTCACAGAGAATCCCCGAACCACAGAGGTACCATCTGTTCTTGTGGGAATAACAACTTAGGCAGGAAAAAGTCCACAGGTAATGACTTGGCCACTATTTGTTGACCTAGCCAAGGAGGAAGAGAGGAGGGACACATAGGTCCTCCAGGTGTGAATACCAATAATGTAGCCAGATGAATTCACAGGTAGGTTCCATTCTCTGAAAATGACAATTTACACCATACAGAGAGAAAGTGTCCAATTTTAAAAATGGGCTGGGAATGTTACTTACTGAGATGATTAATTAGAATAAAATCGAGAAACACATTTACGATCATGTATGTGATGAAAAGCAAGGGGGGAGAGAGAGAGAGAGAGAGAATGAGACTGTTTTAAATTGGAAGGCAGAGGGAACCAATTCAGTAGTAAACTGATGCTAAAAAGTTGTAATTGTGTTGAATCTCAGCACTCAGGAGGCAGAGGTAGGAGGATTGTTGTGAGTTCGAGGCCAACTTGGAGCAAGTTCCAGGTCAGCCTTGGCTAGACTGACACCCTACCTCGAAAAGTTGCAAAATTATGTTTTTAAGTAGAGAAAGAACCCAGCAGGCTTAGTTGAGACCAACAGTGACTTGTGCCTGACCCTGCCCTACCAAAGAGAGCCAAAACCCCATGATTTTCACTCTTACTCAGTTGAGATACATTAAAAAATCTTTTTGTTGGGATGATGGCTTACAGTTTTAAAGAAAAGTTTTATGTCTGTAACAAACATTGTTGAAGATGAATTTTGTTTACAACATACCCTAACTTCCGTGTAGAAAGACAAAATATTTTTAAATATTTAAAATCTTTTCTTTTTGTTTTTATATTAGAGAGAGAGAGATTGAAAGAGAGAGAGAAAGAGAGATTGAGAGAAGCAGATACAAAGGGAGAGAATGGGCACACCAGGGCCTTCAGCTGCTGCAAGCAAACTCTGGACACATGTGCCACTTTGTATATCTGGCTTACGTGGGTCCTGGGGAATCAAACCTGGTTCCTTTGGCTTTGTAGGGAAGTGCCTTAACTGTTAAGCCATCTCTCCAGCCCCCAAACGTCTGTTTTTAACAAGGACATTCCAAAACAGGGAACATAGTTAATTGTTACACGAATGTGTCTGGCTTCCATTCATTTTGCACAGAGAACGTGTCTCCATGTATGGCCCTGTCTGTAGTCAGGGCTCTCATTCAGTGGGGTGGCAGCTGCCTGGGAGAGTGGTGTTGGCTGTTGTATTCAACTCATCTGCAGTCTTCAACAGAAAAAAAAAAAAAATTAGGAAGCAGTGAGGGGGGTCCAGGGTCTGAGAAATCTGAAAGATAAATCAGCTCCTTCTGGAGCTAAAACTAGTCTATATCTGCCCCTTGGAATCACCATCAATAACTCCATGACCCCAAAGGCAATAAAGATTCTGCAGTTGGTACTAATTAATTAGTTCATTTGAAATAGGGTCAAGCATTAATTAGGCATATCCTGGACCCAGAGTCGCTCTTCTCTAAGGGAGCACTCTCACAATAAATATATTTTCCTCTGTGCTTATTTTGCTTGAGTAAGGACAAGTCTGTTATTTTTTAGATGATGTGGTTGCTATTGTTATTACAGCAGTCTTTCTGCATTCATTCTGTGGTATTACAAATTCCACTGCCTATGGAGCTCAAGGCAGTAGAAGTTCATGCACTTTCAAATTGGAATCTTCAATGTGGATAATGTTTCACAATATATTTCGATTAAAAGAAAAAAAATTGGGTGTTTTCAGTTTATTTCCATCAGATTAATCACAATGTTTTAAATTAATTTAATCTCTTTATATTTGTCCATCCTTCCTTTTTTCTTTCTTTTCCTTTTCTTCTTCTTCTTCTTCTTTTTTTTTTTTTTGGTTTTCAACGTGGGTTCTAGCTCTATCCAGGCTGACATGGAATTTACTATGTAGTCTCAGGGTGGCCTTGAACTCATGGCAATCCTCCAACCTCTGCCTCCCGAGTGCTGAGATTAAAGGCATGGGCTACCACGCCGGGCTCTTGCTTGTGTTTTATGTCCCTTCACACAAACTACTTGAGATCAGAGACATTTTATACCTCTATCCAAGAATAATTTATAGAGCACATTCTCTGCCATCGTCTTAAACAGGTGATGTGATCTATAGTTGAGGGATAGAAGACCTAAGAGTATGAAGTTTGAGACATTAAGTAAGTGATTGTGTAGGACTTGTTTCCAGATTGTTTTTTGTCAAATGTCCAGTGACTGCAGATTAGCGAGCGATGTCTCTGTGTTCTCTAACTCTTGAACCCAGCTCGGTGGCTCTGTACATATTCAAATTTACAAGTGAATAACTTTTGACAACCTCGGTCATAAGCTTAGAGAATAGATTTAAATATTTAGATACACATGAATATCATGAGATTTAGAATGTCTGATTGGTAATCCTTCTCAATGGCGACAGCTGACTTAAAGGCCCCCCCTTTTTTCTTTTCTTTTTTTTCTTTTTTCAAGGTAGGGTCTCACCCTAGCCCAGGCTGACCTGGAATTCACTATGTAGTCTCAGGCTGGCCTCGAACTCACAGTGATCCTCCTACCTCTGCCTCCTGAGTGCTGGGATTAAGGGCGTGCATCATCATACCCGGTTTAAAGGCCCTTTTTATGGACCAGTGACCAGAAGCTCAATTTTGGTTTGGTGTTTTTTTTTTTTTTTTTCTGATACACTAACATTTGGAAAATGTGGTGGCCCAAGTTTACATGTCCCTCAGGATTGCCACTGAGGTCTTGCTTATTCAAGTCCCTCTGCATGATTTAGAAAATTCCCCTTTGGGGAAGGGTAGGACTGGTTACAATGCAATCTTCCAGACACAAAATGGCCTGGCTATCCATGACCTTGCAATGCATGGTACTACCTACACAGGAGCCTCATAATAGCAGGAAAAGAAGATGACATCAAAATAAAAGAGACTAATTGAGAAGGGGAGGGCATATGATGGAGACTGGATTTGTAAAGGGGAAAGTGGGGGAGGGGAGGGAATTATCATGGTTTATTGTCTATTACTATGGAAGTTGTCAATAAAAAAATTAAAATAAAGAAAGTTCCCCTTTGGGTGTCAACAAATCCATCTTGGGGGATGATACCAAGATAGGTGACCTCCTTTTAAGTAGTTCTATGTTTCATGCCAAAGAAAGTTGCTGCTCTTAGAATTCTCAAACACTTCATCCATTGAATAATTTGTAAATACAGAGCCCACAAGACAAAGAAACCTTTCTAAGTGTCACCAAGGAGACTAAAATATAGCTTACAACAATTAGAACTTATTCTGTGCCACATTTTTAAAGTGAACTTGTCACAACAGAAATATGTGAGCTCTGTGCAGATCTGGAAAAAGGCCTAAGGGTCAGAGCTGGTCAGCTTGATTCTCCCAGTGTCTATGTGAAAACGGTGCTGAGTTTTAAAGACTACAAGCTCTTTTTAACTAGAAATATGTTTAAAATATAGAAGACTGACTGCAGGCAGACAGGATTTTCTGGAAGTATCACTCACAAATATCAGATGTTCTTTGCTCTAACCCTGTGGTTACCAAATACGAAAGGGCCCTTGATGCCCAAGGACCAACCCTTGTCCTCACACTGGCTCCTAACTAGAAGCCTGATCTGGGTGCCTTGCTTTCTCTTGACTGCAGCGAGTGGGGATATAGGAAAAAGCACTGAAAGCAAAACCAAACAATACAACTTGCATCTCTTCTTCCTGTTAGGGTATGTGTCATCTTCCTGCTGGTTATCTGCCACTTCTTACACTGTCCACGTGGGATTCACCTGGCTCTGTCCTTTAAGATATCTGTTCCCAAATCTAGATCCTTCCTGGTCCTCATTAGCACAGATCAAACTCTGCTCCCCTACTTGCCTCCCCCCTCCCACAGAATAAACAGGGTATCCCCAGGCTGATCTGGAATGCACTATGTAGTCTCAGGCTAGCATTGAACTCACAGTGATCCTCCTACCTCAGCCTCCAGAGTGCTGGGATTAAAGGCATGTGCCATCATGCCAGGCCAAGCCATCCCGTTTGCTTCTATTCCCTTCATGTCTAACTCCATGCTATTGAACCAGACCAGGCATTTTCTTCAAGGAAGAGCCACCATGAGTCCTTGGGGAAGAAGCCATGGGAAGGCTACTCTCTTACTGAAAGAGGGAACTGGATCATCTGCGTATAAACCTCGGTGCTCAATGGGCTAGAAATGGCCCTGACAGATGGCTCTCACCTCATGTATAGAGTATCTCTTTAAACAAATGCTTCTCACCCCAAGAGAAGCATTAGAACATAGCTAAGTATATCTAAAATTGCTGCCCAAGCTAATACAGCTCAGAATTCTTTTCTTTTAGCTCTTTAGATTACTGCATTCGCATACTTTTGAATACTGAGAAAGTGGTATCAAGGAATAATCAAAGACTATAATTACTTTTTTGCCCCCTGAATGTTCCATACCCTGCAGATTGTTAAAAGCAATGAGTTAGGAAAAGACACTCCTGCTCCCGAGGAGGGAGAAAAAAAAATCAATAAGACCTAGCCAACTTTGCAGGCAATCTTGTGAAAGGTCACTTTTAATCATCCTGTATTTCTTGATCGATCTTACTCATGAGGCACATTTAGAACATCTGTTAGGCATCAGATTTATAAACAGACATGTAGCCGAAGAGAAATCACAAACCTGCTGGAGGCGTCCCCTTGCTCTTTCCTTCACGTGCGTGCAGACAGAAGAGAAATGGTGATAAACTGGTGAATACATTGACAACACTTGATAATGGCCCAACTGGAGTTTGGGGAATCAAGCACCTTAAGCAATCCCTTTCAAGTACAATCCATAAAAGTAATGTTATTTATAATAATTCTACCCAACTTTCTCATGTATGTTCTTTGTGTTACAGAAATGAAACAGCACATAACTAGGCAGGTCCAATACTGCCCACATAGCCAAACTCTACAGATTGTTCATTTGCCAAAGTAATCCATGGTTCAGAAAAGGTAATTTGGATCTAACCAGCATTGGAAAGGGCTCTCAAAATGTTTCTGGTTACAGTGTACTTGAAGTCCCTGTGCAGACTGGGGATTCTAAATCATTTGTTGAGGAAGGGTTTTTTCCTTTTTTGTCTTTTGCACAGAATATTAATTCCCTTGGAGCAAATAAGGAACAAAGAAAATGTATAAGAGTTATTCCAGTCTGTCATTGGATGGCACTTTTAGTAACTCACTTTGGCAAACTTAGGCACTGGTATCAGGGTGCCAGGCCTCTCTTTTGCAAATGAACTGCAGGTCGCTGGGTAGGTGTCTTACTTTCTCGTCAATCTTGGTTTTATTATGACTAAATGGGAAGACATAACATTAGATAGTTTCTAAACAATGCGATGCCTTCTTCTTCTTCTTCTTCTTCTTTTTGTTTGCTTTTCGAAGTAGTGTTTCACTGTAGCCCAGGCTGACTTGGAATTCACTATGTAGTCTCAGGGTGGCCTTGAACTCACAGTGATCCCCCTACCTCTGCCTCCCGAGTGCTGGGATTAAAGGTGTGCACCACCAGGCCCAGCTTAACAATGACTTCTTAAAGTATCTCAGGGCATCTTTGGAGCTTGGTGACTTCCCATAGCTTCTTCAAATAACAGGTTCATTCTCTGAAAACTACCATTTTTACCTTAGTTTTAGCCTTTGTGTAACCTTTGCTTACTTTGAGACGAAAAGAAGAGAATCAAGAAAAATATTTTCCTCTATAAGTCTTTCTGTCACTAAAACAAAAATTTGAACTAGCAGCTGTTCAGCTCTCTAATGTATAGTGTATGCAAAAGAAAAAGTAGGCTTAGAAAGGGTAAGAAATGGTTGGGTAGTATCCCAGGAAGGTTTGAGAAAATACGGATTCCCTTTTCCTTTCTTTCATACTATGCCTTGAGGTGAACTTGGAGTATGAAAGCAATCCACTCTGTCTCTCAAACGATGGGGATCCAGCACAGGAAGTTGGTGTGTTTTAGTGATAACAATGTCATGAGTTATGACGATGCTGAGGGAGATGTCGGTAATGATCTTTTCCCTGACTATCAATTTAAAATTGCTGCCTTTGGCATCCCCTAGCTTGTTATATATTTTTTTCCTCAGCACTTGCTAATATTTCATATATTAATTTTTATTGTCTATTAACAATATCCCCTGAGAATATACTTATCAAACTCTGAGATTCTAACTACATTTATTTTTCTCTCAGTACTTCATTCTTAGTTCCTGAAACACTACCTTGCATTTAATAGGGATTCAGCAAATACTTGTTGGATGAATACATGAAAAATGTGTGGTCTTTGTTTTTAGAAGTTCTTAGACTCTGCTAAACAAAAAAGAGCCATTATATAAATTAAAAGAACTCTTGGTATTTGTTAGTATATAAATCTACATTTCATGAGCTAGCTAATGATTTGTGTAAATTATTCTCTTAAGTCATTGTAAATTATTCTTTTCACAAACAGAAACTCGACTGAAGTAGGTTTTCTTTCTAAAGCAAAGGTTCTGAATTTGGCTTCAGGGAGTCTAAGAATACATTAACATTGTAGGCAAAGTTCTGACTTCTTAGGCATTGAATATTATTGGAAAAGCTCATAATTTTTCATCACATTTTCACAGATTCAACAAAGAACAATGAAAATAGCAACAATTCTGAACCACAAGACCAATGAAATTATCACTGGGTGACTAGTATCAGTACATCCAGAACCTGTGAATGCTATTTGGGACAGACCACTGTTCCTCAGTAAGTGGGGGCTGAAATGCCCACGTTAATGAGGTTGCAGGGAAAGGTGAATGAAGGCATGGTTAATGGGCGCAATGGGGCAGGATGAAGTCAGTTGTTTGCATTAATTCTCTTCTACCTCCACCTCCACTTAAACCGGGGAAAGTATCAGAGGAAAAGAAGAAATTATGTGAGAAAATAATAGGTGCTGCACTTAGAGAATTGACTCATTATTAAATAGCTTTTCCAGGCTTCAGATTGACTTTTAATCCAAGAATGTTGTAAGTGGGAAGCCAGAGATAATCATATACGATAATAAACCCTTCTCTTCTGACACTTGAGAAACCTCTGTCAACTTTCCATTAACTTCTTTTTAAAAATATTTATCTAGAAAGCGTCACAAAAGTGAGAAATAGGATTTCCATACAATTCTCATTTTTTATTCTGATTCCCATGGAGTAGATGGCACAAACAGTGATTTTTCTGTTTTCTTTTCCATACCAAAACACAGAAAGGAACTGATATTCAATAAAAGGAGTCCAACTAAAATTTACAGTCTACGTAAAAAGAGGTGTGTGTGATCCGTGCATTTGCCTAACAATAGAGAGGCTTCTCTTCTTGTTGATATTCCATCCTCTCTAAAGTCCATGTGTATGTGTGCATGCACACACGAACACAAGCCCAAGTGTGCATATGCCTGGCAGGGCCTGGATTCTGAAGAATTCTGTTCCAGGTGCCAACAGTTTACTTACTCACCTCTAGGAAACATACCCTATTAGCACTTAGGAATTCATCTTGCCAGCTTTTTTTTCTTTTCTTGAGTGGGGAAGCTGAGGCCCAGGGAAGGCACTTAAGGAATCATGTTAGTCAATGGCAGGTCTGGTGCTTCCCAGAGGCATGTGTGACACTAAGGTGACAAGCCTCCATTAGCATATCCACACGGGGAACAAGGCAGGAAGGCTGCCCCCCTCTCCCCGCTGATATACCTTCAAGACCCATAAGAACAAGGTGGTGTTCCTTGTCACGGTAATAAGGGGTCTTGTAGCTCATGAACCACGAAGACTAAGAGGTTTTATTTCGGGGGTATGAAGGTGGAAAGCCAATGCACTAAGACACTAGGAGGGATAAGCAGTTTAATGCCTTTTGGAACAACCCAAATAATTAACTATTCTTATCAAGCAGCGTGACTCACAGAAAGCCTTTCCCATGACTGACTGGCTTTGGTGTTTTGATGTGAGCCTCTTTAATCAAATGGTGACTATAACCAAGCATATGCTGTGCTGGTTGAACTAAAGTCCAGGACTAGATGAATACAGACTGTCCATTGAAATAAATAAAGGCCACTGTGGTCATTCTTAGGACTGTCCATAATTTTTCTGTTTTTTTTTTTTTTTTTTTCCTGCCTTCAGGTACATGGTAGGATTTTACTTTCAGCTTCCCTTGACTTTGGGTGTTGGCTGGATGATCTGCTTTGTCCACTGAAATGTGAATGGGAGTAATGTAACTCTGAAATTTGGAATGGTAATTGCAAACTTTAGTCCAATTGGTTCTATTGCCTCATTGTAAACTATGCTTCCAGTAGACTCCAATTTTTCTCTCTGTCTTCTCTCCGTCTCACTGTTCTTCATTTGACTCTAAACCGAAAGCTTGGGGCCTGTTCTTTAAGAAGATCCAAATGAGGAATGACTTCGATAGACTTAAGTGTATAAAGATATGTTGCTCTCAAAGCAATCCCCTCCTGAGGTCAGGTGATGGATGGAAGATCTGCGTTTTCCAAGTACTTGAGTTTTCTGAGATGTAATATTAGAAAAGTACCATGAGGTTAGTAGAAAAATCTCTCTATAAAAGTTTCTCTTCCTCAAATCTTTAATCCTGGCCTGTGGATGGCAAGGAATGACACTGGTTCCATTTAGTGCTATCCTTGAGTTGTTGCTAAAAAGACTTAGATATCTCTTAGAGCAACACAGAAGAAAACAGGCTCCAAATTGGGACTTTTCTGCATGCATATGCTTTGTTTAACATCTAGAAAAGACTCAATTCCAACACCAGCTGTCACCGATACCTACTTGGTAGGGCTGCAGGTGTGCAAGGCCTTCAAATGTGGCTTCCAGGTTGCAATGGAAACAGATTTCTCATCAGCTGCATAACTGCGCCAAACGCACTGTATACGCCACACAGGAGGACACAGAGGAAAAGAGAAGAGAGAAGGAAATAGAACGAGAGGAAAAGAGGCATTATTAAATCATGCCACATTAAGAGTCTTCCCTTATCATAATTGGCCTCAGTAAGTGCCCACAGGAAGAAGCAGATGACTTAGGCATTTTCAACTGGCCACAAGACCTGCTTTTCAAAACAATTTACATCAAACAACAAAAGAACCTGAAAGAGTAACATAATACAATTTTGGAACTGGTTGGGGAAAAATTCTATATTATCTGAAACAAAGCTGGTAATGATTAACTGGTAAATAAATACTGATATCCTAAATACTGGTTAAACAAGTTGATCATGACTATACATTCCTGGGACTGGTCTTTTATCAATATTTGATAAGATAGAAGCAAAAAAATTACCCCCCCCCCGCTAAACAACTATTAAACCGGTATACCAATGACCTGTAAAGTGTCTTAATGATTTAATTAGTAAAATCCCTGAAATTGAATTATGCAATTCTCTACTGCTAAACATGATTGCAGTAACAAAAGGCTGGGTTAGAACAAGATAAAGGGAAATGTATTTTCTCAGATTACAACTGGAAAGCATCTGAGGATTTTTTTTTTCCCATGGTAGGGTTTCACTGTAGCCCAGGCTGACCTGAAACTCACTCTGTAGTCACAGGATGGCCTCAAACTCATGGTGATCCTCCTACCTCAGCCTCCCAAGTGCTAGGATTAAAGGTGTGTGCCACCATGCTGCACAAACATCTAAGGATTTAATGATATAATCTAAGAACACTTTAAAAAATTATTTATTTATTTGGGAGAGAGAGAGACAGAGGCAGATAGATAGATAGATAGATAGATAGATAGATAGATAGATAGATAGATAGATGATAGATAGATAGAGAAATGGGTGTGCCAGGGTCTCCTAGCCACTGCAAACTAACTCCAGAGGCATGTGCCGCTTTGTGCATCTGGCTTTATGTGGGTACTGGGGAATTGAACCTGGGTCCTTTGGCTTTGCAGGTAAGTGCCTTAACAGCCAAGCCATCTCTCCAGCTCTAAAACAATTTTTAATCTCTTTGTTATAAAATGTAAACTGTTTCCTTTATATAGTCATATCTGACATATGTAGTATATTTATACAATCCTTCTAAAGTGTCAGTTAAGACCCCTATTTTGTAGGTGAAAAGATGAATGGCCAGTGAGAGCAGAGTTTCATTGGAGGTTGAGAAGGTTTAGGTAATGTCTCCATTGCTGACTGCCTAGTCACAGCCCTCCACTGGGAATTTTGCTGACTGCTGGATGACCATAGTTGGAAGAGCTTGCATCTGAACTGTTCAGTTGAGAAATTGCCTGCACAATACTTACCTTTCAGAGGAGATATCATGATCAAGAGAAACTGCCTGTACTTACTTTCCCATATACAGTTTGGTAAATTTATTCCTTTGAAATGAACCTGCAAATGTCTCTAATAACCAAGTGTTTACTCCAGTCTCTTCAGAGAAATTATTTATTATGATTCATTACTCAGAGCATTCTATTTATGCAGCAAATTCATCTAAATGGGTCACATCCCTACTGTATAACTATCAGTCAAGATTTTGAAACCTACTGTGAAGGAAAAAGTGATCTAATTATATTCTTTTTTCTAAGAATAAATGTGAGCTGAACAAGAAGGTAAGAGTTGGCATAACAATTTGAAAAACTGGCAGTATCTATTCAGGGAATATTTATATATATTATGATATAGAGATTCATTCTTAGATAAATAGATAAGATTAAATATGTTCACTACAAGCTAAGCACCACATTTTTTTTTTTTTTTTTGGTTCTTCGAGGTAGGCTCTTGCTCTAGCCCAGGCTGACCTGGAATTCACTATGTAGTTTCATGGTGGCCTTGAACTCACGGCGATCCTCCTACCTCTGCCTCCCAAGTGCTGGGATTAAAGGCATGTGCCACCACGCCCGGCTAGCACCACATTTTTTTTTAAGTAAAGGGAAAAATGTATGAACATCTATGAATAGTAGCACAAGTAGAAAACTTGCATTACAGTATGGATAGACTTCCTATGAATAATGTTCAGTGTTATGAACAAGACACAACAGAGTACAAACACCAGGGAATGTTACCCCATCTGTTAGAGGGGTACACCGTGGTCATCTTTGGGGGATTGTAACTAAGAAAAGGATAGACAGTCATATTCTGTTGATCTGAGTGTGGGTGGTGCAGAGATGTGCTGTTTGCTTCATAAGTGACATGAAAATCTAGAAAAATGTTCAATAAAACCCGAGGGATTTTTGAAAATGTTTGCATGGAAGATTTTCTGTTTTTAAGCAGAATACCTTGCTTGAAGCCTTGGCCACAGGGCTCATGATCATTTAACTGATAAATCTGTGGATAATTATGCTAATCTCCTGGACAACTTATAAATAATAAGGTAATTACTATCTTGTCATCTTGTAATTTTAGGTGTTGCAATTGCACACACCTTTTTTCCCCCCGAAGTAGGGTCTCACTATAGCACAGGCTGACCTGGAACTCACTATGTAGTCTCAGGGTGGCCTTGAACTTATGGCGATCCTCCTACCTTTGCCTCCCAAGTGCTGCGATTAAAGGCGTAAGCTACCATGCCTGGCCACACACACAATTTTTTAGAGTGATCACTAAAAGACATGAATAATAATAATAATAACAATAATAATGTTTCTTTTGAGTAGTCTAGATTGGCTTTGAAACCCATTATGATCTTCCTGCTTCCAACTTCTGGTTGCTGCGATTATAAGTGTGAGCCGCCATGCCCGGCTGGATTTAGTGCCGCTTCTATTGTAGTGAGTTCCATAGACCCTCCAATGGCAGGAGAGCATAAATGGCTGTTTTAAACAATTTCCGTAGAAAGAATGGTGCATAGGTGAACTCAGATACTCTGAAAGCAAAAGTATTGTAGAACTAGATACATGTAACAGGACTGTATATAATTCAATACTAATCAAGAAATCCAAAACAACAATGCAAAACAGGCGTTGCCTGTTATTGTTATAAATGATTGGAAGCAAAAGAGAATGAGAAACTGAAGGTTTTCTTTACTGGCTTCTTGATAGGTTGTTGTTGTTCTTCTTCTTTTTGTTTTTTATTTATTTTTTTTTTTTTGAGAGAGACACAGAGAGAGAGAGAGAGAGGGAGGGAGAGGAAGACAGAGATGGGCGCGCCAGCAGTCTCTCAACTGCTGAGAACGAAATCCAGATGTGTGTGCCCCCTTGTGGGCAAGTGCGGCATTGCGCCCTTGCGTCACTGCATCTGGCTAAACGTGGGACCTGGAGACTGGAACCGCTGGAGATTGGAACCAGTGTTCTTAGGCTTAGGAGGCAGGCGCCTTAACCCCTACGCCATCTCTCCAGCCCCTTCGTCTTTTTTTACTATCAAATTGAGCTCAGTAACTAAGCTTTTGTTTCCATCCTCACTCTTCTAAAAATGCTTTGGAGATGAAAGGTATAGACAGGACAAGTAGCATCTATCTCAAAGCCGGTACTACGTAACAGTCAAAATGGAAAGTGTCACTTCACAACTTGTAGAATCTATAACTTTGTCCCTTAGCTCTGCAAATTCCTCCTGGCAGCTGAAATTCAACCCTCCCCTTTGTATGATCTGGTACCTGATGTTTCTATATTTAAGGCCTAAATCACATAGTAGTCAGCAAGAAAAAAAAAAACACTAGAGGGATTTTCTATGGCTAATTTACATGGCATATATATCTGCAAAGGAGAAGTTAACAAGAAACAAACGAAAGGCAAGCATGCTATCCGTCAGTCAACTCTGGTGTTCAAAGTAGCCAAAACAATTTCAATTTTAGTCTGTAAGTAAAATATAAGCATCATTCTGTTTTAGGGAGGAGAATTGAATTTGTATTGCACAGAGAGTACACTCATGGTAAGTCTGACTCTTTCTTGATATGGTTGAGAATATTTCAGTGGGCCACCAAAGGTAGATTAACATGGAACTTATTTGTTTCATATTTTAGGTGCATATTTTAACATTTCAGTCCTGAAAGATTTAGCATGTAAGCAAAAAAAACCCTTTCCCCTTTGCACATATTTCTCTTCTATTCTTACAGTTGTTATTTCTATTTTTTTGTAGTAAATGTACAAAAGTTTTTTTTTTCCCATAGAACATCTACATACATGCATATTGTATTGGTTACCTTCTGATTGCCGAGACAAAATTCCTGACAAAATTCAATTTAAGGGAGGCTTATTTCAGCTTATCGTTTTAGGTTACAGCTCATTGTACAGGGACGGCATGGTGGCAAGACCTTGAGGCATCTGGTTATCTAGCCACACTTAGTTCACAGTAAGGAAGCAGTGGAGCGTGAATGTTGCTCAGCCAGAAATCTTCCTTTAATATAATACAGGACACTGACCAGTTAAGATGGGTCTTCCCACCATGTTTAACCCAATCAAGATAAGACCTCACAGGTAATTCTAGGTCCTGTCAAGTTGACAATCAATATAAACCATCTTCAGTCCACCCACCACCGTCAATGTGACACCCAAACGTATCATGCTTAAGTCATAACCTTCCAACCTTCACCCCCATAAGTTCATGTTCATCCCAGAATGTACAATGCATTCACTCCAACTTTAAAAGTTCTCATAGTCTTTAACAGTTCCAACACAACAAGTGCATGCCAGGCATTGTGGTGTATGTCCCTTATCCTAGCACTCGGGAGGCAGAGGGAGGAGGATCACTGTGAGTTTGAGGCCAGCCTGAGATTACACAGTAAATTTCAGGTCAGTCTGGGAGAGAGAGAGAGAGAGAGAGAGAGAGAGAGAGACCCTACCTCAAAAACCAACCAACCAACCAACCAACCAACCAACACAAACGCCCAAAAGCGTAAGTGCAGTGTGTCTTCTAAAACAGGCAATCTCTTAACCATGAGCTCCTATAACATCAAAATAGAGCTACATGCTTCCAACATGCATTGGCACAAAGTAAACATTCTCAATCCAAAAGGGATGAGTGAGAGAATAGTAAGAAATGACCAAAGCAAGATCCAAACCCAGCAGGGCAAAGTCCAAATCCTGCAAATCCTTGTCTGCTGTCTGGGACTCATGAAGGGATCATCTGAGCTTCAAAGGGTCTGAAGAGCTTCACCTCTCCAGCTGTGCTGCCAGTAGCCTTCATCATGGGCCAGATCTGCCTCAAGCCAAAACACTTTTCTTGGCAGATGTCCCATTGCTTTGGCATGTCTACCAGCCTGAGGTCTCCATTGCAACTTAGGGTTCCCCTTCATAGCTTTATGCAACAGCCTCACAGGGACTTTGGCCCTGGCTCATGTTTAGATTCAGTGGCTCTCTGGAATCATGGTACAATACTTTATGACACATCAATCTTGTGTCTTTCATTTTTCCCAAACCAGTACTACATGGGCAATGCTACTATATTCAGCTGTCAGATGGGGATGAGGCCTGGTGCTTATGGAATGAAGCTGTAGCAGCCTCTATATGCTGACCTTGAGGAGTATGAAGTTCCTTCTGCCTTCTTCCTAAAGGCCTTTTCCCTTCACAAGAATTTGCATTCTTTCTCTCTTAAGCCTGTTTGTTTTTAATAAAACAAATAATAATAATAAATAAAATAAAAATAAAGCCTTTAATAAAAGGCTTGTTTTTAATAGTGGCAATCTCTTTCATAATCATAGCCAAAGCAGTTGCAGTTCCTGAGCCTGGGGCTTCAAATTTGCTTACTTTCCTTTCTGTGCCAATTTTTTTCATGTCTTTTTGCTCTCTTTCATTATAGATCTGAATTAGGGAAGCAATGAAAAGCCACACCACAGATTCAATGCAATTCTGCCTTAAAATGAAACACATTAGTCCATTAATTTAAAATCCAACTTTGCTTAATTCTCAGGACATGGACAAAATGCAGTCAGAGAGAGAGAGAGAGAGAGAGAGAGAGAGAGAGAGAGAGAAGGAGAGGGAGAGGGAGGGAGAGAGAGAGAGAGAGAGAGAGAGAGAGAGAGAGAGAGAGAGAGAGAGAATAGGCACGCCAGGGCCAGCCACTGCAAACAAACTCCAGATGCATGTGTCATTTTATGCATCTGGCTTTATGAATGTACTGAGGAATTGAACCTGTGTTGTTAGGCTCTGCAGGCAAGCAACTTAACTGCTGAGCCATTTCTCCAGCTCCATTTTTTTTGTACTTTGGAAGCTTTTTCAGCAGGGAGCTCTCAGCTTTCTGCTTCTTCTGATGTCCAGATCTGCTGTGAACTTCCTTTCCTTGCTCTCACAGAGACATCCTTTGCTTTTCTCTGTGTCCTGGATCTCATGCCTCTTATTGTCATGGTTCATTTCCTTGCATTGGAAGACCAATTCAATCCAGATAGGTACTGCATAAGGGCAAGTGGCAGGTAAAGCTTTGCAACCTTGGATAATAAAGAAAAATCTCTGCTGTTCCCTACTTTATGAGTGGTTTCACTGCGTGCAGAGTTTTAGGTAGGAAGTAATTTTTCTCCCCAATTTTGAATGTACTGTTTCCCTATCTTCCAAGTTTTCACTTTCTGATGAGATACCCCATGCCATCCTAATTCTTTGCCCTTTGAATTTGCTCAGTTCAGGAAGAATGTAGGATGACTCGCCTGCACTTTTCCTCCCTCTCGTTCTGCATTTCATCCCTGCATTCTGCTATCCCACTATGATTATCTTGGCATGACATTTCTGGTTCACAGTGCAGTCATTTTTTGGAGTTGTTTTCTGTGGCCACTCCTGTCCTCCAGTTCCAGAGTAGCACAGTATAATGCTTCTCAGGTAAAATCCTTTCCTTCGTCTCTCTATAGCATACTTGAGGTACCTCATTAGTTGGGTCTCAGATACCGTTAAAGGGTCCATCCATTTTCCTATCTTCTTTTGTGTTGTTTTCCTTCTCTGTCTTTTTATTGTACTTTCTGAGAGCTCAGCACAACTTTATCTTTGCTTCAGTCATTTTTTTAAACTTACTGACAACTTTCATGCATATATACAATGTATCCTGCTCATAATCCCACCCACCCTCCATTGTCTCTCCTCTCCTCCTTTATTCCTGCTCCACTGAATCCCTTCTTTCCATCTATCCCTTCTTCTAATTTGATGTCATCAGTGTTTGTCCTCATATTATGCAGCTTGCTGACATATGTTTTTTAAAACTTTTTATTGACAACTTCCACAGACACAGGATACAGACAAGATACAGTGATCATAATCCCTTCCCACCACCATCATTCCCCCCTCGTGAATCCTACCTCCACTGAGTCTCTCTTCTATTTTGATGTTATCATTTTTTTTTCTCCTATTATACTGGTCTTGTGCAGGTAGCATCAACCACTGTGAGATCATGAATACAATGGCAACTTTGTGATTTTTAAAATATTTTTCAAAATATTTTATGTAGTTATTTGAGAGAGTGAGAGAGCCAGTGTGTGAGAGAGAATGGGTGTAGCAAATCCTCTAGCCACTACAAAGGAACTCCAGATGCATGCACCACCTTGTGCATCTGGTTTTATGTGGGTGTGGAGGAAATGGAACCTGGGTCCTTTGGCTAAGCTATCTCTGCAGCCCTGTGACTTTTTGATATCTACCATTTTCTTTTTAAAAAATATATTTTATTTATTTATTTATTTAAGAGAGAGAGAGAGAGAGAGAGAGAAAGTGAGCATGCCAGGGCATCCAGCTACTGCAAACGAACTCCAGATGCATGCACCTGGCTTACGTGGGTCCTGGAGAATTGAACCGGGATCCTTTGGCTTTACAGGCAAATGCCTTAACTGCTAAGCCATCTGTCCAGACCGGTATCTACTATTTTCTTATGAATTTGCACTTATGAGTGAAGCAGGAAGCCATGTATAAGTCACTTGAGGCTGGGGATTGGTAGCCTCACAATAGGGTAACTGAAGTTATTTAATATAAAGTTATTTAATCAGAGAAAGCCAGCCTTTCAATATGTTAATTGTTTTCCTTTGGGCTAAATATTTTCCTCAAAGCAGCACCTTCCACATCCCCATTGTCCATTAGTATCAGTTTTACAAAATTTCCATTTCTGATTTTGGCTTCACCCTGAACTGGTTCAAACTCCCGAGACTCGGTTTCTGATATGAAACCCTGGTGAATCTGCCAGTTGCAACCCCAAGGCGCAGTATTGCTTTTTGAAAGGAACGGTGGATTTGGATTCAGACAGCAGAGTTTTTAGTCCCAGTTCCTTCTAGGCTTGTCTTGAGGATCAAGTGACATAATGTGTTGGAAGCACTCTGCAAACTAAAAAGCACTTCATAAGTCTTAGGCATTATTAATAAAACTTGTGACATTTGGGCAGGTATTCAAAATGTTACTGAAAGCCGATTTCTTTTCCCAGACTTCTCCACTTGAAATGAAAAGTTAATTTAAATGAATCATGCAAAGATATTGACACAGCTAAATTTGCTACAAGCTTCTAGGGTTTTTAACTTTTTTTTTCTCCTAAAACCTTGAAATGCTGGTTAATTTAGTTATCTTACCAACCAAATGATAAAGCAATCTTAGCATCTCTCTTGCCTTTATGGGAAGATAGTGAATATGGCTTAAAGCAAATGGAATTGCTTTGGGTCTTGATGTTGTGGATATTCAGAGAAAACCAAGTTGGGGTTGTTGGGCAAGCAAACGAGGCTTGCTTTACAATCCACTCCAAGTTTCAAATTTTATGTCTACATTTTAAAATAAATTTACACAATATAGAATCAAGGCCTAAATCTCTGAATTTTGTCCAAAGCACATACAAGAGCAATGAACAAATGAATAGTATATCATTCCTATGTATAATAAACAAACTGCAACCAAACGAGCTACTTTTTAAATTAAATTGAAGTTTTGGTTCCTCAAACTATGAGTAGATTTTAAAGATATTCTTGAACATTTCAAAATTTTGTCATTTGCCTTCTTTTCTACCAAAACATTGTGTAACCTGAATTTTAGGGAGAATCTGATTTCACTCTACTGTTATGTATATTTGCGTGTGGTGTGTGTATGTAGAGTGTATGCACGTGCATGCGCAGATGTGTGTGCCCCGAGTGCATGCGTGTGGAGGCAGAGGAGGACAGCAGGTGTTCTCTTCTCCTTTCCTTCTGCATCGTTCTCTTGATACAGAGTCTCTCACTGAACCTGGAGCAGCAATCGGTTTGGCTGACCAGTGGCTCCTCTACCTCCACCCTCCACCAGTGTGCATGGCCTGTACATGGCCTTTTTCTTTTTAAAAGGATGATCCATCTTTATTTATTTGTTTTTTGTGTTTTTATTTTATCTACTTGAATAAAGGAGAGAGAGAGAGAGAGAGAGAGAGAGAGAGAGAGAGAGAGAATGCCAGGGCTTTCCGCTGCTGCAAATGAACTGCAGAAGTGTGCACCACCTTGTGTATCTGGCTTATGCGGGTCCTGGGGAATCAAATCGGATCCTCTGTCCTTTGGCTTTGCAGGTGAGTGCCTTAACCACTAAGCCATCCCTCCAGCCCTGGCCTGTCTTTTTCTATGGATGGTAGGGATTGAACCCAGGCCTCACACTTGCAAGTGCTCTTACCCACTGATCCATGTCCCTAGCCCCCATATTTTGAACAAGTTCAAATGCTGATCACAATATATTGCACAGAAAATACCAAAAAGTAAAAATGTAGGCCTCCAAGCTAGCTTTTCAGTCAGCATCTCCTCCCAATTTGTGGGTTTCCTAAGTCTGCCTTATTTTAATTATGTACATATAAATTTCTCTGCTCTAATGATTTGCTGTATGAAAAAAAATTCAAGTTCAGTTGGAAATTGTTTAACAATTTAGTAGTTGTTAAGGACACATCTCAATGTCTTGGGGGATATGGTAGCTAATAGCCATTTAAAGCTATTGAACAACTCAAGAAATATCTAGTACATGAAGGAACCAAAGTTTAATTTTAATTAATTTATATCTAGATAGTTACATGTAGTTAGAGGTTACTATATTGGGAGAACAGCTCTATATTATCATAATTGATGCTCATAGAAAACTCCTCCAAAGATTGACTTTTTAAAAGTAGGGCTGGAGAAATTGCTTAGTGGTTAAGGCATTTGCCTGCAAAGCCAAAGGACCTAGTTTGATTCCCCAGGACCCACATAAGCCAGATGCACAAGGTAGAGCATGCTTCTGGAGTTCGTCTGGAGTGGCTGGAGGCCCTGGCATGCCCATTCTTTCTCTGTCTCTCTTTCTCTCTGTCAAATAAATAAATAAATAAAATTGAAAGTATAGCTCATATTCAAAGCAGCTTAATGTCTGTAAAGATATTTTATTGGTTCCGCATTATAGAACAAGGCCAGGAGCTCATTTTTAACTTCATACTCACAGGGTAGAAAATACTGTTCTAAATGAAGAAAAATTAAGGGT
Source organism: Orientallactaga sibirica (assembly GCA_036365145.1). Classification (NCBI taxonomy): domain Eukaryota; kingdom Metazoa; phylum Chordata; class Mammalia; order Rodentia; family Dipodidae; genus Orientallactaga; species Orientallactaga sibirica. The sequence goes on from JAEOAD010000006.1 coordinate 21,436,102, forward strand.
CAGAATAGTAAAGGGAAAAATGTTATTAGAAGTATGAATAGTACAACCTAGTAAGCAATGAGAGGCTCTGAGTTCTTTGTGTGTGCTCCGAAGTGGGCACTCCTCTTTCCCTCTGTTGATAATTGTTTGGTTTTAGACTTTCTTTTCAGTATTGGCAACCAAGCCCAGAGCCTCAGGTTTGTAAAAGCACTCTACCATTGAGTTACGTCCTCAGATCTTTGCCCAAGTATCTCAAGCTTCTATTGCTTAGGGATCCTTTCTGCCAGAAAGCAAATTTTACTTTCTCTCCTGGAAGCTGAGAAAGAATGGGGACTGTCAGTCATTTGCTTTGGAATTCATGCTCAACAGCCCACTTTCTTATCAATGGTTGAACACTAGATTTGTTTGTGATTTGGTGTCCTTGTTTAGTCATTACATACAAGCAGATTTCATAATAGTAATACATACTCTCCCTCTCCTATATATATATCAATTATTTGTTTATATTTATTTATTTATTTGAGAGCGACAGAGAGCGGTGGGGGAGAATGGAGCACCAGGGCCTCCAGCCACTGCAAATGAACTCCAGATGCATGCTCCAGCTCGTGCATCTGGCTTACATGGGTACTGGCGAATCTAGCCTTGAACTGGGGTCCTTAGGCTTCACAGGCAAGCGCTTAACTGCTAATCCACCTCTTCAGCCCCCTCTTCTTTTTTTTAAAAACATTTTTGCCTTGTTTATTTGAAAGGAGACACACACACACACACACACACACACACACACAGAGAGAGAGAGAGAGAGAGAGAGAGAGAGAAGAAAGAAGAGAGAGCATGCCAGGGCCTCTAGCCACAGCAAATGAACTCCAGATGCATGGATCACTTTGTGCATTTGGCTTTAGCTGGGTACTGGGGAATGGGACCCAGGATGTTAGGCTTTGCAGGCAAGCGCCTTATCCTCGGAGCCATCTCTCTAGCTGCTCCCTATTCCTTATTCTTAGCTCCATTTCTGAATGCCACAGTCACTGACAAGCCAAGGAGAGAGTTCCTAATGCAGCTCAGCCACTCAGGCCCGCAGTGTAAATAATAGTAATGAAATGAGTCTCCTCAGATCAACACCCCAAACTCTCCTCCAGTTTAGAAGAACTGAACCTTCAATCACTTGTCAGGAAGGAAAAAAAATCAATTTCTGACAGGAGAGTTATCTTGCCCACTATTTAATGCTAACTCCACAATAAGGATCTAGGAAAATTTATTTTGTGATTCTTTTTTCTAGTTTTTTAAAATTAATTTTTAAAAATTTTATTTATTTACAGAGAGAGAGAGAGAGAGAGAGAGAGGGAGGGAGGGAGGGAGGGAGAGAATGGGCATACCAGGGCTTCCAGCCACTGCAAATGAACTCCAGATGCATGTGCCACCTAGTGCATCTGGCTTACAAGGGTGCTAGGGAATCAAACCTGGCTCCTTAGGCTCTGCAGGCAAATGCCTTAACCACTGAGCAATCCCTGCAGCCCCATTGTGATTCCTTATTTAATTTAATTTAATGATTTATTTGAGAAAGGGAGAGAAGGGGGGAAGACAGAAAAAGAATGGGCATGGCAGGTCCTCTAGCTGCTGCAAACAAACCCAAAGATGCATGTGCCACCTGGTGTATGTGGCTTGTGAGGGTACTGGGGAAATGAACCTTAGTCCTTAGGCTTCACAGGCAAGTACCATAACCACTAAGCCATCTCGTCAGCTCCTGTTTTGTGATTCTATTTTTATTTTTTTATTTTGGGTTTTTGAGGAAGGGTCTCTCTCCAGCCAAGGCTGACCTGAATTTCACTATGTAGTCTCAGGGTGGCCTCAAACTCATAGCGCTCCTGCTGCCTCTGCCTCCTGAGTGCTGGGATTAAGAGCATGCACCACTATGCCCAGCTTATTTTGTGATTTTTAACCTGGTTCTGTTTCTAAAAGACATGAGCAGCAAAAGAAGAAACACCGTTCTTTGCATGTATGTGTAGTGTGTGTGATGTGCATTGTGTAGTGTATGCAGATGAACACAGCCCAAGTGTGCGCACTGGAGGCCACCAGTCTGTCCTCTTACAATTCATCTGCATATCTGTGTGAGATGGGCGTCTCTTTCTCAACCCAGAGCTGCTGTCTGTCAGCAAATCCCCAGTGGTTCACTGGTCTCTGCACCTCCCCTCGTCACCACAGATTGGGGTTACAGAAGTACATGGTACACCCAGCTTTTTACATGGGTTCTGGAGAGCTGAAAACTGAACTTGGCAGTCTCCAGTCCAAGCGGTTCTCAGGCTTAAGTGGTAGATGCTCTCAACCTTTGAGCTCTCTCTCTCTCCAGCCCCAAACATTATGTGAAGTGCTAATGCAAAACCTGGGTTGTTGAGAAGAAAATGAATTGCTATATAACATCTGCATATTATGAGCTAACTACAAATAATGCTTGTCATTTCATATTAACATATCATACATTTTGATATATTTTATAATCCTACCAGCTCTCAAAATTGGACAACTATTTCAACTTATTGCCCTGCATGGCATTTAAAGCAATTCCATTGATACTACACCTTTCCATTTTAAATAAACACACTGCTCTTTACAACAGCTTGGAGAAAGTAATTGTAATGCAAAAAACGATGCCACACACTGCTCCATCACTTAATGATCAATTACATTGCACAAAGTAATTCACAAGATATACAAGGTCATAAGAGGAGCAGCACAATGGCTAACCTCTACATGACCTTGGTGGCATGGTTAATTAACCTGAACAATGCATGGACCATTTTCTAAAAAACAAAACAAAACAAAACAAACAAACAAACAAAAAAAACGCATTTAAAAGAAATTGGGAGAGGGGCAGAAGCTGCTTAAATTCCAGACTACTCATGAAGTTCTAGCTTTATTTATTTATTTGAGAGGAGCGGATTATATATATGGGTGAGGGGGAGAATGGGAGCCACTGTAAACAAATACCAGATGCATGCGCCACCTTGCGCATCTGGCTTACGTGGGTACTGGGGAATCATACCTTAGGCTTCACAGGTAAGCGCTTTAACCATTAAGCCATATCTCCAGACCTGGCTTCATTTTTTTAAAAAGGCAAACCAGTAACTTTGTGAAGCAGTGAAACACAGATGAGAAAATGACCCAGCATGCACTTGTGGACAGCTGTTGCCATCTACCTAGCACTCTGACATTTACCTGGATGAGATTGGCAGCTGGGTTTCTTCTTTTCTCAAAATGTTTCTGGCGGTGCTGTTCTTGTACTTTCAGTGCAAAACCCGAGCCAAGAATGCCCTGGAACAAAACATAAATTTTAAAAAGTACTTTACAGAACATTTTTTGTACTTTTATTTATTTATTAGAGAGAGAGAGAGAGAGAGAGAGAGAAAGAGAGAGAGAGAGAGAGAGAGAGAATGGGCATGCCAGGGCATCCAGCCAGTGCAAACAAATTCCAGATGCATGCACCCCCTTGTGCATCTGATTTACATGGGTCTTGGGGAATTGAACCTAGGTCCTTTGGCTTTGCCAGCAAGTGCCTTATCTGCTAAGTCATCTCTCCAGCCCACAAAAAAAATACTTTAAGCACCTCTAACATGAGTCTGCAAGAAGACACACAATTTGTAGTCTGTTCATAATAAACACGTTGCTTATGAAAAAACCCCCCATGATTTATCACTGTTATAATACTGTCACCAGAAAGTTGTTGGAAAATATTGCCCAAAGATAAAACTACTTCTGTTTTTTACCAGACCGGCAGGCGTCATCATTTACTGTCTTGTGGCAGAGTCAGAGGCAACATAATTACAAATAGAAACCATCATTAATTCAAGTGAGTGGTCTAATTCAGTGGTAGAATTTAAAAGGCATAAATTTTGACTTTGGATTGAGCTGGATTATGAATCTGGGAATCTTGCTGCTGTTGGCATGGGATTAATAGCTTGGATGAAACCCTGAAATTATACATATAGGATTCTTCATCCATGAGACTGGGCATCAAATCTGTCCCAGCTATAGCCCTTTGTGATGCTGTAATTCCAAACCCACTAAGGTGAGTTGAAAGGCGGATAGAAAGGGAGGGTTGTGCAGATGAAACAAACAGACCTTAGGCTTTGTAGACAAAGAGGTTCTGCCCATCTTTCCAATGAAAACAAAAACACAAGTCCTTGCAAAACCCACTTTGATTTTCCTCAGTTTTAACTTTGTACTTTTAGTGTGCCTTACTTTATTTTTTTATTTTTTGGTTCATTTATTCAGAGTTTGAAGTTAGTGAGATTACTATTTTCACCCATGTTTCCATCAGTTATTTCGGTCTGTTTGGCTACTTTGAGTTCCTTCTGCTTATCATCCTGGTGTGCCAAAAGTCGGGGTCTTTGATGCTGTCCTCTCCTCAGTTTGCTTTGGTCTAATGTTTGTAAAATCACGATGCTTTTTGTCTCAACCTTAAAGCCTTAGCTAAATTCAGTCTCTTGCCTTTATTAGTATGAGACAGGGAGTGCCACTGCTTTCAAGTTTGTAGATTTTACTTGTAGCTATAAATTATTAGCTTTTTATTAAACTTGAAGGAGTCTAACCCTTAGGTTAGAGAAGAGCATTTTGTAAGCACTGTCAGTATTTGTTATATGTAAAGAATAGATTATTTTTTCTTTCTCCTTCTCTCCCTCCCTCTCTTTTTTCTTTTTCTTCCTCTTTCTCTCTTCCCCTTCTACCTACCCTCCCTCCCTCCTCCCCTCCCTCCCTCCTCCCCTCCCTCCCTCCCTCCTTCCCTTTCTTTCTTTCTTTCTTTCTTTCTTTCTTTCTTTCTTTCTTTCTTTCTTTCTTTCTTTCCTTCTTTCTTTCTTTCTCTTCTTTCTTTCAGAACAAATGGGCACACCAGGAACTCCTGCAACTGCAAACAAACCAGATGCATGCTCCACTCTGTGCATTTGGCTTTACGTGGGTACTGGGGAATTGAACCCAGGCCTTCAGCTTTTCAAGCAAGTGCCTTTAACTGCTGAGCCATTTCTCTAGCCCCCTCTTTCTTTCCTTCTTTTTGTCTTTCTCTTTCCCCTCCCACTTTCTTCCTTTCTTTCCTTCTCTCCCTCCCTCCCTTCCTTCCTTCCTTTCTTTTTTTTTTTTTCCATCTCCTCCTTTCTTTGGATATTTTCCAGGCAGGGACTCACTCTAGTTCCGGCTGACCTGGAACTCACTCTGTAGTTCCAGACTGGCCTTGAACTCACAGTGATCCCTCCTTCTCTTTTTGAAGTAGCTCAAAGAGGGTAGAGGCCACTTGGAAAAGTGGTGATTTTTCATGTCTAGGTTTGTTAAGTGTCAGCTATGTGACAATTGGCTAAGATATTTTGGGGTTAACCTTATGTCTTACATTGGGATTTCATACTTCTAGGCACATCTGTGACAATAACCAGATAATAAATAATGTGATCATGTTTAAAAACACACAATTATAAAATAATACCATGTGTTCTAGGGAGCCATGGTCCACTCTATTATTAATTAGGATGACTGTGCCATGAAATTAGCAATTACATCACAGGTTCTATTTTCCATCGTTTTTGGTGCATTTCTCATGCTGTCTAAAGTCTCTGTCTCATATAGGTTGTGGTTACATAAACAGCTGTATAAAGTTCAGAGTTCATGGCGATCACAACACCAGAAAAAGGCTGAAGGAGATAAACACAGAGAACATCCAACTCCAACTAAGCCAGATATCCAAGACACAGAGGCTCCCAAAACCTCATCACTATAACAGAACTAAAATGACCCCAAAGTGGCTCAGGGAAACTCGCGGAAAAGGGGGCGGAAAGATTGTTGGAGTCACGAGTTGGGGCATTATGCACAGAGACTGGGGCCTACACCCACAGAGCTCTTGACTAACCTCACAATGCATGACCCACATTCCCCATTGATGAGGGTCCCTTTGAAAGTGGGAGGACAGGGAGGAGGACAATGGAACCAATACTATGAATGTAAAATCAGAATAATATAAATAAAAATAAATAAATAAATAAAAATTGGAAAAAAAAAAAAAGAATCAGTTATGATATCCTAGAATGTCTCATCAATGGTTTTACTTTCTTGTATTGAAGAATGTATGCTCAGATGAATACAGATTAAAAAAATTAAAGATATTTTCTCTCCTTAAAAAAGAAAACCTGTTTTTAAAAATATATTTCATTTATTTATTTATTTGAGAGAAAGAGGCAGTGAGAGAAGGAGAGAGTCGGTGCACCAGGGCCTCCAGTCACTGCAAACGAACTCCAGATGCATGCATCCCCTTGTTCATTTGGCTTACGTGGGTCCTGGAGAATTGAACCAGGATCCTTTGGCTTTGCAGGCAAACACTTTAATTGCTAAGCCATCTCTCCCACCCCAAACTTGGTTTTTATAAACTGTTTTGTAAACTTAAATAGCATTTCCCTGCACTTGGAGATGATAAAAAAGGTCCCCCACTTCCAAACCCAGATCAACTTTAGTCACCTGAACCCCTTAATATTGTTTTGTTACATAAGGTGATTTGGGAAAAATCAATTATCTTTTAACTTCATTTTCCATGAAGTATAAAGATGTAAGTTAGAATGTTAAAATATTAGAATTAATAGCACTTAATTATAATGTGCATTAGATGTATGTCATTATGTGCATATTTGTATATTACATACTCATGGAACATATTTCAGATTTTATAAGCACTGAATAACAGTAGTTACTATGCTTGAACATTTATTTATTTTCATTTTTTGAGGTAGGGTTTCACTCTAGCCCAGGATAACCTGGAATTCACTATGTAATCTCAGGGTGGCCTCAAACTCATGGCAACCCTCCTACCTCTGCCTCCCAAGTGCTGGGATTAAAGCCACCATGCCTGGCTTGAACATTTATTATGTGGTCATAGGGTCCAGAGTTAAATCCCATTTTGAAAATGAGGGCAGGTTCTGCATAGCACTAAGTTAGTATCTATTACACTAAAATATGCTGAAAATCAGGCTGGCATTGCTTAGGAACATATATTAATACATGACAACCATTCTCTACTTATCTCTTGTGCCAGTTATTAAACCAGGTCTGCCCATTGTCTCATTATGGCTCCATTTCAACATTTTTCTGCCTTTCGCATAGTATACAGTTCAGTGTACCTAAGCAGAAGTCTGTTAAAGTTAATTATGTAATGCACACAGACACAACATGGCTTATTTGAATACATTTGATTTGAATATATGTATTTGTATATTTGAATGTATGTGCTAACTCTTCAAATATTGACAGGAGATATGAATTATTAGAAACTGAGTTTTCTTGTTATTAATTTTCTAGGGTACCATGATAATTAAATTTTAGGTTTTAAGATTTAATACTATGCCAACAAGTACTAGAGCAACACCAAGTAGAAAAAATATAATGCTTTTTAATCATTTAAAATAGTCACACCTCTTTCTCATCCAGATTAAAGGAGACTAATTTGTATGCTCCATATGGTAAACAAGCTATCCTAATGCTTAAAATGTCAGTATTTTGCTACCTATAATGATTATACTTGGGATTATTATCAAGAGTTACCGGTAATAGCTACCATGTATTTATTGAATGGTTAATGTTTTCAGTTAAGCAGAACTAGTCTTTGCATTGAACTTACTAGCTGGATGTCTCAAGGAATTCATTCTCTATAAAGCTCAATTTCTGTTTTCTTTATCTTTTTAGGTGTGGTCTTGCTCTAACCTAGGCTGACCTGGAATTCACTATGTAGTCTCAGGGTGGCCTCAAGCTCACAGTGACCCTCTTACCTCTGCACTTGAATACTGGGATTAAAGGCATACACCACCACACCCAGCTCAATTTCTTCATCAGTACAAACCTGTTTGTTTATATAGTAACAAACAACAGTGGACACGGCAAGCCTTAAGTTTGGCCAGCTAGGCCAAATGAGCCAATAGGTGCAACAGTGGCATGTCTGTTGTGGGGGCAACCAACTACTCTCTAATTGAACTGAAGGCCTGCTCCACAGAAGGGAATACATACCTGGTACTGAAAATCCAGACAAAAGCCTATGGTGGGGGAAGTCATGAGCCCTAGGAGTGTAATGTCTGCTGTTGTCTGGCTAAGTGCATATATTATGCTCACCAAACTGCCCTGTAAACACTTTCCCTAACATTCATACCCATATATTAATGTTATTCTCACTTTTTCTTTTTATCTTTTTTTGTTCTTACAGGTAGGGGTTCACTGTAGCCCAGGGGTTAAGGGCATGCACCACCATGACCGGCTCACTGTTAGTTAGAGAAGCGTTTTTTTCAGATGGTGGTGACACTGGAATGACCCGAAAGGCACCATAGTGCTGAGAAGAAATAACAGAGGAGCATTTCAGCACTGAAACATCTCTATCACATCTTCCAAGGCTCAGGGTCCACTACAGAAGAGGTGGTGGAAGGAATGTTACAGCCAAAGGAAGGGCAGGACTCCTTACAATGCAATTCTCCAGACACAAAATGCCCTAGATATCCATGACCTTGCAGTGCCTGGTACTGCCTACACAAGATCCTCATAATAGGAGAAAAAGATGATGACATCAAAATACAAGAGAAACTGATTGAGAGGGGTAGGGGATATATATGATGGGGAGTGGATTTGCGCGGGGAGGAGTGGGGGACAGACTTATCATGATTTATTGTCTATAATTATGGATGCTGTCAATAAAAAACATAAATTTTAAATAGCTGCTAGTAGCTGGGGTATTCAGCACAAGGGAGGGAAGAGTGAATTAGCAGGGCCACTTGCTCATCAGGCTGCTGCTGGGGAGCTGAGGCTGCTTCTCTGAGCTCACTAGCCTCATGTGAGAGAGAGCCTGGAGGAGGTGACCTCCAGTGGAGCTTGGGCGGGCAGCCTGGCAACCCTGTGAGGTGCAAGAGTTCTTCCACTTTGAAGGTAATAGTTGCTCCTCAGGTTTCCTGGGTGGGATGACCTCAAATAGCGAAAGTCTTATAATCTATCTTTCCCTTTTTTTTTTTTCAGAAAAATGCCAGGTATTCTCCAATACAGCGCTGTTGGTTGGTAGGTGCACCGGGTAAAATGACAAACTCAGCGCCTAGTGTGACACTGCAGCCAAGAGATCCGTGCTAGAAGCTAGCTCCTTTTCTTGGCACTCTGAGGAAATGTTCTGTTCTGTGTAAGCACTTTTTAAAAATTTCTAACACAGATGAATTTAATTTGTATATAAAAATGGCAATCATTTCATTGGAAACATTTCCAAGAATGACTACTGTCTCTGACCTGTAATCTAACACAGCGACACTGTTGAACCTCCCCGTCTTGGCAAGGAGTTTTACTATGGGGTCCAGACATTTCGCTGTACCGGATGCAGACAGCTTCCAGATGAGAGCTGACCTTAAAGTAACTGACCCCAGGTCTTCACACCCTGCAAGCATGCATCTCTGCTTGCTTGTTCAGGATGTTTGCTTCTTGCCCTTGCTTCGAGTTTCCCCTCCCTTTGTGGTGTTTGTTCTGCTGGCCTCCCTCTCCATTAGCTGTTTAGAATCCTCCAAGAATTGTGAGAGTATATAGGTCAGTGTGTCAGCGTGGTCTCCGGCACTGAAGACCAGGTCTTGAATTAAGTCTCAAGTGGCTACTCCTAAGGAACAACACGTAGCCATTGTCTATTAAAAAAAAATCTGCCATATATGTGACGTCAAGATAAATATAGACACAAAAGCAGCAGGTGTTTTGTGCTATTTAGAGGAAGAAATCCAAGATTGCATTTTACCATTTCTTGTGCTTTTAAATGTATAAGCGTTGGCTCATGGGTAATGACTTATTCATTTATTCATGTTTCTTTTGGTATGTGTGTGGTTTTCATGTGGGTTTGGGTGTGTATGCCAGGTGTGGGTGGAGGACAGAGGATGATGGTGAACATCTTCTTTTCTTCCCCACATTTCCCCCCTTTTCTTTTTCTTTTTCTTTTCCTCTTTCTTTCCTTTTTTTTTTTTGTTTGTTTTGGTTTTTTGGGGTAGGGTATTGCTCTAGCCTAAGATGGCCTGGAATTCACTATGTAGTCTCAGGCTGGCCTTGAACTCTGGAGATCATCCTACCTCTTCTCCCGAATGCTGGTACTAAAGGTGTGGGACACCACACTTGGCTCTTTTCTTTTCCTTTTTTTTTTTTTTTTTTTGAGACAACATCTCTCATCCAACCCAGAGACAATTCAGCTAGACTAGCTAGCCAGAAAGCCAGACAGTTAGCTTTTCTAGTGCCAGAAGGTTCTACATGAGCAACTGGGGGAAAATGACCAACATCTGTCTAAGCAACTTGACATGTAAACTTCCCAGCAGCAATCAATCTGATGTGATGCTCACACAAATGCAATAGTGGCACACAGCCATGGTGGATTACCAACCGCTCTTGATTTGGCTAAAGGATCTGCTCAGTGGAATGGAATCCATACCCAGAACTGGAAAACAAGTCAGAACCATATCCAAAAACAAGTTCACCCTCCAATATCAAGCTCCCCCCAATAGTGGGATACACTATTCACTATACACTAAATTCACTCTAAAACAATAATGGCTATGCATATATCTTGCACTGACCTCACTCTTCATTGGAGAATTTGCTTCTCTTTTTCAGATGGACATAGAATCTGAAAAGAGAATCAGCCCATCACACCTCACCAGGGCACCAGCTGAACCCATAGAATAATTGGGGAAATGAGCAAGAGTGCTGCTTTCTCAGTGAACCTGGTATCAGCAGAGGGGTGAAAGAGATAGACACAGAGAACACTCAACCCCTACCAAACCAGAGATCCAGAGACACAGAGACTCACATGACCTCATCACTGAAATAGACCTAAAATGAACCCAACATGGCTTAGGGAAATTAATGGAAGAGGGGGTGGTAAGATTGTTAGAGCCATAAGCTGGGTCATTATGCACAGAGACATTGCCTCTCCCCCGTAATTGATGGCTATCCCCACAATGCAAGACTCACAATCCCCGATGGGGGAGGGCAGGGAGAAGGCTAACGATGGTACCATCATGGCTCTATGCACATTATATAGGTAACTAATAAAAAAAAAAGGCATAAAAATAATAAAAAAAGAAAATGTTCTACATCCCTAATCATCAGGGAAATGCAAATTAAAACAACTATGAGATTCCATCTTACCCCAGTAAGGATGGCTAACATTAAAAACACAATGAAGACAAAAGCTGGCGAGGCTGTGGAGAAGTAGGAACAAGTTTTCACTGTTGGTGGAATGTAAAATGATTCAACCATTATGGAAAGGTATATGGAGAATCCTGAAAAGTATGACTATAGACTTACCAACAGATCCAGTTATTCTCTTACTGGGCATTTACCCTAAAGGCTCCAAGCCTCAAATCAGAGAGATCTGCTCAACCATATTTATAGCTGCTCAATTCATAATAGCTTAGAGCTAGAATCAACCCAGATGTCCATCATTAGATGAATGGATAACAAAGATGTGGTATATCTATACTATGGAACTCTACGTAGCAGCAAGGAAAGATGAATTAATGAAATTCGAAAAAAAAAATGGTCGAACATGGAACAGATCATCCTCAGTAACCTCACCCAATCACAAAAAAGATAATCGTCAGCCGGGAGTGGTGGCACACACCTTTAATCCCAGCACTTGGGAGGCAGAGGTAGGAGGACCGCCGTGAGTTCGAGGCCACCCTGAGACTATATAGTGAATTCCAGGTCAGCCTGAGCTACAGACCCTACCTCAAAAAAGCAAAAAAAAAAAAAAAAAAAAAAAAAAAAAAAAAAATCGTTGCGTGGTCTCATTCATTTGTGGCTCCTGAATCTGCCTGAGATGCTGCCAAACCTAATAAGTACCCTAAGGACCAGACAATAGGGAGGGTGGGAGGGAGGGGAGGATAAGGGTGGGAGGGAGCGAAAGGATGGGAGGGAGGATAAGGGTGGGGGGACACAAATAGGGACCCAAAAGGAAATGATACTATAAAACCCTATATGCTGAACAACAGGCTAAAACATTGGTCCTTCAGCAGGCCCATAGAGGGAACACCTGAACCACAGGGAACTGGAGAGAGAGAACATCATGAAGACCAACCTTAATCTTTTCCTGTTTCTCTCTCTCTCTCTCCCTCTCCTCTCTATACTCACTTTCTCTTTTATATTACCTATCTTTTTCTTCCTCCACCTTCCTTGTCACTGACTTATAACTCCCAGTACCAGCATGGGGTTAACTTTCATGATGAGCTGCTGATCCGAGACACCTAACAAGGTTTCCCCAAAAAGACAGATTTCTGTCAGAGGTCTTGATGACACACCAAAGGTTAATGATATGACCCTACTGTTGAAGACAGCATATGCAGGTGAGATCAAACATGGAGAGACCTGGTCGGAATCTGGAAGAGGGCTAGTGCCAGAGGGTGCTACACGAGTGACTGGGGGAAAATGACCGACATCTGTCCAAACAACTCGCAGTCTTAGCTACCTAGCAGGAAACAACCTGACACAATGCTCAAACAAGTGCAGTAGTGGCACACAGCCATGGTGGGTAACCAACTGCTCTTGATTTGGCTAATAGATCCACTCACTGGAATGTAACTCATTGCTGGAACTGGGAAATAAGTCAAAGCCATGTATAAAAAATGAGCCCAGTTTCCAAGATCAAGCTCCCACCAAATGTGGGCTAGAAGAGGCCTATGCATATAATATTCTCTCTAAAATAACTATGTCCATCCCATCTCTCTAGTACTAACTTCTCTCTCCGTTGGAGAATTTGCTTATCTTTTTCAGATGGATGATGATCCTGAAGGAAGGATCAGCCTATCACACCTCACTAGGGTCCCAGCTAAAACCATAGAGTAATGTGGGGAAAGGGCAAGAGTACAGCTTTCTTGGTGAACACGACACCAGAAAAAGGATGAAGGAGATAAACACAGAGAACATCCAACTCCTACTAAGCCGGATATCCAGAGACACAGAGGCTCCCAAAACCTCATCACTGAAGTAGAACTAAAATGATCCCAATGTGCCTCAGGGAAATTCACGGAAGAGGGGGCGGAAAGAATGTTAGAGTCACAAGTTGGGGCATTATGCACAGAGACTTGGCCTATCCCCCATAATTCTTGACTACCCCCACAATGCATGACCCACGTTTCCCATTGATGAGGGTTCCTTTGGAGGGCGGAGGACAGGAAGGAGGATAATAGAGTCACCAAAATGAATGTGAAATTAGAATAATATAAACAAAATAATAAATTATTAAAAAAGCATATTTTTTTCTGCAACAAATGTGATTATTGGCACCTTCTCTGTTTTTTGTCTGGATCACTGAGATTGTCACAGAGTTGACTTTGGATAAATGAGATTCTTTTTAACTTTATTTATTAATTCATTTTGAGAAAGAAAGAGAGAGTGAAAGATGGACAGAGAGAAAGAGAGAGAGAGAGAAAGTGAGAGAACTGGCATGCTAGGACCTCAAGCCACTGCAAATGAACTCCAGATTCATGTGCCACCTTGTGTATCTGGCTTATATGGGTACTGGGGAATCAAACCTGGGTCCTTAGGCTTTGCAGGCAAACACTTTAACTGCTAAGCCATCCTTTCAGTCCTTTACTTTCTTCAATATCACCAAGGAAATTGGACATAAATGTGAATACACAGGAAAAAGATGGCCATGTGCATGCTGAGGAGAAAAGTCTGGAACAGAAACTTCTCATGGCTCTGACAAGGGACCTGCCATGCCATTACCTTGAACTGGAACTCTAACCTACAAGAGCAATAAGAATAGGGTACCCAGTCTGTGGGACACTGCTTCAGGAGTCCTAGCAAACTGATACAGTCACACGGTATGTGACAAATGGGACTCAAATTCAGCTCTAATGTCCAAGCATGTGACTTTCCCGTGACTCTGAGTGGTCTGGGGCAGACCCAGCTGGCTAGTCTAGAGTTGGGCTCTTCCTGTGGGAAGGAAAGGAGTGTCCTCGGAGTTCGCTGACAAGTCATTGGAAGAGCCTTGTGAGCTGAAGTCTGAGGTGCTGAAAGTCCCCATTTGACCCCAGGCACTCCGCTTCCTCTGGAGCCTGCTCTCAGGTTGCAGCCTGGCAGAAGCTATGCCTGGCATTGGCTGGTATCTGGAGCAAGGCCCTGAGGCTCTTTCCTCAGGCACACCTGCTGCAGCAAGTAGGCCCCATACTCCTTTCTGTTGACTCCACAATATTCATCCCCACAGCAAATGCAATGGACAAAATGAGAAGTGGAGGGTAGGGACAAGTTGTACAATTATGACCAATGGCCTTCAAAGAAAGAAGAGGCTAAATTGAACAGAAAGGCAAACTTCATCCATTAAAGGCAAAATAATCCGATACTTGGGGGAGATAAATGTGTGCTTCATTCTGACAAGATACAGAAACTGCTCATTAAGAAAAATCAATGACAATGACATGAGGAATAAATCACCAACACATTTACAACCCTTAAGGTCATATACTTTTCTTTCAAATGAATGGGAAGAGGGACATCTGCCCACGTGCACATCTGTCTTTTCAGTTGCACATTTTACAAGCCAAATTGTAGTGATTAGTTTGAAATGAAGGTATCATTAAATCTTTAATATATGTCAATGAAACAGATATGTTCTTAAGTGCACACATTTGTGAAAGCTCACTCCAATAAACCTCTCTGATCTAATTTAAACTGCTTTATTGTTGCAAAGATACTCACAGCAGGAAGTGCAAAGAAAGAAATGCCAAGGAGTGCGAAGCCTGCCGAAAGCAATCTTCCCAGCCAAGTTAGGGGAGTTTTGTCTCCATAGCCAATGGTTGTCAGTGTAATCTAGAAACAAAGTAAATAGAACATTCAGCGTAAGTCCTTGAGAAGGAAGTTAAGACCTACGAACAGCAGGCACAGCAACATTTCCACTAAATCATTATTCAAGAAGTCTCGGAGCATTTTATTACTGTGCTTTAATTTTCCATGACGCATAACAGAACTCCTTTTTGTTTAAGGAAAGGAATAACCTGCATACTTGTTCCTCCCTCATAACACAGCCTTCCATCTTTCCTATGTGTATTCAAAGAAAGATCATTTACGTGAGAAGATAATCATCAGGGATATGGAAGTGATAGCACTGTGGATTTAGGACAGAATCAGCACCCCAAACAATAATTTATTTTAATTAAGGCTGCTGGTTCATTGAGGACATTTGTTTAAGATCTGGTGTGTTCAAGGTACATTTTGTGATTTGTAGTAGAATAAAAATGTGAGGTACATGGTTCTTGTCCTCAGATATTTATGGCGTAGTAAGAGAGGCATGATGCACACAAATCACTGAAGCATGAAACAGGGGTGACACAGGTATTGCAAGGGGAGCCCTGATAACTTAAGGAATAGATTATTTACCACCAGCTTGAGGGATAGGGAGGGAATTGTCATCATACCTTTGAGGAAGGGAGGGGCATAAATATAAAGAGGGGGTCTCTGGGAAAGAGAATGGGATAAACAACTTCTTACCAGTGAAAAGAAAAAGGGCAGGTTATGGAGTTGAGTTGCTCAGCTAGGCAGAAGCATAGTGATTTGGAAAAGTATAGTGTTTCTTAGATGTCTTTCATTATTTTTTTAAGAATATTTATTTATGGGGTTGAAGAGGTGGCTAGGCAGTTAAGGTGCTTGCCTGCAAAGCCTAAGGACCCACATTCGATTCCCCAAAGCCCAGTAAGCCAGGTGCACATGGTGGTGCACGCATTTGGAGTTTGTTTGCAGTGGCTAGAGGCCCTGGCATACCCACTCTCTTTGGGCAGAGAAGGGGGAAACTCACCAGAAGCTGGAGGTTGACAAGTGTTCCGACAGTCCAGAGAGCTTGCCCTCCCCTCATTAATGTATTTAGAACCTTATGGTGGTGGGTCCCACCTTCCTGTTCAGGTGAGCCAGAGAGACAGCCATCTTGGTGGGCTGAGACGAGGGGAGAACCCCCTAACCCTTACTCCCACATGGGCTCTTTATCTCCTCCTTCCCTCCACATGGCAGAAGCTTTCTTTTGTTTCCCCGCTCTCTCTTTTTTATATGGATTTTTCAGGCCTACCATGTGCTCTCTCCCGAGGGTGTATTCATTTTCCCTCCCTTGGTTCTGTACTTCCCTCAATAAATACAATAATTATCCTTCTCAGCTTGGTTTGCCCAATTCTTTGGTTAAAGGCAAACATGAGACCAGGGTTTGGGATTCAGGGACTTTTCAAGGTTTTATAGCCTGGTCCCACTGCCTGTTTGCTTTCTGCTTCCTGTCTGCTGATGTGACAAGCTGAGTTCCAGCTCCTACCCCATGCCTTTTCTACCAGGAAGCTTGCCCTCAAAACTGTAAGTTGAATTTGACCGTTTCCTTCCTTAAGTTGCTTATGGTCAGGTATTTGTTTGCAGCAACAAGAAAGTAACTGATACAGTGGGCAACTCTATACCTTCTTTGTTAAATTCATCTTGAACATTTTATTTTCCTTTTTTTTTTTTTTGGTTTTCGAGGTAGGGTTTCACTCTAGCTCAGGCTGACTCTGAATTCACTATGTAGTCTCAGGGTGACCTCAAACTCACAGTGATCCTCCTACCTCTGCCTCCCAAGTGCTGGGATTAAAGGCGTGCACCGCCACACCCGGCTTATTTTACCTTTTGACAACTGTTTAAATGGGATTGTCTTGATTTCTTTTTTGGAAACTCATTACTATATGAAAACTCTATGGACTTGTTGATTTTGCATTGTACAACTTTAGTCAATTAGTCTGTTTGTTCTAATTTGTGTGTGTGTGATTTATAAGTTTTTCTGTACATAAGGATGTGTTATTAGTAGTTATGTGACTTATTAAATGATATACAGTTAGCTAACAGCAGAGAATGAAGGAGAATTGTATTGATTTAGAAAATGGTTGTTTTCCTAGGGACAGTGCTAATAATTTAATGCTTTTTTTTCTTAGGGATAGTCCTAAGTATTTAGCAATCAGTAGAGGTTACTTTAAAAGATTAGCTAGCTCCTAAGTTAGAATTAAAATTAGCAAGAACAAAATGGAATTTGTAAATTGGGATGGGATATGAGGAGTGAACTGCAGAACTTAGCAAAAGGATAGCCAGTGTGATTTAAGGAGTTTTACTCGAAAGAAAGACACCCTGACCACCTCCTTGGAAAGGACATACTGTTCCTTGTTTGGCCAGCAGTAACTCCAAGCACAGTACCTGTGGCCATTAAATATGGAACGAGTTTCTTTTCCCTGGACCCATGCTTTGGGAAGCAACACCCGATTTAACATCAAGGCTATCATATTATTATAAGAGCATAAGGAGAAAAGTGGCTGCCCTTTGTATCTGATGATCAAGTTTTCATTTATGGCAATTCAGAATTCAAGTTAATGACCTCAGTTTCTTTTAGAGACGTAGAACAAGTCAAAGTTTCTGCTTTATCTTGTGTCAGTGCTCGAGGTATTTTTTTCATGGAGACTGCTGAATTTGTTGGCATGGAGTTTGTTTGTAGGAATATCTTATCCTTTTTAGGATCTGTAATGATTCATTTCTAAAATTTGTGACTTGTTTTCTTTTTCTTTTGATCAGTCTAATAAAGAGCTAATAATAAAGAGAATATTATACACTTGTATATCATTTGTATAAATACATAAACCCTATTACTGAACTAACAGTAGTATATGCTACTAATGTAACCTCTATACTGTACTACTCCAAAATAAAACTCAAATAATGGATATGGCCCACCTGTGTTAAGTGAACAAAGGTACCTGCCATCCAGACTTGAGGTATGGAAAGAACATTTTTTGTTCTTATATATGCATTTGTTTAATAAATTTATGAATAATTCAACATTTTTATCACAACATGGCCTAGCCTAGACTAATCAGTTATGTGGTGCATGCCATTTTTTTTGGAGGTAGTGTCTTGCTGTAGTCCAGGCTGACCTGGAATTCACTATGTATTCTCAGAGTGGCCTTGAACTCATGGGGATCCTCTTCCTTCTGCCTCCCGAGTGCTGGGATTAAAAGCGTACAACACCATGCCTGGCTACACAAATCAGTTATGTAATTAAAGAACAGAAGAAAATTCATGTGAATATAATCAGCTATAATTTCAATCTTATGGATTCACATTTAAGTGGATTCATTTCTTGCAGTATTGGCCATTCCTATCTCAAACATCAACGTGTAGGGACAATATTCTGTTTTTCTTTTCATATTTGAGTTTCCTTTATTTCCTTCTCTCACCTAAGTGCTCTGGTCAGAACTTCAAACACTGTCTCGAGTACAAGCCGTGACAGTAGGCATCTTGTCTTGATTCAGTCCTTGGGAAAGGGTTTCAACTTTCCTTGTTGAGTCTATTGTTAGCCATGGGTTATCAGACATGATCTTGAGTGTATTGAACTGTGTTATCTCTATGCCTAATTTGTTACAAGATTTTATCATGAAGGGTTTTTCAAGTTTGGCAAATGCCTTCTCTACACCTAATGAAATGATCTGAATCAAACCTGGGCATGAAAAGACAAATACAGCATGTCCTTGTTTCTGTGTGAATGTTAAACATGCACACTCATTGAAGCAGAGAGGAGCATGGAGGTTACCATAGCTGGAGGTTGGTGGAATGGGGAGATTATTGTCCAAGGAACAAAGCCTCAGACAAGAGAAATTTTTTTTATATCTATCACCCAGTATGGTAAATATCACTAATAATAGTGAACTTTATATTTTAAAATCACTGAACAATTTGAACTATTTTACTTCAAAAGCACTTGAACAGTTTTTCAAATGTTATTACCACAAAAGTAAGTATTTGAGATGATGGATATATTAATTAGATTGATTTAATTGGACTGGTGATTCCACACTGCACCCACAAAGTCATAATAACTTTTGTACACGATAAATATATGCAACAATAATTTGTGCACTTATAATAAAAAGAGAAAGCATAGTAGAAGAGGAGGTTAATTAGTTATCTTAAACATGAGTCAGTGAGAGTTTTCCTTTTTTGCACTATGTGGGGCTGAAGCAAGGCAAATTCTACTGAATTAGATCACTGGTCCTTCAGGGACGATATCTGCAAATGATAATCACACTACATCTCTTCCATTGTCAGACTGCTCCAGGAGCTTCACATATGCCCTAGAACAAAGTTCCTCTCCTCTCTTCAGCCCACACAGGTCTGCCTGATTGAGCCTTGACCATCACCTTAAGCACAGCCTGCCCTTGCTCTCATTCTCCTACCACACCTGACTGATGCTCACCAGCACCCTGACCTTTGGCTTGTCTCTGAATCTTTTCACTTGTTGTTTATCTTTCTGGATTTCTCTTATTCCCAGATCTTCATCCAGGTGGCCACACATTTGTCAGCTCCACAGGAAGACGATTCCTTTTAGTGGGCACAGGGATCTGGCTGGATAGGATGAATCAGTTCTGATGTTCTGCAGCACGGCAGGATAACTATGATTGACAGCTTATTAGTCAGTAGTGGAGAGTATTTTTAATGTTCACCATCCACAGGCATGTCAAGTGTTTGAGGTGATTGTTACGACAGTTACCCTGATCCGATCATTATGCAGTGCATAGCCACAGTGTACCTTCAATGGGATAAACAGAATTCCCATTTCTTCCAACTTGTGAGTAATCCCCAAATATATCCCCTCCTATTTGAAGCCTCGTGGGTGGAAATGTTAGGACATAACATTTGGTGCCAGCCTCATTCTCTGGCCTTATCACCTGCACCACCTTGACTAGGGATACAGAACTGTTCACACTTCCTAAACCTGGCACTGAGTAGGTCACTCAGGGTCCAGGAGAATACCCCTGGAGCCCATTTAATCCTGTAGGTACAACCCTGGCTCTTACTTGCTCCTATTGGGGATAAGACCCATCTGATCCTGGCCTTATTGCTTGCCCTGCCTGCTTGTGCTGCCTTGAGTAGGGACACTAGACCTGGTCACACTTCTAGCCCAGACCTGTGTGGAGGCTACATACATGGAGGAACCTGCTAAGCTTTCAGTGTGCCCAGACCAGACCTTTGGATAGACCATCAACCTCAACCCACCAGCATCAAGGCTGACCAGGTCATTCAACATAGGCTCCACAAGAAACACTGTTGTTGCATCTTCAGCAAGACAAAACGACTATCACCAGGTGGGCAAACTAATGCAAAAAAACCCACAAACACAATAATTTTTTTGGGAGGGTGGGGATCATTTCTTGCTTTTTTTTTTTTTTTTCAGGGTAGGGACTCACTCTAACCCAGGCTGACTTGGAATTCACTATGTAGTCTTGGGGTGGCCTTGAACTCACAGAGATCACATATGCCCTAGAACAAAGTCTCCTCTCCTCTCTTCAGCCCACACAGGTCTGCCTGTGTGGCATATATCTCCACCAAGAATGCCTAGTCCCATAGTGGAAGCCTCCAATAAAAACTGAGAAGAAACTTCAGACAAGGAATTCCAAAATGAAATTATGTTAAGTATGTTCAACCACCTGAAAAAATTATTTATTTGTGAAGATAAATAAAGAGAGAGAGAGAGAGAGTCAGAATGACTGCACTGGAGACTTTTGCCATTGCAAATGAACTCCAGATGTATGTACCACTTTGTGCATCTGGCTTTAAGTGGGTACTGAAGAATATAACTCAGGTTGGAAGATATTGCCATATGCTCAGACATATATGCAACAAACCTAATGAGGCCATTAACAAATGGCTGAATGAAATGGAAGAGAAACAACAAAAAATAACTTAATAGATGGCCAAATAAAATGGGACAGAATCAAATATAACTCAATAGACAGATGAATGTAATGGATGAGAACAAACAAAATGACTGGGGAGTGAATCCAAAGAGGACATGATCAAATAAATGAATGAATTCCAAGAGAAAATGAGAAAGTCAAATCAAGAAATGAAAATGGAATTCAATACAGAGATGGAAATGCTGAAGGAATATATAATGGAAAACAAAATATTAAATAACTCATTTAAAAGGCTTCCAAGAAAGCCTCACCAACAAATAGATCAGATGAAGGGCAGACTATCAGGAATCGAGGGCAAGACAGAGGAAATGTTTGGGAGGCCAAAATCAATAGCAAGTTATAAAAAATACAAACATCTAGGTGTAATGGCACACACATTAATTCCAGCACTTGGGAGGCATAAGTAGGAGGATCTCTATGAGTTCAAGGCCACTCCAAGACTACATAGTGAATTCCAAGTCAGCCTGGTTTAGAGTGAGTCCCTACCCTGAAAAAAACAAAGAAAGAAGTTACCCCCCCCCAAAAAAAAAAAACAATATGAACAGAACATAAGGGAAATGTGGAACACCTTATAAAAGTCACATATTTGAATCATGGGTATGCAAGAAAGAAAAAGAAACTACAAGCCAAGGGCATAGAGAATATCTTCAAAAAAATTCCAAATCTTACAAAAGAGAGGCCCAGCCAGGTATAGGAGGTGCAAATATCACCAAATAGACAGGACCAGAGAAGAAATTGCCCACATTACCTTATTGTTAACACACTAAACCCAGAAAACAGAAACAGAGAGTTCTAAAAGCTGTACAATTAAAACAGCTCATTACTTACAAAGGTTAGTCCATCAGAATACATTCAATTTTCAATGGAAACTGAAAGCCAGAAGGGCTTGCAATGGAGTATTTCAAATTCTGAAAGACTACAGCTGTCACCTAGACTATTATACCCAGCAAAATTATCCCTCAATATAGAAGGTGTAAGAAAAAATTTCCAAAGTAAAAGCCAACTTTATGGTTATAAGCACTAAGCTAGCCTTACAGAAAATATTGGATGGAATACTTTGCGTTGAATAGAAGACAAAACATACTCAAGAGGCTACAGGAGGGAAAAAATAATCAAAAGTAGAACAGATGTGAAAGCAAGGGAAGATCAAGAAAACACCAAACTCCACAAAGTTTTCAAGTTGACAGGGATTAACTCACAACTTTCAATTATAACTCTGACCTTCAATGGATTCAACTCTTCAATCAAAAGGCACAAGGTGGGCTGGGGAGATGGTTTAGCCTGTGGCCTGAGTTTGATTCCCCAGTACCCACATAGAGCCAGATGCACAGAGTGGCACAAGCATCTGGAGTTCAGTTGCAATGGCAAGCGGCCCTAATTTGCCAATTCTCTCTCTCTCCCTGTCTTACATAAACAAATGAAATAATTATTATTTTCTTTTAAAAAGATACAGCTTAACAGGCTAGATCAGGAAAATGTACCCATCCGTTTGCTGACTTTAAGAAACTCATCTTACCATTAAAGATAGATACCACTTTAGGGAAAGATGCAAAAAGATATTTCAAATGAATGAAAATAGGAAACAAACAGGTGTAGCTATACTAGTGTCTGACAGAATAGACTTTTTTTTTTTCTGTTTTTGGTTTTTCAAGGTAGAGTTTTTGCTCTAGCTCAGGCTGATCTGGAATTCACTCTGTATTCTCAGGGTGGCCTTGAACTCTCAGCAATCATCCTACTTCTGCCTCCTGAGTGCTTGGGTTAAAGGTGTGTACCATCACACCCGGCTTAGAATAGACTTTAAATCAAAAGACATTAAGAAGATCACTTTATATTCATCAAGGGAACAAATTAGCAATAGTATATAATTCTAAACATATATGCACCAGACACAGGTGCCCCAAATGTTATAAAGTAAAATCTACTAGACATTAAATATAAATTCCGACACAATATTAGTATGTGACTTTAATTGTCAGTCGACAGATCACCTAAACAGAAAATAGAAAATCAATGGAGCTAAGCACTACCACAGACCAAATGGACATAACAGACCTCAACAGAACATTCCACCCAAACTCTACAGAAAACTCATTTTTCTCAGCAGCTCATGGAACCTTATCTATAATAGATCATATATTGGGACATAAATCAAGTCTTCACAAATTAGGAAAACTGATATAACTCCCTGCATTAAATCTCACCATAGTGCAATACAGCTAGAAATTAACAAGGGAAACAACATAAAATCCACCAACTCCTGGAGATTGAACAGAGCACTATTGAACAATGAATGAGTCACTGAAGAAATAAAGAAAGAAACAAAAATAAATCCCTAGAACTGAATGAGAATGAATACACAACATACCAAAACTTAATGGGACACAATGAATCAGTCCTAAGAGGAAAGTTTATAACTCTAAATGCCTACATTATAAAAATACAGAAATCTCAAATACATAGTTTAATGGTCCCTCTGAAGGCTTTGGAAAAACAAAAACAATTCAAACCCAAAAGTACAGATGGAAAGAAACAAGCAAGATTAGGGCAGCAATTCAACGAACTATGAAGAAAACCATTCAAAAAAAATGATGAAAGAAGTACCGGTCCTTTAAAAAACAGGTTGATAAATTCCTGGCCAAATTAAAATTTTAATTTTAATATTATTTATTTGAGAGATAAAAACAAACAGATAGATGGGGGAGAGAGGATGAGAGAGAGAGACAGGGAGAGAGAGGGAGAGAGAGGGAGAGAATGGGCTTTCCAGGGCCTCTAACCATTGCAAACAAACTCCAGAACTTGGGATGCATGTGTCACATTGTGCATCTGGCTTTCATGGGTACTGGGGAATTAAACCCTGGTCATTAGGTTTTGCAGGCAAGTGCCTTAACCACTGAGCCATCTCTCCAGCCCTACAACTAGACTCTGTTCTTCTCATCCTCTAGTCCCTCTGTATTTGTCTGCAAATACAAAACTCCTCTCTATAAAACAAGTCTGATGACTATCTCTTGAGCTTAGAATAAATACTAAACTTCTGTTCCTGGTTTGTAGGACCAGGCCTCTGCCAGTCTCCAGGATCATTCCTGATCTCTCTTGCTTAGTGCATCTTAACAACAGCGTCTTCCAGCCCCTCAAACAAGCTAGGATCTTTCTGCCTCATGGACTTTACATGTCCTGTTCTGTCACTGGAATTATTCCTTTCACACTCTTCCTAGGGTGCAAAGATCATTCAGGTCTTGTCCCAAATTGTCCATCACAATGAAAGCCTTCTCTGTTCTATTGCAGGGCCCCTGGTTATTTTCTATGTCAGCTCCTTTCTTCTTTCCTAGTCTTTCCCCCTTCCCTCGGTCCCTCTACCCTTCCCTCCTTTCCTTCCTTGTCTTCTATCCTCTTGCGTCACTTCCTTGACAGGGTCTTCTCATAGCCCAGACTTCCATTGAATTTGTAGTCTTGGTGGCACAAAATAATCAAGTAGAAGGCACCCTTCTGCGGAAGCAGTCAGGAGAGCACCTTGTACCCCAGTACCAGCATGGGGTGAGTTCCAGGTCAGCTTGGGCAACAGTGAAATCCTACGTTGAAAAACAAAAACAAAACAAAACAGAAAAAAAAACAACAACCAAAAAAGAATTTTGGCAAGAAACAGATTGAAAAATACAAGACAGGAACTCCTAGAAACCTGTGATGAGAGAAGGCTTCTTTGGATGTAGTTTGAAACTGGAGAGGGAAGTGGTAGCAGTTTTATTATGTAGTAAGGGGTCCAACGAGGCACAGGAAATGAGGCCAAGAACCCAGTTAAAGGGACAGTTCTTCTGCCCTGAGAGATGAAGTCGGCACAGTCTGAATAGGGGCCAGGGTTAGAAAGGCTTTGTCAGCATTTCATTCCCAGTGAAGAAGATGGGGGCCTTTGAGGGGAGCCAAAGGCTGATGTCAAAGGAAAATACTTGGGGCCAGGAGGGTATGACATAGCGTCAGGCAGGTGGAAGAGCTCATCAAGGGTCAGATAGGGGAATCTGCAGTGAAAATTTGTAGCCAAGTCAGTCAAACATCATTAGCAGTGCCAGTATGGGATTCTCAAAGGGATTTTTGAGAATACCAGAAATAAATTTTGTCTACATTTTAATCAACCATAGCTTTCCTGAAAACGAAAAAATAGCTTAATCTTTTTGTTTTCAGGCAAGCCCAAAATATTGGTCTTTTTAAATTTTTTTTTCTTTTTCTTTTTGAGGTTGGGGTCTCACTGTAGCCCAGGCTGACCTGGAATTCACTCTGTAGTCTCAGGGTGGCCTTGAACTCACGGTGATCCTCCTACCTTTGCCTCCCGATGTTTTTATTTATTTATCAGAGAGAGAAAGAGAGAGGGAAAGAAAGAGAATGAACATGCCAGGGCCTTCTAGCCACTGCAAACGAACTCCAATGAATGTGCCACCATGTGCATCAGTCTTATGTGGAATCTGGAGAATTGAACCTGGGTCCTTGGGCTTCGTTGGCAAGTGCCTTAACCACTAAGCCAGCTCTCCTGCCTGGCCTCTTTTTTTTTTTTTTTTTTTTTTTTTAATGAGAGAGAGTGAGATCAAGTGCAAGAGACAGAGAGAGAATTGGCACGCCAGTGCCTCCAGCCACTGTAATTGAACTCCAGATGCGGGAGTTACGTTGTGGTGCGTATGTGACTTCGCTCATGTATCACCTTGTGCATCTGGCTTATTTGTGATCTGGGGAGTTGAACCTGGGTTCTTAGGCTTTTCAGGCAAGCTCCTTAACCACGAAGCCATCTCTCCAGCTTTAACCTAATCCTTTGACAACAGTTTATTACTAGTAATCTACTGAATAAACAGGTTATCTTTCATGGTTGCTTTATGTCTCTATAATACATTTGAGTTATTCTGCCCTGCCCATGTGGTCAGGGAGTAAGATTCAAGCCTTTGTCTGTAAGTCTGCTGGAGGGAACACAGCCTAGTGACTGTTTGTTTTGTCTTGAGTAGACAGGAGCTCCTGTTTTTATTCAGACCTAGAGTTACTTCTTTCCCTTATAGGGATGGGGGATGTGTGCAGAGTGATGGGGAGGGGACTCAGAGAGAGCAAGAGCTGAGGTCACCTAGAGGTGGGTAAAGACTTGGCCCATTTCTGTGTGACTCGGGCTTCTGGTATGACCTCTGGCAGGGAATGTAAATAACCAGCAGTGGATCCCAGATCTCAGCTTCTCTCATTCTGAATCCCCAGATCTTAGCTTCCTCTACTCTGACTTCAGAGAGTCAGGAAGTTTCTTGGTTGAAAGCTCAGTGGCCTTTTTATTTGTTGTTGTTTGTTTATTTTTTATTTATTTATTTGAGAGTGACAGAGAGAAGGAGGCAGATAGATAGATAGAGAGAATGGGTGCACCAGGGCCTCCAGCTACTGCAAATGAACTCCACATGCATGTGCCACCTTGTGCATCTGGCTTACGTGGGTCCTGGGGAATGGAGCCTCAAACTGGAGTCCTTAGACTTCTCAGGCAAGCGCTTAACCGCTAAGCCATCTCTCCAGGCCCTCAGGGGCCTTTTGTTGACAGGCCAGTTAGTCTTGAAATGGGCTGGACAATGAAGAACCGTTGCTTCCTCCATGTCAGAGAATGAGTTGGTGGGAGTATCTTTTGTTCCTTTCCTCATTTCTGAAGATGCAAAAGGGATGACTGGGCTCACACTATGAATGGAAGGTAGTACTAGACAAAATAATCAAGTCGAAGGGCCTTTCCAGGGAAAGGTAATGGGCAGAGGGTAATGGGATGGGGAAATAGGATTCAAATTCTTTATGTGAGTACATGAAAATGTTGCAATGAAGCCCATGATTTTATACAGTTAATTGCCTTAATAAAAATAGAAATAAAATTATGAAGTATCCAAAGTATACTTACAATGAAAAGATGTCTCTCTCTCTCTCTCTCCCTCTGCTTACAAATAAATAAATATTAAAAAGATGTGTTTTCTCCAGGAATTTGCAGTGACCCATCTTGTTGATATAACTTGCCCCTTTTAAGGCAAGAATTGGTGTAATCTATACAATTATGTTTAGATAGCCTGGCACAGGTATTCATTGATGTTCTGGACCTCCAAGTGAAGCTGCCCTTGGACTCCTGCCAAGTCTCCTTGGAACAATACAGCCATACTACGTGTGATGCTATATCTTTATTATTAATTTGATCTGTAATCACTTATGAGGTTGATGCACACCTCTTGGTTTGTATGCATGTGTGTGCATGCACATGCAAGGGTGTGATTATTTCTAGAGGCTTAACTAAGGGGGACAGATCCAGCTTAAATATTATTCTAGGGGCTCAGGGCTAGACAGAATAAGAGGGAATAGAAGAGAAAGCCAGATAGCAGGGGTGTTTCTCATTCTCTGCTTTAAGGTCCCCCATTCCTTAAACCGCTATGCTCCCCAGTCTGTTGTGAAGTGAACAGGTCTTCTCTGCTCCATGTTCCCCTTCCCATGTTGTTCTCTCCAAGCCTTGGGACCAAGTGACTGGATCCTCTGAAACAATAAACCAAAATAAATCCTTCCTTCTTTTTTAAATATATTTTATTTATTTGAGAGACAGATACAAAGAGGGAGAGAGGAGGGAGAGAGGGAGGAGGGAGAGAATGGGAACACCAGGGCCTTCAGCCACTGTAAACAAACTCCAGATGCAAGTGCCACTTTGTGCATCTAGCTTATGTGGGTCCTGGGAAATTGAACTTATGTCCTTTGGCTTTGCAGGCAAATGCCTTAACCATTAAGCCATCTCTCAAGATGGCCTTCCTTCTTTTTTTAAATGTTTATTTATTTATTTGCAAGCAGAGAGAGAGAATGGGCACGCCAGGGCCTCTAGCAAATGAGCTCCAGATGCATACACCATCTTTGCATCTGGCTTATGTGGTTCCTGGAGAATCGAACTGGGATCCTTTGGCTTCTCAGGCAAACACCTTAACCATTAAGCCATTTCTCCAGACCGCCTTCCTTCTTTTTGTAGTTCTGTCACAGCCATGTGCAACATAACTAATAGGCCATGTTTCTTTCCTCTCCTCTCCTGTGATAGCTGTGTGGATGCTGACTAGCTGGCTCTTTACACATGAGCTGGGAAGCAGCAGCCCTCTTGGCACTCAACCTCCCATGCTTGCAGTAAGCAATAAACTTTTTCTGCCTCCTAGAGAGTTAACGTCTTTCCTTAGCTGAACCCAGTAAAGACTACTTTCGTGTAGGTTCAGAGTTACAGAAGGGCAGGTCCATAGAGGGACGTCACAAACACCAATTCCCCAGGATATTTGGGAGATCCTGGAGAAGTGGCTTAGTCTCCAGGCCTTGGTGAGGCTGCATATGTGGTCTTCAGGGGGCTGAGAGGAAAGTACATCTGGACTTCACTTTTGAATTGGGTGACAGGGGAAGTTGTCTTACTTTCTGGATAAATGTCACTGATGTCTAAGAGCTCAGCAGTTCCCTGATGGCCTGGCACGGTAAGGTGACTTGTTTTATTGTACCTCATCCTCTCCATATTGCAACTCCTCCAACCCAGTCATAAGGGCAGATGGTGGCTGTTAATTATAGTATACAGTTAACATAGCAACGTGGGCTGCCTGAGCTCAATGAGGAAGAGTTGATTTTGGGAAAGCCTAAATCAAGTATGGAATACTGCTATAACAGCAACAACAACGAAAATAAGGCATATCCCTTGAAATACAAGTTGCTTTAGACTAGGAATACAACATGAAATAAGTCATGTAATCCCTCCTTTCAAGGCACCTCCATCACCCCTGTGCTTTAGAATTCCTTGCCAGTTCTGCATGTGCACAGGGCAATAGGATGTGAGGGCTGAGCACAGTGGGCATTAGAGCTGGAAGCAGACCCAGTGCCTCTCTTCATTCTGGGTTACTCATGAGGATGCTTCATGACTACATATAGGCTGAGTAAGAGGGACAGGAGTTATTAGGTGGCTGGCTCCAAAAGGGCAGGGAGCTAAGCTTGTGGTTAGTTAATGAGTTCTACTGGTACCAATGCAATTTTGCTAGTTCTGAGTCAAAGCATCTATTTCCTTTCTAATATATACAATGCTAAAAATGAATCACAGTATGTTTTGCTCTGCATAACAAATACATTTCAAAGGAATATGTTGAAGCATAGTGCAGTTGAATCCATGTAAAATGAATCTTCTTGGGACTGGAAAGATAGTTCAGTGTTGAAGGCCCTTACTTGCAAGCCTGCTTGTGTGAGTTCCATTCCCCAGAAACCACCTCAAGCCAGTGGCTCAAGCTTCTTTGATTCCAATGCAATGGCAATGGGAGGCGGAACCAGGAGAATCCTGAAGCTCTCAGGCCAGCTGGACTGGTGCACATGAGGCAAAGTGGTAAAAAATAAAGCAACAAGAGAGACCCTCTCTCAAGTGGGGTCAAGGGAGAAGACAAACTATTCAAGATTGTTCTCAGACCTTCACATGAGTGCACACACATGTACACATCCACTCACGCATACAGACTCACACACAAAATTAAAAAAAAAAAATTTTTGTGTACAAATCCTGTTACCTCTGGATTTTCCTGGCCCTGTCTCCCACTTTTGAAGGTGCATTAGGATCACAGACACATGCTCTACTTTCTGTGGGTGCTGGGGAGGATTAAATTTGGTTCAGCTAGTTTTGCAAGAGATCATCTTTAACCACTAGCTATCTCCCCAGCCCTATTACGGTTAATTTTAATGTTAAAAACAATAAAATGGCTTTACAGGCAAGTGCCTTAACTGCTGAGCCATCTCTCCAGCCCATGCGTTGACTTTTGAAAAGGATATTAATAATATTGAAAACGACCTAAACCTTAAGCTTACTTTAAGAAGCTGAAGGCTTGTTGGATAATGTGGTAATGTACCTGAAATCACAGTACTAAGAAAGCTGAGGCAGGATTACCATGAGTTGAAGGCTAGTCTGGCCTATATAGTGTGTTTTCATGTATCCAGGGCAACAGGGTACGATCCTGTCAAAAGTCAAGCAAAGTGAGAACAAAAAAGTGAAAATGGTACATTTTTTTAGCATGGCATGCATAGCATGAACTCAGCATTCATGGAGAAATCCGAGTTTGGAGTCCTAAATATTTAGAATTCTTCCACATAGTATATGTTTTTATGTGGTTTTACAGGAATAAGTGTTTTAGTATTTTGCATTTACTGAGTTTGTAAAGCATTCTATTCCTTTTCCACAGAACCATTCCTCTCTTGATGCATGCCATCAGCTTATCCAATCATATGAAATTAACCATGCCATTATGGTTACAAATACCATTGGTACAGAGCACTTGGGAGTGAACACATTGACTCTTTGAAAACATTCAAACAATGGTAACAATATAGTTCTATGGATTCTAAACAACGTTTATTTGGTGTTCTGTAGACCTCCAAAGAATGTTTCATGGAAGAGAGGGTTACTTTAGTCAATCGTGAAGAGGAGGGAAATTATGAGAACCTCTACACATTCAAAACCAAATACAATAGTTACATGAAGAGGCAAGTGGAGTAAGACTCTGTGAACTTTGTTTTCTTATCCACACTGTGAGCACTAGTTTTTGCTTGTATGTGAATAAAGATGAGATGCAGAATAGCAGAAATGGACTTGTGGATGAACATAATTTGATTTTGACTTAATTTCAGAGTTCACAATCTGCTGCTAATATATGATGAACAGATCCAGTTTTCATTAAAAATTTCCAAGATTCTTTTGTTTGTTTGTTTGTTTGTATTTTTGAGGTAGGGTCTCACTCTAGCCCAGGCTGACCTGGAATTCACTATGTAGTATCAGGGTGGCCTCAAATTTGGCAATCCTCCTACCTCTGCCTCCCAATTGCTGAGATTAAAGGTGTGCACCACCACTCCTGGCACAAAAATTTCCAAGATTCTTATTAATTGACCTTTTATTTATTTGTAAGAAGAGAGAGATGGAGAGAAGAGAGACAGAGAGAATGGACACACCTAGGGTCTATAGCCACTGCAAACAAACTCCAGATGCATGCACTATCTTTTTTGCATCTGGCTTTACTTGGGTACTGGGGAATCTAACATGGGATGTTAGGCTTTGCAGGCAAGTGCCTTAACTGCTGAACCATCTCTGCAGCCCATGTGTTGACTTTTGAAAAGGATATTAATAATATTGAAAACAGCATAAACTTTAAGTTTACTTTAAGAAACTGAATGCTTGCTGGATGAGGTAGTGATATATCTGTAATCACAGTACTCAGAAAGCTGAGGCAGGATTACGATGAGTTGAAGGCTAGTCTGGCCTATATAGTGTGTTCTCATGCATCCAGGCCTACAGGGTAAGATCCTGTCTCAAAAACCAAGCAAAGTGAAATGAAAAGCACACACTGAAAAAAACTAATACACACAAATTTAAAAATTAGGAAAAGGGTCCAACATCATTTTCAGTGTTGTTAGATTGAGTGATACTCTTGTGAGGTGAAAAGGTTCCGTCTCTCCCACACATCATAATCTGGGCTGGAAGCTTCTAGATATAATCTGGGGCTGTAGAGTAGCAGGATGGATAGGGGTTGGGACAGGCACAGCTCACTTCTCCTGTCACTCCACCTCAGCAGGCCTCAGCAATCCTTCGTAGTTTCCGGCACCTCTTCAGTTTCGCCATTTGACGAAGGCAATTTAACAGATAAGAACAGCCCATGTTCTTGCCCTGTGAGCTACAATCATGCAAGTATTTTCTGAAAATCTGTGGGCTGAAAAATTTGGCATCAACATCTTAATTGTGGTAGCAAAGTGTAAGGTGGAGTGGAAGGCACCTTATGATGTTGAGCAATGAAAAATTCTTCCTCACAGGCTGGAGAGATGGCTTAGTGGTTAAGGCGCTTGCCTGCAAAGTCAAAGGACCCAGGTTTGAGGGCCCAGGACCCACAAAAGCCACAAGCACAAGGGGGTGCATGCATCTGGAGTTTGTTTGCAGCAGGTACTCTCTCTCTTTTTCTCTACCTCAAATAAATAAATAAGGAAAGAAAGAGAGAAAGAGAGAGAGAGCGAGAAAGAATTCTTCCTTAGAATACTATGATAAAGCAAATGCAAATTCTGGTACAAGTTGTTTTTTTTTTTTTTCTTCTCTTTTCTAAAAATCACTTTCTTTCTATTTATTTATTTGCAAACAAAAATAGAGAGAAGACAGACAGACAGAATGAGTGCACCAGGGCCTCTAGCTGCTGCAAAGGAACTCCAGATGAATGAGCCTCTTCCTGCATCTGGCTTTAAGTGGATACTGGGGAATTGAATCTGGGTCATTAGTCTTTGCAGGCAAGCACCTTAATGGCTGAGCCATCTCTTGAGCCCTTTTTCCATTTGTTTTTCAATATATAGCAGAAGCAGGCCTGATGGCACACATCTATAATCCCAGCATCTGGGAGGTTGAGACAGGAAGATTGTGAGTTTGAGTTCAGCATGGGCTATTTAGCAAACCTTATCTTAAAACAACAAAACCACCACAACAACAAAAAGCAAAAGAAAAACAAAAAAGAAAAAATCAGAGCCAGGCATGGTGGTACATGCCTTTAATCTGAGAACTTGGGAAGCAGAGGTAGAAGGACTGCTGTGAGTTCAAGGCCAGCCTGAGACTACATAATGAATTCTAGGGCAGCCTGGGCTAGAAGGAGACCCTACCTCAAACAACCAAAAACAAAACAAGCAGATGAAAAACAACCCCCTCCCCACAAAACCCAGGGATGGCAAATGCTGTGGTCATATTCAAACACTGGTCAGGCTAGAGTTAGTATTTTTTTTTTTAATTGCAGCACTCAATCCATTATGAAGATTATTCTCTCCTTCTATCAAAGAAGAAATTAACAAATTTTTTTTTTTTTTTTTTTTTTTGATTTTTTGAGGTAGGGTCTCACTCTAGCCCAGGTTGATCTGGAATTCACTATGTAGTCTTAGGCTGGCCTGGAACTCATGGCGATCCTCCTACTTCTACCTCCCGAGTGCTGGGATTAAAGGTGTGAGCCACCATGCCTGGCTAGAAATGAACAAATTTTCTTTTGTCTGATTATGGGAATATAATTATCCATGCTATTTTTTTTTTTTTTTGAGGTAGTGTCTCATTCTAGCCCAGGTTGACCAGGAATTCACTCTGTAGTCTCAGAGTGGCCTTGAACTCACAGCAATCCTCCTACCTCTGCCTCCCAAGTGCTGGGATTAAAGGCGTGTACCACCACGCCTGGCACAATGCTATATTTTATTTAATGCATATAAGTGAACAAGTTAAGAATATGCTGTTGCATATTTCCCTTTAAGGGGGTCCTTTGAGGATGAATGAATCCATTGGCATAATGTCAATAATCTCTATTTTTCCTCCCATCTCCTCCCTTTTCTTTGTCCCCTCTGTCTTTCCTCTTCTCCTGCATAAACTACTTCTTAAGCACCTGGTTTCAGACAGTGGGTGGTCACAGAATCTGGCAGCCAGCTTTGAAATTTGGTCACCTTGAACTAGAGGCTTGGAAAGGTGTTTTATATTCAAATATCAGAATTCCCCGTGGTGGTAGAATCATATAATCTAGCTCTTCTGTGGCAGGTAGCTTAGGAGATAATCATTCATGTTGTTTTTCCAAGCTGGTTTTCAAATATGTAATATTAGTAATTGCTGACAGTTGCCTAGTGCTTGGCAAACCATCTACATGCCCTAATCTCATTTCATGCTCATAGCAAATGTCTGCTTTGGTAATGTGCTTATCTCTATTACACACAGATATTAAAAGATTGTTCAGTACCAGTCTCCACTCAATCATAATGTTGAGGCTAGAAACCAGGTCTCTTGACTCTGTTTTTTTTTTTTTCTGTTCTAAAGAGAATGTGTCTATACTGATAGAATAATACTGTCTAAAAACAGACACATGTGTGAGATGACACTATTAGCAGAATTCTTAGGGAAGCATTTCCTAAAGTGGCTTATGTGCAGAACGCTTCATAAATGCATGCCATTTAGACTTAGAGGTGCTTACAGTCTGTAGGGTTTTGGTGGGTTGTGGCTGGGTGTGCTTTGTTTAGCAATGAGAATGAAATGTTAGGAGCCTGGCTGTGTTGATTCTCTTAGGCCAGGTAAAGCCTTACTAGCTTTAGGTGATGCATTATTGTAAGAGTTAGATCAGATGGTTTACTTTCATTCAATGTATTGATACTAATGTAGAAGACAAAACTCGTAAGATGTATTTCTACTGGCGAATCCAAAGTAAGAAGGGCTGACTCTCAGATGCACAAAGTGGTGCATGCATCTGGAGTTCGTTTGCAGAGGCTAGAGGCCCTGGAGCACTCATTCTTTCTGTCTACCTGCCTCTCTCTCTCTTTCTCAAATAAATAATAAATAAATAAATAAATAAATAAATAAATAAATAAAATATTAATAATAAGGGCTGATTCTTTGAAGAACAGCTGGTATTATCAAGGACAAAGGAATCCCTGTTCATTCCACATACTTCCTATGACAGGAAGATGAAGCTTACAGCATATATTTGGGTTGTGCAGCATGTTGAATGCACAGTACATTGTATTGCACATAAAACCTTTCACATGACTTTCCTTGAGAACAGACTGTAAGGTTCGTGTTACAGATTCTTCGACTAAATCTGGCTGACACAAATTTATCTATATGCCTGAAGCAATCACTTCAAGCACAGGACTTCAAATGAAGACTGTATTGAGATGCACACTAAAGAGTAGATTTCTCCTTTACACTGCTATGCGTTATAAAAAACAAAAACAATCCCATAACACTCTCAATATCTGCAGGAAAACAAGTGGAACTGGAGAGCATTCGGTTAAGTGAAATAAGCCAGACCCAGAAAGACAAAGACTGTATGTTTTATCTCATATGTGAAACCTAGATTTAAATTTGTGTGTGTGTGTGTGTGTGTGTGTGCATGGACATGCACATGTGTGCATGCATGTGGTCATGAAAGTAGTAAGGGGGCCATGGGAGGGGTGGAAGAGACCTTATGGGAGAAGGGAAAGGGAAAAAGAGATGGTAATGGCATATATTATGTATGACATGAAAGGGGAAAGGAGGGCTGGGGAGTAAGAGGACAAGTAAGAGGGAACAGGGTAATAGGGAGGTTAGTTGGGGAAAGGAATGAATAAAAACAATGTGTAATGATGGCATCTATATGAAAATGCCATCATGAAGCCCGTTACTTTGTATGCTAACTTAAAACATTAACAATAATAGTTTGTTTCTAACTCTTCTGTACCCACAAGCAGCACTAGATATTTTGAAAAGAGAAGGTTGGAAAACCAGAACGAGAGGCAGTCATCTGACACTCTTGAGATTCCTTTCATACGTAGAGAACAAATGAAAATCTGTTGTGCTTAGTGGACTAAATTATGTACACTGAGAAAACAAGAGGCCTTTCTTGCCAGTCAGGAAACGTAGTCTACAATCTCAGCCTTGAAAGCAACAGTTTGAATTCAGATTTAGTTTTTGCTTCTCTTACATAATTCAAACACATTTCTGTTCCTGAGGTAGTGAGGCGCACCTTTTCCCCTGGCAATCAGTTGTTCATGAGCTCAACCTGGCTGCTCTTTCTCCCGTTTCCATTGTTCTTCCTCTTCTTCTCCGTACTAATAAGAGTTGCTGTATTGTGTGTTAAACAGTGTGTGGGAAACTCTTAATATACCCTTGCTTAGTCACCAGCTAGTTTCCCCTACCAGAATAGCACATAAAGCAGGTTTTCAAAGGTCATATTTGTGACTTACAGGGAGAAGTAACATATTTTCAGTGATTTGCACTTCAATAGTACTGTTTTGACTGACGTTTAACCTGTACATAACAGATTTCTGAATGGCCTAATTATGTTTTTATTTTTAAAATATCTAGCTTTGATAACAGAGGAAAAAAATCTTCTAATATGTCAAGCTTCTAGGAATGAAAAGGAGGCCTTGTTAAGTCTAAAGTAGGCTTGTTTATGTTAGCTGACTCATTAATGAAGTTGTCTGAAGCTTAGAAAACATGAAAAGTAAACAAGAGGGCTTATATTTCTAATCATTATTAAAAAGAGTGTATTCTAGTTTATAGTGTTAAATAAATGGAGGCTAAGTTGGGCATGGTGGCGCACGCCTTTAATCCCAGCACTTGGGAGGCAGAGGTAGGAGGATTGCCGTGAGTTTGAGGCCACCCTGAGACTACATAGTGAATTTCAGGTCATTCTGGGCCAGAGTGAGACCCTACCTCGAAAAGCCAAATAATAATAATAATAAAATAAATGGAGGCTATTAATCTGTTTATTACATGTAATTAAAGAGTATAATGAATAATGTGTCACAATGATTTTTAAAAGTGTCCACTTGCAAGCCGGGCATGGTGGGAGGCAGAGGTAGGAGGATTGCTGTGAGTTCAAGGCCACCCTGAGACTACATAGTTAATTCCAGGTCAGCCTGGGCTAGAGTGAGACCCTACCTCAAAAAAAAAAAAAAAAAAAAAAAAAAAAAAAAGTATCCACTTGCTTTATAATGTGTAAGTACTGAAGTATCCTGACTGAGTGGGGAAATGGGAGCATCCTAAATTGACATGTTTCTTAGTGCTAGGTTTTGTAAAAATGGAAATCTTTACTGAGAGCCCAGAGTATCAATGTTAAATAATCAATTATTCTACAAAAACAGAGTCCCACTGACTTCTAAGTAATAATTAAGGACTGTACCCAAGACCAACTTTTATTTATTTCTTTATTTTAAATATTTTATTTATTTATTTGAGAGAGAGAGACAGAGAGAGAATGAAGCAGATAGAACTCCAGACTCATGTGCCACCTTGTGCATCTGGCTTATGTGGGTCCTGTGGAATTGAACCAGGGTCCTTTGGCTTTGCAGGCAAATGTTTTAACCACTAAGCCATCTCTCCAGTCCAATATCAACTTTTAGAGGGATATTGGGGTCTTATTAGTAGTGATTAAAGCCAATAATGTTCATAGAATTTGATCCCTCAAAACATTTGCATATTAAGGAATGAATAAATGCACTGCTCACTAAGTGGGCTAACAGTTATGAGGGATCTAGTACTAAGAGCATAGCAAGTTCATGGACAAGGATGGTGACAATTTTGAGTGTGGATGTCACTCTTACAGGTGTTAAATGGAAGAACTCTATACCGTTCACAGTACCTAAGAAATGAAACTAGCCTAGATCTTCATTAGCAGATGAATGGGTAAAGAAAATGTGGTACATTCACAAAATGAGTCTTTTCCCAGTCATTGATTGATTGGATGGATTTTTGATGTATGTCATAAAGGTGGACAGAAACAGGAGAATTTCTTGGAAGTTCATGGGGCAGCTAACCTGACATATGGAGAGGCAAACAAGAGGGGGAGACCTTGCCTCAAACAGGTGGGAAGTGAGGACAGACACCCAAGGCTGTCTTTTGACCACCACATGTATGCTATGATGTCTGCATTCATACACATGAACACATGTACACCAAGCAAGTTTTTCTGGTTCATGATATATCCTAGATATTAATGCATTGTTTGATGCATGCTAGCAAAGATTTTATCCCTGTTCTGTAGCATGACTCTTCAGCTGGTGATTCTGGAAACTAGACTACTAAGCCAACAATATGCTTGGTTACCAATAGCACAATCATGTAGACATTTACTTAGGTAACTTAAAAATATATTCATTTGTTTCGGGGGGGGGGGGAGAGAGAGAGAGAGAGAGAGAGAGAGAGAGAGAGAGAGAGAGAGAGAGGAGAATGGGCATGCCAGGGCCTCTTGCTGCAGCAAACAAACTCCAGACACATGCACCACTTTGTGCATCTGGCTTTATGTGGGTACTGGAGCATTGAATTCAGGCCACCAGGCTTTGCAAGCAAGTGCCTTAAATGCAGAACAATCTCTCCAGCTTGGAAAAGTGGGATTTTGACTGTAAAGTTTTGAAATGAGGCACATATAATCTTTGACCTCCAAGATAGTTCTCTTATTAATTGATTAACGGATGTATTTTACTGTTCTCCCTTTATTTTGATTTTTTTAAAGATTTTATTTATTTACTTGAGGGAGAGAGAAAGTGGGAGACAGAGAGAGAGAATGTGTGCATCGTGACCTTTAGACACTACAAATGAACTCCAGATACATGTGCCAATTTGTGCATTTGGCTTACGTGCATACTGGGGAACTGAACCTGGGTCCTTAGGTTTTGCAGGCAAACTCTTTTACTGTTAAGTCAACTGTTCACTTTCTAATTAAGCTCACTTTTATTGTTTACTCTTGCTCATTTGAGACAAGATTTCAGTGTGTTTCCCAGGGCTGGCCTTGAACATATGATCCTCCTGCCTCTGCTTCCTGAATGCTAGGATTGCAAGCATGAAGCTCCATGCCTCATCCACTGACTTTTTTTTTTTTAATATTTATTTTCAAGCAGAGAGAGAGAGATGGGAGAGAGAGAGAGAGAGAGAGAGAGAGAGAGAGAGAGAGAAAGAATGGGCATGTCAGGGCCTCCAGCCATTGCAAACGAACTCCAGATGCATGCTCCACTTTGTGCATTTGGCTTTATGTGGGTACTGGGTAATTGAACCCAAGTCATTAGGTTGTGCAGGCAAGTGTCTTAACCCCTGAGCCATCTCTCCAGTCCCCATTCACTTTTTTAGCACCATATAAACGTTTTGCTGAGTGGAAAATCAATCCATCAGTTATCTACTTAAATAGGTCCTTCACAAAGTTAAAACAAATAAGCCATTGATTTTTAAATCACTATTTTAAAAGGTGAAAAATTTATATAATCTGAAGAGAAACCAGAGTATTGAATCACTATTTTTTTAACAAATGATATTTACTTTGAATACAGTCTAGCACCCAAGAAATACAAATGATGATTAATGGCAGAATTTAACTTTGCTGGCCCATAAAGACACGGAAACTCTTCAAATCATTATAAACATGGTCTATTTTCAAATTGACTCCTTTTGGATGTTACCATTTTCATCAAGACTAGCCATAGCAAAAGTATATTTCACTAAAGGCATTTCAAAGTAGCCAATAAATTAAAAAGATATTTTTATACTCACTGTGCCCCACCAGAGAGCATCCGCATATGTAGAAAACTCCTTGTTGGCATCCTTTTCCACCAGATAGACAAGGAAAGATGAAAAAATAAGAACCAGAAATCCTATGTACCAAGCTGTGATTAATTCCTAGGTATAAAAGGAATGAAATATTTTTAGAAGTGAAAAAATCTTTGAAAAAGGAAAAAAAAAAATCAACACATGATTTTATTCATGATACCACTTCTGGGATATTTTCAAAGTTTTTTTTTTTTTTTTTTTTTTTAAATAGTGCATTACATATGATGCCCCTGAATTGCTTTAACCAGGTTCTGAAATACCTACTTGTGGTAAGTTCATTAAACATTACTACACTCAATGGAAAAATTTTCAAAAATAATTGTTAGAAGATGCAGAAAGCAGATTCTACCTTGCTGTGAGCATAAACCACGGAACCCAGTAATTTCCAGGTGCCTCCCCTGCGGTCCATGCGCACCATGCGAAGGATCTGAAGAAAACGGAGGCTTCTGAGTGCGGATGTGGCAAAAATATTACCCTGAGTTTTTGCAGAAACAACTGCTATTGAAGCAATAAGAACAATGGTATCTGAAAGAGACAGGTTGAGACAGCCATAAGTCACATGGCTAGGGATTTTTATTCCTCACAACAATATTTCTGAAAAGTTCACTTGAGCCAGTTTGAGTCTCAAGTAAATACACGTCAAACCCCATTGACATGGAGAACTACTTAGTTAGGCTCCATGACGACTGAAGAGTGACAAGGCAGATGACAGGACCTACCTGTTGCTTTAGCTCTGACCCCTGGGCCATATGCTGTTTTATTTGTGCCATATAAATAATACAGTAATACAAATAATACAATAGTTTTGAGTGAGGTCAGCATTTCAGGAGGTGTGGGGCAATGGGGCAATTAGCTCTGGATTCTTTAGCATTCCTGTCTGCAACAAGGAGCTCCTGCCTCAGCCCCCAACATCCTGGCTCCCTTGTTGATGGACAGGTGCATGATAACCTATCCACTCATGGGTGTGCCTTTGGCTTGATATAACATGTCTCTTATTTTCTTTTCAAACAAGATTGCATCTCATTTATGTCAAAACATTCTCTAATGTAGATTCTGCAGCTATGCCTGCTGCTTAACAGAGACTCTACTAATCTGAATTCTTGGCCTCTCTGTATGCAGTTGGTCTGTCAAGTTATGTGAAAGTTTGGTACGCAAATAAAATAATATTACCTTTGTTACAATAAAGTATGCAATTATGCACAGTGTGCATTGAGTAGGAATGGATATTTAATGCTTGACATACTGACAGTTGGTTTAAAAATATCTGCCCTTTTGTAGTAAAACAAGAGATGAAAAAGCTATTATTGAAAGAATAGAAAAGATAAAAGAGGACTTAATCCCCCAAGAGTAAATATAGGTGGGGGAAAGTGGATTTAGAGTGGTAAAAACAAAATTGGTATGAATGACCTTCTGTCAGTTTTAATGTTAGCTTGACCTTAATATCCTCAAATGAAATATCCTTTCTGTCTCATGGGTTGTGCATGCCTGGGCTTCTGTGTTCCACACAGGAGTTCCACTTCAAGTCTGCTGCATTGTAATGTTCCTAGGATCCTTGGGATTAATGTGTATTCAGCTTATTCTTCTCTCTGCCCTGGCAAAGGCAAACTGGCAAGACCTGTGTGTCACTTTCCTGGGGCCACTCTGTTCACACTCTTGGTATCATTCAGTGGTTGGAGACAGAGGGTCAAGGACTGGCAATGCAAGGATCAGCCATAGGGTTTTCTAGACAGCACATCTATGCTCTCAGTGCCTTTGTGAGGAAGTGCTCAAGATCCCCAAATGCATCCTGGAGTTCTTGCTCTTGTGAAGGTACTAAACATGCTGATGCTGATACCAAAGACATTTTAAGTGAGTTTAGAAGCCAGAGGCAAAGCAGATGTGGGATGTAATCTTATATTAATAAAAATATGCCTTAATATATGGCTAGAACAGCCACATGAGAATATGTACAAGTTATTACCATTCCTTATCTGTAGGGCTGGAGAACCAGGTGGCATGTAAAGGGGCTTTTCACTTTTCAAATTATGACTTTCCATAATATTGGAATTTTATAACAATGAAGGTGTCATATGAAATCAGAAAAATAATTTGAAGAGCTATATGCACATGCAGACCATCTTCATTGTGGGAGGGATTTCTTCTCAGAATAGTGACTTATAAAGAAATTACTTATATGGCCCTTTGGGTACTAATTTTTGCTTTCATTTCATGGAAACTTTGGATCCTTTCAAGCATACAAAGGACATAGAGATACAATACTCCATTTACTATGTTAAAATATATTTAAACACTGGAAGTACATAAATGGATAGTACTAGTATAGAAAATACAACACAAAACATTACTATTACTACCATGCCTGGATTTTCTATATATTTAAAGAATATATATATAAATATATATATATTTTTTTGAGGTACAGTCTTACTCTAGCTCAGGCTGACCTGGAATTCACTGTGTAGTCTCAGAGTGGCCTCGAACTCATGGCAATCCTCCTACCTCTGCCTTCCGAGTGCTGGGATTAAAGGCGTGCACCACCATACCCAATTTAAAGAGATTATTTTAGTCATTATGAAAATCTTATTAGTTATGCATTCTACAGTTTCCATTTTACAGATGAAGAATGTAGGTATACAAAGCATATATTGTATTCACTTTTTTTAAAAAAAGAATCAGCTATCAATCTGTTAGGCTAAAGCACAAAAGGCATGCTATAAAGTTAATTCATTAGGGAAAAACCAGAGAAGGCAAAGAACACTGTTAATTTGAGACAATTTAAAACTTATGCACACAGTGAATCATACTCTAAATGCCTGAAGTCACAAAATATGCAAAGGTAACCACAGATTTGATTTAATACCTTCATTGT
The DNA here is from genome assembly GCA_036365145.1 of Orientallactaga sibirica. Classification (NCBI taxonomy): domain Eukaryota; kingdom Metazoa; phylum Chordata; class Mammalia; order Rodentia; family Dipodidae; genus Orientallactaga; species Orientallactaga sibirica. Next base: position 21,477,767 of record JAEOAD010000006.1, read on the forward strand.
AATTCAGATGAGAAGACGAAGGTAGAATTCAGTAAAATTAAATCATAGATGAGCTGTGAATGCACTCAAAAATTTTTCTGGTTGGGTTCCAGCCATCCACTATGATTCTGCTGACAGCATCCCATGGGGTGTTTCTTAGGCTAAGGTGTGAGTTAGGACTAATCGTTTCCTTTATGTTTATTCACATATTCATTAGGTTTGTTACATAATAGAAGGGAGGTTTATTTTGTTTGGCTTCCACCACTACTGTAGCCCAAGTACTCAAAATAGGGCTTAGCTGGAGCGATGCCTCAGTGGCTAAGGCACTTGCCTTAAAATAGGTACTAATAACTGGGACATCAATTTAAAATACATCTGAAAGGTAAGTCACAATTTAGTACTAGGTTCTACCGCAATATAAACTATTATCACAGGGCATGGTGTTGCCTTCCTAATCCCTGCACTAGGGAGGCAGGAGTTCAAGGCCAACCTGGGTTATATAAGACTATCTCAAGACAAAACAAAACAAAAGGAAACAAAACAAACACAAAACTGATGAGCGGGCTGGAGAGATGGCTTATGGTTAAGGTGCTTGCCTGCAAAACCAAAGGACCCAGGTTGGATACCCCAAGACCCATGTAAGCCAAGATGCACAAGGGGCACATGCATCTCGAGTTCCTTTGCATTGGCTGGAGGTCCTGGAGCGCTCATTATCTCTCTCAAATAAATAAATAAATAATTTAAAAAGACTTGAAATAAAAACTGAGCTAGCATCCCTTAACACTTATATGACAAATCTCATGAAGAATTAGAGTAGATGTATATCAAGTAGGATGGGTAGCTTAAGATGCGTAATTTGTTAATGATCTAAACTATTGTTCAAACACAGGAGACCTGCATTTTGTGAAGATACCCCACTTTCGTAAGTGGTAGGAACTACAGACAGTCTTGCAGCACATTGGCTAGTAGTCACATTATGCATGTGGATTTTAAAAGGTATTCATGTGGATTTGGATGGTGTAGCAGACAGCTTCAGGTTTGCTGAGATGAACTTCCAGACCAGGCACAGTTAGGGAGGAAGGGATATTATTTATTGAAGCTTACAGATCCAGGGGAAGTTCCATAAAGGCAGGAAAAGCAGCTTGCTCTTCACAGGGCCAAACAGAGAGAGAGAGAAAGCCAACCAGCCACCACAGCACACAGAGCAAAAATTACAGCCAAAAGGTCACACAGCACATTTCAGGAACTCCTGCTAGGCACATTTGCATATCTTTACAATGGAATCTCAAACCCACCATTAACATCTTAAGACCAGCCCCCAGTGACATTGCCTCTAGCAAGGTGATTGTAGATGCAAACTATAAAGTAATAAAACATTGAATATATTGGGGGACATATATTCAAACTACCACAGATGGCTTCACTTTCGTGTTCTTATCCATTCACAACTTCAGCAGCAACTAAAGGTCAAGCATTATATTAGAGCCTTGTATTAACAATGACTATTCCTCTATGCCCTTGACTGTCCATCAAGTCCTTACTCTGTACTAGTACAGTGATAAGTATTTGATTTACACCAGTGGTTATGTAGGAGAACCATTTTGCATGCAGGGGTAATTTGGCAGTGGCTGGAGACATGCTTGGTTGTCATAGATGGAGAAGGAAATTAGAAGCCAGGGTTGCTGCTAAACATGACTCAGCCCCAAATGTCAATAGTGCTGAGGTTGAGAAATCCTGATATGCATTATTACAGTTAACAACTCTAGGTAGCAGATAATTGTACAGTGATCTCTTTACACCTGCCGGCTTGTAGTAGTCAAACAATCATGGCCCAACATCTGTAAGTGATAGAACTGGCCCCTACTTGACTCCAAAACAATGCTTTTAAGAGCTATGGTAACTCATTCTTTGGATAAAGAAAATTCTGGGCGGCATGGTAGTGGGGGAAGGTGAAGGAGGAGGTTGTGAAAGCAGGTGTGTAGCAAATCAAGAATAAATTGTCATTGTATAAAGCACTGAGGAAGAGAAGGTACAAGGAGGATAAAGCAGGCATAATAATTCTAAGAACAGATGGAACGTTTATGGATGTATCAAGAGAAAATGGGGCTAGAGAAAGAAAGAACACAGTTAATAAATAAAGAGGAACTCAAAACTGCATAGAAAAATTGCATGTAGTTCTGAGCTCTCATGTCTAGCCATCCCCAAGGAAACTGATATGAACAAATGGGAAACAGTGAAGGAACAGTATTGGTTATAAGCCGCTCAGTAAAAATATGAAATATAGAGCTGGGTGTGGTGGCGCACACCTTTAATCCCAGCACTTGGGAGGCAGAGATAGGAAGATTGTCATGAGTTCGAGGCACCCTGAGACTACATAGTGGTTTCTAGGTCAGCCTGAGCTAGAGTGAGACCTTACCTTGAAAAGACAAAAAAAAACAAAATGAAATATAGGTTGATACATTATTAGGAATGCAGCTCACAACTCACTGAATCACTTAGAAAGATTTATTGATGAGCTTTTGAGATCTGAGGAGACTGGAAAGATTTGAACAAAGTAAGTTGTTGAAATGGTATTTAAGACACACTGGGATTGTGAAAGACCTTATTATTAGACTCTACTGTGACTTTCCCAGACTATTATTTAGTCAGCAAAATCAATATGAATTGATCACCAAGGGCCCCATCTAAAAGAGATTAGTCACTGAAATACCAAAAAGTTATTAGAAAGTGGATTCATATCCAAAGCTACCGTGTCATGGATCCTACGAGTGGATTCAAGGAAGGCTAGTTATATACCTGCATTTGACAGGCTGTGTTTCACTGTCATGATCAAACTATATAATGCACGTATTAGAAGATGTAACTTAACTCAGTTAAAAATCACAATGTGAAGATGTAAATCATGTGGATTGTGAAAAGTATGGTTGGACCCTTTTGGACTAGTCATTATAAGGACAGATACATTTTCTTGAGGTAACTCATAAAGAGGGTACATCTTGACTCCTGGAACTGTCTGAAGATGTTAGGCTTTTAATGTTTTTTTTTGTAAATTTTTCTGGTCTCAGCACATTTTTCCCTAACAGGTAACATAAATTTCTCTTGTATTTTAAATTCATTCCAACTTATTGTTTCTGGAAAAATCAGAAGTGTAACAAGTACAATAATCCTACAAACTATAACTTTGCATACATTCCTTTTATGTTCCAGTTCCTTGAACTATTATTTTAATATTTATTTACTTATTTATTTATTTGCAGGCAGAGAGAGATATAAAAGAGACAGATAGGGAGAATGCACACACCAGGGCCTCCAGTTACTGCAAGTGGACTCCAAATGCATTTGCCATTTTGTTCACCTGGCTTTATGTGGGTACTAGGGAATTGAACTCAGGTAATTAGGCTTTGCAAGCAAGTGTTTTAACTATTGAGCAATCTCTCCAGCCCTCTTTGAACTATTTTTAGTGTGTTCACTATAAGTTAAAAATTGAATATATATATATATATATATATATATATATATATATATATATATATATATATTTTTTTGGTTTTTTGAGGAAGGGTCTCGCTCTAGCCCAGGCTGACCAGGAATTCACTATGTAGTCTCAAGGTGGTCTCGAACTCCTGGCAATCCTCCTACCTCTACCTCCTAAGTGCTGGGATTGAAGGTATGTGCCACCACACCCAACTCTGAATAATGAGTGGTGCCACTGGATGAAATATTTCTGAAGAACAAGAAGAGAGGGATGGAGGGAGGGAGGGGGAGGGAGGAGAGAGAGAGAGAGAGAGAGAGAGAGAGAGAGAGACTTGTTGTACCTACCAGTCTCCTTCCTTCTTAACTAGTTCTCCTGATTTCACATCATATAAATGCACATATATTTACTAAAGTGTAATTAGCCATGACAGAAAATGTGATATTTGTCTTTCCCCATTATTCTTGTATTCCCCTTCCCTTTTAAACTTTTCTCTTTCTCCCTATATAGTTCATCTTCATGAATGTTATTTCAAGGGAAACAGTTACCTTGGGTGATATGCTTCTCACTTGTTCTTAAAACCCTCTTACAATTTGGGGAGAAATTGGTTTCACAGTGATGTGCAGTTTTCCCTAGAAGAATATCAAGGGGAGTTTGTGGATCTTAAACGTAGGTTGTTTGACTGAAAACTTCTAGAGAAAGTTGGTGTAAAATGTCTAAACTGATAAGGCTTTATTTCATTCATTATTTTATCTTTCCCTTTTATGTTTTTAAACATATTTTTATTTGTATATATTTATTTGAGAGAGAGAGAGAGAGAGAGAGAGAGAGAGAGATAGGCAGGTAGAGAGAGAATAGGCATTCCAGGACCTCCAGCCATGCAAATGAACTTCAGAAACAAGTGCCACGTTGTACATCTGGCTTACATGGGTCCTGGGGAATTGAACTTGGTCTGTTATATATAACTGAGTGAAAACTGTAAATGTTGAAAGTGACTTAAGTCTTCATTATCTGTTCTACATCTCCCAAAAATAAGTATAAGTTTGTTTCATAGTGATAAGGTTTTATCAATCATCTAAATAAAGTTTTCAAGAAACTTCAAGAATAAGTATGATATGTACTTATGATTCCATCTTAATGATTTTTAGGTTGTGGCTTGTGTAAAGTTAAGTTTCTATGAATAGAAACTATACACATACACATGTGTGTGTGCACACACACATCCAAAATGATCTATAGCAAAAGTGTACTCCGTTTGAAATGAGAAAATTGAGAACAATTGGTTATTTGAAATGAAAAGTGGGCTGGAGGGATGGCTTAGCAGTTAAGGCATTTGCCTGAAAAGGCAAAGAACCCAGGTTCAATTCCCCAGAACCCACATTAGCCAGATGCGCAAGGAGGCGCATGTGTTTGGAGTTCATTTGCAGTGGATGGAGGCCCTGGCATGCCCATTCTCTCTCCCTCTCTCTTCTCCCTCTTCCTCTGTCAAATAAATAAATAAAACTAAAATAGTTAAAAATAAAATGAAAAGTTATGGCTCAGGAATGTTAGTACACTGGCCAAGGTATTTTATTTAGTCTATGGTAGGGAGAGAGAAGGGAAATGGGCAACATTTATTGAGTACCTGTGATATATGAGACTGTGAGGTGTACTCAGTACACAGACTATTTCATTAGTTCTCCATAATTGTTCTCTGAGGAGGTCCAGAGGATCCTTCGTTCTGCCCTCTTCCAGCTATATGGCCTTGGATATATTAATCTTGCTGCATTAGAGACCTCACCTGTAAATAGGGACTAGAGTCACTTCTCTCATGAAGCTGTGTGAGGATTAAATGAAGTGATGTATATACAAAAAGCCCCTAGTCTATCTCAGTGTGCCTGGTATCAAGTTAATCTCTTAATCTGATAAAATAAAAATGTAATAGATATGTTTATATATCCAGCATTGTTATAGAACAGAAAAATGATTCTAAAAAGTTTAAGAATTTTATCCAAAGTGGTCAATGAAGACAGGAGTTGAACTCATAGTTGTCTTATGCCAGAGTGCTTGCATCTTCTTCCATGTGCCCTTTGGAACTTAGAGCTCTCATAGGAAGACCAGTAGACAAGCATATTGACAACCAGTGTGGCTTAAATCTAAAACTCCAAGTACTGTTAACAAAAGGGAATATGCCCATTTATGAATGGCTGTTATTCAGACAAAGTTTAGTAAAAACTCTTACAATGAACACCTGTATATATTCTAACTACTCCATTCTAGGTATTTCCAATGGTAGAACAGAGTATACAGTTCATTCAGCTTTTTATCTATATGTAGCCATTTCTAAATGAGTTTATTAGTTTTTATTGGCATGCATAGGATGTGGCAGATATTTTATTGCCAACTGAATGAGATAAGGAGGACCTGAAAATTTATTGTATTTTAAAATGTATTGAATTGAAAATCTATTATACTTGCTTATGTGTACACAATTCTAACCTCTCAAAAGAAACACAAAGGTCAGGAATGAGAGCATAAAGAACATTGGACTATGCTGCTTTACCTAACGGCTCTTCCATGTACCTTGGTACCCGCCCTGCCCCCCACTAACCATTGTAGGGCTGGTTTCTATATCTTTAAAACAAGATGATGAATCACAACTGTGAGATTCTAGGATTCTCAGTGATACTGGACACTGGTGGAACAATGAGGTATTAACAGGAGTGTTTGGGAAGTATTTTCTTCTCCTCCATTTGATTTATTGAGGACAGAGGTATTTACAGAAGATGCTATAGTGTGCAATTTATACATTCACTCATTAGTTCATTGAAAAACAGTTTCGTTTGCATGATCCAACCACCAAGGAGAAAACATGAATGAAACAGCAATGTTTGCTATTCTCCTGGAGCTAACGTTGAATGTGGCTAGGCTAATAATCAACTCATTGATAAACACAGAAATAAATAACTTAATAAAAAAGACCCTGGAGAAATACAAAGCAGATGAAAGATAGAACTATAGGGGAATGCATGGCTATTTTGGAACAGGGACAGTCAAGGTAACTATCTTGGAGGGATGGTGACATTTAAACTGACCTAATGGAGCGTGTGTGACCATATTTGAAGGGAAAGTTTCAGGGCAAGCAAATAGAAAGACTGAGACAGAGGCAACATTTGTGTATCTAAGGAGAGGTAAGGGGATGGGGATGAAGGTAGCTTGAGTTTCACAAGGAGCAGGTTTCCACCAGTGGCTTTGGTAATGGCTTAAAATTTCCTTCCTAGTGTGATAGCAGCCAGAGAAGGTTTTTGGGTAGAGTGAAAATTTGATCTGTATTTGATCAGATCATTTTAGTTGACATCAGGAAGCAGCTTTTAAGAGTGGGATGTTAGAAAGGAAGGGGTGTCTATATGTTTTGGGGCAAAGGGCAAGAATGGCTTTACAAGACTGAGAGTGGAGAGTCATGAAATTGAGTTTGGAGTTAGGATATATGAAGATGGAGAGGTCAGTATTTGATTGTTTCTTGCATAATAGGAAGGGAAAATGATGACATCAAAATAGAAAAAGGTCTACTTGGAAAGAAGGGATTGAGTGGAGGGGGGATTTGGGAGGGGGAAAGGGTGGGAGGGAATTGTGATCATGATATATTTTTATATGTATGGAAGGTTGACAATAAAAAGTCTTAAAAAAGATTTGATGGAAGTTAGACAAGGAAGCAAGCTTAAGACTGAATTCGGGTTCTTGGTTTATCAGTTGGGTATTACTGAGAAATAGTCAACAGGGCAGATAGTTGTGCTATTTGAGGAGCAAAATTAAGTTAGGCTTGAGCCTTGTTAATTTAATGTGCCTGCTAGAAATCTGGTAGTTAGCAAATTAGGCTGGGGTTTTGGGAGGAGTCAGGGCTGTGGATACAGGCAGCAGATGATCAGGAATCTACTAAAACTATTGCTTCCACGTGTGATCAAAGAGGTTTTATTTCAGATGTAGGTTACAGGTGGTCTATGTATAGAAAGTGTGTTTCTGTGTTTATAGGGTTTGTCCCTTGAGAATTATGGTGACTAGTAGGAGGCAAGTACATCCTATTCAAGGCACAATATTGCATCTTGAGTAAATTATCTGATTGAGTTTTCATGAATAAATCAAAGAGATAAGAGGTGCACATATTTTTGGACAATTTAGAACGTGGTTAAGGTTCTATAATATAATCTTCTATACAGAAAGTATGAGATGAGTGATTAGAATCAGCAGTTTTATACTGTTTACAATTTTCTCCTAGCACCCATTTTCATTTGATGGAGTGTCAAATCTGCAGAAGTTTTGATTCCTAAGCAGAAACCCAAATAAGATTTGACCTCAGATCTAAAAAAAAAATAAAAATAAATTTGGATTCTTACCAATAAGTCATCAAATTGAAACTTTTTCTAGAAATCCCCTAACATCCCATGAAGAAATTCAATGCTTGCTATCTCATGTAGGGTCATAACTTGAATGTGCATACACCAGTAGGCAAGCAAGGTCATTGCAGGTTTGAATTTATAGGCTTAAAACACAAATACTTCATTTTCAATGGCTACTTTATTTACTCTAACACTCAGCACCTTCATGGTAATGACTCTGAACTTGGAAGCTGGTTGTGTTTGGCACTGCTGGGATATGTAACTTTTTGTTGAGAAACTTGACACCTATTTTCAGATGACATGTAGGTGATGACTAATCATCACCTACTACTAAAAGGTTATAAAAGGATATCTTCAGGAAACTGAGTAGAATGGGACTGTTTGGATTTTGTGATGGAGTGGCCACTTGAGCTCAAATGTCACCAAGCAGAGGAAAGCCATTGATGGGAATTTATTCTAAGTATCATATCATCTGGGGAAATTGAGAATTTACTTGGATCACCTGGTTCTCTTAATCTCTTTCAAGGCACAATTTCTTATTTTTAGAAATAAGAAATGGATGCAGTTTAGGTAGTTGGCTAATCCTTAGGGATAAACACTGGGGTGTGAAAGTAGTTTTCCTTCTGTGAAGAATTTACTTTAAAGAAGCACATTTGATTAAATACGTAAGTTAGTGATAAATGTATGGCACTTACTGTAACTTTGAAAAGCACACTGACTTTTGGAGATATGCAGGTTATATCTACATATCTGCAGTTTTAGTGAGAATATTCACCAAATAAATCATGTTTAACAATTTGTCCAAAAGCCCCATCTTTATTTATAAAATCTTTTCCAAAATCTTCCCTTTTGGGCACTAAAGGATGGTTTTATAACTTTTTAACTTCATGTTTGCTTCTATGTGTCCTTCTGTTAATGAACCATACAAAAGATGCTGTTTTTTTTTTTTTTTTTTTTAAGTCTCTGCTTACAAGGAAAATAACAGTGTCCCAGAAAGGCTTGTATAGGCTACTGCAGCAAGAGACTTCCAGAGACAATCTGGGAATTCATGGTAACCAGTCTCTGAAGCTTTCAGCTCAGGCTGTGAAACATACTCTTAATAAGAAATCCTAAAACTGTAGGGAAAAATACCACTTTAGACACATTTTTTTCCTCACGATCAATTCCTTGTCTCCCATCACAAGCTTTTTCAATAAGACACACTTTGTTTAAGAGAGAACAAACAAACAACAACAACATAAAAAACCCAAAACACACCAAGGCTCATTAAAAACAGTCAATGACACAACCTAGTGCTCCCTCCCTTCTAAAGAGGGAGGAGATAGCCTAGTGGAGTTCAAACCACTGGGGAGCTGCATAGTCCTGTTAGCTAAATATGGGAAAGTATCACAAAAAAGCAACCCGAAAATAGTTTCAGATGTGCACATTTTAACAAATAATACCCCAGAAAACCACAGAAACTTGATAAGAAGTGGATTCATAAAGTCACGAGATGGCAAATGTCCTAAGGATTAGCTACAGTACTTTGATCTCCAAGTTCCAAGTATGGATCTGGAGTCTGTGGTGAGGGCTAAAATCAAATATTGAAAACACTTTGCAAAAGACAGAGGTTAAAAAAAAAACTTGAGGAAAAGACAATGCAGAAGTGGAGACTTCTCTAAAAAAATCTATAATTTCAGGCACGCAAAATAAGCCTTTTATTAAAAGATATATAATCATATTACCATGACCCAGAGAGATAAGACAATTAGATTTAAAATCACAAACAAAAATGATTCTTCTGGAAACTCATGATGGGAGCAAAGGTGCTATTTTTCATGCTGCATTGCTCGGATAAGTGGCACTTTTCCCCTTCATTTGCTCATGTTGAAAGTCTTGTCTTCACAGTGTGTACACGGTTTGTGATGGCAGGTGGGCTAAAGTAACACTCCAGTGAGTGTTTACTTCCTGACAGTTCTTTGATTGTTTCAGTTTGTCCAATGTACTTTGATAATGTGGCTAGAAGCTTATAGGACTTGATTGTATGACATTAAAGGATGTGGACAGGGTAAGGAGATGGCCGCGCAAAGATGAGAGGGCAGTTGATGTAGAAGATACTGAACTGTGCAACCACAACCATGGCTAATGAATGTTATGATAGGAAAAAGACATGGAGCTCCTTGCAGAGCAGTTAGCTTAGCTGAGGGACCCAGAAGTCCTCCTAGGAGCAGTGTAGGTTAAACCACAATTCAACAACTAGTCAAAAACAAAGCTTCAAAGCAAACAACCTGACGTGATGCTCACACAAGTGCAATAGTGGCACACAGCCATGGTAGGTAACCAATTGCTCTTGGATTGGCTAACAGATCCACTCTGTGGAAAGGAAGCCATATCTTGAACTGGGAAACAAGTCAGAATCATATCCAGATAATTAGTTTGCTTTCTGATGTCAAGCTCCCACCAATCTTGGGCTACAAAATGGTCTACACCCTTTAAATTCTCTCTAAACTAACAACGATTATCCCATTTAACCTGTGCTGACTTCACTCTCTGTTGGAGAATCTGCTTCTCTTTTACAGATGGAAGCAGGACCTGAGGAGATAAATGACCCATCACCTTTCACACCAGCCCCAGCTGAAAGCCCAGAGGAACTGGGGAAATGAGCAAGAGTGTTGCTTTCTCAATAAACCTGATATCAGCACAAGGGTGAAGGAGATAGACACTGAGGACACTCAACACCCACCAGAGGCTCCTAAGAGCCCATCACTGAAGTAGACTTAAAATGTATCCAACATGGCTCAGGGAATTTTGTGGAAGAGGGGACAGACAGATTGTTAGAGCCACAAGTTGGGACATTATGCACAGAGACATTGCATCTCCCCCATAACTGATGGCTGCCCCCACAATGCATGACCTACGATCCCCATGGGGGATATGTCATATATGACTGCCTGTTTCCTAAAACCCAGGTTATCAGTGTCTGGTCAGATTGCAGAGTCTTGTCACTCTAGCAGAACACACTATCATGCACATTTACTTTGCATTAGTGACACGGTATGTTTAAGAAGAATGCATTTATTTTTCCATGCACTCTTTTCTCATCACTTATTTTGAACTGAATAGTCAGCTCTTTCTATCTCCAGGGGGCCAGCTCTTTGTCTCTGATAAAAGTTGTGATTTTTTTTTCAATGTTGCTTGTTTCTTTTTGTTTTGTTTATCATGCTAATCAGTATTTTCTTCTGTACTTTTCAGTTGTGGCAAAAAATCCCTTCCTAATTCCAAGCTTACATTTCTGTGCTCAGTAATTTTTAAAACTATGCATATGGCATCATTGGGCCTTGGTGGCAGTTTTAAACATGTCCTGTTGGAGTTGGGCTTTGAGGCAGTAACTAATGTGGTTTTACATGTCCGATGGCAGGCAAGTATAATTAGTACTGGTCTCAGTAAAGTTTGCTTGAACAAAGAATTTTCTACAAGGTAAGTTAGATAAGTAATGGCCCTACAGGAATTTGTAATTGTATTGGCTATTCACATTAATTGGTCTCTTAACACTTCATCTATGTAAACATCAAATTTATATTCACTTATCAGAGAATGAAGATCTGCTCCTTAAGGGGTTAGATTTTAATTTATTTCTTGACCCAGTTGAGGAAATATGAAGTTCAGCAACTTTGCTCATCAAAATAATTTTCATAGAAGAACAGAAAAAGCAGAAACACACATTTTTCTATGAAAATAAAAAACTGCCATTTACTTCAGCTTAGACATACTTTATTTACATGAAATATTACATAATTTAAAGAAATGGGGCTGGAGAGAGATCGCTTAATGGTAAAGATACTTTCTTAAAAAGCCTAAGGACCAGGGTTTGATTCCCCAGTACCCATGTAAAACCAGGTGCACAAAGTGGAGCATGCATCTGGAGTTCGTTTGCAGTGGCTGCAGGCTCTAGCACACCCATTCTCTTTCCATCTGCCTCTTTCTCTCTCCCTATCTGTTCAGTGAATAAGAAATGGCCACATAACTTAAAGGTACACTAAGCACGTGACCCATTCATCTCACTCCTGGGTATTTACCTAGAGAAACAAAAACTTAAATTCACATAAAAACATGTACATGGGGGGCAGATAGAATGGAAGAGCCAAAGGAAGGGTATGACCTCTTACAATGCAACTGCCCAGACAGAAATGGCCTCGATATCCATGACCTTGCAGTGCCTAGCAATGCCTTCGCAAAACCCTCAAAATAGAAGAAAAAGATGATGACATCAAATTAAAAGAGAGACTAATGGAGAGAGGGAGGGGATATGATGGAGACTTGAGTTCTAAAGTGGAATGGGGGGAGGGAAGGGAAATATCACGTGGGTTTTTTTTTTGTATGTAAGTATAAAAGTCAATAAAAAACAATAATTAAAAAAATGCACATGAATGCTCCTAACAACTGTATTTATAATAGCGAATAACAAACCAAACAACCTCTAAAAGGTAAATGGAGGAACAAATTGTGTTTAATATACACCACCGAATATTATCTGGTAGTGAAATTATCAATTATTGGTGACAACATGGGTGGCTGTCAAGAGCATCATGCTGAGTGATCAAAAATCAATTTCACAGCCAGATGTGGTGGTGCATGCCTTTCATCTCAGCACTCGAGAAGCAGAGGTAGGAGAATGGCTGTGAGTTCCAGGCCAGCCTGAGACTACAGAGTTAAATTCTAGGTCTGCCTGGGCTAGAGTGTGACCCTACCTTGAAAAAACAACAACAACAAAAAATTAAAAATCAATTTCAATAAATCACTACTGCATGCTTATGGTGGTTATCCCCTGGGATAATGGAATGATATTTCTAGAGGACAGATTTGTGGTTCCCAGAGGTTAAGATTTGGGAGAAGAAATGTCACTAAAGGATAGTACCAGGGATTGCCTCCCACGTTGAAGTTGATGGAAAAATATCTTAATTGTAGTGGTGGTTAAATGTACTATGTACTTGTGATAAAATTTCACATGTTTATATAATTGGTGCATGTAAAAAACTGGTGAAATCCAGAGCTGGCGAGATGGCTTAGTGGTTAAGGTGCTTGCCTGTGAACCTTAAGTACTCATGTTTGACTCTTCAGGTCCCACGTAAGCCAGACGCACCATGTAATACAAGCACGCAAGTTCACAGAGGCACCCAAGATGGGCCACACATCTGGAGTTTAATTACAGTGGCTGGAGGCCCTGGTGCACCAGTTCTCTCTCTCTGATAAAATAATAATAATAATAATAATAATAATAATAATAATAATAATAAAAACTGGTGAAGGTTGAGTGAATTCACATGAGTTTGGATAACTGCACTTTGGTTAGGTCACAATTATCATTGGGGGAAGATGGCAGAAGGGTAAATTCAAAGGGAAATTCTACCTTTTTTTTTTTTTGCAGGCCTTCCAAACAATAGCTTTTGGGAGGCCAGCAAGAAGGACTAATGTTATTTCAAAATCAAAAAGTTTTTTTAAAAAATTGTCAATTTTTAGACAGATGACTACTGAGAGAAGCAATTGTTTCTGTTCTAATTCTGATGTCTTGATCTTTTGACTGTAGTTAATGTGTCCCAGAGGGAGAAAAAAGAGATAGGAAATGGGACTCAAACCTCATCTTATGCTTTCTTAGTTGACCCTGTGCTGTATGTGGGTGGTGCAGGGGGTAATGGAGTGTTCTGGAACAGAACTCCAGCAAATCTCTTCTCAGCTCTGTGGTTTATATGGTGTGTGACTCTTGGGAAGCCTCTTAGTTCTCAGTTTCTTTTTAAAAACAATTTATTTATTTAGTTTTGTGTATGTGTGTATATATGTGTGTGTATGTGTGTACATGTGGATATATTTTCATGTGTATGAGTGTGGGCAAATTCAAGGTCACAGGACCACCCTCAGGCCTATGCTTGTCGGTCCATCTCATTTCAGGCAAAGTTTCCCCGCATTTCACTCTGTTGTTCTTTTGGCTGCTGTTGTTAAGAGTCCGGGAAATTCTCCTGTGAGTCTGCCTCCCATCTTGCCATCAGAGTGCTGGGATTATAGAAGCCAGACACAGTTTCTGGCTTTTTATATGGGTATGGGGTGTATTGAACTCAGGTACTTGGGCTTGAACGGCAAAGGCTTTATCCACTAAGCCATCTTCCTGGCCCTAAGGCTCAGTTTCCTAAGGCAAAAAGTTGGATCACAATCTCTTCCTATTTCAATAGGAATGTTAAGGGAATTGAGATAATTCACATCCATGATTTACAATTCGAACCATGAATTTTTATTTCTGTTCATCTAATGCCAGCTCCTGCCTTTTCATTATGCCCAGTGTTGAGGGAAGATTTCTTATCTAGATTTAGGTCTTAAGCTTCTGTCCTCTATTGTGGATGCAAGAAGTATTGACCAGCATACACACAGCAACGGTGGATTAGTGTGAAAGTCATCAAAAGTGAAATGACGAAGAAGGTGACACCTACATTTGGTGAGTTGAGTATTTATGCATTTTCCTCCCATGATATTCTTATTTCTCTTCCGGTTTATTTCTAACAAGGGAGAACATTCTGCAGCATTTTCGAGTGGAAGCTTTACTTATGTTTCCAAGTGCAAAAAAATCAAGAAGTTCTTTGCCAATGCAGCCAGTAGAAATGGGATAATCTCTCCTACAGTATTAATATCTTCTAGAAAATGTTACAATTCTGGATCCCCCAAAAGAAAGCGACTAATCTATATAACAGGGTCTCCTGCTAATCTGTTAATAAATTCTTTTCTCCTGCTCCTTCATTACTCTTCCATGTGTAGATTAAATGGATTATACTGTAATTAAATTTGACTCGAGCAAGAGGCAGGGCTTCAGAATCCTAGCTATTGGGAGGCCAGCGTTCTATTTCTAGCCTCACTGCTGGCTTACAGCTGAGGACCATCACCCCCACTTCATACTGTCTCATTTTTTTTTTTCCAGCTATAGACTAAGATACACAATGTCTCAGAGGGACACAGTTCTGCTTTATGAGCTCCATGTTCTAATTGAACTCCACACTCTTTTATGGAAGGGTGCTTTTCGAAGAATTAAAGGTGTATTTATATGGCTGTTATGACTTAATAGAAATGAAGCTTTCAAGTCTAATTTTAAATGTCTTCTACTGCACGGAACATTATCCACATTCTTAAACAGTACAATCAGCTGTGCTTTAAGTCACTTGGTGATATTTATTAAAAATTAAAGAAAAATCACTGCAAAACCATGCTGCCAAACATTTTCAAAGCCATGTATAGTGATGTTAATGGGATTCATACTGGTAAATTCCAAGCACCACTTTCAAAATCTACCCCATAGTGACAGTTTAATGCGTCTTATTGATCATATATTTTCAGATAACATCTTGAGGCAAAAGGGACACTTTCTCGGAGGAAATAAACAATCTTCAACACAATGAATCAACATTTCAATCATTGTAACTAGTGAGTCTGTAATAGTCTGTTGGAAATAGAGTTCCTAGGAATTGCTTATTAGGTATAGTTACCAAGGGGGCTATAAGCACGTTTCCATCATATTATAATTTCACTTGCATATAGGAACACATTTTCTTTTCAAGTCGGATATTTCATGTTTCCAAGGAACCATATGTATGGAATGTTCACTT
This sequence comes from Orientallactaga sibirica, assembly GCA_036365145.1. Taxonomy (NCBI): domain Eukaryota; kingdom Metazoa; phylum Chordata; class Mammalia; order Rodentia; family Dipodidae; genus Orientallactaga; species Orientallactaga sibirica. The sequence continues at coordinate 21,493,210 of JAEOAD010000006.1, forward strand.
ATGCCTAAATATTGCCATTTAATTTTTTAAAATATTTTATTTTTATTTATTTACTTATGGGGGGAAAATGGGTGCACCGGGACCTCTAGCCACTGCAAATGAATTCCAGATGCAGATGCATGTACCACCATGTGCATCTGGCTTTTGTGGGTTCTGGGGAATTGAATCTGGGTCCTTAGGCTTCACAGGCAAGTACCTTAACTGCTAAATCACCTCTCCAGCCCACTATTGCCATTTTAACCAAAATATTCAAATTAGGCATGCCAACAACCTCTTGGACCTTTGCCTGACAGTGGCTGGGGAGATATCACAGCCATGTAGATGCTGGGTAGGCATGTTGGACTGTCTGTAATTCCAGTGCTTGGGTAGCAATAACAGGGACTACTGGAATTTGCTGGCTCTCTAGAAGACTAGCTGAGTTAGTAAACTCTGGTTCAAGTGAGAGACCCAGCCTCAGAAAATAGAGAGTGATTGAGGAAGACATCTGATGTTATTCCGTCTCTGGCTTCTACACACACATGAACCCACATGCTAATGAACACACACATATGCATGTAAACACACACACACACACACACACACACATGCAGTCTCAGATCAGCTCAAGTCTATAATTTAGATTTTCTTGGACTAACCAACCCAACAAAGCCCCCATTTGCTCTGCTTCATGTCCCACATCCTGAACCATGTTTGGGCATGATAGAAATTATATAAGTTTTTGGATGACTAAGTTCAAAAGTTGGGGGCAATCTTTGTCCCTTTGCCTAAGTGATTAATCATGACAGTCTCTAGCCCTCATCTCATAACCACTTCAACTTCGACATTTTCACTGCATCACTGTAATTAGTGTACCTCCTTTTAGTCTTCTCTCTCTCCAAGGGCACAGTAGGTTATACTCATAAATAGGGACCATGTTTTGTTTATCTTTCTCTTTGAATGGATTGTGTTTGGCATATAAGCACTCTGCCTTTGAATGAATTTTATTATATAGTGTGATAGGAAACATGCTAGTAAAATATATCATAATGTTTTACTAAAGTTTCTAGAATCTGAGGAGAACAATCTCTAGTTATCCATGTTTTTCTATGGATACTGTCTGTATGGTCTAACTATATCAGCAGAGTAAGCTACCTTATAAGTTAAATCTATCAAACAACATTATTTTCTTTCTTTTTAAACAATTTCTTAAGGGATTGTGTAAGTTACTAGTTTCCTAATACTGGTAGCAAAAAATATGAACACATTCCTGAGAGTAACATTTTTTATCCTAGAAGATGTTGCCAATTTGTTAACACCTATGGTACCTCATGATAACATTGCTTAAAAGTATATACAATTTATACTAGACAAGTAAGTGTATTTATCCCCTATTTCTCTTTCAAATTAGAAAGCAGCAATAGGAAATCTAATGTAGTTCCTATAAATAAGGCTGATATTGGTATTGCTGTCATTCTACAAAATCTACTTTCTTGAATTACAAGTTAAGTGCCATGATTGTTTCTTCCACAATGATGCCCATAGACAAAATATGATTAAGTTTAATTTTAAGTTGCTAACAAACAACTAAGGAGGTATTTTTTTTTTCCTAGGGTAAAGTGATGAGAAAAGTTTTTTGTGAGTTTCCTTTTTTCCAACTTTAGGCAAGTTTCTTTAAATCTATGTTACTATCTTCATCTAAAATGGATGCTATAGTACTTATACAGGATTAATAAGGCAGTATCTGTGTAGGTAATTTGGGTAGTAATTAGCATGGAGTAGTTCTCAATAAATAATGCCACTACTTAAAACATAGAAAATGACTGTAACGTTCTGTGATAAGACGGGTTTTAATTATTCTTCATATGGTCCAGTTACCCAGATGAAGGAATTCATGTGTGATGAAGAAGTCTGTACATTTAGAGGTCAAGAGAAGTTGCATAAAAGGTATAGAATCTGGCCTTTCCTCTCCCTCCCCTCCCCTCCCCCCCCCTCCCTCCCCTCCCCTCCCCTCCCCTCCTCCCCTCCATTCCTATCCCTCTTCAGTTCTCTTTCCATTCTTTCAAAAGAAAGGTCGACCAATAAGCTGGGTTTGGTGGTGCACACCTTTAATCTCAGCACTCAGGAGGCAAAGGTAGGTAGATCACCATGAGTTGGAGGCCACCCTGAGACTACATATTGAATTCCAGGTCAGCCTTGGCTAGATCAAGACCCACACCACCCCCCCCCCAAAAAAAAAAAAATGAAAAGAAAAAGAAAATAGAAAAGGAAGGCCGATCAGTTGACTATTTTGAAACATACACATGCCACCACCACCATCACGCCAGGCTTTTTGTTTTTTCTGTGTGCATGGAGGCATGCATGTCTGTGGAGGTGAACCTTGGGAAGTCTTGCTTCCTGGCTGGCCCTACAATTCATGACATGGCTAATCTCTGCCTTCCAAGTGCTCCTATGGTGCGTGGAAGAAAGACCCTGATTTAGGAGCTGATTCCAACTAAGAATTTCTCCCAAGCTAGCAGTCAGCCCTGGAATACTTGCAACCTGACACCGCAGATCTGCAACCCCTACCCTATGCTGCCCAAGCCATTGAACAGGCAGGACCACCGCACATGGCAGAAGTCAGACATACGCAGGGGCAGTCTGACCCTGCTGCCACTCTAAACTGCTGCCAGATGAACTGTTCTGACTTAGGTGGCTGCCGTTTGCTTGTTTGTTTTGAGGAGTGGGGTGGGGGTGGGGTTGAAGATTCTAAAGCTACTGTAAGTAACCCCTACCTCATCTCACCACTGCTCTGAAACTAACCGAAATATACTCGTTGCTGTTTTTGCAAAACTGGAAAAAAATATCTGTGAGAATCATTTCTGCCAAATAAGAAGAAAACCTTAGTAGGTACTGAAAATGGTTCAGAGCAGGAATAGATCTATTAGAATAAGAGATGGGAGTTGGCTACTCAGCAGGCGAAGGCAGGAGGACCTCTGTGAAAGCAAGACCCTACCTGGGGTGGGAGTAAGAGTAAGAAATGGGAGGGCAGAAAAACAGGGGAAATTTTAAGTTTGCAAGCCAGAGGCAGTTCCGGGAATCTATGGTCTAACGTGTGAACACATTAGCAGCTCCAGTTTCCTCTTAATAAATGAAATTTCAGATATACTAGTCTTAGCCATGTGTTTCATTCTAATAAAGCCTTCAATTTTCTTTTAGCTACATAAGAAGCTGGCCACATATTCTAACAAAAAAAAAAAAATCACTTGTTGGAATTCTTTTGAGGAACTCTTATTTCAAGCCAAAGGCCAAAGATATATGCGCTCAATTCAGGGGAAACATCTGTGCTGTGGTTTTTCTCCCTTATCCTCTGGAGGAAATGCTACATTGAAAGGAAACTGTTAGAATAATCAGCTTACATTTGACATCAAGTATAGATACTGGATTAATAGCAGGCTGGTATTTTCTCTTTCACTGTGATACACTTCAAGTCTGAAAAAGCTATGGCCCTCTTCTATCTAACTTAAAGGAGTTACCAAGGAACCCCTAAAAACGCCACCATGTGAAGTAGTGTGTTGACCTTCTGACACACCAGGTTCCTTACTGTGATCTAAGTATTCGCCTTTGATGCTATTTGCAATTTTTGAATAGGTCATTAATGAAAACTGGAAAAAAAAAGAATGACTATGAAATTCGTCTTGAGGTTATTCACACATTCTCAACACTCATAGAATGAGGGATTTGTGTTTGGATTTAGAAAAATAATAAAGCAGCCAGTCCAGGTAGTGAAGGGGAATTCAGGAAGTCATTTCAAATACACTTAACTCTCCAAATTAGGAATGCAGTGATTAGTGACCAACACTATAAAAAGGTTACTATGGTAAAATCTTAGAGGAAACATGAGTTGAATGTATAGGTATGAGGAAAAATTTTGTAATTCTACATATAATTTTACCAGTTTCAAAGGATTTAATAATGCTGTAAGAGAGCATTTAACTTCGAAAAATGGACCATTTGCTTCCCTTATTATAACTGTGTAGAGCATGCTTTCCAAATACAACTACACACTAATTTTATGATTTCTTAAAAGGGTGAGTAGTTCATAAAGAGGAAAAACCAGTGTTTGGAATCAGCCCAGTTAATCATATTTTGTCCAAAATCTATTGGTCAGTCAATAGTGTTCAAAAGGTAATATGAAGCTTGCAAGCTGAACATAGTAGCACTTTCGGTCTGCTGGCCCTAGGAAGTGGTAACATTTCCCACATGAAGGCCTAACAGAACAGCTGAGGTATCATCATCTTTTTTTATATTCCTTTCTAAAATGCTTAAGATTTCAGAAAAAATCATTTGGGTGTTCATTTGGCATCATCAATCTTACAAATATATTAAGTCTTGAGAAGTCTTGTTATATTTTTAGACTTTCATTCAGTGTTAATTTTATTGAATTACGTATAAGTAACTACATGCATTTTTTTACTAGTATACTCAGCCATTTTTACCAGTGTGTAAAGCATGCTTGTGTATCCACTAAAGAGGTCTCAGTAGCAACTGGGATAGCAGGTGACATTTGATTCCTTTGTGGAGAATAAATTTAGTCATCTCATCCTGATAAGCCACTATTTGTTTCATTAGTATGTTTGGAATGAAGATCAAATGTTCCATAGTCACTTAACAGAATGCTGAAATTATCTTCACTGCAAGTATATATTTGGTTTTTGTTCTGTTTTTTTTTTTTTTTTTTTTTTTTTTTTTTTTTTATAAGGTAGGGTCTCACTCTAGCCCAGGCTGACCTGGATTTCACTATGTAGTCTCAGGGTGGCCTCAAACTCTTGGCGCCCCCCCCCCGTCTCTGCTGGTATTAAAGGTGTGCACCACCATATCTGGCTGGTTTTGTTCTCATGGGCATTATAGTTACCCATGAAATTTTCTCCCAAGGCAGTTAATAAACTGAATGTAAATTACTCAATTGAAAAAAAAAAAAAAAAAACAACCCAAAGACTTAATACAACTTCAGTTATGCCTAAATCATGACATACTAAATATGTAAGCTCACTTCTGATAGGTGCCCAAAAGCAATTATGATTACAGATGTCATCAATCATTTTTAGAACAAGAGCTTCAAAGACCCAAGAAGAGAAAAATTAAAGGACTAAGATGTACTGATGCATCCATAGCTGAAAAGAGCTTTGAAAAGGCACCAGGCACCTGGGAGCAAACTTGCTTTTTTAGCTTAGAGAACAGAAACATGTTGGCATTGCCTCTGGAATATGACCAATTTTTAATTGGTTTTAAAATCTGGAATGGAACATTCCCGCAGTCATCCATGAACCGACCTTATCCAGTAGAAGTTGAAGGAATCTTGGCCAACCACCTGCCACATGAATTGTTTGGTTCGGGTCCTTTGTGGAACAGAGAGTACTTGTGCAAGAGGGTCACATCCCTCAGAATGTGGTTTGCATAGAGAATTCAAAATGAGAAAAACAACTCCATGGAGAAAAATAAAATGCACAATGGTTTGGAGCCAGGCAGATCTGCAAGGCTGAGAGTCATCACTTTCCACTCTCCTCTGTATCTTAGCATGGTGGGTTCCAAAAAACAAAAAAGTGAAGATTATTCCTGTAGATGAGATACAGCTGAGCAAATAGATTACTTCAGTGTAAAGGCCAAACAAGTTATTTCAATATTGATTCAGAAGCTGGGAACTTCTAGTCAAGATGGTGGCCTCCTAACTATGCTTCAGCTAAGGGGGTATTATCAGAAAGTAGCAGGACTGAGGAGATAAATCACCCCTCCACTTCAGCCAGGGTCCAGCTAAAACCACAGAGGAAGTGGGGAGACGAGCAAGAGTCCTGCTTCCATGGTGAACCTGACAATCAGCGCCAGTGTGAAGGAGACAGAGCTTGAAGATTCTCAACATTTACCAAAGCAGAGATCCAAGGCTCCTAAGAGCTCATCACTGAAGCAGACTTAAAAACTCACCCAAAAGCTCAGGGAATTTTGCATATGAGGGGGTGGAAAGATTGAGCCACAAGTTGGGACATCATAACCAGAGGCATTGCCATTCCCCCCTAATGACTGACTGCTGCTCTCACTACATATAAATCACAACCTTATGGGGAATACCAGCAGCCCCAGTGAGGACGCCCCCCCCCCGGTGAAATGGGGCAGGGAGGAGGGAAATGATGGTACCAACACATGAGGTGTCCATACAGAGTATATTCGTAATAAAAAAATGACTCAATCTAGAACTTCCCATAGAGGGGGGAGCACTCTATGAATCCATTTTGTGCCCACCACAGGGAGCAGGAGTATGAGGGAAGATCGGGTCTACAATTCCTTTCCACTAGAGCAAGATGGAAAGTCTGCTGTGAATGAATAAGATGCTCTAAGTGGTCTTGTGAAATAAGTCCCACTTTCTCAACTTGGAAATAGTGGAAATAAGTGAGCCTCACAAGAGCTTCCAGTATTTGAGTTTGGATGACTGCCTAAGAAGCATGAAAGACAAAACAGCAAGAAAACCAAGTTCAGCTGTTTAATAAAGTAGCTTTAATATATAGTTTTGTTCTATGATATACTTTTAAATATATAATTGGGGCCTGCCAGATCTTTTTTAAAATCTTTAATTTTTATGTATTTATTTTCAAGTAGAGAGAGACACAGAGAGTAGAGAGACAGAGATGGGGGGAGGAAAGGGATGAGTGTGCTGGGACTGCTTGCCACTATGTGCTGCAGATGAATGCATCACATTGTTCATTTGGCTTCTACATGGGTGCTGAAGAATCAAAACTGGGTCATTAGGCTTTAGAGGCAACTGTCTTAACCGCAGAGGCATCTCTCGAGTCCCAGGATGCCAGATTTTCATTCCAGAATACTCTATTACATTTTCATTGAGAAATATCATTTCAGCTGGGTGTGGTGGTGCATGCCTTTAATCCCGGTACTTGGGAGGCAGAGACAGGAGGATAGTTGTGAGTTTGAGGACACCCTGAGTGAATTCCAGGTCAGTATGGCCTAGTTTAAGACCCTACCTCAACCCCCGCCAAAACAAAAACAAAAACAAAAACAAAAACAACAACAAAAAAAAAAAAGAAAAGAAAAAGAGAGAAAAATATCATTTCAAACTGAAACTCAACAGAATAGAGTCCCTTGTGGAACCTTAGAAGCTAGAGGAAGAATGGAGAGATTTACTATTTATTTGGGGAATGTAGGGTAGGGGAATCATATTTCAATGTAGAACCTGTTGTCAGATCTAAAGTTACCAAAGCATAAACTATACTTGCAGTCTTGATGCAAGCAGCTGACATGCATCATTAGGAATAACACACTGCTATTCTTTTGTCAAAAAATCTTTTTATTTATTTATTTGAGAGGGACAGACATAGAGAAAGAGGGAAGAAAGAGAGAGGGAGAAGAGAGAGAGAAAGAAAGAGAGACTGGGTGTACTTTACTAGGGCTTCCTGCCACTGCAAACTAATTCCAGACGCATGTGCCACTTTGTGCATCTGGCTTTATACTGGTTATGGGGAATCAAACCTGGCCTGGCAGGCTTTGTAAGCAAGCACCTTTAACTGATTAATCATCTCTCCAGACCTATATTGATACTCTTTCCAGGGGATTAAAGCATAACTCATGTCATATTGTAGAGCTAATTTTCTTTTCTTTTCTTCTTTTTTTTTTTAAAAATTTTTTTGAGGTAGGGTCTCACTCTAACCCAGGCTGACCTGGAATTCACTATGCAGTCTTTCACTATGCAGTCTCATGGTGATCCTCCTATCTCTGGATCCCAAGTGCTGGGATAAAAGGCATGTATCACCGCACTAATTTTCAAGAAGACACTGAAGAATCACTTATTTCCAGAAAAAAAAATGATAAAGATAATCTGGATTCAATCCTAGCTCTACCTATTAATAACTATGGCTTTCAGCAAAGGACTTCTCTTTGCCTAGGTCTCTTCATCTGTAAAATGGGGTTGATAACTGATAATATCATTTTCATAGTGTTGTTGTGAAGATCAAATGAGTCAATGCCTTTAGAACAAAAGTGTTCATGGTAAGTGCTCCCTGGGTACAAATCATCAGTTGAACATTGTAATTCACGAAACAAGAAAAAAACAATGCAGTATCATAAATCTATGTATCCATGACTTTCATAGTTACCTATGACACAGAAGGGCTTTCGAGCAAACCTCAGTCTTCCTTGCCATCCTCTATATCGACAACAGCAACCTGCAGACCAGATTCGAATGATGAACTCCAAACCAAAGACGACAATCATCACGAACTCCTGGGACATCAGAAAGGAGACGTCAGAGATAAGCATTGCAGAGCAACCACAGTAAGAAGCCGTGGGAGAATTTCTGGGCATGTAGGGCTAACACATCTGGTTAATGTCTAAAGACCATCTCTTCTCCAAACCAAACTAAGCCTGAAGAACACTGACAGTAATTGTCTGCATGTTCTGTCAAGGAATGCTATGCCTAGTTTCCAACACTTTGAAGATGAGTCAGTTTTGATAGTAAATGTGCAGGCTGAATAACAGAAGTCTGATCTGGAATATGGAGTATGGCTGATGTTAGCTACTTGGTAATATATGAACTATCCCAGACAAAAAGACAAGGCCGTGAAATACAATTTTGAGTACTACAGAAAACAGAGCTTCCTTCTATTGCAAAGCGTGACATAATCCCTAAGCCTTTAAGAGCTGCTCTAAGAGAATAAGAAGTAAACATTTCGAAGTATGTTGAGTTCTTTTGTTACAGTGTCTTAAAGCAGCGGGTTTCAGAAGCACTGCCACGCGTGTGGTACGTACATCTATTGCCAGAAATGAGACCCTGAATCCTCCAGATCTGCAGCTTGTTTGGCAACAGCTGCCTGGGAAACAACACCTGCGCCAGCAAAATGACTTTGAGAAGAGTTGTGAGTTAACCTTGGGGAAAGGCCAGCTCATTAAACAGTCAGTCATAGAAAGAAAAACCAAAGGGAGTTTGGAAAAGAGAAGTATCTCTCCAGCATGTTTAGCACAGTTACTTGTTCCCGTGGGGACAAATCTTAAGATTATTAAACTTGGTTTTCTCTTTAAAAATAATTTACTTTCTTGTTTAAAAAGAAAGATTGGTTGACTCATGTTTGTCATGTATACTACATTTATTATTCAGCTTTTATTCTAATGGACTAATTGTAAAAGTGACACAAGGTCTTTGTTAAATCTTCCAAATATCACAGGAATAAAAAATAGAAAGTAAAGGAATCAACCACACCTTACTCTCAAGATAAACTTGTCACCAAATTCATAAAAATAGCACTTTTGTTGCACATTTTTATTTATTTATTAGAAAGAGAGGGAGGGAGGGAGAGAGAGAGAGAGAGAGAAAGAGAGAGAGAGAGAATGGGTGCACCAGAGCCTTCAGCTGCTGCAAACCAATTCCAGATGCATGCTCCACCTTGGGCATCTGGCTTATGTGGGTTCTGGGGAATTGAACCTGGGTTCTTTGGCTTTGCAGGCAAGTGCCTTAATTGCTAAGCCATCTCTCCAGCCCTTTTGTTCCACATTTAAGGCAAATGTGCTTGTAGTTAAAAAATGTGATGCCATGCTGTGCTTTTAAAATACCTACCAGATACCTGCTAGTCAATCATCCATCTATTATTTTGTGCTAAATCATATACAAGTATTTCTTGTAATAGGAAATAAATCTCCCATATCATCCCTGTCTACTCACAATGACTTAAAACTACTTCCAGTCTACAGAGTACTTTGTGTACAGATAACTAAAGCTATGACCAATTTTACATACTCATTGATGTTATGGGGATTTTATTTAGCTTTGGATTATTTTTGTTTAGAATGCATATCTGAGCAGAGCCTATTGATTTATTAAGCTGTCAAAAGGCCATATCATCTGTTTTTATATTTTATTTAAAAATATTTTAATTTTATTTATTTGAGAGAGAGATTATTGAGACAGAGAGAGAGAGAGAGAGAGAGAGAGAGAGAGAGAGAGAGAATGGGTGTGCCAGGGCCTCCAGCCACTGCAAATGAACTGCAGACATATGTACCACCTTGAACATCTGGCTTCTGTGGATCCTGAGGAATAGAACTTGGGTCCTATGGTTTTGTAGGCAAGCGTCTTAACTGCTAAGCCATCTCTCTAGCCCTTTTTATTTTTTTTAAGATATTTATTTATTTGCAAAGGGAGAAAGAGAGAGAGAGAGGGAATATGAATGGGTGGGTCAGGGCCTCCAACCACTGCAAATGAGCTTCAGATACATTTACCACTTTGTGCATCTGGCTTTATGTGCATGCTGAGGAATTGAACCTGGGCCAGATAAAGGCAAGCAGGTGCTTTTATCCACTGAGCCATCTCTCTATCTGTTTTTACCCAGTGCATTTTTCTATACTTAGATACATTACCAAGGTCTAAAGTGCCCAGCCTAAGCCGAGTGGCAACTCCATTTTTCTCCCTCACTTCTTCCTTTAGCCCTATTTATATCAGAAATTTTGGCATTCCAGTTGTGAGAAATAATATTCTGAAAAGTACACAATAAAAACTAAGTCGTGGCCTTAACTCACATAGGTACTACCATGTCATGATGCCCTTTTCTCATGTAAACAGATCCACCCCCAACACCATTGTTCTTAAGAGGAGTATGTTAAGGTCACTGTACCACTTCTATGCCATAGTGAGGAAGGATAAATTATATCTGTAGATATTTATTCAACACCTATCATTCAGGAATATTGCTTGCTGCATTTTGTTTTGTTTTCAAGAGAGATAAAGGGAAAATGGCAACATGCTTTCTTCATGAAGCAAAATCTGTACGGACTACAAGGAGAAATAGGGAAATCAATAATTACATTTGGGAATCATTTTGTGCTTCTCAGAACTGCTAGAAAATAACTAGTAGAAAGAAAAGCAGCAACGTTATAGACTATTTGACTGACATAATAACCTGTGGGATGGCTCTAACTGACAGGTACAGAACATTCTACATAACAACAACAGAATATGCATCTTTCTTATTTATTATTCTTGGCAGGATCCTTCCTTTGGACATTCTTCTTCTTCTTCTTCTTTTTTTTTTTTTTTAAATTCAAGATGGTTCATGATCTAGGCCATAAAAAACTTCATCATTTATAAGAATGAAATCATATAGCACTGTCAAATTATGACATTAAAACAGACATTAATGATAGGGAGACAAATCTCTAAACATGTAGAAAATTGAATTTTCTACACATTTCTAATTTGTTAGTCAAAAGAAAGACTTGATGGGAATAAAAAATAGAATTGAAAGAGAATGGAAATATAGCATGTCAAAATATATGAGGTGCAATTAATTATGAATGTGGAGTTATATCATAAAAAATTTACATTGCAAATAAATGTCTCTTAACGATAATCTATGGCTATAGCTAAGAGGCTAAAAACAGAAGAGCAAAATAAACCCTTGAAAACAGAAAGAAATAACACAGATAAGAGAGCAAATGAGTGAAAGTAAAAATAGAAAAATAGAAAGTCGACCAAATAAAAAGATGGCTTGTTAAGAAAAAAGTCAACAACATGATAAATCTTTTGCAAGCTGACAGAAATCACCAATATTAAGAATGTAACAGAGGTCACCACTATAGATACTACTGCTATTAAAAGTCAGTGAAAAGATACTATTAATAACTTTATGTTCATAAGTTTGAAAACTCAGAAAATAGGCAAAATTCATGCATACTCAGCAAAGAAGAAATAATCTGAATATTCCTATAAACTCTAAGGATACAGAGTCATAATTAGGAAGGTTTCAAGAAGACATGACTAGGACAAATCCACTAACAGGCCCAGAAAAAAAATCATGCCACTTTCACACAATTTCTTTCAGAAAATGGGCTGTGGAGATGGCTTAGCATTAAAGGCACTTGCTTGTAAAGCCTGGCAGCCGATTTTCCAGTACCCACATAAAGCCAGATGTACAAAGTGGTGCATGCATCTGGAGTTCATTTGCAGCAGCAAGAGGCCCTGTATCTTTCCCTGCAAATAAATAAAAACTATTTGAAAAGGAAAATAGAAAAAGAAACATTTCTAATCCTTTAAATTTAACTTTATATAATTTCCTATAGAAAACTGAAAAAGAACAAACACTCCTAATTCCTTTATTTCTCAATTTCATACAATCTCTTCCAGAAAATAGGAAATATTCATAATTCTTTTTTTTATTTTTACATTGAAAAAAAGGAGCTGACATATAAACCAGGTTCTCCTAGAACCTGCTATGCAGCTCAGGCTAGCTTTGAACTTGAGATTTTTCTTCTTCTGCTTCCTGATAACTGAGGTCAGAGGTATGTGTCACCTGTTGCCCATCATTTATTTTATTTAAAAATATTTAATTAATTAATTAATTAATTAATTTTTCTTTTGGTTTTTTTTGAGGTAGGGTCTCACTCTGGTCCAAGCTGACCTGGAATTAACTATGTAGTCTCAGGGTGGCCTCGAACTCTCGGCGATCCTCCTATATTTGCAAAGGGGAGAGAGAGAGAGAGGGAATATGAATGGGTGGGTCAGGGCCTCCAACCACTGCAAATGAGCTTCAGATACATTTACCACTTTGTGCATCTGGCTTTATGTGCATGCTGAGGAATTGAACCTGGGCCAGATAAAGGCAAGCAGGTGCTTTTATCCACTGAGCCATCTCTCTATCTGTTTTTACCCAGTGCATTTTTCTATACTTAGATACATTACCAAGGTCTAAAGTGCCCAGCCTAAGCCGAGTGGCAACTCCATTTTTCTCCCTCACTTCTTCCTTTAGCCCTATTTATATCAGAAATTTTGGCATTCCAGTTGTGAGAAATAATATTCTGAAAAGTACACAATAAAAACTAAGTCGTGGCCTTAACTCACATAGGTACTACCATGTCATGATGCCCTTTTCTCATGTAAACAGATCCACCCCCAACACCATTGTTCTTAAGAGGAGTATGTTAAGGTCACTGTACCACTTCTATGCCATAGTGAGGAAGGATAAATTATATCTGTAGATATTTATTCAACACCTATCATTCAGGAATATTGCTTGCTGCATTTTGTTTTGTTTTCAAGAGAGATAAAGGGAAAATGGCAACATGCTTTCTTCATGAAGCAAAATCTGTACGGACTACAAGGAGAAATAGGGAAATCAATAATTACATTTGGGAATCATTTTGTGCTTCTCAGAACTGCTAGAAAATAACTAGTAGAAAGAAAAGCAGCAACGTTATAGACTATTTGACTGACATAATAACCTGTGGGATGGCTCTAACTGACAGGTACAGAACATTCTACATAACAACAACAGAATATGCATCTTTCTTATTTATTATTCTTGGCAGGATCCTTCCTTTGGACATTCTTCTTCTTCTTCTTCTTTTTTTTTTTTTTTTTTAAATTCAAGATGGTTCATGATCTAGGCCATAAAAAACTTCATCATTTATAAGAATGAAATCATATAGCACTGTCAAATTATGACATTAAAACAGACATTAATGATAGGAGACAAATCTCTAAACATGTAGAAAATTGAATTTTCTACACATTTCTAATTTGTTAGTCAAAAGAAAGACTTGATGGGAATAAAAAATAGAATTGAAAGAGAATGGAAATATAGCATGTCAAAATATATGAGGTGCAATTAATTATGAATGTGGAGTTATATCATAAAAAATTTACATTGCAAATAAATGTCTCTTAACGATAATCTATGGCTATAGCTAAGAGGCTAAAAACAGAAGAGCAAAATAAACCCTTGAAAACAGAAAGAAATAACACAGATAAGAGAGCAAATGAGTGAAAGTAAAAATAGAAAAATAGAAAGTCGACCAAATAAAAAGATGGCTTGTTAAGAAAAAGTCAACAACATGATAAATCTTTTGCAAGCTGACAGAAATCACCAATATTAAGAATGTAACAGAGGTCACCACTATAGATACTACTGCTATTAAAAGTCAGTGAAAAGATACTATTAATAACTTTATGTTCATAAGTTTGAAAACTCAGAAAATAGGCAAAATTCATGCATACTCAGCAAAGAAGAAATAATCTGAATATTCCTATAAACTCTAAGGATACAGAGTCATAATTAGGAAGGTTTCAAGAAGACATGACTAGGACAAATCCACTAACAGGCCCAGAAAAAAAATCATGCCACTTTCACACAATTTCTTTCAGAAAATGGGCTGTGGAGATGGCTTAGCATTAAAGGCACTTGCTTGTAAAGCCTGGCAGCCGATTTTCCAGTACCCACATAAAGCCAGATGTACAAAGTGGTGCATGCATCTGGAGTTCATTTGCAGCAGCAAGAGGCCCTGTATCTTTCCCTGCAAATAAATAAAAACTATTTGAAAAGGAAAATAGAAAAAGAAACATTTCTAATCCTTTAAATTTAACTTTATATAATTTCCTATAGAAAACTGAAAAAGAACAAACACTCCTAATTCCTTTATTTCTCAATTTCATACAATCTCTTCCAGAAAATAGGAAATATTCATAATTCTTTTTTTTATTTTTACATTGAAAAAAAGGAGCTGACATATAAACCAGGTTCTCCTAGAACCTGCTATGCAGCTCAGGCTAGCTTTGAACTTGAGATTTTTCTTCTTCTGCTTCCTGATAACTGAGGTCAGAGGTATGTGTCACCTGTTGCCCATCATTTATTTTATTTAAAAATATTTAATTAATTAATTAATTAATTAATTTTTTCTTTTGGTTTTGCGAGGTAGGGTCTCACTCTGGTCCAAGCTGACCTGGAATTAACTATGTAGTCTCAGGGTGGCCTCGAACTCTCGGCGATCCTCCTACCTCTGCCTCCCGAGTGCTGGGATTAAAGGCGTGCGCCACCACGCCCGGCAATTAATTAATTTATTTATTTGAGAGAGAAAAGGGGCAGTAGAGGGAGAAAGAATGGGCATGCCAGGGCCTCTAACCACTGCAAACAAACTCCAGACATATGAACCACCATGTCCATCTGGCTTACTTGGGTACTGGGGCATCGAACCTTAGTCTTCGCAGCCAAGCACCTTAACTGCTAAGCCACTGTGGCAGCCCACTTCATTTATTTTTTTAAGATTATGGTGTCTAGCTATGGTATCCAGACTGGTCTTCAACTCCTATCTCAGCTTCCTCTCTGAATAGTTTGGACCATAAATTCTTAATCTGGTACACTGAAGTTAACACAAAAAAGAAACAAAAGCCATAAAAAAATATCCTTTGATTTGAGATGCTAAAATCTTCAAAAAATATTAGCAAATTGACTCTATATCTACACACATTTAATGTGATTTATTTCTGGCATGCAAGGATTGTTCAATTCTTACAATGTATTCGTATTATGTTAACTAACCAAAGAAGAAAAAAGCCATAGAAACATATCAATTAATGCAGATAAACACAGAAATCATCCAACTCCAACTAAGCCAGATATAGACACAGCGGCTCCCAAACTGCATCAAGCAGAACTAAAAAATGTGGCCATGGAAGAGGGGCGGAAAGATATCAAGTTAATGCAGAATGGGGCCAAAGCCAATTTGACACATTCATTCATGACAGGGAAAAATATTCTATGAATGTAAAATCAAAATAATATAAATAAAAATATATTTAGCCTTTGACACTCATTCATGATAAAAATATTCAAGTTAGGAATAGAAGGGTATTATCTCAACTTGATAAATAACATGTACAAAACTTATAGCTATCATATTTAATGGTAAAATAT
The DNA here is from genome assembly GCA_036365145.1 of Orientallactaga sibirica. Taxonomy (NCBI): domain Eukaryota; kingdom Metazoa; phylum Chordata; class Mammalia; order Rodentia; family Dipodidae; genus Orientallactaga; species Orientallactaga sibirica. Next base: position 21,508,896 of record JAEOAD010000006.1, read on the forward strand.
GCTGAATGCTATTCTCTAAAATCAAGAACAAGGCAAGATGTTCTCCTCTATCATTTCCATTCAAATTTGCACTATAAGATTTAGTCATTGCAATGCAATAAATAAAAGAAATAAAAGGTAAACAATTTGGAAAGCCAAACAGAAAATTGGCTGTATATGTAGGTATCATTTTCTCCAGAAATAATTCTAAGGAATCAATGAAGGCCTTCTGAGAAACTAACTGAGTTCAGTATAGTGGTAAGATGTATGATCAATATATGAAAGTCAATCACATTTTTTTTTTTTGCTAGAAACAAACATGTAGAAACCAAAACTTAAAAAGTGTTGTTATTTAACATCATTCCAAATAAAAATAATTCTTAGATGTATATACACATATAGCAAAACATGTAGACTTTCTCTCTCTCTCTCTCTGTACTGAAGATAAAAAATTCAGGTGAAAGAATTAAGAGAAGAACTAAATAAGTGGAGGAGATATTATATTCATAAAAATTGAAGACAATACAGTAAATATGTCAATTATTTTTAAATTATCTATATGTTTGGTAAAAATATTTTAAATTATTTGCAAGGAAAGAAAGAGAGAGAATGGGCCTCTCAAGGCCTCTTGCCTTTGCAAATGAATTTGTCAATGCACCACTTTCTGTATCTGGTTTTACATGAGTACTGGGAAATCAAACCCAGGCCATCATGCTCTGTAAGCAAGCACCTTTAACTGAGCCATCTCTCCAGTCCCCGACTGATGAAATTCTTATCAAAAGCTTAGAAAAGCTTTTGAAGGATACAAATAAATTTATTCCAAATTGTATATGGAAATTCACAGGCCCTATGATACATAAAACAATCCTAGAAAAGAAGAAAGGAATCACTTTGCCTAATATTAAGGTCTATAATATGGTTCCTGTAACCAAGATTTTGTTGTATTTGCAGAGGAACAGACATATAAAACAATGGGTCAAACATGAACCAGAAATAGCAACCCCAAATAAACTTAAGTGACCCTCATTGAAGGCACAAAAGCAATTCAGTGGAGAAAGAATAAAACTTTCTAAAACTAATGCTGGAGAAATTGGACATCAATTGACAAGAATTAAAGAGGTAAGGGAGAGAGGGGAGAAAAGGGAAGAAAGGAAGGAGGGAGGACAACACAATGGAATGGAAGAGAAAAAAGAAAAAGAAAGAAATGGAAAGGAAAGGAAATGGAAAAAGGAAAGGAAGAAAGAATCATAGGCTTAATTTTTTTTTTTTTTTTTTTTTTTGAGGAAGGGTCTTATTCTACCCTAGGTTGACCTGGAATTCACTATGTAGTCTCAGGATGGCCTTGAACTCATAGGGATCCTCCTACTTCTGCCTCCTGAGTGTTGGAATTAAAGGCATGTGCCAAAATGCCCAGCCATAGGCTTAAATATTAAACCTAAAACTATATACAGCTGGAGGAGACTTTGGGGTGTTAGGCAAAGCAAAAGGTTCTTAACTTTGACACTAGCAGCACAAATATTCAAGGGAAAAGTGATAAATTGACTCTGTAAAAATTAAAAACATTTGTTCTGTACAATCACCCGAATAGAAAAGGCAAAGTATACTAGGAGAAAATATTTGAAAAAAGCCCATAAATCTGACAAAGAACTATCATCTAGAATATTAAAGAAACATCAAAACTTAACAATATGGCTGGAAATATGGCTCACTGGTTAAGGTGCTTGCCTTCAAACCCTAATGATCCAGGTTCTAGTCCCAGTACCCACGTAAAGCCAGATGCACAAAGTGGAACATGTATCCGCAGTTCTACTGAAGTGGCTAGAGGCTCTGGTGCTCATTCTCATTCTCTATCTCTGTCTGCCTGCAAACAAATAAATAAAAAGCCTTAACAATAAAAAGCTTAAAAATATTCAGTTACAGAACTGGCAAAAGATATCAGGATATTCATGACGGGGCATATATACTCAGGCATATTCAACCTATACCTCACAGGCCATATGTCGCCACATGCTATCAAAGATAGCTGTGAATATGACCCAACACAAAATCACAGACTTATTTAAAACACTGAGATGTTTTGATATTGTTTTTGTTTGTTTTTATAACTTGACTACATGGTTCTGGAGCATGTACTTTGTACATGATAACATTGTGTTGCATTTTAAATGTCTGAAAATACCTGGTATACCAGTGAGAATATGCAGATAACAACAAAAGGGCACTTGAGAAGATATTTGATATCATTAGCTGCCAGGGAAATGCAAATTAAAACCACAGTGAAAAATCGCTACTCTGTTGTCAGAATTGTTAAAATAAATTTACTGACAACAATTAGCACCAACACACCATGGAAAAGAGTTGAATCAATTACACCTGGCTAATGACAATGCAAAATAGTAGATTCCAGAAAACAGTTTGGCATCCTTTTATTAAACCACACATACAGTTGCCATATAACAGTTATTATATTCTTGGGCATTCATATGAGAGACATAAGGACATGTTTCTACACAAATCAGATCATGAATACTGATAGAAAATTCATTAATAATAACTAATGCTGCAACAGCTCAGGTATCTTTTACTAAGAAGACATTAAACCACCTGTGTGTCTTGTATATCCTTATCATAAAATACTATTTAGCAATGAAACAAATGAATGATACACACCACATGGATAATCACTAGGGAATTATATTGAAAGAAGCAAAGACAATCCTAACAGGCTCTGTACCATATTATTCCACTTATGTCATATTTTTGGATGAAAACATTGTAGAAATGGAGCTTAAAGGCTGTAGGGGTTGGGTGGCTGTGGAGAAGGAAGATTGAATGGGAAGGAAGAGAAGGAATAGATGTGCAAAGGGCAATTTGGGGCTGGTGTGTGGTGGAGCACATCTTTAACGCCAGCATGTGGAAGGCAGAGGTAGGAGGATTGCTGTGAGCTTGGGACTACAGAGTGAGTTTCAGGTCAATCTGGGCTAAAGTGAGACCCGATCTTGAAAAAACCCAAAGAAATAAAAGAAAAGAAAAGAGAAGAAAAGAAAGGCAACTTGAGAGGTCCTTGTCATGATGAAAATGTTAATTAGTTATTCAGTTAAGTATATAAATCACCACATGTGATAAAACACACACACACACACACACACACACACACACACACTAAAACTGAAGAAATCTGAATAAGATTGGTGAATGTAATCACTATTATTCTCCTAGTTGTGATATTACATTACAGTTTTACAAAATGCTACCATTTGGGGAAACTGAGTAAAGTGCACATCAGATTATTTCTATTATTTCTTATAACTGAATCTACAATTATTTTGATTACAATTTCAGTGAAAAAAAAAAAAAAAAAAAAAAAAAAAAAAAAAAAAAAAAAAACTACTGCCAGCAATCAAGCCACAGGGGAGGACTTATAAGAAGGAGTCCAGACAACATGGCTCTGATATCCCCGTGAATTGGTTTACTGGTTCTGTCTAGATCATCCTTTGACTGGGGTTTTCTAATGGTACAGCTTTGTTCAAAGGAAGTGATTTGAGTGACAGGAAGTTTTTAACTAGCCCTAGAACTGTTACAGCAGTTCTCACCTGGTTCCAGGCAAACTAAATTGTCCACTATTCACTTATACAGCTACAAAAAAAATGGGCATAATATTTAAAATATCTAATCTACTGGAGGAAAGGTATAAGGTGAATCGGGTGTTCCTAATGATGGTTCAATGTTCCTCACAGAAGCCCTGTAAACCTGGCTTTGATAGCTCTCTTCAGAGCCAAATATGATGTACAGAATTTTGTGGGGGAGGTATGGGAGCAGGAAAAATTTTTATTTTATTTTTGACTATTGTTTGTATACAATGTAATTTATTTTTCCCAAGTAACCCCTTTTCTGCTTTAATGGTATGAGCAAGGGTGGGAGGTTACTTGCCATGGTACAGGTAAGTTATTAGTGGCCATGCAACCAAAGACCATGACCATGCTGCCCTGTCTCCCAGGAACCAGTAGCTACTTTGGGAGACATGGTATCTTGTGATTGATCAGTTTTTTTAACACCTCTCTTTATTGTAAATTTATTTTATTTATTTGAGAGAAAGAAAGAGAGAAAGAAAGAGGCAGATAGAGATAGAGGGGGAATGGGCACACCAGGGCCTTCAGTCACTGCAAATAACTCCAGACCCATGTGTCACCTTGTGCATCAGGCTTACATGGGTCTTGGGGAATTGAACCTGGGTCCTTTGGCTTTGCAGGAAAGTGCCTTAACCACTAAGCAATCCCTCCACCCCTTTATCACCTTTCTTGAAGGAGTTAAAGTGTTTCCTCATTATGTCTCACATAATTTGATAAAACACAGAACACCTTCCCTATTCTCAAACACTAAGGTAATTTATATAGAAATTAAGAAACCCATGAGGGAGTGGGAGAACTAGATCTGAATTCTGTATAGCTTGTCAAGACTACTAATCAAGCATTAATCCCCACTTCTAAATATTAACAAAGCCTCTTGTGGTAGTTTGTATTAACTACTTTACATTAAATCAATGGAAAGATGCCTGTGGTGATTCCTCCCTGGAAAGACTGAATGGTAGAAATGCAAACTTGTTTCAAAGGAAGAAAGTTTTTCCTCAAGGTCATGATTTATGGCGATGTCAACACTTGGAATTGATTTTGAAAACATCAAAATTGCATGGAAGCGGGTCAGGAAATGCACATGTTTGCAGGATCTGTTGGTAAGACATGGCATATAGAGCAGGGTGATGTCCCTCTTTAGGAGGCTGATGAGGCCATTGTAAGATGGACAATGGTTTGCAATGGAGATCCAAAGATGTTTTGGATATACCAGGCCTGTACAAGGGTTACTATGGAGTGCTGTTGCCTTGGGATGGAAGTTTTACCCTGGTTCTTCAGCCCAGATGGAGGATTGGAAATTGGAAATCCACATAATATCATCCCTGGTTATAGATGTCAGACTTGATGTTTACCTAATGATTATTGATTTTGCATTGATTCAGTCTCTCCTTGTTATGCTTTATAGAAATGTTTACTTTGTGCCATTATAGGTTGGAAGGATGTAGCTTATTTTTAATCTTACAGGACTCACAGTTAATAGACAGACTCAAATCTCAGATGAGACTTGGGACTTTGGAACAATCTTAAAGTTGTGAGGACCTCTGAAATTGGACTGGATTACAATTTATAATGTGAGATGGTCATGAGTCTGTTTGGGGGTCAGGGGCAGAATGTGGTAGTTTGAATGTATGAAGTCCTTCATAGAATCGGGTGTTTTATTAAAGCTTGTAACGTGGATCTCCAGCTGCCTGGCTGGAGGTGTCACTGTGGGTGGATCCTGGAGTCCTGCTCTAAGCTGTGTTTGGGAGTGGATCTGAATTCTAGCCAAAGGTGTAAGAGAGGTTTAAGCTCTGGGTCTTTGCTGCTTTTTGACATGTATGCTGGTGTTGGTGTTTTGCTTGCTGCAGTTTTCCTCCCTGCTTGGATCTGTGAGAGGCAGCCAACTTCTTCCGCCATCTATAGAACTTCCCCAGGATCTGTAAGCTTGAAATGAATCCCTTCCTCCCATAACTTGTGCTTTATTTTGGATGTTCATCCCAGCAGTGTGGAAATAACTACAAAACCTCCTCATATGTCACACCAGAGAACTGAGAGACTATTTCATCCTCTTTTGCTGTATCACTTGAGGCTTCAATTTCATTCTTACTTTTGTTTTAAGTTTTTTAAAGGTAGGATCTCATTCTGACCCAGGATGACCTGGAATTTACTCTGTAGTTCCAGACTGGCCTTGATTTCATGGAGATCATCCTACCTCTGCTTCCTGAGTGCTGGGATCAAAGGTGTGCACCACCATACCTACCTTTAAATTCCATTCTTTAAGTTGTTTTCTTTGCAAGTTACTTGAAGTAGTTTCAGGAAAAGATTGATATTTTTTTTTGTGTGTACAAATTCACAGTTGCTAAAAGCACATGTCCTAGTTTTCTCATTAGCTAACAGCATTGTTAATTAAAATGAGACCTTTGTCTGGTGTACAAGCTGTCTGCTGTGAGTGTTTTTTTTTTTTTTTCTAGGTTTGTACCATCAAGTAGAATTTTTGTGAAGAAGAACTGCCATCTTTCCACACCCTGTGACATTTGCACTGATTCTTGAAGAGCTGTGGCTAATTAGACACACAAAATTGGAGCTACTGCTTTAATTCAGAATATCAATCCAAATCAATTTCCAAACATTTTTGCTCCATTTTTTAAAAGTAGTATAAAGGCAGCAGGCCAGCATGTCTTCTCACATAACTTCTGTAGACAGAATTTGTGATGTAAATTATGTCATAATTTTAAAATAAAGGCATAAGTCAGAAGGGTTGCAAGTTATTTTCTTTGTAATTTAGAAAATTCTAGTAGTATAATATATATAAAGAGGATGAAATGTCCTGTCACTTAAATAAGAATATGGAAATAAATCTACAAAAGTAAACCATGTCTTGGAATTTGGTCTCTCAGGAAAACAGAAAAATAATCTTTAAAACATGTTACAGGCTGGAGAGATGGCTTAGTGGTTAAGGTGCTTGCCTGCAAAGCCAGAAGACCCAGATTTGATCCCCCAAGGCTCACATAAGATAGATGCACAAGGTGGCACATATGTCTGGAGTTTGTCTTGCAGTGTTTAGAGGCTCTGGTATGCCCATTCTCTCTCTATACTTGCCTTTTCCTCCCTCTCTCTCTCTCTCTCTTTCTTTCTCTAATAAATAAATAAAAATTAAAAAAAATATTACCCACTACTTAGAGGATATAAAACACTTGTCATAATTATACAGTTTTCCAATTTCTCCCTATTGGTGATGGCAAGATACATAAATGAGTATTTGAGGAGAACTGAAGATTAAATTTTGTGTTTAAAAAATATTTTGAAATTTTTAATTAATTAATTTATTTGCAAGCAGAGAGAGAGAGAGAGAGAGAGAGAGAAAGAGAGAGGAGATAGGGCCTCTAGCCATTGCAAATGAACTCCAGGATGTGAGCACCCCCTTGTGCATCTGTCTAACATGGGTCCTGGGGAATCAAACCTGGGTCCTTTGGCTTTGCAGAAAAATGTCTTAACTGCTAAGTCATCCCTCTAGCCCATCCCAGAGGTTCTTTAGAGGAGCACAGCAAAGCTTGAAAACAAGTCCCTGAGTTCCAAATTACTGATTAATACTTTGTTAAAGGAAAGATTAGGACACATTTTATCAGGGATTGAGACCACAAGTTAAGACTATATGGGGAATTTCAGGGGCAGGAAGTGGATGCTTCCTTCTTGGGGAGGATAGCACTATGAATGTGAAACAACAAAGTGCTCCTGATTTCCTCAGGAGTTCAGCCTACAGCTGTCTTATGCACCCTAGCTGGGATGCTATGATGAGCATTTCTGCTTGGTATTGTAATGATATTAATAATCTGGCATGGGTTAGCTGCCATCATGTGTCATTATGCCTGTCTAGCAAGGAGTAGTCATCCAAGTGATTCCTCTGTGATCTTTGTTTTGTTTCTCAAGGTAAGGTCTCACTTTAGCCAAGGCTGACCCGTAATTCACTATGCAATCTCAGGGTGGCCTTGAACTCATGGTGATCCTCCTACATCTGCCTTCCAAGTGCTGGTATTAAAGTGTGCACCACCATGCTGGCTGTGATCATGTTTTGTGTCTAATAGTCACACCTGTATCAGGATGAAGGATGTGTTGGGTCTTCCCTTCCAGCTACCACATGTAGAACTTGTCCTTGATACCAAATGCAAGATTTCCCTCTGTGGAGGAGCCCCAGTTTCTTTGCACCCAACAAAGGTTCACTGGCTTTCTTCTCTACCCTACACTGGGAACAAAAAGTACTCTCAATGGGTTCTTCTTGACCACTCATATTTTGCCACTGGAAATCCAATTATACTTAATGGGTTTTAAATTTATTGATGAGTGTGTGCTCACAACCACAAATGTTAGGAAGATTTGGACCTAAACATAAGAATAAAGAATTCAAATATGGAAAAATCGATAGCATGTTGCTGAATATTGAAGAAAATTCAGGTACTGTATTTTGTTAGGACAAAACAACCAACTGATCAGGTCAACTCACAATTGTATCTGGAAGTCATGAATCAGATCAAAATTGAAATAATAAAAGAATCTCCAAAATACGTGAAATAAAATTTTATTTGCTTTGGGTTGTTAATTTGTCTATTTCTCATTAACATGTAGGTTCTTCTTTCACCTAAGAACAATTTGAGCTTTCCCCAAGATTATATTACTTGAAATTTGAAATTAACATTGTCATCGGAAATAGAATTGATCATTGTTTTAGGGTTCTTATTTTTTTCCTTTTTGGTGTTGGCTATTAAATTTTGCATCTTGAAATGCGAGGTAAGTAGTCCATCACTAGGCTACACATCCAAGCCTATACTTAATAGTTTTATAATAAAAAATATGCAAGTCCAATGGAATATTCTTATTTATAACTTTATAATTAAAATTTAAGCTACTTATAAAGATTCCACCTGCAATTTATGTTTATTTATGAGAGAGAGAGAGAGAGGCAGATAGATAGAGAGTTAGTGAGAATGGGCACACCAGGGCCACTAGCCACTGCAAACAAACTTCAGAAGCATGCACCACCTTGTGCATCTGGCTTATGTGGGTACTGGGGAATTGAACCTAGGTCCTTAGGCTTTGTAGGCAAGCACCTTAATCACTAAGCCATTTCTCCAGTCCCCACCTGTACTTCACACAGGGTGGTAAAAATCAGAGTCTAAAAAAGACTGCAAAAATTCAACACCAAAAAAAATTAATCTGCTCATTACAAAATGGGCTAATGGAATGAAAATACACTTTACAAAAGAAGAAACACAAATGGGCATAAGCACTAAACATCAGAGAAATGCAAATCAAAACACCTTTCATTTTTTTTTTTTTTAAAACAACTTTGACATGCTATCTTTCTCTAGTCAGAATGGTTATCAAAAATACAGACAACAGCAGGGTGTGGTGGCATATGCCTTTAATCCCAGCACTAGGGAGGCTAGGTAGGAGGACTGCTATGAGTTTGATGCCAGCCTGAAACTACATTATGAATTCCAGGTCATCCTGAAATAGAGCAAGATTCTACCTTGAAATCCCCCCTCCCTGCCAAAGATAAAAGAATACACACAACAAATACTGGCATGGACACTGGGAAAGAGGAACCCTCATCCACTGCTGTTGGATGTGCAAACTAGTACAGCCCTTAAAGAAATCAATATGGCAGTATCTCAAAAAAACTTTAAAATAAAACTCCCATCTAATACAGCTGTCCCACTCCTGGGCATGTACCCTAAAGAAAGGGCTCCACAATCTACTACAGAGATACTTGCACATCTCTTTTTATTTCTGCTCTATTTATAGTGGTTAAGAATTGGAGCCATCCTATAAGCTCATTGACAGATGAATGGATAATGAAAATGTGATACATATACACAAAGTAATTCTTTTCAGCACTACAAATAAAGGAAAAAAATTAATTTTGCAGGAAAATAGATGGGACTGTCAAAAATCATAGTAAGTGAAACAACTCAAACTCAGTAAAACCAAAACTACATGTTCTCTCTGATAGGAGGGTCTTAACATATGTATAAGTATGAATATAGAGGAGGGCAAATGTGGACACAATCTATGAAAGCAGAACTGCATCCAAAAGTGAAGACAAAGAACAGAATGGGGGAAGATACTGGGGGAATGGAACTGGGGATTAAAGAGGGTTGAGGATAGGAGGCAGGAAGGGAATCCACCAAAACAAAGTGCATTTGGAAATGCCAGAACAAATGATACCTAATTCTCTGTAAGTCAACATTTTTTTTTTCTTTTTGAGGTTGGTTCTCGCCATTTCCCAGGCTGATCTGGAACTCACACTAGTCCTAGGCTGGCCTTGAACTGAAATCCTACCTCTGCCTCCCGAGTGCTGGAATTAAAGGCAATGTATTGCAAAGAGAGTCATCTCTGGGCTTGAGAAACACAGGCCAATCTGAACAGGAAGCAAATCTTCTCCAGATGATGGTATCTGACCTTTCTGCTAAGGTGGACACCTGTGACAAGAGCTAGGATGACCTTTATGCTACTGAGAAGCTGACAGGTGGGTTGGGACTGGACATCCTCATGGCAAATGTTCAGAACTTTCTAATTTTCTTACTTGGGACTTATGCCTCTGTCTTCAAAGATGCCCTTTTCTGGACTTCACCTTCCAAAAATCTGTTCCTTTCCTCTTCCTATGGAGTATTTATCTATTTTAGTACGATTAACTGCTCTACAAAGTTTACATATTTGTAGGTGTGTGACTTCTCATGAGTTCACTTTGCAAGTGTGTATTGAATACCATAATCATTAGGGTATCAATATGAAAAAGGTCATCTACACAGAGGTTTTAAGCTATCGGGACATTATAAGTCACACACCAGAAAACTCACAAAATGTTATATCCTACGTCCTGCTTAAATCGTTGTTCACTTGCCCAGGCTTGTAAAGCTCCCTCCTAGCTAGTGTAGATCCTTGCTGAATGCTGATGTTCCCTTCAGTTCATTACCTCGGGTTCAGCAAAAGCCAATTACCATATGATTTTATTAATCTATTAATATTAACATTCTAAAAAAGAGCTAGCTAAACATGAAAAATTGGAATAAATTAATTTGGTCTGTGACTTTTTTCTAACCTGCCTGTTAAGCTTTATTGACACTAATTGCCATGAAAGAGTGAATGGCTGCCTACCCCAAGGTATCTTGGTGTCGCTGTATGCTCATTTTGATTAATATAATCTAAGCTATTAGACAGTAATTACTGAATTTCCCTCCTATGACTAATACCATGAAACAATTTCCTTTTCAACTGTGGTCATCTGGCAGCATTGCTTCTCTGTTCTGCTTGTTATGAACTAGTATGAGAGTATTTTTCATCATTATTTATGACATTGTTCTTGACATAGGTTGGGAAAAGAAAGAAAGAAAGTGACAGTTTATTCCTTTCGTCTTTAGCATGTTTTAGGTATAGTGCACAAGTGTCTTGAGTTTTGAGAGGAAATGGAACTTCATGATTCGACCTAAGTAATGCCTGAAGGCTAAGCAGAAGCAGTCTTTGTTTTGGTGTCGGTAACAATGAAGGTAGAACCTGTGTGGTTGGAAGAGTCAAATCCTGAGAACCTCCACTATTGGGGTATAATGAAGTTATGCAGTGCTTGTTGGTAGAATGTGGACATGGTGGGCATTACCTGAAAGAAATAGAAGCTTCAGGGATCATGGAGAAAAATCTGGGCAGTGTTCAATACAGCAGAAATTAGACATTGTCTTTCTTTTATCCCAGACCCCAATATTCACTGTAGATATTTATCTGTCATTAGGAGAGGAGAAATACCAATGAGCTTCAGAGTCAACTGATGCCTCTTCCTTCTAAACACCCTGGAAAATGGCAGCCATTTTGATTCAAAGTCTAGACTGCTCTCCTCCTCTTCAACTCTTGATTGCTGGTTTTCTTTATAAGCATCAAAGTGCATCTTATTAGTTAAAATTACATATGTCCCCCATCACTATATTCCATGTTATTATTGTTAATGTAGTATATGGAAACATGGTATCTTCTGGTACATTTTGTTAAGAGGCAGGAGAACATACACTTTTCATATGCATGTGTCCCTGAATACTCACTTGCACAAAGATTTTCAAAACTTGGTGTTTCAATATAATCAACTAGCTTCACACAGAAAAACAGAAGGTAGATAATATAAGAATGAAAATTTACAGAGAGCCCTATGGATACAGCACAACACCACAAAGAGAAAGTGCATATTAGCTTAGTGTGCAATCTCTGGAAGCCCTAAAAAGTTAACTATCCTCAAAGTACATACATCAACAACACTGTAACAATATTCTGTTAGCAACACTTTCTTTTTAAAAAGTACTTTATTTATTTTAAAGATTTATTTTTATTTATTTATTACAGACAGATAGAAGGGGACAGAGAGACAGAGTGAGAATGGGCATGCTAGGGCTTCCAGCCATTGCAAGCGAACTCCAGATGTATGTGCCACCATGTGCATCTGGCTTACATGGGACCTGGAGAATCGAATCTGGATCTTTAGGCTTCACAGGCATACGTCTTAACTAGTAAGCCATCTCTCCTGCCCTTGTTTATTTATTTGAGACTGAGAGAAACAGAGGGAAAGAGGCAAGAGAGAGTACAGGCATGCCAGGGCCTCTTGCCACTTCACAATATCCCACTTTGTGCATCTGGCTTTATGTGGGTACTGGGGCACTGAATCCAGGATGTTTCTCCAGCCCCATTAATAACATTTCCTAAATTGAAGAAACTTTTGGATTTTTGTACCATTTTGAAAATCTAGATCATAAGGACATTTAAAATATAGGCATATTAAGTATAATAGTTTAAATCTTATTATGTATGTAACTATTCACAGTATTTCCCTTATGAAGTCTGTCTTGATTCAGAGATGTTTCCTTATGTTTCTATGATTTCTAGTCATCCCTCAGAATCACTCAAGATGAGTTGTGCTATAAATGAAATATACTCCTAAACTGAGGAAGATGAAAGGCATGGTCACAGATGTTGTTGAGATAATGAGTTCTTCTGTATTTCAGTTGAACCATGAACATTAGATAAAGAATGAGTATGTCCTCTACACCTATTAAGGGTTAAGAAAGACTGAAATGATAAAAAGAAAAATCACCCTCGGGAATCTTCAGGTGTTTTAGAGTGTCCACTTTTCTTATCCTTAAATATACATAGCACCTGACAAGTATTTATCAACTTAATTTAATGGTGAATTACCCTGACCCTGAACCCAAGGAATACAGGGGATCATCCTTGTCTCTGTCACAATCTATTGCTCTCTTTTATTCACTAAGTCTCTTTTCTGATCACCATTTGTTTTCGTTGCTCAAGAAAAAGTGCCTTCTAACCCTGTGTTTCTATGTCTAGCCTTTTTTCTTTTAAGGCAGATATGACTCTTTCTGCTCAGAAACCATCAATCTTCTTTACTCATAAAAGCATTTGGAATGCTACGACTGCCAAATCTCACATCATGGACATCCTTTAATTAACACATCCCTCCCTGCTCACACCAATTATGCATGCCTGCCAAAGCACCTCTGACAGATGATGGCCTCCATCTGTAAGGTGAATTACTGTCATTTGGATTGATTTGGAAAATCACTTAGAGCAAGAGGGAACTGATATGTCACAGTAACTTAAAACCGTTCTGCTCTCCTGCTCTTTTATTTGACTACAGACTTGCTAACTATCTGGCAACATGACACTTGGCTTAGAGAATATAGTAGTAGTATAATTAGACATGAGAGGACCAATTCACAATTTGGAGTAATAAAGCACCATGCACACAATTAGTGACCAATATATTGCCTCATCTGTTGATATTAACAAGATGTAGGTACTGGTAAAAAAAAAAAAAAAGCCTTCATAAAAGTAGGAGTCTTCCCCAGTAAAGAATGCACTGGAGAGAGAAAGAGCACTTCCTGCTATTTGCTAAGCAGCAAGGAATGCCTGAATAGCTGTAAAGAGATACACTGGTGTCAAGTTGACCTTTTGTAAAATCTAGACAAAAGAAGTCCTGGTGCAAGGTGCATTGAAATAAATTTACCGTTTGACTAGAGTGAATGTGGACTGTTGAGCAGGAGAAAAAAAAGGAGAAATGATCTATGGGGTGTATTTTCCTTCTGAAGCAAGGAGGGCTCTGAGAAATTTCCTTGGTAGAAAAGGAAATAGCTGTTATCTTGCTCTTGCTTGTACCTGTTTTTTCATCTTTGCTCAATTTCCTGTCCATGAAAGCTCTGGGGAAGAAACTGTGTCAGACTCACCTATAGGTAACCTGCCTATGCAGCTGGATTTATCATGATCTCTTGTCATGAAGGAAGCCCAACGAAGCTCTTATTCAAGAGTGGGAATGGGGGCTAGAGAGATGGCTTAGCAGTTAAGGTGCCTGCCTGCTAAGCCTACAGAACGTCCATTTGATTCTCCAGGTCCCATGTTTAGCCAGACACAAAGTGATGCAGGGGTGCAATGCCACACTTGCCCACAAGGAGGTGCATGCGTCTGGAGTTTGTTCACAGCAGCTGAGAGGCTGCTGGTGCGCCCATTCTCTATCTCTCTCTGACTCTCTCTCAAAAAAAAAAAAAAAATTGGAATGGGGCAACTACCCTGCTGTTTGCACCCCTCTGGTCATGTCTTGTTAGAAAGGGAGTAGAAAAGTATTAAAACAAGTTCCCCAGCCCCAACAATAGAAAATAAGAATTACTAAAGTTTTATGCTCAAAGAATAGCTTTATATATCCAAGACCAGCATCACACCGGAAAGTATAAATTGTTTATGCTGTTGAAAGTTCCCATTTTTATTTCTTCCATTATTTTACTCTGCTTCTAAAGAACTTTTTATTGACAATTTTCATACATGTATATAATGTATTTTGATCATAAAACCTTCCCATTACTTGTTTGTCCATCTTCCCCATACACCTTCTATTGAATCCCTTTGCGCATAGTCAATGTGTTTTCAATGAAATCTTTCTTATCTTTCTCAAGTGCACAAAGACAGCATATCATTTCCATTCAGATTCCACTGATTCAGATTTGCAATAATTCCACTAGATTGGGGAAAAACTTATGGTTGTACCATGTCTGAAAGAGGATTTTTAAGGCATATTTACCATGTTTAAAAGAGGATTTTCCAGGCAAATTTAGAACAGAAATAGGAGGACAAGGGGAAAAGGTTTAGCATATTTAAGAGGAAATACTTTTCCCCATCCTTAGTAGCACTTATTTGCATTTCAACAATTAATGGAATAATTACAACTGAGCCCTCTCATTAATTAAAGAAAACACAGCAGGATCTTTATTTGGCAACAGTTTGTCACAGAGATTCCCTACATATCAACTCAATGGAAAATTGGTAAGAGATATGCCTCTTCCCCAATTCCAATTAATCTCTTTAAATCACCTTAAGTCTCTCCCAAACAGTGAGGGCATCATTTCAGTAAGCTAGTTGTAAAAACTAGAATGCAAATATGTGTTGTCTGTCTCACAAGCAGCCCCAATGCTCCTGGGATCGAAGGAGGCAATTCTCAGGCTCGTAGAAACACAAGCTGTACGAGGGCAAAGAACCTCCAGCTAGCCTACCTGGGTTTGAGACCTGCCTGCCTTCACAACCTATTTTTCTAGCTCCTTACTCTGAGATAGCATATTCAGTTCTAATCCTGTTAGTACTTCTGCACACAATTGTATAGTCTTGTCCCAGTAGGCATGCTTAGTTGCCTTTCCCTCACAGTAGCCTCTGAATATCTAGTATTCTACATGTTTCATGGAAGTGGAAGGCCAGCATAACGACTTCGCTGGGTCGATGTCAAATGTGCAGCATGAACGTGGTCTATAGGGAAATGCTCAAGATGAAGTGCGGAAAGCGGACAGCCACTGTGTTCTGTGTGTTCACTTAGCAGAATCTGGGGATTAGGAGCATGGAGAGGCTCTGCTACTCACAAAGTGTGTACAATTTAATTTAAGCTCACTGTGTTTTATATAAAGGGGGATGAAAAAAATATTTTCTTTCATGGGGGTTATTATTAGAGTTTAAGTAGAGGTTTTATCAGAATTCAAGTAAATTCACATTTGTTTCATATTTAAAACAGTATCTAACACATATAAATCACATATAAATACTTGATTAAAAATCTAAAATCCATTGACTAAATATTTTTAGGTGCTTTCTATGTGCCAGATACTTTTCTAGATACTGGGGAAAGAAGCTGTAAAAAAAAAAAAAGACTAAAATAGAAATGCCAGGGTAGTAAAACACTGAGATGGAATTCTTTCTTTGAGGGAAAGGCTTATCAGAAGAGGGTTAATATACCACCCAAGAGACCAGAATGAAACATCCCTGCCCAAGATGCTTCTAGGGAAGCAGGTAATATAATGAACACTGGGAGATAAGAACTCCTGGGGATGATGAAAGAACAGCAATATGCTGCAAAGAGCTGCTAGGTTATTCAACCTTTTCTAGAAGGAGACTTAAGTAAGCATTTCTAAGTCGATTCAACTGTGTCAAAGAGTGAGCCTCTGATGGAAGTGGCTTCCAGTGAGGGACAACAGCTGGAGCAGGTTCTGGGACATGAGCCAGCCCAGGAGACCAGTGTGGCTGAAGGAGACTGTGTAAGAGGGAGAGGGGTGAGGCCCAGTGGGAACAAGGACTTGACCCTGCAGGGTCTTTAGATAACTGTATGAACTTTGGCTTTCACTCTGAGAGAAATGAGACGTGTGATCCTGGCTGTTGGCCCTGAGCAAGTTTTGGTAAAGGTGGAAGATGCTCTGACAGTAATGGGGTACTCACAGATGACCCGAGGAATAAGTGAGGAATCTGGGATAGGACTCATTTCTGTGCTGGGCAGAAGAATAATATTAAGAATATAAGCTCAGAAAAAGGCAGCCCATCACACTAACACAGAAGCTGGAAAATATCCTCAAAAAAATAGGTTTCTATAATTGTTAGAACCTTGAAAATAGCAACCATGAGTTTTCACTGCCAAGTGCCAACCCACAGTTCTTCCATCCTATCCTTCAAGATGGCCATGGACTGATGTTTCCATGGGTGGCTTTGAGAAAATCAGAAATAATGTCAGATTTTTACCTTGGGCATAAAGGAATATAAAACAGCAGAGATGGGAATAAGCATTTTGCCTTGAGTTTATATATTACTAAGGTAAATTTAAATGGAAATTCAGAATATTTGAAATTAAAGAACCTTAACGCCTGCTTCTCCTGCTCTCCTGCTCACATCCTTCATGCTGGAAATCTACAGCATTGCTTATCTTGAGAAAGTTTGGGTGAAATTGTTATCTCCTTTTTCAAATGTGATAAATATTTGGCTCTGAAGTTTCTGAAATAACTTGAAGTTTCTGGCAGCTAAGGCCAAATTTTGGGGGAGAGGGCTGGAGAAATGGCTTAGTGGTTAAACACTTGCCTGTGGAGCCTAAGGACCCCGGTTCGAGGCTCGATTCTCCAAGACCCACATAACCAGATGCACAAGGGGGTACATGCGTCTGGAGTTCATTTTCAGTGGCTGGAGGCCCTGGTGCACCCATTCTCTCTCTCGACCTGCCTATTTCTGTATCTCTCTCTCTCTCTCAAATAAATAAATAAAAAATAAAAAATAAATTTGGGGGGAGAGGAAACTTCTAGCATCTCTTATTGTCTGACTTTGGGGCTGCATATAAAGGAGTGACCTCTAAGGTGAGAATCATTATAAAGAGACCAGGTACAAAGTAGCTTTGTTTAACTAAATGTTGAGAGTACGGGATGTTAAGAGAAGATTATGGTGGGGCTGGGGTGATGGCTCAGTTGGTAAAGTGCTTGCTGTGCATGCATGTATCTCAGTTTAAATCCCCAACACCTTGCAAATGCTGAGGTTGGTGGAATGCACCTGTAATCTTAGGGATTAGGAGGGGAAAACATTTGGCTCCTGCAAGGAAGCTGGTTTAGCTGGAACAGCTAAATGGGTGCACTCTAGACTCAGTGGGAGAGACTGTCTTAAAACTAAGGTAGAGAGTGATTAAGAAGATATACCCGACATTGATCTCTGACCTCCACAGCAAGCATACACCTATGTACCTGCACCCACCTATACATATACTCACATACACGTGCACCCTCACACATACGTGCATGCACTACATACACATGCAAATGGAAGAAAATGATGTAACATATAATTAATTTTTTTTATTAATGCTATTACTTGAATTGTTAAAAATCTTTGAGTGTTGAAGACAGAGACTATTTTAAGCAAGCTGTGCTGTGGGAGAGAGGTCATTTATTGTTACACAGAATGTGTTCAGCACCCGAAGGCTAGGACCTGATTCATAGAAGCCGAGCACGTTATTTATTTACTTTGGTGATATTTTGCCTCTTGCTCAGTGAATCCTCTTGAACGATATTCTTGTTCATCAGAAATGCCAGTTACAGAAAGTGGCTAGTCACTGGAGTGGTTAGAAAATTGCATCTCATAATTTCTTTTTATTTATTTTTTTATTTTTTGAGGTAGGGTCTCATTCTGGCCCAGGCTGACTTGGAATTAACTATGAAGTCCCAGGGTGGTCTTGAACTCACAGCAATCCTCCTATCTCTCCCTCCTGAGTGCTGGGATTAAAGACGTGCGCCACCACGCCAGGTTTCTCATAATTTCTTTAGAGTTGTCTTAAACCTAAAAGTGAGTTCCGGCTGTGGGTGGAGTCAAGGTATGCTGAAATTCTATTCACTCCTCTATATTTCTGAATATTACTGAGTCAAGAGAAAGAAAAATCCCTCATTTTAGATAGTGGCTTTGTCTTGGAGAGTTTCCAGAGCAATTAATTTCTCTTGCCTTCTTGCTCACATCTGAAAACCTCTGAGTTTTTTTTTTTTTTTCCTTATCCTTGGCTAATGTCTGATGACACAGTGAAAAAAAAACTCAGAAATCAGTGGGTAAAGAAAGGCTTTCTGCTTATTTTGTTCCATAGCTGTTGTTTGTTGCTGTTTCACCCTTTTTGCTTGTGGCAGTGACTGAATTCCTACATTGTGATTTGCTCTTAGGTATATGACCAGGCTTGTTTTGCCAGAGGCTGAAGGACGAAGTCTGGTTGCTTGTAGTTCACAACAACGTAGGTGACTATTACTCATGACAAGTTAGGACACAAAGTTGATTGACTCAATGACTGTGGGAAGAAAAACTTGACTTTCGGGGAAGAGGCTCGATTTCAGGAAGTACATTAACCCCAAGTATCCCAAGGACATTGATGTAGATCAAAGAAAATAAACTTTTCAAGTTGTTTTATTTGCCAGAGTGTTCCATCTCTCTGTTTTTCTGAAAAACACATTTTCAGTCACTAAACATGATGGATTTTAATCACAGACTTAAGTCCAAGAAGAATACCCATGGGGCTGGGGTGGTAAGTCAGTAGGTGAAGTGCTTTGCCATGCATGCATGAGGACCTGATTTTGGATCTCCAGCACCCACATACAATGCCAGGTGTAATCCTAATGCTGGGGAGGCAGAGACAGGCAGATCCCTAGAGCGTGCTGTCTAGCCAGTCTAACCCAGTTGTTGACTTTCTGGCCAATGAGATACCTTCAAAAGACGTTGGCAACATTCCTGGGAGTAACACCCAAGGGTGTCCTCTGGCCTCCACGAGCATGCACATATCATCAACACACACACACACACACACACTCATGTGCAACTGTGTGAAAAGAAGAATACTTCTCAGTAAGATATTTTATAAGTTTTGCTTTACAAAACTAACTTCAAAGACTCTTCAGTGAAATGTTAATCCATAGATCCTTTAAAAGAAAGTTCTGGGATGGCAAGATGGCTTAGCAGTTAAGGTACTTGCCTGCAAAGCCCAAGGACCCATGTTCGACTCTCCAGGTCTCATGTAAGCCAGACGTACAAGGTGACACAAATGCACAAGGTCGCACATGTGCACAAGTTGGCACATGTGTCCGGGGTTTGACTACATTGGCTGGAGGCACTGGTGCACCAATCCCCCACCCCCGCCCCATTCTCTCTCATAAAAAAAGGCCACTCTGTTGGGCTTGCTTCAAAAAAAAAAAAAAAAAAAAAAAAAAAAAAGAAGATTCCATCTCCAATCTTGATTCCATCACACAGGACAAGAATTTGGATGATGATTGCTCTCAGCTAATACTTTAACACTTTCCGTGCCAAAGATGAAGATCATGCAGGTGACAACCCATATCCTATGCTTGTAATGAAATATCTCAAGATGAAATTTTCACAGGAGGGGTGTTTTAAAACAAAACTGAAGGCATGGAACAATGTAGAAGAGTGTTTATACTGGATCCATTTTCAGAGGGCTTTGCTTATCACAGTGATGACTTCTATTACCTTATCTGAACTTTCCCATCTCCATTTCTCAGGGGTCCTTTATTTCCCCCATGCTCATCTCATGATCTCCAAATCAGATCCTTGTACTTCCTTGACTATAGATAAACATTTCCACCCCCCCCATTGTTTCCAATGTAATCAAATGTAATAGATCTTAAACCAACATTTCTTTCCGCTGAACCCGTTGAAGGCTGCATGTTCAGTCTTGGCTAGTGGCATCATTATGTGACTACACCCCACAAACTAAAAAGGTAGACGGACATAATCACCTCCAGTTTCTCACCTCAATCACACCCTTGTCGCCTTGGTCTCAGAGAGGTCCTCTGACACAGGCTTTCTTCTCTACGGTGTCCTCCAGTTGCTCTCTATCAACACCTGAACGTTGCGCTAGCCTCCTTTCCTTCCTGTTCTGCACTGATCCTTCCCCATCCCAGTTATCCCCCAAGGAGCAGTCAGGATTCTCTCAAGATCGGGTTTGATCAGCTTATGCTACTTCTTAAAGATCTTTCAATTTCCATCACGTACAGAATAAAATCCAAGTGATGCCTTCATGAGAAACGGGTTCCGAGATTCCCAGATGGTGCCTAAAAGTGGTGATAGTACCAAATCTTCTGTGTATTCTTTTGTTTCTCCTATTCAAACATAACTATGGTAAAGCTGAATTTGTAAATGAGACCCAGCAAGAAATGAGCAGCAATAATAATAAGAGCATACTGTAATAAAGGCTATGTGAATGAAGTTCTCAGTCTCTTTATTTCTTTCAAAATATCTTTATTTATTTATTTGCTTATTTATTTTTGGTGTTTTTGAGGTAGGGTCTCTCTCTAGCCAAGGGTGACCTGTAATTCACTATGTAGTCTCAGGGTGGCCTTGAACTCATGGTGATCCTCCTTCCTCTGCCTCCTGAGTGCTGGGATTAAAGGCCTGTGTTACCATGCCTGGCTCTCTTTCAAAATATCTTATTTTACTTTATTTACTATGTTTTTCATTTTATTTTATTTGCAAACAGAAAGAGAGAGAGAAAGAAGGGAGAGAGAGAGAGAGAGAATGAATGGGTGCATCAGGGAGGTAACTACTGCAAACAAACTCCAGAAGCTTCTGCCACTTTGTGCAACTGGCTTTATGTGGATACTGGGGAATCAAACTAAGGTAGTTAGGGTTTGCAGGCAAGCGCCTTAACAGCTAAGCCATCTCTCTAGCCCTTACTCTTCTTTTTATTGTATAGGAGATGATATAGGATCTATGTGACAAAATCAGTTGAGAGGAATGACAGACATGATCTCAGTACACATTTTTTTCTTTTCTTATTAAGTTGGGAATATTCATAATTTCAATTAAAGAAAATACTTAATAGTTTCTCCTTGGCATAAAAACATTTCCAGCATTACTGCTTTTGCATTTGGGGGCCATAATTAAGTAAAATAAGGGTCACGTGAAGATAAGCACTTTACTACCATGTAGTGGGTCTTATAACCAAGGCAGTAACACGGTGACTAATGGGTGGGAGGCACACGTAATGCAGATACCACTGAACAAAGCATGATTTAGGCTCCCCGGGGAGAGGTTACAGTGCGATAGGGTAAGATTTCATTCTGCTACTCAGAATGATGCACAATTAAAAGTTAGGAATTGTTAGCTGGGCGTGGTGGCACATGCCTTTAATCCCAGCACTTGGGAGGCAGAGGTAGGAGGATTGCCATGAGTTCGAGGCCACCCTGAGGCTACATAGTGAATTCCAGGACAGCCTGAGCTAGAGTGAGACTCTACCTTGATAAACAAAAACAAAACAAAACAAAAATTTAGGAATTGTTTCTTTCTGGAAGTTACTATTTCATATTTTCAGGGAAAACAAAACCACAGAAATAAGGGAGACTCTGGGTTCTTCTAAGCCTTGTTAAAACATTCCCCTGGTACTTTTCTGTTATACTACCTGACTTCCCTAAAATCTAGCCACATCCAACCCTGACTACCTCTGGAAGTCTTTCCCAAACTCCATGAGTCATTTCCTCTGTTGTAACCAATCGCTCTGTTTATAGTTTTTTAATTCCCATCATAGTTATGAATCACATGGCCTCTAATTCTATTCACTCTTGGTTCTGTCATTTAAGCATGGATGAGATTAGGGATGGGACTGAATATTGGGTCTAGAACAGAATAGGTACGCAAGAAATGCTTGTATAATATATGATTAAATATGCATTGATGAGGAATACAATAAAGTTGGCATGAGGTCTGACGAGGAAGGATAATCACATCTTAATTTGATTAGGTTCCATTGATCTAAACTGGTATCTTAAGAAGCTATTTGGAGACATTGCTTTCTCCCACTCTTCTTCTATTTCTTGCTTTTTGCCTCTAGAGATCATTAATATTTGAATGACTCAGCCATTACTAATTGACTTTTTAATTAAAATATATTAGTATTATGAATAACTGTTTAAGGCTTTGTAGTAATTATTGTTACATGAGCCTATCCATTTTTAATGTTGGCTACATACCTTTGTCCTATTTCCCATTACTGTCATGATCGGGCTGCTATTTGATACGTGTTTTCTATAGTAATACAAATGCTTGATTTGCTGAGATCAGAAGGTAAGTGAAGCTCAAAAGAAATATGCGTAAAAAAACAGGCAAAAAATGAAAACAGATGATCAGTTTAGATTTAGAAACCTGTATTCCATACTACCTAATTATATTTGTATTTAAACATCTGCCAAATGAGTGAAAACTTGTTTTTAGAATTTAGTATTATTAAAATTGCCAGACTAGCACTGTAATGTTTTCATGGAGATGCTGAGCCTATATGGAAATTTACTTAAAAGCCTGCTATTAGTACAGAAAAACAAACACTAGATCTAGACATTCATTTCATGTAGGTGGAGAGTGTTTTCTCAGATTTCCTTCATTCCAGCCACTGGGCACTTATTCTTTTAGCATTGAGGCTAAGGTGATGATCAAAATGAGAACCAACTCTTATGGAGCTTAGATTCTGCTGACAGAAATCAATACTGAATAGCAATAAATAGTGATAAATGCTACAAAGACACCAAAACAGAAGCGTATTGTAGATTCTTTTTTAATCCATTGGATAGTCAGGTTTACTTAGTTTTCACACATTTGCTGTGTACCTTCTATAAGCAAGGCACTGTGATATACACTAGGGAAAACAGAGACTGTTAATACACAGTCTCCATTCTTACATCATTTTCAGCCTAGTGAAAGCAAAACATGGGTATGGAAATCAACAACCACTGGAGACTTCCAAACACTGTTACCGACCACCTACTGCTACAGACCAGTCCCTCTGAGCTATGCAGAGCACAGAGAAAATAAGTACAGGTCCTAGAAAGTTGGAGAAAGTTTTCAAGAGGAGAAGGCATGCACCGAGAGTTTAAAAATGAATAGGAATTACCCAGCTGGCTTTGCAGCAGAAGAAACATTATTCAAGGCACAGGGGCAGTGTGCATGGAAATGAATGGATTGGTATTGCTGGAATATACCATTTGACTGTGAATATATGTGTTTGCCCATGTGTGCAAATACATGTACTTGCACATATATGGGTATCCATGAGTAATTGGTATAGAACTGGCCTAGAGATACACACGGAGCCTGTATGCAGCAAGCTAAGAAATAGAAGGTGTCTTCCTCTTCTGTAAGCTATTTAGAATTGGACATTAGGTTACAAACAGGAAAGAACAGAACAATCATTAAGAATATGTCAAAATATTTGGAGCATGAATTGAAAGAGAAAATTAATAATCTTTATAACAGTTTCTTATATATTTTATGGTTTTATTACTGTACCTTATTAGAAATAGTAATGGATTTCATCATAACATTTTTCACACATGTAAATAGTGTACTTTTTTCAAGGTAGGGTCTCATTTTAGCCTAGGCTGACCTGGAACTCATGCTATAGTCTCAGGCTGGCCTCAAACTCATAGTAATCTTCCTACCTTTGTCTCCTGAGTGCTGGGATTGAAGGCATGGGCCTTCATGCCTGGGTTATTTTGAACACATTCACCACATTTCCAATACTTCTTTTGTTACCCTTATATTCCCACTGATCATTTTCTCAGTTTTCTTTTCAAAAATAAAATTTTAGGGCTGGGGAGATTGCTTAGTGGTTAAGATATTTGCCTGCAAAGCCCAGGGACCTTAGTTCAACCCCCCAGAACCCAAGTAAGCCAGATGCATAAAGTGGTGCGTGGATCTGGAGTTCGTTTTCAGTGACTGGAGGCCCTGGTGCACCCATTTTTTTCTCTCTTTCTCTCTCTCTGTCTGCCTCTCTATCTCTCAAGTAAATAAAATATATTTAAAAAATAGAAATTTAAAAATTAAAAAAGGTTCAAAAAATAAAAAAAATACAGCCCACTTGCCCTGTAGTTTTACTTTATCTTTCTATCATTTTAGTACTGAATTACATCCTTTTTTAGATGCCGGGGTTGGTTTCATTCTGTTGCTCAGGCTGACCTCAAATTCTTAGGTTACATGACCCTTCTCCCTCACTTCTGGAATACTCTGGACCACAAGTGCATGCCCCAATGCCTGCATCATTGCTTTTAGTTTAGTTTTTTCAACTGGTGTTCAAAATACTAGGCTTCATTGTGACGTTTTCACACAGGTATATAATGTACTTTGCTCATATTCACCCTGACTACTCTCTTCCATTCCTTTTCCTTTCTACTTTTATGATCTTTTTAATGGTGTTTAGACAGTACTACTAATGATTTATTACAACCTTTGCT
This sequence comes from Orientallactaga sibirica, assembly GCA_036365145.1. NCBI lineage: Eukaryota > Metazoa > Chordata > Mammalia > Rodentia > Dipodidae > Orientallactaga > Orientallactaga sibirica. The sequence continues at coordinate 21,533,569 of JAEOAD010000006.1, forward strand.
CTAGCAAGACAGCACTTAAGCCAACAAGATGTATCATTTACGTACGAGGAAAGAAGGACCAATTATGATCAAAATTATGATTAAAAGCATGAACAAAATAAACATGGCAAAATTTCCATGAGGAAAGGAACATTACTTTTCAAGTACACAACAATAATGTCTCTTGACATTATGAAAGGAAAATGTTGGTAAAATCTTAAAGTTGATCTAATTTATTGCTATTTTGCAGACTACCATGGAATCTGAAAGGATGACATTTGTTAATATATATATATATATATGTGTGTGTGTGTGTGTGTGTGTGTGTGTGTGTGTGTTTGAAACATTATCTCATGTCATATATACATATGAAATCTCAATTTTTACAAATATATTTTATTTATTTATTTACTTGAGAGAAAGAGGCAGAGAGAAAGAGAGATAGATAGATGATGGATAGAGAGAGAATGGGTGTTCCAGGCCCTCCAGCCAGTGCAAATGAACTCCAGATGTATGCAACCCCTTGTGCATCTGGCTTACACATCTGGAGAGTCGAACCAGGATCATTTGACTTTGCAGGCAACGCCTTAACTGCTAAGCCATCTCTCCAGCTCTGAAATCTCGATTTTGCATATAAGAGAAAAAATGCAGTATTTTCAGTCTAATTTTGTTTAACATGATGATTTCAAATCCATCCTTTTTTTTTTTTTGCAAATGACATGATCTTATTATTTATGGAAGAATAAAGCTCTACTCTTTCTCTCTCTCTATATATATATATAACAGATTTTCTTTATTGGCCTATTGTAGTTTTAATAAGTAAGGATCCTTTATTAAAATGTAGAATAATTAAAAATAAAATGCTTGATAAATTTGTTCATTAATTTTTTAAATTTAATTTTTAAAATTTATTAATTTTTTAAACTATTTTTGAGGTTTGGAGAGTCTCACTCTCCTTCAGGCTGACTTGGTACTCACTCTGTAGTCCCAGATTGGTCTTGAGCTCACAGTGATCCTCCTACTTCTACATCCGGAGTGCTGGGATTAAAGGTGTGCACCACCATGCCTGCAAATTTTTTAAACTTTTTGTTGACCATCTCCGTATACATACCCAATATACCATGATTATAATTCCCCCATCATCGTAAAATTTCATTTTTCTTTTTTTAGGTTTTTTGAGGTAGGGTATCACTCTAGCTCAGGCTGATCTGGAATTCACTATGTAGTCTCAAGGTGGCCTTGAACTCACAGTGATCCAGCTATCTCTGCCTCCGGAGTGCTGGGATTAAAGGTGTCCGTCACCATACCCGGCTGTAAAATTTCTTTAACATAGCTTGATAAAGGAAAGCATAGGACTGTGATTAAATGAATAGTACTTCAAACCATGCTGTGCATTTCTTGACTCATTTGATCAAAACATGGCACACTCAATTACGTGTTGCCTTCTTTCACTCAGAAAGATTAATACCAATTATTAATATCTACCACACTTGCAAATAAGTCAAATGTCACAATGCAATATTTTCAATGCTGAAAAGCCTGAATATAGGAAGGTTTTCTTACTAACAAAATATGATAAGGATAGAGTTAGTGAAAACCATTCTAGAGCTATGGGACATTAAAAATAGAACTCCAAGCAAAACATCAATCTTAGTAAAATGTAAGTACACTGAGAACTATATGTTCAGCTTTTACAATGACATGTTATAGTAATCCTGACTTTCCCCAGCTGGATGTAGGAAGTGGAAAAGCTGCGAAGTGATGGGCTTGTGAACCACCCTGTCTTAAGTCATAGGTAGGGTTCTAGAAAGGCACATCTGTGGTAGAAAAGATGGATTACTTCAGTTTATCATCCTATGCTCCTGCGTTTTGCATAATGATTAGGGAGCATTGCATTATAAGTAACTCAACATCGAACATGTGTCCAAGGTAAAGCAAGAAACAAGAGCAGTATTGCTGTACAGTTAGGTACTTACTGTAACTTGAGAGCAATCCTCTGAAACTTCTATGGTGCATTGACGTGTGTCTCCTGCTTACAACTGCTGACAGGCAGGAAGTGGGGAGACTATGTCTACTATGTATGGTTTCATTAGGAAAAGAACCATCGCAGGCAAGGATGGAGCAGGAATATAATGTATGCTATGCCTTTGGCTGGCAGCATATTTAGTAGCTGACTAGTGAACGTTTAGAAATGTTAATAAATAATAAAAATAAAGAATAAAACAAGTTAATGAATAAATCAATGTGCACCTGAAGATTGAAAAAAAAAATCCTTCCATCTGAAGAGGTCACTCAAGGAAAGGTTTGTCCTCACAGTGATGGGCCTCTGAATGACGACGCTAACGATTCACATTTCTGACTTCCAGCTTAGAACACTTCACAGCTCATTCCTGGGTTCTGGAAGCTGACAAGTCCTGACCTCATCAAATAACCCATTCACCTCACCCATAGCCAGTGTGATGCCTATCACTCACTGTCTGGCTATCATGACCTCAGACATCCAGTTGTCCACTGCTGAGTGCTACAGGTCAAGACCAGAAAGAATGAGTCATCTTGCTGGAGAGAAGCAGATGATTTGATCAAAGGAAGGCAGAGAGGCGTCCAGAGACATAGATGGACAATCCACTCATCAGTTCTCCAGTCAAGATTATCCTTAGGCATGAAACTCAACAGCCCCGGTCTGAGTGTGTTTGTGTTCATGTGTGTGAACGTGGAGGTGTGTTTGGGGGTCAGGTGACAACCTTGTGTATCAGTCACTTTCTACCTTACTTGAAAGAGCACTGCATTAGACAGGTTGGCTGGCCTGTGAACTTCTGGGAGAGCCTCCTGACTGTTTCCCTTCTCACTGTAGGCATACTGAGACGTCAAATACGCCTGCTACAATAGCATCCAGCTTTTATGTGGCTTCTGGGACTCTGAACTCAGCTACTTATGCTTGTATGAATTGAGCCATTTTTCCCCAGCCTCAGCAGCCCCTCTTGTGTATAAGATCTCTCCAATTACATTAGAATGTTTCTTTAGCTTAAGGTTATATTTCACATTGAATTGTACCTGATTCTACCTGATTTGCAAAAATGATGTTCAGGACACTAACGGGTGGGGAATGAGTATCAGGCAAAGTCTTCCCTCCCTCCCTGCAGACCCAGGGGCAGCACTGACTTTCTTTCCACCCCAATGTCCTCCCCCAAAACTTGTTACCATCCCCAGTTAGTTTCTCCAGTCACCATTTAGGTCCTGTTGCACAGAGGGCTTTCCCATGTTGCTGAAATCTTGCAGCCCTGAATCTTCCTCCATTAGTCATCAGGGAGTCAAAGCTGGAGGCCTGTAACACTTGCACAGTGTCTTTTCTGTTCTCCATTTTCCATTACTGTTCTGGGGATTCACTGTGATTTATAGTCCTGAAAGAAGCCAGGTCTGCAGCGTTTTCATTCAGTCCAGGGAGTAATGTTGTTTGTCAAGCTGCCATTTACAGCTTGGAAAATTTTTCTCTAATCTATTTTGCAGAGGCATGGTATGTCTCCTCACCTTAATTGTGACTCTGACATATGTCTGCATGGGAAAGGTGGGAGCCATCCTATTGCTTCTACTATTATATAGTGTGAAACCAATACTCAACATAGGAGCAGAAATGTATATTCAAAACAAATTTTCATGATCTAGTTGTGATTTTTAGGAGGAAAGAAAAAGATGACGAGATACATCTACACTTGATCCTAGCCCAATGGCTGAGAGCAACATGAGATAGATTTTTTTTTTTTTTTTTTTTTTTGGTATGGAATTGCTTAAAGTGAGAATTGTTTTATTTTTGACAATTTTATCCTTGTAAATGTGTGTGTATATATATGTATACATATACATATGTACTGATATACATTTTTAAATATATGTCTATATAAAATGTATATATAATGTATTATATATATATATATAAAATGTTTCAATACACGTGTTTTATACAAATTTTTATTTATGAAAAAGATTATCGGAGTCTCCTGCCACTGCAAATGAACTCCAGATGCATGCACCACTTTGTGCATCTGGTTCATGTGGTTACTGGGTAATTGAACCTGGGCCATAGGCTTTAAATGCATGTTTTGATCATATTTATCCAATATTACCTCTGTTATCCCCTTCTAAAGTGGGAATTTTTCAAGATGACAAACCCATATCTCTCATGTCCTATTTTTTACCATTTATTTTCTGTAAGTATTGGATGTTGAGGCTTTTTATTTTTTTCTAGAGTGATAGGTTGAACATAGTAAAAAGCTACACAGTAAAGTTCTCAAAGCTAGAAATGCCTTAATTGTATTTGAGACACATTCTACCACAGAAACAGGAATATAGAAGGCAGTGAACACATATTTGAATTGCTGTAGCTGAGGAACTGGGCATGGAGCAATTAGGAGAGAGATTAATAAACTGGAACCAGGGAATTATCCAAACATTGATGGAAATGTGCAGAACAGAGACCAGCTGGAAAATCCAGATTTGGACCCATAGGTCACAGCAAGGTGGTGGGTCTCAATCACAGAGGCCACGAGCCAATGACAAGCACAAATAAAATCGTGTCTGGTCGGAGGCACGTGACCTGCAGCTGTGCAGTGATAGAAGGGGCAGGATTCCTCAAGTCTCAGGAGAAAAGTCTTCCACATGCTTTCTGTAGAGTACTGACCAGTGAATTATACAAGATATAGAGATCCGTATAACCTCTAAACTACCTGTCTTCTCCCAGTTTGCCCCCTCCCTTTAATGTGCATTGTCACTGCTTGGTTTAGGGCTCCAGGGTGTTTTACGTGACGGACTTGCACGGCTTCCTGCTTCTGAAATGGCTTATATCCTCTGCTCAGTTCACTGCGAAGTCAGGGCCGGCATCTTGTGCATGATTTATGGCAACTTCATAGTAATTAATGCTATTCATGTTGCCTAATTTAGAAATTGGTCATGTTTCTTCCAATATCCTAGCAGATACTACTGTATTAAGTCTTGTCCCGGTCTCAGGTTTGGATTCTGTTTTTGAGAAATGCACAGTCCACTGGGTGCCACATTTTCCTCCACTATTCCTTTCCAGCCAGCTTATTCTGGTTCATTTGTAGTGGTGATCTCACCTGTCCTTGCCTCAGTGAGTGTGTTCCTGTCTAGAACTTTGGTTCTTCAAACTCCATCTGCCCAGTGTCCTTTCTTCTCCTTGAACAATCACAGTTTGATGCCTCACATCATTCCTTCTAAAATGCTATGCTTTTCAGAGAATTCTTGAAGCATGCTCTCTAAACACAACTTCATTATCTCCACTTTTTCCTTGCTCCTTGTCAGTTTGCTTATTTGTTTCCTGTGCATCTTTCCCATGGAACTGTAGCTCCCTGAAGACAAAGATTTTGCCTCTACATCCACTGTTACTTCCTCAGCTCCTCAGTGAAAGCCTTAGCCATGTTATCCGGCCCTGTACCCATCTTGTTGAATGAATGCATGCATGAATGAATGAATAGTGAAGTGGATACAATGTGAAGAAGATAGTACTAAGGGAAACTAGAGGAACAAGGCAGTTTATTTTAATAAAAAGGAGATGTTTGAAGCTTCAAATGATGGAAACAATAAGGAGAGAAAGATAGCAAGGAAAGAGTATTTCTTCTATTGCCAGCTGTCTGGATTCTAGTATTATCTCATAATCCTAGAAAGTTTACCATGTCACCTTGCTTTTCTCTATTTTTCTCAGTTGAATATACTCCATACTTTGGTGGAGCTCAAAATCTCTGTACACCTAGCTGTGGTGCCTTGTTGATAATACTAAAGCTGTCTTCAGGGCTACATGACGGAGAAGGTTTGTGATGGACGGGCCACTTGCTTAGATACAATACTTGCATCAGATATGTAGAGAGCTCTTTTCTTGTCTTTTAGCCGATACAACCTCACATTCTGTTAACTCAACAACTCACTGTTCCCTCTAGTATCTGAAATGCCTTTCAGAGATACTAACTTACTATATTATTATCTCTTAGTTACGATCTAGAGTAGGTGTTTAACTATTCCTGCCTGTTCTGTCATCAGCAAATTGATGAGGGTCGTTAGTCTGCATGAATCATTTTAAAGCTTATTTTCATTTTCCCTGATGAACAGAAAAGCTGAGGAAAATAATTGCAGTTTTCAACATTCGTTGGGATATTCTGAGAGCTTTCTGTAGCAAATTATAGGGATGTGAGAAACCCAAAAAAGCATCACTCATTCCTCATGATTGCTTAGCATCTCATACTCTGTCATTTCTATTACAAACATACGATTCAATACCTTTGAATGGATTCTTATCTTTAGACTTTTTTTTTTAAATCCTCTCACACAATATTTAATACCAGAAGCTTTAAATGTAAAGAGTAACACAATCTTATTCTTGATGAAATCCATACAATTTCAGGTGCAAATCTTTCTGCTTTTTAAGGCCTGGCAAGTGTGCTTGTCCCTGATTATCTCCACCATCCAATAGTGGTAGGTGGGAATGACAACGCATCTCTAGCTCTTCAATACTGTGTTAAATAGTGGATAGTTCTATAGTGGTTAAAACACATGCACCCACGTTACAAAAAGAAAACAAACAGATAACACAGATTAATTATGTAGTAGTTATTAGCTTTTCAAGGGGAATCTTTGCTTTACAAAGGGATTTGCCACTGATTTTCTTTAAATAGTAGGCTCTCCTAGTGCATTCAAGATATAATTAGATCTGCTTAAATTGGATTTGTACACATTTCATGAACTCATTCACTATGCAAGGCAACAGCAAACCCATGTTTGTTTTGTTACATGAAGTGTAAACAGCAAATGTGCATATGTTCTGTCTACAACATGTCAAAGACCCAGATGTTTGGGGAAATCTGTACATTTGGCCATTTGTCTCAGTTCTCATCTAGATGCCTGGCACACAATTCTCTTGGGTTCTGGAGTCAATAAAACAATACGAGGGTGGATGAGCAAAGACGCTGAGGCATCTCTATTATCTTACTGAAACTGTTGTTGGCAGTTCTGTGACTGTTCACGAGTGGGTGATCTTAATTAGAATTTTGTAAGTGATATATGTCACTTTTATTAAAAGAGGAGATGGTCTGTTTTAAATGTGATGAAAATTGTCTTTTACAGGCTTAAAATAAGTATATTAAAATAAATCTTAGAGCCGGTGATATAGGTCACTGATAGAATGTTTGTGTAGCATGTGCAAAGCCTTAGATTCAATCCTTAGCATTGCCTAGAAAGCAAAAAAAAAAAAAAAAAACCCAAACCCTAAAACATACAATTAATCTGGGAGGCAAGAAATTATGCAACCAGGAAGAAATATACTCCAAATACTAATGTTCTTAAGAAGATGGCAAATGCAATGCCAAAACCCATGTCAGGCAAATGAAAACAATCAAAACCAAAATTATCTTTCTATAGTAGTCCTCCCTGGAAATGAGAGCTGACTTCATAGCCTGATGCCCGCCTGAACAAAGTGAGCTGGGACTTTGCACTTGATTACCGCATGGGTAGGCTTATTGATTGCAAAACTGTTTTCAGAATTATTTTTAAAGCATTTATTTATTTTAAAGATTTTATTTTCATTTATTTATTAAAGACAGAGATGGGGAGAGGAGAGAGAGAGAGAATGGGCATGTCAGGGCCTCTAGCCACTGCAAGCGAACTCCAGATGCATGTGCCACCATGTGCATATAGCTTATGTGGGACCTGGAGAATTGAACCTGGGTCCTTAGGGTTCACAGGCATGCATCTTAACATCTTAATCCATCTCTCCAGCCCAGTTTTTAGAATTCTTGGTATAAAGAATTTTGACAGGCATGTTGGTGCGCACCTTTAACTCAGAATTCAGGAGGCAGAGGTGGGAGGAAACGCTGTGAGTTCAAGGCAAGCCTGGGACTATAGAGTGAGTCCCAGGTCAGCCTGGGCTAGAGTGAGACCCTATCGTGAACCAACATCCCTCCCCCCCCAAAAAAAAAACAAAGAAAAAATTTCTAGTGGATTAAAGTGATACAGTCATTTGTGATACTATTGACATGGACCTTGTTATGAAAAACCAATAATTCTACATAAAAGTCTTATAATCATCACCTAACACTCATGGAACCACAGAGAAGACATAGACATTAGTACTTCATTGAGTCATGGCAAATACATTTATACATTTATTTATTAGCCTTGAAGGAAGGAAGAGAACAAGAGGCCTCTGGATGCTCTGAAGATAGCAGCCAGTTTACTTGGCAAGCTTTTAGCTGGCAAGGCCTAGATTGGCATCATAGTTCTGTTTCATGCTTGGTGCTAAGCTTTTACAATTTATTAACTATTTGCTAAAATAGTGGGGAATTATCATGCAAGGTGATTTTCTTTTTTGACTCTGTGTGTGTGTGTGTGTGTGTGTGTGTGTGTGTGTGTGTGCATGCGTGCATTATGTGTGTGGTCGTGTGTGAGATGTAAGGTGTATGCCCATATGCCCCATACACATGTATGCAGAGGCCATAGGAGAACATCACGTGTCTTTCCCCATATTGCTTATCCTCATATTTCCTTTAGACAGGGTCTATCCCTCAACCAGGAACTGATGTCCATCAGGGAACTCTTGGTAATTTTCTTTTTAAAATAAGAAACAAGGGGCTGGAGAGATGAATATTAAAATAAGAAATCAATGTAAAATGAAAGGTAATTAAATGCCAGCTCCATTTCAGGTTTGGTAAAGTTTCCAAATATAGGAAACTAATGTTAGCTTTTAATTGTCTTTGAAATTTGTACATGAAGCTTCATACATGATCTGGAGTCAGAGAGTTTATCCTTGGAAGAAGGATGCAGTAAGCAATGCTGCTGGACAGCTATTGCTGTCCCAGGAGCAACTCAATAATGGAGACAGTGAGAGAAGCGTGGATAAAGCTATCTGAGTGTGGTCATGAGACAGAGTCACTGAAACGCCACAACAGTAAAAAAATCTGCTTCATTAGTCACCAGAAATGAGTGGCTATCGTGAGCATAGACTGCACAGTGGTTTATAGTAACAAAATTCTCAGAAACTTCTTGTTTCCCATCATACAATTATGTTTTCTGTAATGCAGCACTTAGAAATACTTCATAGTTTACTTGTGCTAAAGTCTCTATTAAGATCTCACTACCTATGGAAGGACCGATGATTACGATATTTTCCAATTTTCCAAGAATTCTCTCTGTGCTAGGCGTGGCTCTAACCAACTTATGTAATGTTCCTTACAACTGTGTATGTGTGTGTGTGTGTCCATCCTACTGTTCCCATCAATGTTAAATTTCTGGTCAAACAAACATGCACAGTGCTGCATACCTGTAATCTCATCACACTGGAAGCTGAGGAGGGTAGAAAGTCTGAAGATAGTCTGGCCTACAGAGCAAGTTCAAAGCCAGCCTTGGCTAAGTAGACAGAACCCATCAAATTACAAAACAAAGCAAAATGCCTATACATAGCATAAAATTGATCCCTTGACCATTTTTTAAATTTTATTTATTTTTGGAGAGAGACACAGAGAGAGAGACAGAGAGAGAAGGAGAGGGCGACAGATAGAGAATGGGCATGCCAGCAGTCTCTCAGCTGCTGTGAATGAAATCCAGGTGCGTGAGCCCCCTTGTGGTCAAGTGCGGCATTGCGCCCTTGTGTCACTGCATCTGGCTAAACGTGGGACCTGGAGATTGCAACCAGAGTTCTTAGGCTTAGCAGGCAGGCGCCTTAACTGCTAAGCCATCTCTCCAGACCCCCTTGACCATTTTTAATGTACAGTTCCCTTGTTTTAAAAGTGTTCATGCTACTGGATGGAACTTGCGGTCATATATCTTCATAAGTTGCTTTACTGAAACATTGTATATTAACCAGTAACTGTACTTTCCCCTCTTCTATCAGCTCCTGGAGACCAAAATCAAATGTCCAATTTACCTTTATGATCTTTGAGTCTAATTATCTCTTCAAGATTCTGATGTGAACTCCTTTGGGTTTATGTCCAGAGATAGATTTTCTGTGTATGGTAATAACATTTAAATTTAAATTTTTGAGGAAATGCCAAATTATCCCCTAGAGTGGCTGTACTATTTTCTATTTCCACAATAATGTACAGGCACCACAGTTTTTCCACATTCATGATAAAGTTCTTTATTTTACACTGTTCTGGTAGTAGCCAACTATTATAATTTGAATATAAAGGGTATCACCTAAAAGGCTCATGTGTTAAATAGAGGCTTGGTTGTTAGCTGGTAGGTTTGGGAAAGTGACTGGATTCCAAGGGCTCTGATCCAATCAATAGATTGATCCCCTGATAGTGTTATTAGGACATGAATAAGAGGATGGGGGTGCAGGACAGGCTGGAGGGATAGGTTGATTCCTGGTCCTTCTTAGTTTAATCTCTCTGTCTCCTGACCTCCATGAGTTGAGCAAGGGTTGTCTAGCACACACTGTTGCTGCCATGATATTTGAGCTCTCCATAGGTGCATCATCATGAGTAAGCAGTCGTGGGCTAAAACCTCTGAACTAGGAGCATAATGCATCATTCTTGCTTGTTCACTCTCTTTCAGGTGTTTTTCTCAGTGATGGAAAGTCAGAAAACACCATCCTCTTGGCTTGGAAAAGTATCTAAGTTTTAATTTGTTCCATCTTAAGGATGAGTGAGATGAAACATCTACCCATGTGCCTACTGGGGCATAATGTACATTCTTTGGAGAGTTATCTATTCAAGTCCTTCAGTCATTTTTTAAAATCAGGTTATTTTTTGTTTAGTGCTAGAATTCTCTATATATTCTAGATAGTAAACCTCTCAGATATATTATTTTCAGAAATTTCTGCCTTTTAGTGAGTTGCCTTTTTACTCTATTGATGTCTTATTCAAATAAGTTTTAAAAAATAGTTTATTAATTTGCAAGCAGAGAGAGAGAAAGTAGAGGAGACAAAAGGAGAGGAAAGGAGAGGTGAGTAGAGGAAAGGGGAGGAGAGGAAAGGAAAGGAGATGAGAGGAGAGGAGAGAAAAAGAGAAGAAGAGATCGAGAGAGAGAAAGAGGTCGAGAGAGAGAAAGAGATCGAGAGAGAGAAAGAGAGAGAGAGAGACAAAAGACATGCCAGGGCCTCCAGCTGCTGCAAACAAACTCTAGATGCACGTACCACTTTATGCACCTGACTTTACATGGGTACCAGGGAATTGAACCCAGGTCATTGGGCTTTGTAGGTAAGAGCCTTAACCACTAAGTAAACCCTCCAGCCCCCAAATTAATTTTTTTCTTTTTTAAAATAAAAGTGTCATTTGTTTGTTTGTTTCTTGTGTTATGTGGTAGTTTGAATATATGTGCCCCAATATATTCAGTGTTTTATTAGTTATAGTTTGCATCTGCAATCACCTTGCTAGAGGCAATGTCACTGGGAGCTGGTCTTAAGGTGTGGGTTTGAGATTCCAATGTAAAGATATGCAAATGTGCCTAGCAGGAGTTCCTGAAGTGTGCTGTGTGACCTTTTGGCTGTAGTTTTTTGCTCTGTGTGCTCTGTGGCTGGCGGCTTGGTTTTGCTCTCTCTGCTTGGCCCTGTGGAAAGCAGGCCGCTTCTCCTGCCATTATGGAACTTCCCCTGGATCTGTGAGCTTCAATAAATAATATCCCTTCCTCCATAACTGTGCCTGGTCTGGAAGTTCATCTCAGCGAACCTGAAGCTGTCTGCTACATGTTCTTTTTGACTTTGGTGTTAAATCCAAGAAAGGATTGGCAAAGTCAGTGTCATGAGGCTTTTACCCTATTTTCTTCTAAGAATTTTATAGTTTTAGGTCTTATATTTAGGTCTTTCATCCATTTTGGCGCTAATATTTGTGTTAGGTCAGGTACAAACTTCATTCTCTTTTTTTTTTTTTTTTTTTTTTTTTTTTTGGTTTTTCGAGGTAGGGTCTCACTCTGGCCCAGGCTGACCTGGAATTCACTATGTAGTCTCAGGGTGGCCTCGAACTCACGGCGATCCTCCTACCTCTGCCTCCCGAGTGCTGGGATTAAAGGCGTGCGCCACCACGCCCGGCCATTCTCTTATATGTGAATATTTTCAGCACCATCGATTGGAAAGTTGATCCTTTCCCTATAGAATGCTATCCTTGTCAAATATCATTATTTGGCTATCTTGAAATACCATATGAATATTAAGATGGGATTTTATATATCTGTAAGTATCTTTTGGGGATATTAATGATAGTCACCAAATCTGAATCATTTTGGCATATTGACATCTTAATGATATTTAGTCTACAAAATTGTAGACTAGAGACATTTCCATTTATTTATATCCATTTAATTTCTTTCAGCAACATATTCTGGATTTCATTATCCAATTATTTCACCATGTTAGTGACAAATTCCTACCTCATCATTACTTTTGGACAAGGTCTCTCTATGTAATCCATACTGGCTTCAAACTTGTGATCCCCTTGTCTCAGCCTCCTGAGTGCTAAGACTATTGGCATATTCCCGTGTAAAGCTTATTGTATTCTTTCTGTGCTACTATAAAGGGAATTGTTTCCATTAGTTAGTTTTTAGGTTGTTCATTATGAAAGCATAAGAAATGTGATTGATTTTTTTATATGTCAATTTATTATCCTCCTACTTTGTTGAAATCACTTATTATTTCATAGTTCTTTTGAGGTAGGGTTTCACTCTAGCCTAGGTTGACCTAGAATTCACTATGTAGTTTCAGGCTGGCCTTAAACTCACAGTGATCCTCCTACCTCTGCCTCCCAAGTGCTAGGATTAAAGGTGTGCACTGCCATGCTCAGCTTATTTTGTAGCTTTTTTATGTGTAGAATTTTTAGGGTTTTCTGTATCTAAGATCTCATTATATCACCTGTATAAGTTTATTTTTTTCCTTTTAATATTGGATACCTTTTATTTTTTTAACTTGCCTGTTGTTCCAGTTGGAATTTCTAGTATTCTGTTGAGTAGAGGGAGAAAAAGCCACAATCTTCACCTTGTTCTTCTGAGATGAGAAACTTAGTGCACTATTGATTATAATGTTGGCTGCTGGTATTTAATATATGTTTGTTATGTTAAGGTAGTTTCTTTCCATTTTGTTTTTGTATTTATTTTATCATGAAGGGGGGTATTGAGTTTTGTCAAATGTCTTTTCTGTATCAGTTTTAAAAATCAGGTGACTTTTGCCTTCATTCTGCAAAGTGGAATGATTTCTATATATCAAATGATTTTTTCATTTCAATAATAGTTTTCACTTTCTTATGCTTTTAATGCTGCTGAATTTGGTTTGCCACTATTTTGCAGAATATTTTTTTCCCTGTGTGTTTCACTCTAGATAATTCTGGCCTCCTGTAACTGGAAAGTAAGCCCTCATCTTTAGTCTATTTTTGAAAACTTTGAGAGGGTTTGTTATTACTTCATTAGATTTTTTTTTTAAAAGAATTTACCAATGAAACCATCAGGCCACCACTATTAGGTCAGGTTCAGTCATGTACAGGAAACCACATCTGTTGTGGGTTCATGAGTGTAGCCGTCTTGTTTCCAGAAGAAAGCATTCTGCAGTTCCACTCCTCATCCTTCTGCCCTTACATTCTTCCCATCTCCTCTTTCTTATGCTTCCCTGAGCCTTGGAAAATGTGGTTTAGGTGTCATGTTTAGGGCTGAGCACAAACTAGTCCCATATTCTGGGGGACTTTGTCATCTGTGGATCTCTGTAATCAGCTCTACTTTTTACACAAGCCTCTATGGCTGAGGCTGCAGGCAGCACCAATCCACAGCAGTGTGGTGAGACTGGGAGGGCAAATCTCATTAGTTTTAGGCCTATTCATGGTTTGTATTTCATTATTTTATCTTGGTAGTTTTGCATTTCTGGGAAATTGTCCAATTTCAACGAAATTATCCCATTTGTTCACCATACTCTTATAACCATTTCTATCTCTGAGGGATAATTTCATTTCTGATTTTATTAATATAAGCCTTTGCTCTCTTTTTTTCTTACTCTGTCTACTAAAAGGTTTGTCAATTTTGTTGACCTTCTCAAAGAATCACCTTTTGGGTTCATCAGTTGAAAAAATTGTTTCTCTTTCATTTTATATACTCTATTTGGCCTTCTATGTTCTTTTTTCTTGTTCCAGGAATTGTAAAGTTAAACTATTGACTTAAAGTAATTATTATTTTCTAATGTGACATTTATGGATGTAAATTTCTGCTCTTTCTTTCTTTCTTTTTTTTTTTTTTTTTTTTTTTTGGAAGGAACTCACTCTAGCCCAGGTTGACCTGGAATTCAATATGTAGTTTCAGGCTGGCCTCAAACTCGCAGTGATCCTCCTACCTCTGTCTCTTGAGTTCTGGGATTAAAGGTGAGCACTACCATGCTGGCAGACAGAGAGACAGAATGGGTGTGCCAGAGCCTCCAGCCACTGCAAAGGAACTCCAGATGCATGTGCCACTTTGTGCATCTGGCTTTACATGGGAACTGGGGAATGGAACTCTGGTAGTTAGGCTTTGCAGGCAAATTCCTTAACCCCTGAACCATCTCTGCAGCCTTATACATTTCTTTTTTAGCACTGCTTTCACTATAACCCATGAGTTTTGATAGGACATATTTTTGTATCTATTATCTGTAAGCATTTTATGATTTCTCTTATGATTTCTTCATTGATCCACTGATTGTCTAATCTAGGTGTGATGGTCCCAGCATTCAGGAGGCTGAAGTAAGAGGATCACCAAGATTTGGAGGCCAGCCTGGTGCTAGACTGAGGTTCCATGTCAGCCTGGGCTAGAGTGAGACTCTGACTTGAAAAACAAATACAAACAACTGTTTAATTTCCATATATTTTTGAACATCCAATGTTGTGTCTGTTATTGATTTTTAACCTCATCCCACTGTGGAAAGAAGATACTTTATCTATTACCCATCTTGTAAGATCTACTGAGACCTAATTTGTAAATTAACATATGGTCTTTTCTGGAAAATGTCTCGTATTGCATTTGAGAGAGAAATGTGTATACTTGTTCTTGGTAAAGTACTCCATGTTGACTGTTAGAGCTGGTTGGTTTCTTGTCATTCCTTCCCCATCTCCATCACTTAGTGATGGGGATTTATGTCTCCAACTATGAGTCTAAACTGCTTACTTCACCCTGCAATTCTGTCAGCTTTTGCTTTCTGTATTTGGCAGTCAGTTATTAGGCACATAGCATTTAGAATTGTTATGCCTTCTTGCTCTAGTGAAACATATAATTAAACTTTATATTTTAAACCTTTATTTAGCATCTTTATCTCTTATAACTTTACCTTCTTTTAAAAAACCTTCATTTGATTTAAAGTCTATTTTGTATATCCTATTTAACATACCTATTTCTGCTCTCTTTTCATTTCTATTTGCATGGAGTATCTTTTGGTCTCAAGTGAGCAGCACGTAGTCTGCATATAGTCTAAGCATATGTTCCTTTCAATCTGTTCTGCAGGCTGGAGAGATGGCTCAGTGGTTAAGCACACTTCCTGTGCAAGCACGAGGAGGCCTGAGAAGGCCAATCAAGTTTGATCCTCAGAACACACATAAACTGCTGGGTGTGGCCATGCATGTCTGAAACCCCAGGCCAATAGGGGAGCAGAGACCCAAGAATCGTGAAGCTCATGAAAAAAATAGTAAGCTCTGGGATCAGTGAGAGATTCTGGCTGAATTAAGAATGAGCAGAAGAGGACTGGAGAGATGGCTTAGCGGTTATGGTGATTGCCTGAGAAGCCTAAGAACTCATGTTTGACTCTTCAGATCCCACATAAGCCAGATGCGCAAAGGTGAGGCAAGTGCAAGGTTGCACATGCCCACTTGGTGGCCCAAGCATCTGTAGTTTGATTACAATGGCTGAGGCCCTGGTATGCCTGTTCTCTCTATCTCTAAAAAATATTAAAATAAATAAATAAAATAATAGGGCTGGAGAGGGGCTTAGCAGTTAAGGCGCTTGCCTGCAAAACCAAAGGCCCCAGGTTCAATTCCCCAGTACTGATGTAAGCCAGATGCACAAGGAGGTGCATGTATCTAGAGTTCATTTGCAGTGGCTAGAAGCCCCGGTGCACCCATTCACTCTCTATTTCCTCTCTATCTTTCTCTGCTTGCAAATAAATAAATAATATTTAAAAAAAATAAAGATTTTTTTTAAAAAGAATGGGTAGTACAGCAATATATATGTATGTATATATGACATGTATATCACATATATGTATCATATATCACATTGTATGTGTGCACAGCACATATTTGCACATACGCACAAGAAAACCCACTTTGCAGATTTCTGTATTTTTCACTAGAAGCTTTGACTAATTTAGATTTAAAGTGATCAATTATAAAAACAAATTACATTTCATGTTATTTGTTTTGTGTGTAGTTTGCAGCTTTTTGATCCCTCATTTCCACCATTACTGTATCCTTTGGTATTTGAAAGACTTTTTGTTTGTTTGGGGCAGGGGCTTTGTAATAAAATTTCATATTTCCTATTGCATATACACTATAGCCATTTTCTTTGCGATTATTGTAGGGGTTGAATTATAATTACACGTTAAAGTTCTGTCATGCTAACTTGAATTTATGCTGGCATAACTTTAAACACACACATAATTGTGTTGCTTGACAATCCCATCCTTGCTCCTTCTGGTCATTGATGTCACAAAAATTGCATACTTAAATATTATGCTCCAAAAACAGGAAAAAAAAAAAAAAGCAAAGAAAATGAAGACGAGGATCCCTCAGTTGAAGGAGACTGCAGCAACAGAAGATGGTTGACAACAATGGCTGCCACCCTGTGCCTGCACTTGGTCTCAGAAACAGTGATCTGCACTCAAAACCAGATGTCTGATATGTGGAGGTCAGGATCCTTGCCCACTCCCACACCTGGCGACAGCATGTGGGTTGCTTCTGTATCACGGGTGCAGTTGTGGGTCGGGGTTAAGGATGTGCACCTGCCACTTGTGCTAAGAGCTGAAACTATCAAATTAATTATGGTTAACTGTCTAAAACTTGTAGAATTTGCAAGCAATCAACAGATCACAGAGTTCTAACTAGTAACATGAGATTTGCCACTCCAACTGTCAAGGCAGACTCCTAGTGCTTCCAATTCTATCATTTCTCCCACCTCCTCTTACCCTCTTTTAACATAAAACAAACAAACAAAAACAAAAACAATGACTTGGGTGAGTGAGTGACAGAAACTGACTTCGAACTGGAAGTGCCTTTCTGCAGATACTATGTCACATGCTTAAATCCATGCATCACAATTTATGTGGAGAGAAGTAAAGCAGACAGACAGCACGAAACCCACGTTCACTCACCTGAACAAATTAACAGAATTATTAATTTGATTTGTAACATAGCCATGCTTATGGGTCTTTGGTTTCATAAGTAGCATTGGTAGTTCAATTCTGATGAGTACAGTGGGAGTCTCCCCTTGTGGTTGTGGGATGGAGGGCTGAAATGTTCATGAGGCCCCTAGATCCTGAGCAAGACAATATCTGATGGCATATCCTGAATGTGATCCCCTCAATGAAACAATTAGATGAAAAAGGAGAGCGTCAAGGACCGCTCTAAGAAATTGGTGTGCCTGTAGTGGGATCTGTGCTAGAACTGTGGATGTCTTTTGTTTGCATAGCAACTGAATTATAAGAATCCGTGAACATAATTAAAATGCTTTTAAAGCAACCTAAAAGGGATGGAGTTATGAAAAAAGATAGAAAAATGTGACATGTTATTTACATGCAATTATAAACAGCAGTCTGGCGTTGTATTTGTACAACACACAAACACACACACACATCTATACGAAAGTCATTTTAATTTGGCATGACGGCATATTCCCATCATAGCTATTTGAGAGGCTGAAGAAAAAGGACAGTTTGAATCAGTGCATAGCTAGAGTCTGTTTGAACAAGTTACTTTATTGTAAATGTTCGTGACTATTTCAGTATTCATTCTTTTTGCTGTTCTAATAATATTTTTAAGATATGGTTCATCTTGGGTACTAAAACACACTGCCAAACAGAACTGAGATCTTTGAAGTGTGTTTGATTAGATGTTCAGAGGATAGACAGTCTTTGAAATCAGATTAACCATCTCAAACATGCATGTTAAAAGATAAATAGGAGATTTCTTGAATCATTTAGGATTCTTGTAGCTTTTTTTCTCATATGCTATAACTATAACATATATGTATATATATATGTGTGTATATATATATATATATATATATATATATATATATACACACACACAGTATTAACTCATTGTAAAGAAGTTTAAATATGAATGTTTTTTCAACAAAAACTCAAAGATTATATTTGCATGATTAAAAAAAACAGTACACAGTTTTTGGATACAACATTGGTGATGAACATCAGTAAATGTTAGCTTTGCAATACAGTCTGCATATTTCTAGGTAGTTCTTTAGAATGCATTTCAGTTTTAAAAGTTGTGCTCTGAAGATGTGTCAGAATAGTACAAAGTAGGGAACTTAACAAATTCTTTTTCCTTGGGAAGCCATACAGCAGCTTCGTTCTATCATAGTCTGTTGCACCAACTGCAGGCCCCAAACAAGGCTTCATCTACATAGGTGCTTCTTTACTTCCCATTAGGTTCAAAGGCACTCGAGATTGATAAGGTCAGGAGGTCAGTGGCTGTGAAATTGCCAAGCATGAATGAGGCTCTGAATTGGACCTCTAGCATCATAACAAAAAAATTTGCCTGGGCATGGTGGTGCACATCTATAATCCCAGGACTTGGGAGGCAGAAGTAGGAGGATTTTCATGAGTTCAAGGCCACAATAAGACTACATAGTGAATTCCAGGTCAGCTGAAGCTAAAGCAAGACCCTGCTTTGAAAAACCAAATAACTAACTAACTAACTAACTAACTAACTAACTAAATAAATAAATAAATAAATAAATAAAAGATTGATAGTACTTATACATTTAGTATTTACTAAGAAGCTTTCTAATTCATAACTATGATTGGTTGCTTATTAATCAACATCTTTAAGAAGTCAAGATTCTAATCAATTTTGGGCTTATGTGAGCAAAATCACATTGGTTACATAGGTGTCTTTTCCTTTTGTCTATTTAGAAACTCATTACTAATGACCAAGTTTATGTTTCAGGGGTCTTTACTTTATTTATTTGAGAGATAGAAAAAGAGAGAGAGAGAATGCGTGTCTTCAGGCACCATAAATGAACTCCAGATGCATGCACCACCTTGTGTACCTGGCTTATGTGGGTCCTAGGAAATAGAACTTGGGTCGTTTGGCTTTTCAGACAAGTGCCTTAACAGCTAAGCCATCTCTCCAGCCCACATTTGCTATTCTATTTTTTCGATTTTATTTTTATTTATTTGACAGAGAAAGAGGGAGACACACACACACACACACACACACACACACACACACACACACACACAGAGAGAGAGAGAGAGAGAGAGAGAGAGAGAGAGAGAGAGAGAGAGAGAGAATGGGTGTGCCAGGGCCTCTAGTCACTGCAAACGAACTCCAGATGTGTGTGTCCCCTCGTGCATCTGGCTAACATGGGTCCTGGAGAATTGAACCTGGGTCCTTTGGCTTTGCAGGCAAATACCTTAACTGCTAAGTCATCCCTCCAGCCCTGCATTTACTATTCTTAAGTTATGAAATAAACCTTTACATGGGATCCATAATGGTTGATCTATTCCAAAAATATGCTGTTGGTCATGCCGTTCTTCTAGCTTTTATTGTTCCCAAGTCTGAAAGTCAGATTTGTATTTCCAATTTTCAATTCCTGGTTGTATGTGGACCTCAGACCAGCTGAGCCTCAGACCTTGGGCTGAGATCATTTGTAGCAATCACAGGACTGGACAAGGCTAAAAGGCCACTTTCTACCCAAATGGAAACCTTGAAAATGGAATAAATCCTCAGTGTGCTATTTTGCTGTCTGTTCTCTACCTAGGGTTGGGAAACAAGTAGCCATAACATTAGTAATATATTATTGAGCACAATTTGTATGGAGATAAATTGGTGTAGATTTGTTCCCAATTCAAAAACAATTCCTCCCTGACATTGGATTGAAAGACGTGGTGATGTTTTGGTAAACTCAAGCCCAAACTACTCCTGGAAGGCACAGATCAGAACCATGTCTGCCCTCCTCTGAGATTATATGAGATGAAATCTTTCCACTTTTATGGTAATAATTTGATATTAAATTATTGTTGTTATACACAGCCATCTCTGTTGGTTAGTACACACGAACTATCTTAAACTGTCTCTCCTCCTCGCTCTAGATTCCACTAGGCTTTACAGACTTGAGTTGTTCCCGTTCATTCAGACATTTCTGAGACTGTCAAGCCTGAAGATTTTTGAACTAAGTGAGCCGGGTAGAAATGCATATAAATGAACCAGCCTTTCAGTCAGGGACTTGAGTATACAGGCTATAGCTTCATTGAAATAGAAACTATAAGAGCTTAAAAATCCCAGAATAACTCAGACTAAATTATTTTTGGGGTCTTTTCCACTTTACATAGAACTGGAAAATTCTGTGTGGTTGAAGATTGACAGCGAAATGGAAACAGAGAAAAGTGTATAATTTCTCCCAAGGTACCTGCTTTAGTAGCAAAACTCATTACACAGTCTGTTAGTTGGAAAGAGTGTGGAAGGGCCTCCTGTTTTCATATCAGGTGCCATGTTTGCACAGTTCTTAGACAATTATACTAAGCTACTGCTAAATTGCAGTTAATGACAAATGCCTTCTACCCTGTTGTCTTAAGTAATGAGAGACCTCATGGATAGTGACTTCGTTTACAATTTGTTTATTAGCATAGACAAACAATCAAACTCATTTTAAATGTTGATTTTTTCATTATGATCTACCTATAAGACAAGGTATTGCTATGTAATAGCAATCGTGAATATATTTATATATTTCTTTCATTTTTTGTTAAGAGGTAGGATCTCAATCTAGCCTAGGCTGACCTGGAACCTCTCTCTATGGCCCCAGGCTGGCCTCAAACTCATGGTGACTCTCTTACCTCATCCTTCCAAGTGCTGAAACTACAGGAGTGCAACACCAAGCCCAGCCTATGTCTATACATATATATTTTATAGCTGACTGCAGGTTAAACTTGTGGGGAAAATGCTTCCATGATCTTTGAAAATTTACATATTATATAGAAGCATTTCTCTTTTGAGATAGAATTTTTATAGAATAAAATGCACAGCATAAATGATATAGGTAGCTATTATATTACATAAACTTTAAGCACATTCTTATTCATATGTTTCACTTACCAGAATTAAGAGGCAACTTGAGGCCAGTTTTGTGTGCTCAGGGATGGTAGAAAACACTGACAAAATCAAGCAACCAAACACAAGGAGAAAACTGTAAAACAACAGAAAAAGAGAGATTTGGTAAGGAGCTTGTATTACTACCCCAAACCCATTTGAACAGGCATAAGTTAAACTGTCATTAAATATGTTACAACATGGTATACAGTGTAAATGAGACTCTCTGGCAAGCTCATTGATAAAGAAATGGTGGTACATGTGGATTTGTGTGTGCATGGGTGCATATGTGATGTTTAAATGTTAACATTGAGGAATCTGTGAATCTCTCATTTGGCACTTATCTCAAGCAGAGATTCTAAGAAAAGTCCAGAAAATGGTCCTTGCTCTATCTGCTACAGCCACTCTCATTTGTGAGAAACAGAGTCCACCATGTTTCCCGGTTTGGCAAACTGTCATTGTTCCAAGAATGACCAAGCTGAGGGTCCCATGATCAGTGTCGGGTATTTCTTAGGGATTCTCATCTGTAATTTGTCTGTGTTAATAAGAAAAACAGCAAAGAAGGGAGTGATTTTTCTCTATCACCCACACATGTTCCATTTTCTTGCAATCTAGTTACTAGAAAAATGACCTCTAAGTTTTATCATATTTTAATAGTGGCGATCAGAAGGAGCAAACATTTTCTACCAATTATTCTAAAGACATTTTGGGGCTGGAGCGATGGTTCAGCGGCAAAGGCACTTGACTGCAAAATCTAACGACCTGAGTTTGATGCCCCAGTACCCGTGTAAAGCCAGATGCACCAAGTGGTGTATGCATCTGGAGTTTGTTTGCAGAGTTGGAGTCCCTGGTGTGCCCACTCTGTCTGTCTCCATTTTATCTCTCTCTGCTTGCAAATAAATGAACAAATAAATAATATTTTAAAAACATTTTTATTTTTAGAGACAGGGAGAGCCACTGAAGATTTCTGAGCATGGTGCCAATCCTGTTATAGTTTTAAAGATATGAACCTCTATCTAGAACATAGTGCTAGGTTCCTTACTCAGCATCTGTTTCATCCTCTGCTTCAAACTGGATAACATTTCGTTGACCAAAAAAAAAGGGGGCAAGTGTTTTTGCCTTATTTGGGGGCTTTCTCATACAGCAGCCTCTTTCAGGAGTGTTTCTCTAGAAATTTCTTTTATTGTAGCCCTACTGTGAAAGCACAGTACAAGGCAGAATGGAATACAGGGGCTATAGCAATTATGTTTTCATTGCTGGAACAAATCATTCAGCCAGAGAAGCTAATGGAAGGAAAAGGGTTTAACTTGGCTTCTGGTTCCTGACAGCAGAGTTGATCATGGCAGGGAAATCATGGCAGGAGCAGGAAGCCAGCATCCCACAATCACATACACAGGTGGAAGTAGACAGCCATGAAGGCTGAATAGTTAGTTGGCTTTCTCCTTTTTCATACAGTCCAGGAACCCAGCCCATGGGGATGGTGGCCATCCACAGTCAGGTGGGTCCTCCCACCTCAAATAAACTCATCTACAAAATCCCTTACAGGCAGGACCAGAGATTTGTCAAGCTGACACCTGGAGATTAACCATCACAGAGGTTGACCAAAGGGAATAGATAATGAGAAGGGAGTACAGTGAGTTAAAATCTTGAGGCGTCCATACATAGTTATTGGTTCCACCAAATCAAGAGGAGAAGTCAGGAAGAGATGGTGTTTATGGGAGAAGATTTTAGTAAATTAGCATAAAGCATACTTGAAGGCCATTTCCTGGTCCCCGTGACCTGTGCGCCTGGAACAACAGCACCACAGGGAATCTTCAGAGCACCTCAAGCTCCAGAATTAGTAAAAGGAGACTTGGGCTCAAAACTAGACCAGGTGGAGACAAGTGACCCTAATGCAGGTGAGTGTATTGGGCATTGAATGGACACACACATACACAAACTTATTTGGTTTTTCAAGGTATGGTTTTGCTGTAGCTCAGGCTGACCAGGAATTTACTTTGTAATTTCAGGCTGGCCTCCCCCTCCTAGTGAGCCTCCTACCTCAGCCTCCTGAGTGCTGGGATTAAAGGTGGTATGCATCACCACGTCCAGCTCTGCTTGGGTTTTTGGAATGGAAGTAAGCAGCTTCTTCCACCACTGATGGGATTTCCTGTGGTTTTGTAAGTGTGAAATAAATTCTGTTCCTCCCTAAAGCTGTGTCTGTTTGGATATTCATCCCAGGAGCATGGAAACTGACTGCAACACTAACCATGGTAACATTAATATCATAATGATATTAGCTGTACTTATGACTTTGTCACTCATAGAATTACAGATATTTTATCCCATTTTATATTGTAAATAAAATCATACAATTGTTTCACCTTGAATAATGATTTTGCTTATCACCATTTCTAGATTACAGCAGCTATTAGATCATGAACTATGGTCTATTTTTAATGCACTAATAAAAAAAGGATATGCCTGGGCATGCTATTTCAATAATTACATTTCAATATAATTTTACCTTTATGATCACTTGTATTTTATGCATTTAAAAACATTCTGATAAATAGCTTGTAGGTTTCCATAGACTACTGAAGTGTTTATATATAAACATATAGAAAATTAAGATCCTTATCATATGGAATTAAGAAGGCTGAACTGGGGCCTCTTGAATTGCCCACTTGGTAGCTATCAGTAATGTACCCAGGTAAATTTTATGTTCAGTTTTAAAATAATGGATTTTTTCTTTTGTACATTAGTCCTAAGGTGTCATGACATACATATTCCTTCAGGTTATTCCACAACAGTGATTGGCTTTTGTATTATTTGAAGCAAACATTTACAGTTTGTTTCAGAAGAAATACATTTTGACCCAAAACTTTTATTGAAAATTTCTTTGGAAGGCATTGATTCTAACATGAGAAAAAGAACATTTATGAAAGAAAATATTACTATTTTCTAGGTCTCTCAGTTTAGTTAATAAAACTACCAGCAACTTTTTTGTTAGATTATTTTAGAGCTACTGTGTTAAATTTAATTTGTTAAGAAGATTAACATTGGAAAATCATGGATTTGCATTAAGCAAACAATGCCCAGCTTCCAAATCTTATGCTTCAAGTACAGATTCACTTAGCTGGATCAAAAATGACATGAAAATCAAGCATGCAGAAAAGTTCAGCTGATGCTTGGTCAAATGAAACAGCAAGTTGCAATACTGCCGTACACAAACACAGCCCTAGCCATTCATAAATCATTATGAATATGCAAATGCAGAAAGGAGAAATGGAGCTGATATTTAATGAGGGCATCTTACGGAGCCTAGCTAGGTACAAAGTGGCCTTTGCTGACTGAAGCAACCACATATTTCTACCTAGAAGATACTCTTGCAAATATTTTGGGAGACTCTGAGTTTTGTGTGATAAAAGTGCCCCAGCAAGCTAGGACTATTTATTGAGAAAACATTGAGGAAGAATGATCTTAAAGGTCTTAAGTGTCATAGGATTAAATAAAGCACACTAATTAGAAGTAGTTAAAGAATATTTATTATTATTATCATTATTATGGATTTCAATACATGCACATACTGTAATTTGATCATATTCATGTCTTATTATCCTTTCTGTTCCCTTGCCCTCTTCAATTCCATCGTGCACCCTCCTCTTTCTAGGCAGTCCTTGTTTTGTTTTGATGTTTCATTCTTTTCATCCTCTCCATCATCTGTGCCAAAATGTCAATGGGCTTAGAGTTGTGCAGATCTTGTTTATGTCTGGATGACAGTAGCCCAAACTCCTCCCTCCCACCCTATGACCCTCACACCCTTATATTGTTTCTGTCTTCTCTTCTGAAATGTTCCTTGATCCTTGGAGGTTGTTACAGAGATATCACTTCTAGTGTGTGGGCTCTCATCAGCCTCTTATTTTCAGCTTTGTTGAGTTTTGAGTCTCCTCAGTGTCTACTGCCATCTACAGAAGCTTCTAGTAGAAGGCTAGTAGTGAAAGCAGCACTAGTTTTCTTTCCACTACTGCCTCTGAAAATGTTCCCTGAGCTATAGCAAGTGGGGTAGAGATGACTCATCCAGTTCTAAGCAGTGGGCTTTTTCTTCTTGTCACCTTGATAAGTCTTGGCTCTCCCACTCGTTAGAAATAACTTACAGGAAACTCAACCCTGCCTCTGGCTTTTTATAGGGTTTCAAGAATTGCTTTACTGAGGTAGCATTTCAGCACACTGGATGGGAAGGATTGTAAGTGTACCACTGATTGTGATGACTGCAGTCTGCATGATGGTGTTAGTGACCTGAGTTGATTCATTGACCAACCTGTACAGGCCGGGATGATAAGCCACCAAGTAAATCAAAGCCTCATTATACAGGGGAGAGGCTGGATCTCAGTGTTTTCCTCTTGTCGCCTCAAGTTACCTGGCTTTCCAAACTTGGTGCTTGGGAAAATATCCTTTTTGAGGAAATTTTTTTTTTTTTAATGAGATGCACAATTTGCACCTGAGTTCTCTTCACAGTGAATCCTAGCTTCTATTAAAGCAAAGTAAGTTCAACATGACATTTTGGTGTTTTAAACATACGTAGAGTGTTTCACTGAAAACACTGTCGTATTTTTGCTTATGGACCATAAGCCCTACATATTAATAAATGCCACAATCACTGAAATCCCTTTGAAGTTCACAGACAGAGTCATCAGCTAAAATGAAATGGTGCATTCTGCAGATGACTCTGAGGCAATCAGAGGATGTGGGAAAGAATGTTTTCTACTTTCTTGGTGTGTTTCTATAGTTCATTCTGGCCAACACAAATGATCTAGAACTTGGCACAAGAATCCCTAGCCAGTTCAAGTGGCTTTCCTCAGAGCAGTGTCTGAACTCTGTGCAAGTGCAGGCTTATGACACACTGGGACTGATTTGTACCTTTAAATCCAAGAATCTCTGGGGTTAGATGGGTTTTTGGTCCCACTCCCAGTAGTGGTTATCTTTAAGACATCACTGAAGGACATCTGTGTACATTTTCTTTGAACCTTCCAGGGAGGGTCCAGAGCCAGCTTTAAGTTAGCACAAACCTGCCTTGCAGCTGCACAGTTGGAACCTTGCTCCCCTCTCAGAGGCAGCTCTCCTCACCTAGGGTTTTCCTGGGTTGTCCTCCTTTAGGCTTACAACCACAGGAATCATGTGCTCCCACTTCTGGCAGATGCTTCTTCAGATATTAGTGGTTGGTTCTTATCTTGTCTTCCTCATCAGCCTTCAGGTTACAGATGCCAAGGACACCTTGTTGTCTACTTCACATATGATATGCCATCCAGGTCTGTCACTCTCCTTACCATGTACCTTAAGTTTATACATGTTGTCACTGCATCTCTGAAAGTGACTCGGGTCCTCTGATGTAACAGAAGTTGTGGATTCAATTGCCAACATTAAATAACTTCACTGTTGATCCTTGCCAGGAAATCCAAGTCCAAACTTTCCACTGGCCAGCTATTAACAGAAGGTTGGTTTTAAGAGGACTATCTCAAGGACATGTCAGTTACTTACTTGTTTATCTGTACCATGCCTACTATACCACAGAGCCAAGAGAAAACCTCAGCGCTGTTGACATGTGTCTTTGGACTCCTTAATCTTGGTCCCTAATGTAATTACCTGTACTAAACTTTGATTTTCTGACCTTTCCTTGTAAAAGAGTAATGAGCATTCAATGGACAAACCTCTATTTTAGGAGTTCCTCAATATTTCACATTCACCATTCACATTTGCTCAGTGAGGCAGACCACGAGATATTCTTGTCAGTATTTTTTTGCAAGACAAATCTATTTTGCTTTTGGAAGAGTGACAGTTTTAGTGTAAGACAGTGAGGGGGAAAGAGAGAGAGAGAGAGAGAGAGAGAGAGAGAGAGAGAGAGAGAGAGAGAGAGAGAGAATAGGCATACCAGGCCTCTAGCCACTGCAAATGAACTCCACATGTATGAGCCACTTTGTGCATCTGGCTTCCATGAGTACTGGAGAATTGAACTTAGGCCCTTAGCTTTAACTGCTATGACATCTCTCCAGCTCAACAGTGATCTTTTACCATATGCATCTCCTTTCCTTGGCTACTAGGAAGCTCCGGGAAGAATCTGTAATTCATCTTTTAAGGGCTTCTAGCCATTATTACAAGGATGTGTATGTTTGTGTAGGATGATAAATCCTGATGTCTGTACTATTCTATCATTATCTTCTCGTCTCTGCACTGTGTTAACCACAGATGTGTAGAGACACTGTATAAAGGCAGGAGAGAAAGTGAGGGGACATGGGAATGGAACAGAGCCCCTTGCTCTGGAATCTGGTTGAATCTTCTTGCCTGCTGAAAATCAGGGATTCCAGCACAGTTAACATCCACTTGAAGGTAACCAACATAGTGACAGTATTCGTTTTGTACAGAAATCTTTTTAAATAAGAATGTGGAAATATCAGTAAAGCAGGCTGAAGATCGGAATGTATATGACACTGGAGAAGGTCTCACGTCCTTCTTAAATACATTCTAGAATCACACTAATAAGACTGCTAATGTTTATAATGAAGACATTCTAACTTCTTTCATTCCTGTGATCCAGAGTTTTATCAATTATAATCCAATCAGCTACACATCAGGAACCACTGTATGAGCTCACATATGCTTCTTAACTGCCTTTTGAAGATAATAAGTGCAAAATTACCAAAGTTCTGGGGCTGGGGCTATGGTTCAGTGGTCAAAGTGCTTGTCTGCAAAGCCTGATGACCCAGATTCAATTTCCCAGTACCCATATAAAGCCAGATGCAGAAAGTGGTGGATATGTGGAGTTCATTTGCAGCAGCTAGAGACTCCAGCATACCCATTATCTGCCTGTCTCTTATCTCCTCTCTCTTATTGTTTGCAAATAAATAAAAAAATAAAAATCACCCAAATTCTAAATATGTTTATTGTAAAGACAATGAAGTGTGACTCTCCTTTGAGAAGCCCCCACCCATGCTTTCAGGTATGTCTTTTTTTCCTTTCCAAAGCACCTTTCTCCTAACCCTTATGCCTTTTAATTAATTTAATTAATGCCCTTTAATTAACTCCAACTCTGATTCATCTTGACTTATCCTGAAAATCTTTCCTTCCTTCCTTCCTTCCTTCCTTCCTTCCTTCCTTCCTTCCTTCTTTCCTTCCTTCCTTCTTATTTTTATTTTCAAGGTAGGAAGGATCTCACTATAGCCCAGGCTGACATGAAATTTACTATGTAGTCTCAAGGGTGGCCTCAAACTCACAGTGATACTCCTACAGACTGCTGGGATTAAACACATAGGTCACCATGCCTGGTTCTCTGAAATTCTTTTCTGCGATCAGGTCAGGGATCCAGTTTTACCTGAGTCTAGGTCCCTAAAAGATTAAGCAGTGAGATGGAAAGATGACTTAGTAGTTGAGTCACTTGCATTTCCAGATCCCATGTAAGCCAGATGCACAAAATGATGCATGCGCGCAAGCTCACACATGCACTAACAGTCCCAGGTGACGAGAACTCAGGCGTAGTCTCTGTCTAACATGGTTTTCTGTTTTAGTAAGAAATAGACTTTGCAGTATTTTTATCTACTTAGATTCTATACAGTTTCTATTTATTTATTTATTTATTTATTTATTTATTTATTTATTTGGTTTTTCGAGGTAGGGTTTCACTCTAGTCTAGGCTGACCTGGAATTAACTATGTAGTCTCAGGGTGGCCTCGAACTCTCAGCGATCCTCCTACCTCTGCCTCCCGAGTGCTGGGATTAAAGGTGTGCACCACCACGCCCGGCTTTCTATACAGTTTCTTAATAGCTTCAAATCTTTTATGCATGATGAAGGTACCCAGGACATGGTCAATCAAATGCTGAGTATTAAAGTGGTAAAGATGTATTTCTAAAACTATTCTTTCTTTGAAGTGTGACTATGGGAACAATCTAAAGCTGCATTCTTTGTAAGAAATATGCAGTGCCATATGCTCCAATTTAAGTTGAAAATTGAATAGACATTGCTCCCTTAAGTTTCCAGGTCTTTATAATTGTTATATATTCTATGCTCCAAATCTTGTGGTTTGTCTCTGGAATTCTTACCAGGTACGTATCTTGTGAAGAGTACTAACCTCCTTCGACACTTCTCTTTCTATTCCTTAAGCATATTCTAAAAACCCTTTCAGTGCTTTGCTGAAAAGAGTATCGACTCTATTACTCTGATACATCAAGCTAGTAAACCTAACCAAATAAAATAAGCATAATTTAACGTTCTCGCTCTTGGCAAATTTGCATTTCTTTCTAGTAATCACAGTTCTTGTACATTTATTATAAAGCATCTGCTTAATGTTCTATCAGAAACATTTCTGGACAGTTGTTATTGAGCTTATCAATATACAACATGTAGGACTTTCAATCGTTTTTATAAACCCTTGAAATATTTTTCTCCCTTGATCATTTGTCATCTGTTACAGTTTCTCCAGGCTTAAGAAAGTTATTAATTGAAGTTCCTTAATGTCATCCACAAATGCTTCACTATCTTACAGTGTTTTAAGTGTTGATTGAGAAACATAAATTCACTAATAGCCAACAAATTGTCATTTTCTCTTAGTCACAATTTAAAAAAAGTCCTTTAGTCTGAAAAAGTATGTTTGTTGATGGAATAGATTAGGATTTAAATAACTGCCTTCTCTGTGTGATCAAAACAATATCACCACCCCCTTCAATGGCAAGACTATTTATTCTCTATTCTTCTCTATATTTTAAGAAAAGAGGCCATATGTGCTAAGTTAAGATTCATAAAAATTTAGTCAAATACTATATATTCTCTTTTATATGTGAATCCTGCCTTCAAATCTTTAGGCTTGAATGTGAGTTGAAATAAAAGCCAGTAGTAGAGATGAGGAACAGAGAAAGGGGCTATGAGGGCTATGAAAGGAGCGGGCTTCAAGGGAGGGCATCATAGACATGTAAGTACAGGGACAGAATACTTGGGGAAGGGGAATGGTCTAAGGGGAGGTGATGAAGGAAGGAGGGTGTGAAAGGAAGATTATTCAAAATGTAATATTTATTAATAAACCATATGGAAGCCTACTTCTTCACTAGCTAATAATATATATATTATAAAAGAGACAGTTTTGGCATAAGGATTTTGTGGAGGTGGATAACTTTGTACCCAGAAGTAAAAAATAGTTACTTGAAAAGTTTCAGTTCTAGGAGTGGGATACTTTCCATTGAGTTGCTCGTCAGGGAGGTCCCTAATGGCCCCAAGACATTACAGGCCATTGCCAAGGATCTTGGTTGACCACCAGAACTAGACAGTAAGGCCCTATTCCTGATGACTCCACATGTTTGGGCTCCAGGTCATTGAGAAATCATGCTGGAGCTATGATAGCAGCTTCCTCCCTGTTGGCTACCTGTCAGGATGCTGGAAAGAGCTATGCAAACTGTTGGGGGAGAACGTTATCAACAGTGTTAATCAGTGGTGGACCCTGCAAGCTTTATAGTTAGCCAGCCAGAGCAAATGTGCCAAATGGTGCAATGGTGGCATGTTGTTTATGGGGGAAACCAAGTGCTCTCTGACTGGCCCACCCCATGAGAGGGAGTTCATGCCTGGAACTGGAAACCTAATGAAAAGTCTATGGCTTAGGAGGTCATAAAAGCCCTAGAGAGGAAACTACTACTGTTTTCTGGTTAAATAAATATATTATGCCCCCCAAACTGCCCTCTAAATACTTAAATTTGTGCCTAAATGTTACTCTCACTTTTGGTTAGAAAAGTGTCTCTTTTTAGATGGCAGGGACCACTGAGGTGACTTGACTCACCAAAGTTTTGTGAAGTGACACTGGAGTGTTGAGTAGCAAGCAAAGCATCCTTATCACAGCCTCCAAGGCTCAGGGACCATTGCAGAAGAGATGGCAGAAAGAATGGAGAAGCCAAAGGGGGGGGGAGATGGCTAAACGGTTACCGGCCCTTGCTTATAAAAACCAAAACAGTGCTTACAGTACTGTCTTCCAGAAACAAAGTGGCCTTGATACTCATGACCTCACAGTGGTTGAAACCACCTACAAAATACCTGCATAATAGCAGGAAGTACAATGATGATGTGTTTTGGCCTATGAAAAACCACTTGGAGCATGAGTGGGTAGCACTGGGAAGCTGTTTGGATGTAATTGGTATGTGGGGATGAGTTTTGGTTAGATTTTCCAGGCATTTAAAATCATTAAAATGATTGCTAATAATTCTGCTGACCTAGGTTGTTGTGTTAAAGAATAGACAAGACCCAATGAGACAAGGGGTTACCGTCAAACAATGTGCTATGAATGAGATAAAAGTAATCTGGATGGGTGACGAAGAGACATTTGTAAACATCCATGTGAGTGGGTACTAAAGTCACCTACTTAAGAGTTCAATATCAATGCTAACACTATGGACAGTATTCTAGTAAAATGGTTTTTAAAAAATCTATTTATCTATCATCTGTATATCTATCTACCTATCTATCTATTTATGTGCATGTGTGTATGGGCATATGTACCACAGTCGGCCTGTGGAGGACCGAAGGCAACATAAAGGTCTCTGTGTTCCACTTTCTTTAAGGTCTCTTGCCACTACAAATGAACTGCCAGGCTGCAAAGGAATATTAGATTAGCTAGCTTGTGAGCTTTGGAGTCTCCTGGTTTCATCTCCCCATACCATGTGCATGTTGAGATCACAGGGGCATGGGCCTCTTTGCATCTGGCATTATGAGAGTGCTAGGGAATAGAATCCAGGCTGGTAGGCTTTGTAAGCAAGCACCCTTAAGTGTTGAGCCACCTTCCCAGTTCAATAGTTTTTATAAGGTGAGTATATGTGAATTAAACGTTTTATACCTGAAAATGGGGTATGGTAAAGGTTGAACATACTCAAGAATGCTATAAAATAGTTGTCCAAGCTAAATTTTTTTTTGGTAAAATTTACTAGGCAATTTATGACTTTTCATTGAAGTTTCCATTGCTTTCATGATGATGACATATTATTTGAAAATGAAGAATAGAATTTGTAAAGTATATGTATTTTTTATTGTTGGGGAAAAACAAAAAATATTTTATTAAATTAATATTTTATTAAATTAAGATATTAAAACAAAATATTTTAAGTTATTTTTGCCTGCAAACCAAAAATCCATTTTGAGGTATGATACTTCATGATAACACATCAATTACAAATTTGGTTGTTTTCAGTTGGTTCAAGCCATATAACCTACTTGCTTTAATTTTTTTTCGTTGAAAAGTTTCTTGACAATAGTTACATTTTGTGGACAACTCTCTGTGCAGCTTTTAAAAAAAAATACATACATCTAAGGGGGTTGATCTCACGGAATGACAGTATTTTAAAGCTGTCTGTTAATAAGAACTTGGATTCAAATTGAGCCAGGCTCTGCTATATGGCTTGTGGGGTGGAAAATTATTACTGCTTTACTCTGCTGTCCTTGCTCTCTAAAAATAAAGTAGCAAAGTGATGAAAACTGAAGAAAACAAGGTCTTCTTGAGTAAAGTTGTCTTGGCAGTAGACTTTATGATGTGGTAGAACAGTAGGAAAAAAATAACCCGAGCATAGTTGTCCCCAGAGTATAATAACCATAAACTCTGAAAGTACTACACATGTAAGTATGTATCCATACCATATACCAGATAGATGACACCCAAAGGACAGACCTGCAGTGGTACTTCTTGCTCTTTGTAGCCAGAGGTGAAAGGAAGCTCAAAGCCACTTTAAGTATGTAGAGTCACTGAAGTATTTTATGGACTCAGCAATGCTGGCAACCAATGACAGATACCAGCACATACTTCCTCTCTCCAAAAATACATTTCCGGTCAGTTTTAAAAACTACAGATACTCTTCAAGGGTTGAGTAAGATAATTTTTTTTCCTTATATACCTTCCATGTAAGCAAATATAGCTGGTGATTTTATGTAAGGTTATAAAAATGAAACAAAACAAAGCTATCTCTAATGTTTTGCCTGTCATAGAAAATTCTAGTGATGTTAACTTAAACATTAGTTTTATTTCTTTATAACAAATAAAAATTTCTTTTTAAATATATTTCTTTAAAAAGAAATAAATGGGAAGGAGGGAGGGAAGGAGGGAGGGAGGGAGGGAGGAAAAGAGACATGGCAGGGCCTTCTGACACTACAAATGAACTCCAAATGCAAGTACCACTTTGTGCTTCTGGCTTTATGAGGGTACTGGGGAATTGAACATAGGCTGTCAGGCTTTGCAAGCAAGTGCCTTTAACTGTCAATCCATCTTTCCAGCCACATTATTTATTATTATTATTATTATTATTATTATTATTATTATTATTAATTTTTTTTTTTTGAGTTAGGGTCTTGCTCTAGCCCAGGCTGACCTGGAATTCACTTTGTAGTCTCAGGCTGGCCTTGAACTCACAATGATCCTCCTACCTCTGCATCCCCAGTGCTGGGATTAAAGGCATGCGCCACCACACCTGGATCCCATTGTTTTTATTTCACTTGCATTGTTGTAAATAAGCCACATTAAGTGGTTATGGATGATGTCAAATGGAAAGTTTCCTCCAAGTCCTCAGTTTTCATGGACACTCATCTTTATTATTTTTTCCTATCTTTAAATGGAAACATATCTCAGTTTTCTTATCAGTCACTGATAGAGATTCACTAAGTAAACTTGAAAATTCCCATTAGTTAAAATTTAGTTGTTTTTGGATACTCTCTGCTCCCTTTAGAGTAGTGGCAAAAGGTCTTAATGTTGAAGGGCCAGAAATAGTTTCCAATTCCTAGGCTCTTCAAAATGCACTGGGCTGGCAGGGACCCAGACATAGCACCTCCACAATCCAGGAAAAAATGCATTATTTTCCACTTCTTGCCTTGGAGTCTAGGGCTAGGTTATGTCTTTCCCTAATACTTACTGCCATCTGCCAGAGAGAAAGGAAAAGGAGAATTACAGCATGGGTGAAGAACTTTATTATTATTTTTTAAAACAAATGTTCAGATAGTAAATATTCTAGGCATTGTGAATTATATAGCCTCTCTCACAATTACTTAGCTTTAAGTTGTAGCGCAAAAGCAGCTACAGTCTCTCAATGAATGTGACTGTATTCCAAAAAAGCAGGTGGTGGGCCCAAAGAATATAGGTTGTTTACCCTTGCTTTAAGAGTGTTGTAAAGGGCAATAGTCTGATTTCTACTCTCCTCTGGTAACACAATGGCCATTCTTCTCTATAGTTCACAACTTAGAAAGTTTTCCAGTGTTTCAACTCACTTTAGTCCATCTGAAAAATAAACTTCATGGATATACTTTTACGTTGGATACTTTTTGTATTTTATTTATTTATTTATTTGCAACGAGAGAGAGACAGACAGAGATAAAGAGAGACAGAGAGAAGAGAGACAAAGAGAAAATGGGTGTACCAGGACCACTAGCCACTGTAAATGAACTGCAGATGCGTATGCTACTTTGTGCATCTGGCTTTACATGAGTATTCCAGGGTAATCCTGGGTTGTTAGGCTTTGTAGGCAGGTGCCTTAACTGCTTGTCCATCTCTCCAGCTCTTATTGGATTTTTTTTGTGTGTGTGTGAATTTAAAGAAAACCACATTGAAAGTTGGGAAATATATGTATTTTTGTCTCTTCAGATGAAAAATTAACAGAAGGAAAAATCAGTATAAACCAAGAGATGTCACATGTTCTGAAATGTCTTTGTCAGAACTAAGTGCTTGGTATTTTGCAACCAAGAATTGACAGAAAAGCAGCTGACTTTCTTTATTAGTCCTGCTGCATCATTTGTGTTCAAGATAAATGAGCATTGGTTGATCAGAACAGCATTTGATCTTTGTGTTCTCTGTTTAATGTTGCTTGGTGGGAAACCTTAATGGAAAAAAAAGCAACAGGAAATTAACCAGGTACTATTATGTGGAGTCAGTGTCAGATAACTCTTGCATCACTTATAAAATTTTAAGTGCTTGGAAAGGTTTTCAGAGCATATCTGTCTCACCATGAAATTTTGGGAAACAAGACCAACTTAATATTCTCTTGTTATTTAAAAATGAGTTTTCCCTTACAGTTTATTCTTTTAAAAGTTTTTAAGAAGACCTTTACCCTCTAGTGAAATAATGTAAATGCTTTAATGTATATAAAAACACAGATAGTTTTTTTAATGTTTCTGAGAATAACTGTCTAATATTCAATGCTTAAAAAATTCATGGCATGTCTAAGAAAGTATTTTATACCCCAAGGATTTTTTAAAAAGATTGTATTTTTTTAAGAGCAATTTTAGTTTCATGACAAAATTGAAAGGAAGGTACAGAGATTTCCCATGACCTCAAAGTTTAAAATTTTCACTGAGTATTATAAAATTTGAGACATCAATTTTGTTTTTAAAAATATTTTATTTTTGTTTTAAACATTTATATTATTTTATTTATTTGAGAGAGAGAGAGAGAGAGGCAGAGAAAGTGAGAGAGCAAGAAAGAAAGAGAGAGAATAGGCATACCAGGGTGTTTAGTCATTGCAAACGAACTCCAGATGTATGTGCCACTTTATGCATCTGGCTTACATGGGTCCTGGGGAATTAAACCTGGGTCCTTTGGGTTTGCAGGCAAGCACCTTAACCACTAAGCCATCTCTCCAGCCC
Source organism: Orientallactaga sibirica (assembly GCA_036365145.1). Classification (NCBI taxonomy): domain Eukaryota; kingdom Metazoa; phylum Chordata; class Mammalia; order Rodentia; family Dipodidae; genus Orientallactaga; species Orientallactaga sibirica. The sequence continues at coordinate 21,569,416 of JAEOAD010000006.1, forward strand.
TAAATATTTTATTTATTTATTTTTCAAATATATAGAGAAAGACACACACACACACACACACACAGAGAGAGAGAGAGAGAGAGAGAGAGAGAGGGAGACGGAGAGAGGGAGGGAGAGAATGGGTGCATCAGGGCCTCTAGGCACAGAAAATGCACTCCACATGCATGTTTTACTTTGTGCATCTGGCTTACATGGGTATTGGGCAATCAAACCTGGGTCCTTAGGTTTTGCAGGCAAATGCCTTAATCACTAAGCAATCTCTCCAGCCCATCATTTTTATTTTTATTAAGATTTATTCCTTTCAATTTGATCTGAATATGGTAACCAGTAACTTAAGACTGAGACACTATCAACTGAGGGATATATGGTGCAGAAATGGGAAGAAATTTTATAATGAATTTGGAGCATCAGCGAATAAACCCAATGAAGGGTGTTTCCTTTTGTTAGCATGCTTTCCTCTCAGACTGGTGCTATTAGGACTTGCATTAGATCAGGAATTAGAAAGTGTAGAGTTTCGTTCTACCTCACAGCTTCCTAGTATGGAACCCTTGGGCAAATCTCGTCTCTTAGCTCTAATTTCATTATTTGTAAAATGAAGTCTAATTCTTGCTATGCATAGATAGGGTTTGTTTATGTATGAGAAGTAATGAAAGTACTGTATAAACACATGCTAATTTTATGAGTGAATGATAAAGTTCCAGAGAGCAGGCCTATGCCTGATTCTTTCAAATTTAAGGAAAAAAGCCATTGAATGCCAACAAGGCACTGCTATTAATCCCCAAGGCTATGTACTAAAATCTCAAGTTGACGTGTATTGGTTTTATCCTATGCTTAGTGACAAATAGCTACTCCCCTTTTCTCTGGCAAAAGAAAATGAAGTCCATACAAGAAAGTGTCCATTTCTATCTCACGTTTCTGAAAGGAAGAATATAAACTGGCTTTCAGACATGGCAGCTTACCTTTAGACCAATGGTAAAGGCTGTGACATATGGTAGGGCTACAGATATCTTTACCAGTAGTGTAGCCTTTGACTTTATCAAGACTTGTTCTACTAAAAGATCTCTTCCATAAACTCACTAGGTCATATTTAGCACATGCTCTAACAGCTAATTCTCTGTGGCATAACTGGATTTGGTATTACTATGTGGACAAAATGCTTTGAAATTTTCTATGCTCAAATTATTGTGCCTTTTTTATTTTCAATTCATTTTATTTTATTTATTTGCAAGCAGAGAGAGAGAGAAATAGAGACAGAGAAGTCAGACAGAGGGAGAATAGGAAGGTCAGGGCCTCTAGCCACTGCAAACAAACTCCAGATGCATGTGCCCCCTTGTGCATCTGGCTTACGTGGGTCCTGGGAAATAGAACCTCGGTCCTTTGGCTTCTCAGGCAAACGCCTTAACTGCTAAGCCATCTTTCCAGCCCTATTGTACCATTATTATATACGAGTGTATGTAACATATACACGATGAAATACATGTATTGAACAGCCATTTCAAGGCTTAGATCCTTAATCCATGAAACTGCTCATGGTTTTGATCTGTATTCCAAGTATGTGTACATGAGGAAAAATACACCATAGAAACAAACGTGTAATATTGATGCTTTTATCATAGGGGAATATTGTCTTTGTAGTGTTTGTCAAACTAGTCTTCTATGCAAGGTCAAAACTCCTGCCACTCAGTTCAGCAGTGACATCAGACAATCCAAAGTTGTCATCTGGACAAAGTCCTTGTAGATACTGAATTTCTGGGATCATGTAGTTGCTGTTAGACAATGTTAGCAGTACAAAGAAACAGGGATAGCTGTTAGGGAAAGTGAAACTGGGTGGATTATTCAATACTATGATATTGAACTCAACACAGGGACTTCTTCATACTTTAAAGTCTGACATGTGATAATTTGCCAATGTAGAAATGGACTAAACATGTAAACAGTTTGCCATTAATATCTTGAAGAATGATAAACCAGAAGGAAATACAAGCAGAGGTGGTCAGAAAGGAATTGTGATGTAAATATAGAATGTGTCGAGTCCAAAACACAACCCCAAAACAAGTGGTGAATTGTCTACTCAAGGGAGAAGGGAGAAGTAATGGGTAAGCTAGATCACTAACCATGTAAAATTTCCATTACCATGAAGGTTAAGATCCTAACTTTCATATTACATTGGTATCATGTCATACCTTGCTGTGTATAGATGCATACATACTTAGGGATCTACAAATTGTACATCTTTCCATGCTCAAAAAAAGAGTAATTTCTTAAAGAGATGAGGGGAAAATGGTTTTCCAAACTATTATTTATAAAATATCTTTTTTTTGTTGTTGTTGTTTAGAGGAGCTATTAGTTCAGTTGCTCTCCAACCTAGTTATACTCAAATATCAAAAACACATCTTGTGTTTTCTGCACAATAAACATATTAACTATTACGGAGTACACTGCTATGCCACTTTAAAAATAAAAATGATTTTAAACACTTGGAGACTAATATGCATAAAAAACGAAAACAAACACCAAAGATGCCAAACCACCATTAGGTAACTCAAGGAGGCTATTTTTGGCTTATTCCTAGCTCCTTCGTTTCAGGTATACAGTCATCACATACCAATTGGGTGAGTAGCCGAAAGAGAAACTTCATAAGTGAGCCCACATTGTTTCTTCTCATTCCTGAAGTGAGCCACACTTGAAATGAGTAAACGACAGGTGCTGCTTAACTTGACAGGATGACCTTAGTTTCTCAATTTATTTTCAGCCACGATATTGTATTTCACATTTTTTGTAAGTATTACACCCATCTACATGTAGAATCACTGAAAGAAAAATCTACATGTATCGTTAGTTCATTGGACAGGTAAACTTTAGTGAATTATAGGGAATCATCTCCTGATTTATAGGAATACACTCTGCTTATTGTAAAAATAACCATGAAAGTAATAAAGAAATATATAACAGTGAAAATCTATGCAACTCACTGACTCACTGCTTATAATTTTTCACTACTCATCCAAAGATCAGCACCAATAATTTGGTAGATATAAGCACAGTTCCTCTTTCCTTACCCCATTGTTCTGATGTTATTCAACTGCACTTTTATTTTTCAAGGCTAACCTCCTTTGAGATTCTTTCCTTCATCAGCTTAGACTATATGATTCCTCTTTACTGTACGCTTATCAGTTTACACTTGTATTCAAATATTATTAAAAAGTCTCATGTGATTCTCTAATTTAGCATTTCCAAAACTTTGCCTCCCATATAATGCTAGTATTAAAGAAAAATTCGGGCTGGGGAGATGGCTTAGTGGTTATATCACTTGCCTGCAAAGCCTAAGGACCCAGGTTGGATTCCCCAGAAGTCACATAAGCAAGATGCACATGGTAGTACATGCGTCTGGAGTTCAGTTGTAGTGGCTAAAGGGCCTCGTGTGCCCAGTCTCTCACTCTCTCTCTCTCGCTAATAAATAAATAAATGGCACAAAATAAATTATATATATATATATATATGTGTGTGTGTGTGTGTGTGTGTGTGTGTGTGTGTGTGTGTGCGTGTGTGTGTATATATATTGGTTTTTTTGAGGTAGGGTCTCACTGTAGCCCAGGCTGACCTGGAATTAACTATGCAGTCTGAGGGTGGCCTCGAACTCATGGTGATCCTCCTACCTCTGCCTCCCGAGTGATGGGATTAAAGGCATACACCACCATGCCTGGCTTAAAAAGTATTTTTAAAGAAATGTTATCAAGCTGCCTCAAAGAACAATTTTCTGAGCCAAGCACACATGGGGCACCCTGTATTTAGTGACAGTCACTGTGTTTCATTACTGTAGGACTTTTGAGACATACTTAACATTTAATGTGAATGGCTGAAGTCTAGAGGAAAGCTGTGGTGTGCCATATTTCTAAATTTAGAACAAAGAACTCCATCCTATTCACCCTTTTGTGGTATCTACTTAATTTTTCTTAGAATCCCATGTGGGAAACATTAAATTCTTGAGACGGGAGTCTGTAGTCTTCAGTTGTTTCTGATACACTTGGAATGCATACATGGAATGTTCAAGGTACCCAATAAATATATGTTGATCACTTCATGTAGTTGATGGAAATTAGAAGGAATGAATGAAAATAATTTTATCATACCTTTTATCATTGATGAAATAAAGAAGTGTCTTGTACATTTTAAAATTACACAATGCCAGGGCTGGAGAGATGGCTTAGTGTTTAAGGAGTTTGCTTGTGAAGCCTAAGGGCATAGGTTTGACTCCCCAGAAGCCATGTAAGCCAGATGCCCATGGTGGCACATGTGTCTGGAGTTCATTTGCAGTGCCTAGAGGCCCTGGTGTGCCCATTCTCTATCCTCTCCCTCTCTCTCTCTCTCTGTGTTTCTCAAATAAATAAAATAATAAAATAGATAAAATTATACAATGCCATTATTGTTCACTACGGTGATAAGTCATTACACAGGAAGGATCTGGGAACAAAATCATTACCAGAACTTGAAAATTTTATTGACTAAAATTTTTATAAAAATATTCTATCTTAAAAGGGGTGTGTGTGTGTGATAAAATCCTATGAGTAATGCCATTACATTTATGACAATTCATTTCCTATGTATGAATATAGTCTAATAGAAAGCTTTATAACTGCAGGCCTTCTCCTTTGTCTTAGCTGAAAGTTCCGTTTAATAAAATGCACAACAGGAGAAAATCTTGTATATTAATTTTACTATTGTCATTGCTTATCTTTCTCAGACTTCAATAAGATATAAATAAATCAGTTCTCATTCCTTAATCTTTCCAATCCCCTCCAAAACTAACAAGTCTTCAAGGCATAATTAAGAGGATATTATTGAAATCAGCTATTTGTAATCCCTGTCAATCATCTGTCCCACTTACTGAGATCCAGCTCTAAGTTTGAAATTCAACACAGTGGAATTTCTGTTTTTTCTAATGAAAGTTCTGCTTGAATATAAATATTTGTATGATACCATACATTCAAGATAGCTTTCAAAATACTGTTTTCCTTTTATAATAAGGAGACAAAACTTCTAATTGTATGTTGAGAATATTTTACTTCCATTCATTAACCTGCCTAGGGTAATGAAAAAATAATGTATTTATGAAAACACCCACAAGGACATCCAGTAAGGCTTGGGATGGCTTTTCACAGTACTCCATATGCATGTTGCCTTTCGCAGGTGGTTTACAGAAGCATTGTTACTTTGTTGACAGCATCCTGCCTAAGCTTTGACCCAACGTGAGGCCTGATCCAGGCACTTAACCTTGTTAGAACTGGCATCTCTTCACTGTAAACCAAGATGCTAGTCTGCATGTGTAAATGTACTTCCAGACATCGACATGTGGAAGTGTACTCTAGACCCTTCCAGACATAGACATAGTTATCTACTCCGCTCCACTTTACATAAAGTGCTGCCACCTCTCAAGCATTATGATTCTATATTGTTTAACACAGTTATAAGTCTTTCCTAAATAGCAATTAACAATTAATGCCTAGCAAGTTAAACCTTAATAGCAGCCTGCTGGAGGAAGTTTCATTTTTAAAAATGAAATAAATATACTAGTGTCCAACGGTCAACTCTCTGAGACTATGGACTCACTTTTCTTCTGTAAATTGTTTGATGTTTGGTGTTATACAGCCATACAACCCCATGTGGAGAGTATAGCGATCAGAATATTTGCTTTCATAGTCCTAACCAGCCACTAAGTTTTATGATGAAAGATTGGAAAACTGGTAACTAAGAAACAAAAAAGAAAATAAAATCAATTTTCATTATTTTGGAAAGTTGTCACAAACACTAAGTGAACAAACAACATTACTCTTTGGGCATGAACAGTGATCGGCCACCCAAGAGCCTTTGGTCAAAACAGTTTCATCCCCTGATGAATGCATTGCCTTGTTTCGTATGCACTTCTGTTCAGTGATGCCTGATTTAAAGCATTAACTGATTCATTGATAGAAAAATTACAGTCACCAGCAAATACCTGAAGGAAGATCAGCTACCCTACATGCTTTCTCCATAAAGCTTATCACAGCTTCCTTGTACCTAGAAACATTATGCAGTACCTCAGCATTGTCATTGGAAAACATTTTAAAAAGTAACATCATTTAACACAAAAAAGCACAAAAATGAGAAGACTGTGTCTGAAAATATGCGGAAAACCGATGCATGCAAGTTCCTGGAAAGAAGCCACACCGGTGTTCAGCATGCAAGGCTGATTAGCATGTTGGTTACTGTGGGGGAGTTGCAATGTTGCAAGCGCAGAGCCAAATGATCTTGGGCTATCTTAGTATCTGAAATGGTCAGTATCCACTTCTGTTCATGACATAACATTCCGTAGCCATTAGCTAAATCTTTGGGAATGTATGACCAGATTGCCCCAGTTTCTACCAACCCCAAAGCTAAGAACGTTATCAGATAGCATCTGAAATCTGCTTATCTGTAACCTACCTACATGTTATCACCTCCAATGTCTTTGAAGTGTTTGCTTTTTAACACTTAGTCTGTTATTACAAAACGTCATGAAACTGAATAATGTTGAAAATGGAACTTTTTTTGCACTATTAGAGTTTCAAATCATTTTTACCACTCTCACAAATTAATTTTCATGATTTAACATATTTACAAACACGGATACCATAAATAAAGCAGATCAATTATATGGTTAAGTTGGTTGCATATAAACTTCAAAATATGTAAATGATTAAGTTCATCACTTCCTTTATTTAAAAGCAAATATGGGGCTGGAGCGACGGCTTAGAAGTTAAGGCCTATGAAGCCTAAGGAACAAAGGTGCCATTCCCCAGTACCTATGTGAACCAGATGCACAAGGTGGCATGTGCGTCTGCAGTTCCTTTGTAGTGGTTAGAGATGCTGGTGCCCCCATTCTCTCTTTGTCTCTCTTCTCTCTATCTTCTCATCTCCTACTGTCTGCCTCTCTTTGTCTAAACAAACAAATAAATAAATAATAAAATATTTTAAAAAGAAAAGTTTTTCTAGTAACAATCTATAGCTTCTGGACGTGTCATTGTTCAAAAAAGTAGGTTTGCATAAGTCTTATTCAGAATATCTTGAATATTCAGAATATTGAATATTCACAATATCTAGAAAATTTTCTGTTGCAGGGATGGCATACCTTCCACTGAGTTGTTGGCCAGGGAGGTCCCTGTTGCTTCCAAAACATTACAGGCTATTGCCAAGACTCTTGGTTTCCCTTGAGCAACAGATGGTAAGACCCTATTGCTGAAGATCTCACTTGCCTGAGCAGCAAGGTCACTGAGAAATCAAGCTGGTACTGAGCAGAAAACCTTCTCCCTGTAGATCAGCCAACTGAACACTGGAAAAAGCTGCAGTGCACAAAGCCATATGGGAGACAGAAATTATTAGAGGTGAAAACAGTGGTCATTGGAAAAGTCAAGTTTGGCCAGACAGGCCAAATGACAGAATGGGTATAAAGTGGCATGTCTGCTCTGGAGAAAACTAATTGCTCTCTAATTGGCCTGAAGGCCCTCTCTATGGGAGGAATACATGCCTGGTACTGAAAAACCTAATCAAAAGTCTATGGCAGGGGAGGTCATGAGCCTTAGGGGTATAAAGCCTGCCCTTGTCTGGCTAAATGTATATATTATTCCCACCAAACTGCCCCGAAAGCACTATACTTAACGTTCATATTCATATAATAATGCTACTCTCACTTCTGGTTAGAGAAGCTTCTCTTTTCAGATGGCGATGACCACTGGGATGATCCAAAAGGCAACATAGTGCTGAGAAGAAGGGATGGAGGAGTGTCCATCACTGAAACACCTCTGTCACACCCTCCAAGGCTCAGGGTCCATTGTGGAAGAGGAGGTGGAAAGAATGTAAGAGCCAAAGGAAGGTAACGACTCCTTACAATGCAACTTTCCAGACAGAAATTGGCCTTGATATCCATGACCTCACAGTGCCTAGAAATACCTTCATGAGACCCTCATAATAGGGGATAAAGATGATGACATCAAATTAAAAGAGACTAATGGAGAGAGGGAGGGGATATGATGGAAAGTGGAGTACTGAAGGGGAATGGGGGGAAGGGAAGGAAATATCATGGTTTGTTGTATATAAGGATAGAAGTTGTCAATAAAAAAATAAATGAAAAAAAAAACTAGGGTACTATTATCCATGAGGGTAATCAAATATATTACAAGGCTGAAGACAAACAGATCAACTTCTAATCTTGGGTATCGAGAAAATCCTTCCAGGACAAAAAAGCTCCAAAGGGTGAAAAAAAAGTAAGTTTAAAAAAAATATGGTTTTACTATTGAAAATGAAAATATGAAATGTGATTTTCTTATAAACACAGAGTAAGAATAAGCAGCATTTATAATTCATAGACAAATAATATCTTTCTGGGCTATGGTGCAGATTTTCACTGAATGAAGGTAGTTTGTTTTAGAATCAAAAACAACAATATAAAAGTGACTACAAGAATAACTACAGAGGCTGCAGGAACTTGGGAGCAATGAGGCTTGTTCCACTTATTGATTAACACAAGTCTTTTGACCGCCTCCTTATGATAAACCATATATAATTGCAAGGGTCATTAAGAGGAGTTCAGTGAGCACTTTAGATGATGTATCATTCTTAATGTTTCAAAGCTTGCACTGAAAAGTCGATCAGGGCATAATTACAATTACTGAGCCCATAGATTGAATCCACATGGAGCTGCCGAGGCACTCACAGCCTTGAGAAATCATACAAAGGTGGCCAAGACAGCATGAGCGGGACTCATTTAAACGATTGAGTCACAAACAATGAAAAGTTTGGAGAACTCAAACTAGACACTGAAACTAATGAATGATTTGACGGGAAATACACTAAGTGCTCAATTTAAAATAAAGCCTGTGGGTAATAGCTATAGCAATATTAATGAAGATTTCACTCTTTAAAAATGAATGATTTCAAAATATTACTGTTTAAGTGAGGTTATTTGCCAAAACAAACATTTCCTATGGAATTTAGACACTTTAATTTTGTTAGAAATACAGGTTTACTATGCATTTAGCAAGAAAGAATAATTACTAGTTAAAATAATAGCTTTAATTCCAGCAAGACTAAGTTTTTTTTTTTTTTTTTCCCTCTGGGAAAATTATCGAAGTGACAACATGCTAGCTAAGTCATATCTTTGCCCATGCTTTAAGCAGACCATTCATAAGTATGAAGTCTCTTTATGCAGCCCATGTATTGCACTGGTGAGAAGAACGCCCCTCCCCCATCCTTATTGGATATCTGTCTGAGGATTAGTAACTAGAGCAAAGAGCCCTTCAAAAAGTTATTTTAGAGATGAAAGTTAATATCCTTGCCACCAAAGAAAACTAATTCCAAAATGTCTGAAAATATTTTTGTCAAACTCAACCAGCTGCAGAATGTATTTTTCTATTATAAATATACATTAACCTCAGTGTTTGCACTTCTAAAAAACTGCATACATAATGTTTTAGCTCATAAAAATTAAGACTTGCATGAAACCATTTTTCTTCAGAAAAGTGGGAAATACAAAGTTCATTACTTTAGAAAGAAAAAAATCAATAGTGATTTAAAAATATGTCTACCTGAGCCTTCTAAGGTAGCAAGATTTCTGGATATAGGAGAATTGTTGGTTCGAGTTGAGTACTATATACCAGCAAGCTTAGTCCTCTGCAGAGTGACACCGTGTGACCCCAAGAAGCAGTTACATTGGCTCTATCCAGTCTAAGCATCAATCTTCTTATAATTCGATGCTGTAATTAACTCCTGATTAGTTTTTCTGGTTCTACTTTGCTCTGCTGCCTTGCTATCTACAAATTGCTCCTATGTTCCTTTTTTTTTTTTTTTTTATTTCACATTCCCCCATCTCACAAATCTCAGTATTCCCTATGGACTAAACATGCAGTTGTCATTCGGAGCATAACACCTAAACACTGTCAACCACTGCTGTAAACATACACAATTCTCTAAGTCAGACTCAATATCATGCCTAAAATACTTTGCCTCCTCATTCAGCCCATCCAAACTCTAATATCCATACCTTCTCCACTGTCTCCCAAGTTACTCTCAGATTATTTCCCAAGATACCTATGGTCTTGCATAGACTGACACGTAATTAGAAACATGTGTCTTGATTGTTAATCTCACTATCCATTTCTATTGTTCCTGTCCACCACTTGATTGTGTGCTTCTGAATCTTATTGCAGACTTCTCAGGTTACAAAATTGCATGATTTTCATGGGTAAATTTTTAACTAGAATAGCAACAATTTTTATTTCATTATGCTAACTGTTTTACATGAAAATATTAGCAGTGTTGTAGGTTAAGCCCAAAGACTTATGTGTGCCATGCAAGCATACTATAGATATGAGGTTCCTGAGTTACATCCTGAGCCATCATTATGATAACTTTTTAAAAGTACTTTTATTTTATTTGTTTATTTATTTGAGAGAGAGAGAGAGAAAGAGAGAGAGAGAGAGAGAATGGGCACACCAGGTCCTCCAGCTACTGCAAACAAACTCCAGACGCATGTGCCACCTTGTACATCTGGCTTATGTGGGTCCTAGGGAATCAAACCTGGGTCCAAAGGATTTGCAGGCAAGCACCTTATCCACTAAGCTATCTCCCCAGCCCTATGAAACCTTTTAAGAAAACTGTTTGACATGGAATTTTGAAGGAAACTTGCTAGACAATTATATATGAAAAATTAATAAAATAAGTGAATAGACAAATATACCTGATAAATGTATATGTTTATACATTGACTTCATAATATTTAAAGCCTTCCAAATTACCCATTGTTAGATCTTGATCATTTGTGCTGCTGATGTGGTAGTTTCTATGGGTCATTTGGGTCATTCACCCATACTCAGTCATATGTAGGTGATTCTCATTATGGAACAGACTTGGAGGCAATGGCAATACCAACAGAAGGCTCATGTTGTCAAGTTTTGTCATTGTAATCCCAGGCAGTCTCAGATGAAAGTCAGCACACACGATGTACTGTTCACTAAAGCATCCTTTCCCACACTGGCCTTTCCCACACTGGCATGCTTCCAAAAACTCTTCAGTAGCACAAGGTCATTTTATATTCAATTTATTTGTTTTAAAGTGTTAGATGAAAAGTTATTGCTGGAAGTTTAGTTAAAAAGTAAACAAACACAATCAAGATGCTTCAAGCACTCAGGAGCTCTAGGATGTCACTCCTATAATTAGCTTTGAATTGTACCATGAATCTCCTAGAGTCTCAAGCATATAAATAAACTTTTATTCACCCAAACAATTTCTGTCTGAGTTTCTCCCAAAGCAACTCTCTCTCTCTCCCTATATATTTTTTTAAAAAGACAAAAACTATTGAAGGAGGAACAGGAAGAAATTAGCTTTTTAATACCGTTTGGTTAGGAGCAGAGATCCTGAGAACCTGCTTTGCTAGCCCTCTGAATCCACAACCAAGCCCATCTCCCCCTTACATACTTGAGTCTGATGTCCAAATCCATCCTAATTAACCTTAAAGGGCTTGTCCTGTGCTGTTCCTGTCTTCCTTTTGGTTGACCTAGGCGAGCTGTGGGTCTTTGATCTGAAGAGTGAGTTAGCGTCTCCCCTTTCCCAGCCTGGCTCTTCTTAGGTGTCTGGGTACTTTCTCTGTTCATTTCTCACATGCACTTTGTTTCCAGATTACCTGTTCACTTTGTCATGATTTTCTTTTAAGCTGTGGGTCTACTACATGTGTAATAACTCTCGTGATTTTCTTTACTATCCATTTTCCAGGTGTCGGAGTTTCCCAGTCCTGTTTTGGTGCTTTCTCGTTGTACCCTTCTTTAGGACTCGAGTCCGCCACTACCTCATCTCTTAATTTTTCTCTCTGTGGAGGTACAGGATTTCCACTTTCATTCTTTGCTAGCATTTGAGTGTGTGAGTGTTTTCTATTTGTTTGTTGGTTTGTTTGTTTTCCGGAAGTCAGGTCTCACTAGCCCAGGCTGACCTGAAATTAATCACCAGGTAGCCTCAAACTCACAGTGATCCTCCTACCTCTGCCTCCCAAGTGCTGTGATTAAAGATGAGGCACCACCACGACTGGCTTTTTTGTTGTTGTTGTTTGTTTGTTTGTTAAATCTTTTGGCATGGGCTTCTAGGTCCTGTTTTGTGTGTGTGTGTGTAAAACTGTTTCACCTTTCCCTAGATACCAATTTTCCCTGAACAAACTTCATAGCTCATAGTTTCTCCCTAAATAAATTCAGTAATTTATAATTTATCCTTCTTTGTCTACTTTTTAAATTCCTTGTCTAAATAGACAACAGCCTGAATATTGAGGTTCATAAGCCCTCCCTGAACTCCAAAAATCTCACTTTGCTATCATTGTTTATTGTGAACTCTAGAATGAATAGGTTTGATTTATCTGTGCTTCCAATTTGTGGGGTGGAATTCTTGTTTTCCTTAACATGACTAAATCTCAGGGCTGCCCAGTACATTATTCAAACATGTCATACTAAGCCAGGACTTTTGAAGTATTTTCCTGAAATATTTTCATGGCATACATAGTTGGTAGCACAAGTTTTGGTTTTTTTAAAGTATTTTATTTTGATTTATTTACTTGACAAAGACAGAAAAGGAGAGAGAGAGAGAGAGAGAAGGAGAGGGAGAGAATGGGGATACCAGGGCCTCTAGCCATTGCAAAACTAATTCCAGATGCATTGCATCTGGCTTACGTGTGTACTCGGGACTTGACCCTGGGTCCTTAGGCTTTGCAGGTAAGTGCCTTAACCACTAAGTCATCTCTCCAACCCACAAGTTTTAGGATGAAGGATGTATGTTGAAAAGTCATATGCTATATATGGATGTTTCCTAAAAATATGGAAACCTAATAATCAAGTAGGAGCTCTATTCCTTGGAGAATTTCTTGGCATTTTTTTAAACTCAGATATGAAAGTAAGTGTTAATTTGATGCATATAAATGGAACAGCAAATATGAAACAGCAAAAATGAGAGCCAAAAAAGCTCTGGGCAAGTTTCCCAGTGAGCAGCTAGAATTCTAGCTCTCATGTGCAGGACCATTACCATGCAGGCTAGCCTGAATGCTAAGTTCATTTTATTCTGCTGATTGATGCCTGTTCTGCCTCATAACAAGACCAGAGACTACTAAACTCATTTTCTCCTGCAACAAAAATCTGATTTAAAGTTCACATTTTTCAGAAGGATCAGTGCAGAACACTGGCTGGCTGGTCACATCCTCAGTATTAAAAACTATTTCAGAATTATACAGAAGAAAAAGGAAGGATCAACACTTTCCAAAACACCTGCTTCACTTCACAGTAATTAGGTAGCACATACATGGGATTCTACAAAATTCTGTGTTTGTTTGTGTCAGTAGAGCGGGTCCTAGTTGAGGTATGGGAACACAAACATCTCTACCTAATGTGACACTAATGGATGTTTGCTACATGCTTTCCTGGGCTCAGATAATGAATTGCACTTTGAAAAGTAAGAAACAATGTTCCTGTAGTGCCAATTAGGGCCATTCACCCATTAATGTCTTAATGTCGCTAGAATTGTTATCTGCTTTGTGGCCTTCGTGTAAGGTCTGTGTAACATCATTTGAACATATTTTTATTGGGTACTCACATATAAGGCCACATATGGATTTCATATTTTGTTGCACTTTAGCATATCTATGTAAAATAATATAAAGTCTCTTACCATATTGTTTATTTGTAGACAATGTTTGACTTTAATAGATTACATACAGAATATTTAATGAAAGTACTTTTTTTTGGTTTATTTTTTATTTATTTGAGAGTGACAGAGAGAAAGAGGCAGATAGATAAAGAGAGAATGGGCATGCCAGGGCCTCCAGCCACTGCATATGAACTGCAGATGCATGCACCATCTTGTGTATCTGGCTTATGTGGGTCCTGGGGAATTGAGCCTCGAACTTGGGTCCTTAGGCTTTATAGGCAAGTGCTTAAACACTAAGCTACCACTCCCAGCTCCGAAAGTAGGTTTTTGATAGAGGAGAGTACTTTGTGCGTACTCATGTATACAATATGAAGGAGGGTAGGACGATGTTCTGGGGCTACACTAGCAATAACAAACCTCAAATAAAAACCTGTGAAATAAAATTATAAATTTTTATGTTTATGAATTGAATACAACATTTGTTTTATGTGTCTTCTAACTAAGCCTAAAGTAAGATATTTTAATTAATGATGTCCTTGTTAGTGTCATTCTATTAAATCAACCAATCACTTTTGTTTCTTTTTTTGTTTGATATTGTGTTCAGCTGTTACCTCATAATGGTACTGCATGAGGGAAGTATAATCATGTAATATTATTGGGATTTCAAAATTCTATTGGCTAGAATTTGGATGCCTTTCACTCATTGCAAAAAAACACAAAACTACAACAAAAATGGAGCACCCAATATGTGCCAGGTGCTCACTGTATTAGGTACTGAGGACACATCTGTTCATAAGATTTGGAACTTGTTCTAAGAGTCTAGGACAAGTAATGTAGTTATTCTGAAAAACAGGATGCCTGAATTTTCTTTCTCATGATTTTTAAGACATAGTATTGAAGAGAGGTTATTGGAAACATTGAAATGATTTAGAAATGGAAGATGAAAATAAGAATGAGATTCCTCCCTCACTCCCCCTCCCCTCCCCTCCCCCAAACTACTTAGGCTAATCAGCTTTGCTCTCCAGTTGTCTGTGACAAAGGCTAGTCATGTGACAAAATCCAGTTCATAGACACCAGAAAGAGTGACATTACATCCAGGAACATGTAATGACCTTGCTTAAGCTCCTAATGTTAAGGAACAAGATGGATGAGGAATTTAAGGTTGTTATCATTAACATTCCAATGATAACTATCAGTTTGGAATAGAAGGGCAGGGAGATCATTATGACCAGGCCGACACTGGGGCCATAAGTTCACGTCAGTGGTGAGCAATTCGTGCTCAGGCTTTGTCCCAAGATGGCTTAAAATATCTATCTATCTATCTATTTATTTATTTATTTATTTATTTATTTATTTATTTATTTATTTATTCTGAGAGAGATGATAGCATGGGTACGCCAAGGCCTCTTGCCATTGCAGTTGAGCTCCAGTTGCATGCACAATTTTGTGAATCTGGCTTTATGTGTTTACTTGGGAATTGAACCCGGGCTGTCAGGTTTTGGGAGCAAGTGCCTTTAACTGTTGAGCCATCTTCCCAGCCCTGGATATCTTTCGAAGTTTTAGACTTATTTACAGCAAGGTAAAAGCTAATGCTCTAGGTTCACCCTTCCTCATCTAAATCTTAGAAAACCCAGACCTACTAGGTGTAGTGATATTTTACTGGACATTGCCTTACTCTACAGCAAAAGAGTATGGATGTTAGATTCTGGGCACTGAAATGCAGGGAGCCCGAGCCCCAGGCTCTAAACCCCTGCTTCATTGCAATGTTGACTTTTGAGGAAGCTTTCGATATCTACAGGAATCACTTTTCTGTATCAGAATGACTGGCGTAAATGAGCATCCCTTCTAAAATGGCAAAAACAACTTTTCTGAAAAGTGGGCAAAACTAGAGTTTCAGAAATTCAGGTTGAATTGTGCCTGACCTCCTTCAACCCCAGAATCTCAGCTTTAATATGTTGAATATATTGGTTTTCCATGAAAGCACTGAGGTCAAGAGAGGCATTAAGCTAAAAAGAAATTAAAAAAAAAAAAAGATAGATTTAGTCTTTCCCCTAAATCTCAAAATGATTTGGGTTTTTAAAAAATAATGTATGATTTATACCACCTATATTAATTTTTATGTTTTGAAGGGTCAAATCCAGGGACTTGAGCATGCTAGGTAAGCACTCTACCACTGAGATCTCTCCCCAGCCACATGCCCTCCAATCTTTGAAAGATCCTTACATATGAAAGCAGAGTAAGACATTGAAGGTAATTTAAGTATGAAGTTGTTACAGGATTTTGGTGGCTTTTACAAAACCTTTTCACTTTCAGATTTTTTTTTAGTGTTGTTTCTTTTTTTTCTGTTCATTTTTTTATTGACAACTTCTATACTTACATACAAAAAATACATGATATTTCCCTTCCCTCCCCCCATTCCACTTCAGAACTCCAATGTCCATCATATCTCCTCCCTCTCTCCATTATTCTCTCTTTTAATTTGATGTCATCATCTTTTTCTTCCATTTTGAGGGTCTTGAGAAGGTATTGCTAGGCACTGCAAGGTCATGGATATCGAGGCCAATTTCTGTCTGGGCAGTTGCATTGTAAGAAGTCATATCCTTCCTTTGGCTCTTCCATTCTATCTGCCCCCTCTTCCACAATGGTCCCTGAGCCTTGGAGGGTGTGACAGAGGTGTTTCAGTGCTGGGTACTCCTCCATCCCTTCTTCTCAGCACTATGTTGCAGTGTCATGGGGCTGTTCCAAGTATGCCATAAAACAAAAAATTTTGTAAAGAGTTTAGCAAATGCAATCCAATGAATGGGCCAATAGAAGCAAGAGCTTAAAATTCATTAGCTTCTCTATTTTCCTTTCAGCTGAAAGTAATGGAAATGTTTCTATTAAATGATGACACAAGATTACAGGTTAACACATTTTGCTCTGAAAAAAAACTACTGAGCCGGGCGTGGTGGTGCACACCTTTAATCCCAGCACTCGGGAGGCAGAGGTAGGAGGATCGCCAAGAGTTCAAGGCCACCCTGAGACTACATAGTTAATTCCAGGTCAGCCTGGACCAGAGTGAGACCCTACCTTGCAAAACCAAAAAAAAAAAAAAAAAAACAAACAAACAACTACTGAGGCTTGTTTTAAGAATCATTGTTTGTAAATAGTATCTTTGGAAAATACTAATCATAGGCGACCCACTTTTATGTTACTTGAATGCCTCCCAGTACTTTCAAAGCACAAAATGCAAAAACTCTGATGTGAGGATTATATATGAGAACTAGTTAAGAATATATATCTCCTGTTTAAAATTACAGTTTAAAAATTAGTTGTAATTATAACAGATTAGAGTGCCATGCACTTTGGCAATACTCAAAGCAACTAAAATGATTTAAAAGACAAAACAAGCCGGGTGTTTTGGTGCATTTTTTTAAAGATTATATTTTTATTTATTTATTAGAGACAGAGAGAGGGAAAGAGAGGGAGCGAGAGTGAGAATGGGCGCACCAGGGCCTCTAGCCACTGCAAACAAATTCTAGACGCTTGCGCCCCCTTGTGCATCTGGCTTACGTGGGACATGGAGAATCGAACTGGGGTCCTTAGGCTTCACAGGCATGTGCCTTAACCACTAAGCCATCTCTCCAGCCAGTGGAGCATGTTTTTAATCCCAGCCCCTAGGAGGCAGAGGTAGGAGGATTGCTGTCCGTTCCAGGCCAGCCTGAGACTACATAGTGAATTTCAGTTCAACCTAGGTAGAGTGATACCCTACCTTGAAAAACAAAAACAAACAAATGAACAAAATTACTAGAGATGAAGTACATTGAAGTAATCCAGTTGTTCAGGTTTTTTTTTTTTTTTTTTTTTTTTTGATCAAAGGCCTGCATTTTACTTTTGTTATTTTTAAAGAGGTGTAAACTGAACAATCCAGAAAGCTTTTGAGTGATTTATTTATGTCCTACAATATTTAAATTATAAATTTCATAATTATTTTGATAACACAAGGATAGGAGTAGACTAACAGGTTCACTTTAGGAAGGTTGTGATTGACTATGCTAACTGCTAAAATGAAGGGATAAAAAATCATGGAGCAATTGTACTGTGAAAATAACCTAAACTAATGTTTAATCTGCCCTAGTACTCGCCGCCAAATTTCCATGATGCTGCTGACTTAACTGCCTTTGAAGAACTCTGCCAAGAGACGTCTCCTATCTTGAGGGAAAAAAAAACAAAGGGGGCCTTTTCCATGAGCTCAGAACAAATCTGAAGTAAACGGGATCCAGATAAAAAGGTAGCAACAGCTGACAAGACTAGTGAGTGGCACAAGCACACGAGTCTACACATATGTGCAAAGCGCTGTGGTTCTCCGATTCTGTCACATTCAGTACTGAGGTGTGTCCTTTCTTTGCAAGCATAGTGTACTCATTTTAAACAAATGTCAGACACAATTTTATCACGCAGATGGAGCTGACCATTTAAATCCCCTTTCTGAACCAAGTGTTTAGGGGAAGGGAGCCATACTTAGAAAAGTACATTCTGAAGCCATATCATGCCTTCAACTTAAATTTCTGTCAACCTTCACTATAGGGTGGCATTTTGTAATTAATGAGAGAAACTAACAAGTATGATTTATCAACACACAGACAGACTTTTTTTAAAAATCTGAGCATAAAAATATACATTGTTAATTCCTTATCCACAAAAATATAACTGTATTAGCAATCCTTCTTTAAGTGGGTTCACAGGAATGGTACCTTACTTATTTCAAATCCTGAAGCATTATTTTGCACTTACCTGTACACGTTCCTATATATCTACCTCCACCTCCAACAAGCCTCTGGCTCCTTCTCCATAGTTCCCAACTACCCTCAATTCTTAACTCAACATATCCAATTTATTCTCTATGAGAAGTCCTGCACACTGTACGTGACACACCCTTTTTGTTTTACAGATGGAATTATAATACAGGGGTATGGTTTCAGCTTGGGCATGCCTTTGTGAATCTTGTACCTGTGCTTTTACTGTACCACAGATAAGAGAAACTGAACAAAGAATCTGAAGATGAACTGGAACACATCATAAACTTACTTGGCTACACTGAGTTCTGCCAAAGATTACCAAGGATCTTGAAATTAGGTGACTAAAGCCACTAGTTAAATCAATTATTTTATTTTATTTTATTTATTTTTTTGAAGCAGGGTCTCATCCTAGCCCAGGCTAGCCTTGAACTCATAGTAATTCTCCTACCCGCAGCTTCCTTAGGGCTGTAATGAAAGGTGTCAGCCAACACTCCCGGCTTAATGAGCCATCTTTATGACACCATCTAATGGCTAAAGGACTAAGCAGAAGAATGTAAGAGCCAAAGAATGGAAAGGAGTGCTTGAGAACACTGTCTCTAGACACAAAACTGGCCATTGTATTCATTACCTCAGCTGTCATTAACTGCATAAGACTTGCAGCATATTGGGCCCACCAATAGGTTGTTATTGATAAAGAGGGCAAAACTACCTACCTACCTACCTACCTACCTACCTACCAACAAAGAACAGGGAACAGTAAGAAAAAAGTGGGGGTTCAGTGGAGAGGGTAAAAGAGGGGGGGAAAAGAAGGGAGGAAGGAGATTATGTGAATTTTTTAATAAAGTTTTTTTTTTAAATTAAAAAGAAATTGAAAAAGAGGGAGAATTTCCCAATTGTGCTTTGTTTGTTTGTTTATTTGTTAGTTTTTTCCAGGTAGTGTTTCACTGTAGCCTAGACTGACCTGGAATTCACTCTGTAGCCCCAGGCTGGCCTTGAACTCACAGCGATCTTCCTCCCCATTGTGTGTATATATTTTTAATATCTTATTTTTATTTATTTATTTTAGAGAGAGAGAAGGAGAAAGAGGCAGATAGAAAATGGGAACATTGGGGCCTCCAGCCACTGCAAATAAACTCTAGATGCATGTGCCCCTTGTGCATCTGTCTTATGTGGGTCCAGGGGAGTTGTACCTGGGTCCTTTGGTTTTGCAGGTAAATGTCTTAATCACTAAGCCATCTCTCCAGCCCCCCGCCCCATTGTGTTTTATTCAAAGGTTCTAAAAATGTGTTTTTTAAATCAGTTGTGCTCCTGCTCTTTGTTGGTGGATGGTTGATTGATATCTCAAAATTCATCCTGGAGAAAGTTCTATGGCCTGCAAAGATGGAATAAACGATGAGGACTGTGAGTGAACTATCTCAGTGCTGTCACCTCCAGAAATTGGAATGTGCCTTTGTTTGGGATGAATAATACATTCTCAGAATTTAAAAGTCACAATGCTGAAACATGCGTGTATTGAAGTTTTCCTTCTAACCTAATTGTCCATCCCATTCCTGTCTTCACAGGTAACTGAGCAGGTAAGAGTCCTCTTCATGTTTCTTAACACAGATATAAACAGTGATGTTGTCTTAGTTACAAGACAGGACAAATGTAGCAAGAACTTAAAAGAATGATTAGCATCAGGTGTGTGTCGGGAAGTGCCCCAAGAGAGGACCTTTACTCTGGAGAGGTGTGGGGTTTTGGGGGGAGGGGCAGAAGTGATACACTAGTATGACTCATTAGATTTGAAATTAGATTTAAGTATAATTACATTTCAGTTATATTTAAACATTTTTTTGGTTTATTGATATCATTTCCTACAATATTAGACAAGTAGTAACTAAAACACACATGAGTTCAATATGAATGGCCTTGGTCACATTTGGTTAATAGCTTCTCCTTTGGAGAACAGGCTGAATTACTACCTCTTATTTTGAGGGCTGGAAAGGTTTTATGATTCACAATTTGCCAACAGAAGTTGTTATTCCTAAGAAGAAAATCCAGGTTTATATTTAGTTGGCTGAAAGTCAGGCTTGAAGTTAACTAGGGAAAATGTTAATCAATTTTTTTTTTTTTTTTTTTGCTGAAATACATATATCTTTGTTGGGTAAAATGTGTGTCAGGAGAAAGTCTCATTATGTGTTCTTCATCACTAGATGGTTGGTCTACAAGGGTGTGGTACAAGTTTGCTTCGCTCGCTTGTGCAGCTAGAGCCTAGCACTATGTGGAACATGCACTGGTTACTTAAGAATTACTGACTTGATGCAAGGGTGCAGTGGAAACTGTCCACTGGAACATTTCCAGGAGTCTTTATTGCATGCAGGCACACACTGCTGAGTTTTCAGAAGAAAAATAAAAATCAGGAAAGAGAACAGATCCCTATTTCTGGGATTTATAATTTAGATGTAGCGTACAAACTTAGGACTTTTGACTCTGAGCAACAAAATTGAACATTTAAAATTAAAAAAAAACTTCTATTGAAAGAATGTTTTTAGTAATATGATAAAAAAAGAATGGATGAAAGAGGAGATTTTGGAAAAAGGTATTTAAGAGCTTTGCTAATTAGGAAATAACAGAAGGAAGCAGTTGCAATCAAAGATGGGGAATTTCGAAAAATGTGGAATCTCATAAGCTCGTTTGTGTCTCACAATATCTAAACTGAGTAAAGCTGGAAAGTCATTTCAAAATGGACTTGGGTTTAAAAGATAGCATTGGCTTAGGGAGAAATATTTTGTGAGGTACCCCAAGTTATTAAAGTGATTTCACGCCACTCTAAAAATTTTCTTTCCAAAATTATGGGGCTGTTTCCTAAGATAGCAGCAAGACTCGCGTCTTCTAGAACACTGTGCTCGGGAAGAAGCGCTGAGCTGTGTTTAGTAAAGCAAAGTTTAACACAAGACCTGGATCTAGCGTTGTGTATCGTTAAATTTACTTCAGCGTGCAAACGATGACACATGTCAGAATGAACAGGTAGGTATCTTAGACAAAATGGAATGAGAACAATGTTGGCACAGGTGAAAGGGAGTGAATGCTGGGTGTATGTGTTTAGGTTGTGTCCATATATGAATGCAGATACATTGCTAAACTTTGAGCTTGATTTCTTTGTTCTGGTACATTAACTATCTTTATTCAAAGACAGTTTACTAATTTTCCTAGATCCTTCCTTTCTGCTTACATTTCCCATCCCACTCTTTGAACCTTTCACTTGAAAACTCATGATAATTTTTCCTCACATATAAGTCATTTTTAAGAAATAATTTCCTTGCGCTAGGTAGAGATACTGTCCTTTTATATGTAACTAGAATTACAACAACAACAACAACAAAAAACTAAAATAACTTCAGAGAGATGCCTCTCATTTTATTTGGTGAAATGTTCGCTGGTTTTCAATCCAGCTTCTTCATTCTCTTACTAGACCCAAAAAGAATCTAATTTCTCAAAGAACATTGTACCCATCAGAAAGGAGATCAGCTTTGAAATGTGCTAAGAATGATTCTCTGCTCTTTGTTCTAGGTTTGTAAAATATTCAGCCCTAAATAGTATTTGTTCTCTGAATGTTCTATGAGAAATGTCAATGGACATAGAATAAAACAAAGAAGCCTCTCAATTTTGCCAAATAAAAACTAAGCATAGGTATACCTTTATGAATACGAATTTACATATCTTAGGGGAGGTTTCTATAGTGGAAGAATAACAGATTAAATTAAGAGAATTTTTTGAGACAAAACAGTATCTTAAAAAGATAGGAGACTTGAACATTCCGATCACTAGGAGAACGTCTGCTCTTGTTCCACGTTCAAACATTTCGCTTTCACGTGAGGAGGCGTGAGTGCTCAATGTACTCAGTGTTGATTTTCTGGGGATTTGGGAGTAGAGGGAATTCAAATCAAACTTAAAGCTTTCAGAGAAACAACAAACCTCAGATCTAAACAACAGTAAGAGGGAGAAGAGACTGGGAGAGAGAGAGAGAGAGAGAGAGAGAGAGGAGAGAGAGGGAGAGGGAGGGAGAGGGAGAGGGAGAGCGAGAGAGCGAGGGAGAGGAGAGGGAGAGGGAGAGGGAGAGGTTGTACCAAGGCCTCTGGCCACAGCAAATGAACTCCAGGTGCATGCACCACTATGCATATTTGGCTTTACATGGTTTAGTAGTTTGAATTAGGTGTACCCCCATAAACTCATGCTCCAAGTGTTCAGAAGGCTTGGTCCCCAGCTGATGGGAACTGGGATTGGAGCCTGGCTGGAGGAAGTGTGTTGTAAAGGGTAGGCTAATGGGTGCTATAGTCAGTTCCCCCTTGCCAGTGTTTGGCACACTCTCCTGCCGTAGTGCTATACCTGCTATTGCAAAGGTGATGCCCAGCTTCTGCTCGTGCCAGTTTCCCCTGCCACTGTGGAGCTTCCCTTTGAGTCTGTAAGTCAAAATAAGCCCTTTTCAACCACAAACTGCTTTTGGTCGGGTGTTTTGTGCCAGAAAGAAGGTAATTACAACACATGGGTACTGGGGGATCAAACCTGGGTTATAGACTTTGCCCAAGCAAGTGCTTTAAACCACTGAGCTATCTCCCCAGCTCAGCAGCAACAAAAGACTGCAAGAGAGGTCACAGGATCAAATATGTGATCTAATGATTAATGACAATTTAACTTCACGGATCTTTTTATTTTTGAAGTGCATGTGTGTGTATGTGTGAGCATGTGCATGTCATGGAACATGTGTGGACGTCTGAGGACAACTATTGCTTGTCTGTACTCTTTGTCCACCTTTCTTGAGGCAAGGCCTGTCATTCACTGCTCTGCTCATTCACCAGGCCAGTAGCTAACCTGTGAATTTCTGACACCTTCCTGTTCCCGTCTCATTTCTAGCCTTAGGTTTGCTGAGATTATAAACTCATGCTACAGTGCCTGGCTTTTTATGAGTTCTGGGATCTGAAGTCAGGTACTCATGCTTGCACAACCAGCACTTTGTCCATGAGCCACCTCCCCAGCCCTCCTCCCATGATCTTTTATGGAGTTCATGAAGTTACATTTAGATGACTATTTCACAGGGCATTAAGATAGGGAGACAAGCCAATATTTAGTTCTCCCCTCCCTCCATCATACGGCCCTCTTCCGAGTTATGATCCTGAACTCTGTAGATGGATCCCCACTGGATTAGACTTGGAATTCACCTCTTCAACAAATAGAGTTCTCCACATCAGGGCTATCATTGCTGCAGCAGGATGTCTCAGTCATCATTGTCCCCTGGTGAGTATAGGAACAGCAGTTGCCTCAAAACACATAGGCCTCTGCTGAAACCTGCAGTGCAGGTGATTCACAAGACCATACAGTTGGATTCTCACAACCTGCTGAGGTTTTCCACCATATGTTACACAAGTTGGCAATAATTAGTGAGGATTTCTGCCTGATTTTTAGACTATTTAAATGTCTATTTGGTGAAACAGTAGCCTCACCTGCTTCACTCAGTGATGTCAGCCAAAACCCAAATATCCAACAAGTGAATCCCAGTAAAAGATGATGAAAGCCTGTGTGATGATATTACAGTGTGAAGCCGTGAGATCAAAAGCATGTAAGTTGTTGTAAACTAGTGTCAAACATACTTTAAAAAATATTTATTTGCACATGTGTGTGCTCATACACACCACTACAAATGAATGTCCAGCTTTAAGTAGGTGACTGAGGAACTGAACCCAGGGTGGAAGGCTTTGAAAGCAACTGCCATTATCTGCTGAGCTGTGCTCCCAGTTCCAAAGCAGCAACTTTTTAAAAGCAATTTTAGTAGATTTTCAGAGCACAGTTCTTGCTTTTTCTTAGCTATTTTTGACTGTTAGTGATGTGTCAAACCAGGCTTTTGCTGAAAAAAAAATATTTAAAAGAGATGTCTGTGATGTTCTTAAACTAATTCTACTCCCAAAAGAACAAATGCAAATTTTTGTATCTCTTGTTGGAATTTGAAAAAGGTAGATTTCTGCATGAAAAGATTGTGCAAGAGAATTTTGAATGACAAACAACTTGAAAGGGTACAGTGTTCTGGAAAACAAAAAGAGCTATTGTTCTTCCGCCATGATTAAAGACAGCATTAAATTGATAACTATTTTAAAACCAATTTTAGCTTAGCTTGGTGGTGGATGCCTTTGATCCCAGCCCTTGTGAGGCAGTAGGAGGAGGATCGCTGTGAGTTCCATGCCAGCCTGAGAATACACAGTGAATTTCAGGTCATACTGGTCTAGAGTGAGACCCTACCTTAAAAAAAAAAAAAAAAAAAAAAAAAAAAAACTTTAGTTTACTGGAGGTATTAGAAAAATGGAAATTGTAGCTAAACATATTCCATTCACAGTTGATCAAAAAGAACAGAAAGAATGATTCATTTAATATTGCAGAAATGTTCATATTTCATTGAGCACAGTTGAGTATGATTACACATTAACCTGAGGTGTGTGTGCAAAAATAGAGGCACTATGAGAGTTCCTAAGGATATACTGATGCAGTCAAAATTTTTCTACAGAATTTGTAATATAAAATATAAAATAAGATTATGAATAGAAACAAAAACTATCACATTGATTAATGGTGATGTTTCATAACCTAATTTACAGACATGGGGCAGGCAAGAAAGTACAAACAGGGCTAGGGAGGGACAGGCAAGAAAGTACAAACTAGAGTACAAAGCTAGAGAGATGGCTCAGTGGTTAAGGCACTTGCTATAAGGCCTAATGATTCGGGTTCCATTCCCCTGTACCTATGTAAAGCCAGATGCACAAAGTGGGACATGCATCTGGAGTTCATTTGCAGCAGCTAAATGCCCTGGCACACCCATTCTCCCTCTCTCTCCCCTTTGTCTTCCTCGGCTTGCAAACAAATAAATAAATAAATAATTTAAAAAAGAAAGTGCAAAGTTATTTACAGCTGTCCTTCCCATCACCATAATACAGGCAGCTCTGTTCCAGCATGGTTGATCCAGATATCCTACTCACTTTACATGGCACGAATGGAAAGTCTGTTTGCCACTGTAATTCTATTTTTTTGACTCCAGACCAGGAAAACTAAGTATCACAATAACTTCCACTATTCATATTTCTTATGACAAAGCAAAGCAGATGATTGATTTGTATGCTATAGAGAACTGATGTTAACTGCAAGCCAGAGTTTACTTTCTGGTCTTGAACATCCATCTGAGAGGATCAAAGACTCTGCATCTGAGTTTCTATACATTTCAATAAATTAGTAAGTACTTCTTCCTGTCTTTTTCTGAATGAATTTAAGTAAATGTGAACATTACCATTCTAACACCAATGCTTTAGGCTCAAGAGATGGCTTAGTGGTTAAGGTGCTTGCCTACAAAGCCAGAAGACCCAGGTTCAGTTCCCAGGACTCATCTAAGCCAGATGCACAAGGTGGCACGTGTCTGGAGTTTAGTTGCAGCAGCTGGAGGGCTTGGCATGTCCATTCTCTCTCTCTATATGTGTGTCTCTTTCCCTCTCAAATAAAAAATTAATAAATAAAATAATACCAATGTTTTGATTTAACAACAGTACTAACCAGAAAAGAGTGGACAAAAAGTAAAACAAAAAAGTGGATTCTTGGGGAGAATACAGGTTATGAGGTAATATACTATATTTTATGTTTACTTAAACTTCCTTTGATCTATATGTTACTATTCTCTCCTATCGAATTTCAAGGAGATAATTCTGCTAACATTACCAAAGTAATCATATAAAATCTTTATCTTCTGTTAGTAAAACTCAAGCTCTTTCAGCTTCCCTTCACACCTATTTAAAGGAAAGAAAAACAAACCATTGGTATGTATTAATTTGTCACTACAACAAGTAATGTAAATACAGAGATTCAGAAAAAAATCCCACAATAAAACAGCCTTCAAAAATGTGAAAAAAATGTAATGTATGTGGGAGGGCTTATGTATATAAATATAGTCAGGTTCTGTTTCTCTTTTCTTATAATATACATCTTGAGAGGAAAGAATAATACCATAAGTCTACTAGGAAGAAAACAGAACTGCCCATTCCATGAGAGAAAGAAGCCAAACCTCAATAAAACAGTTGGTGCATGAATCAGAAAACATATCTGGGGCTCAGTCTCCATGGGGAGTCAGCCAGAAGAAGAGGAACAAGTTGCTCCCATGACTCTTAACTGTGAAGTATGGGAATGACAGAACACTTGAATTTGTAAGCCAGCTGGGCTTCAAAATGTGTTGCCTTTTGCAAAGCATGCATATCTATCTATCTATCTATCTATCTATCTATCTATCTATCTATCTATCTATCTATCTATCTATCTATCTATCTATCTATCTTATAAGAAAAACCTCAAGGAACATTGTTTTGCTTGGTTTTTTTTTTTCTGATTGTTTTGAGATAGAGTCTCACTTTACAGTTTAATGTAGCTTCAACTCATGGCAACCCTCCTACCTTAGTTATACAAGTACTGGGATTACAGGAGGCTGGAAACACCAAGCAACATGATGAAGGGCAGCAATTATTTTAAAATTAAGAATTTGGCTACATTAAATTTAACCCTGAGTTTGCTTCTTAAATTGATATGGTACTACATTAATTGATTCATTTTTGTGTGTTCATGGAAAACCCTGGCATATTGGTACCTCTTCACAACATTGCATAATAAGGCCACTAAATTAAAAAAAAATGTTTATTTTTATTTATTTATTTGAGAGTGACAGAGAGTAAGGTAGAGAGAAAGAGAGAGAGAGAGAGAGAGAGAGGAGAGAGAGAGAATAGGTGTACCAGGGCCTCCAGCCACTGTAAACGAACTCTAGATGCATGCTCCCCCTTGTGCAACTGGCTTATGTGGGTCCTGGGGAATCAAGCCTTGAACCAGGGTCCTTAAGCTCCACAGGCAAGCACTTAACTGTTAAACTGTTAAGCCATCTCTCCAGGCCCGGGCCACTAAATTTTCATTAAGTTAATTTTTAATGATTATATTTTTCTGCATCTAAACTGCACAGAAGCCAAAATTCAAATTATAGGATACTACTGTACAAACAAAATGAACTAAAACCTGTCTCCATGCCACTTCTCTGCATCACTTTCCAAACATATATGTCTTCTTTGGTCTTAATAAACCTTATTACATAATATTTCCCAGAATAAATGTGGCTATTACTTAGCTTACTATATAGATAGGTAGACTACACTGAGAGACACACATATAGGCTAGGAGGACTAAGATAAAACAAGTTTTTATTTGTTTGTTTTGCTGTTGAAGTACAGAAAGAGAGGCACGTAATGTTTCTGGATGTGGAGTGGTCAGTTCTATTAAGAGAGAGAACCCTCCTCAGTATTTCCACTAATCTTTCTTACATAGATCAGTTATCTTTATTCCAAATTAATAGGAGCATGCTTAATCTCTAGTTAAAATGACTCATTACCTCTTAATTAAGCATGAAGACATGCTTATATCTCAGGCAAATTTATCAGTTTACACATTGTATTTTTTACTAAGCATAGTTTTAAATAAATGGGTTTTGATGGTCATAACTTCAATTACTCCAAATTTCCCCTCTTATAGCCTGCTTGATCCTAGGTTTAGCACGTGGAACAATGACATTTCACATTCAAAGCTCTCAATATACATTGGCTACAATAGAATTCCCAAAACCCCTTTTCTATAAACAGTATCACTGGAATTTTTCTATGAGAGGCTATATAAAGTCCTGTCAGCTCACTAACTGAGTTCTACTTACTACTGCTGGCAAAAGGATATTGTGATGTTAGTCATCTAGGGATATAATAGCAGAAATCACTGATGGAAAAGAGAAAGTGCACAGTCTAAGAATGAGGAGAACTGTAAAATTTTACCCACTGGAGATTACCAGACTCAAATCTGGGATGGTCATGCAACCTGCTGTGCACGTTGCCTTGCAGGACTTTGTGTTCACAGACAGAGGATGAAGGCAGAAAGCTTATTCTCTCTTGTAAGTGTGATGAATACATTTAAACTACCTACAATTTCTGGGTGCATTCTCTTTTCTAGTCAAGACATAATTAATAGCAAGATCAAACACTGCCAATGAATGCATATTGATTTCATTTACTTATTTCCCAATTAGATTTATAGATGTTAGGTAGGGAAAACTCAAGTACATGTTTGAATTCTTATAAAGAATAGTTGAATTCAAAATTGTACAAAAATATTCACAGGCTTTTGATTTTTCTCCATTATTTTGAAAATGAATACAAAGGTTTTCCCTCTTAATACATAAGATGTAGCATTTCAGTAATAGTTAATGACTCATGACCTCATGACCTAGTGAGCAATGAGTATTTCTTATATCTGTTATAATTTGTATTGCAAATCTTGATATCTTTGGACTTTCAGTGTGTAATAAATATTATGATAATGATGACTTTAAATGGTACATCATAAAGTGAATAAGGAAAGGTGCTAATATTATCTATGCCAACTATTTTATTCATTTTAATGGAATCATCAAGTAATTTGTGAAAAAATATAACACTTCAACTGACAGTTGTAATGGAACTTAATGTTGCTTAAAAGGTTATTAGTTCAATTTTTAATGGACTCCATGAATGCATACAGATTCTTCATGATAATACAAATTCATATATGTAGCAATAAGGAATGTAATAGATTGTTCAGAACTCTTTTCTCTCGAATACCAATGGACTTACAGTCATGTGTATGACTTCTGTGGACTTAGGGCACATGTTGTTTCATGGCAAGGTCTCAGCCTTTGAAAGAACTGGCCCAGTCTTGGCTGTTATCTGTGGGAACTTACATGGGCTACATGGCTTTCTTCAATCTCTTTTTTCATTTAGTTAAATAGTGGTTAAGTACACTTGCTTCCAGGTTGTTGTAAGAGGTATATAAGATTAAATATGTTAAATTTGTAAGAGATTAGCATATGTAAATTTCCATTTTCCTCCTGAATCTCTTGAGAATAGATAATCAGAACAGCAGGATGGAGAATCATGGGTATGCTAATTAGCTTGGCATAATCATTCCATGATGAAATTCATATATAAAAGTATATGGTTCCTCATAACCATACCTTATTGGTCAATTGAAAAGAAACTTCTCCAAAAGAAACATAGTCATCCTTTCATCTTTTACAGGACTGTATTTTTTATAAGTGCCCTTTCCCTTGAAGTAATAAGATGATGATGTCAAAAGGAAACCTGATGTTAAAAATCCCTTGTTAATATAAATGTTCCACAAGATACATACTAGATAGTAATAGGATTTGGAAAAGAGTTTTCCTTTTTGGAGGCAAGCCCAACAGACTGGCCAGAGAAAGGGGGAGGGTGGAGAGAGAGAGAGAGAGAGAGAGAGAGAGAGAGAGAGAGAGAGAGAGAATGGTGCACCAGGATTCCTAGCCTCTATAATCAAACTCCAGAAGCAGGCGCCACCATGTGTGCTTGTGAGACCTTGCATGCCTGTGTCATCTTGTGTGTCACAGATCTGAAGAGTCGAACATGGGTGCCTAGGCTTCGCAGGCGAGCGCCTTAACTGCTAAGCCATCTATCTCTGCAGACCAGAAAAGAGTTTTTAAAGGGTGGAGTATAAGGAAACAGATGAAGAGTTGCAGTCTGTTCTCAGAAGGGTGAACTTCTATGTCACAAAGCTGGTGGCTTTTCTCTATGCCATAATGAGGAGAATAGGTGACTTAGGAACCACCCACTTCTGTGCTATTGAGGGCATAGTGGCACATTTTTCCACATGGGCTTTGTACATGGATGCAGTTCTCAGAGGTCCCAGAGTGTCCTCATACTGCACCCTCCTCTGCTAGTTAGAGGGAACTGATCCAAGCCAGAAGGAAGATTCTTCAGAGATTAGTTTAAGTGTCTGAGAAAAAGCCAGTATCAGAGGTAACTTCAGCCTCTGTAATGCACTTCCCTGCTAAGATCCTAACTGTTCAACAATGGAATATTCCGGCTCTAATTGTGACACCACTTCCCAAGATTAAAAGATAAAGCTTGAATTGAGTTAATGAAAAAGTGATTCACTAGTTTACTCTGTGACAGACAGGATTTTGTCTTTCTAATCTCTGTTGAATGCCTTAGAGTGGGTCTTTAAAATAGTGTCAGGAAAATAGGAGGTGCTTAGTAAGTATTTATAGAGGAAAAAGTGAGTAAGAAAATTAAACTTAATTGTTTCCTACTTTAGTGTGTAAAGTTACCAGAACCCAAAATGTATGTTGTCTATTAAAATGTGTTGATACCATAATTATCTTATGAAATCCTACAAAGTATAGTCGAAGATGCTGTAACAAAAGAACATTTTTAGTGGAAAAGTAAATATTAATGAAATAAAACGAATCAAATTTAGTAAGTATAGACACAAATTTAGTAAATGTTTATTGAATATTTAATAGAACCTAAAATGGTCTAAGTATTTTATGTATAAATTCTCATTAAATAGTATTAAATAGTTGTGTGCATTAGGCAGTGTAGGATAGCAGTTAAGGGCTCTTTGGGGTCAAAGGGCTGATCGAAATTCAGGCTCTGATACTGAGCTGCTTCCTTAAAAGTTGTTCAACTTGATGCTTCTATAGTTTCCTTATGTATAAAAAGGGAAAATGACATTTGCTACCTCATTCAGTTGTGAAAATTAAATATATGGTAGACCCTAGAATAGGACCAGGAATATCCACCATTCTCTCTGTGTCACTGTTGTGAAGAATCCTTCTAAAGCTCACTCAGAATACTACCTAATGCAAAGTAGGACTGGGGTAAATGTGAATGATTCATTAATTATCATCATCGTCTTCCTCATTTTATAGGTGAGGAATCTGTTCTACAGAGACCTTGTTGAAGAGCACACAGTGGGTATTGCAATCAAGGGTGGAATAAAGGTTGTCAAACTTGAAGTCTTAACCTTTAGGCTCTGGAATCACCTTCACTGTATATACAGGAAGGTATTTAATTCATTCTTACTAATAAAGTGCTCCTAGAATTTATTCAAGAATTTTTAAGTGATAATTTGACATTCCTTCACTAGAATATCACTGAAGGTTTCTGATGAATAAGAACAGGTGTTTTTGTAGGTTATTAATAAAAAATATGCTATTATTAACCTGGTTGCCTGATTAGTTTTAAGAGGCAATGCACTAGAAAATGATTGCTATTTTCTGTAATTTAGTCTTCAGAAAGTGTTAGGAGCTAAAAATAAACCTCACCCCAGTGAGACCAGCTTTGCATTCATTTGACACTAACCCATTCTTTTAGCTCAGCTCAGCTCAGCTCTCCAGATGAGCGCTGTAGTCTAGGGGTATTATATCATTCAGATTCTATTCAGCACAAGTGAGGTCAACATCACCTGCTCTGGCTGTGTAAGAGGCAAGCACTGTTGAAAGATGGTTAAACCACATATTTAATTTAAAAATACTATGGTAGATTAATACACACACTATTAGCAATGCAGACTATATATATTTCAATAGCAAGTGTGAAGCAAGTGTATTTATTTTCATGTCAAAATGTCCCTTCAGGGCTGGAGGGATGGCTTAGCGGTTAAGGTGTTTGCCTGCAAACCCAAAGGCCCTAGGTTCAATTCCCCAGGACCCACATTAGCCAGATGCACAAGGTGGTACATGCATCTGGTGTTCATTTGCAGTGGCTGGATGCCCTGGTGCACCCATTTTCCCAATCTCTCTCTGTTTGTCAAATAAATAAATAAAAATAAAATATTTTTTAAAAGTGTCCCTTCAGTCAAAATAATAGTATGGATATAAAAGCATTAAAATAGATTTGCAAGTTTGCTCTCTAAGCAGTTCTTATTTATATGCATTTATTTATTTATTTATTTATTTATTTATTTATTTATTTATTTATTTATTTAGACAGGGTCTCTCTATGTAGCCCAGGCTGGTTTTTGAACTCATTATTTACCTGAAGTTAGCCTTGAACTCATGATCCTTCTGCCTCAGCTTCCTGAATGTTAGAATTCTAGTCATGTTCACCACACCCTGCTCTTCTGAATTGTTTTACTTTGTAAGCTTAGATGGCCTCTGACACCTAATTGGGTATGTCAGGTATGAAGCAACAGGCTGATACTGTAAAAAGGTTATTTTAGCAGTCAGTTGCCTTTACCACTTTGTCACCTTGTCACACCATCATAAAGGTTATTTTGAACATCTGCTATTTTCCTTCTTAAGACCACCCAAACAGGTTGGTATACACAGATATAAGCCAACACTGAGATGAACCTTTTAGTGAATAAAGCTGGTCATGTTAGGTCTAGCTGCTGCCCCTCTTGCCCTCATTCCATGAGACCTTAGAGGTCATCAGCAACACAACATGTTTGTTTGTTTGTTTGTTTGTTTTTAAAAACCCAGTCATTCTACTTGGAAAACTCATTTGTACTTTTAAAGTCTGATTTCTGTAGTCAGATTTCTCCAAAATAATCTGAAAAGTTAGAAGGCAATTATCATACCAAAAAAAGAATTTCTCTGTGACTGAGGTTATGGTGTCTTTAGCTCTTTTATCTGTCAATCTCTTTAATTTTTTTTTATCTGTAAAATATATTTTTAAGTTTATCTCAAATATCAACCTGACAGCTACAGGGCTGAGGTGTCAAGGATGATTCTAGTTCTGAATATTTAGATAGGACTTTCATGAAATCTTTGATGTATATTTGGCTCTTTTAACTATTATATTAATAGAACTTATGCAGAATAAGAGAAACAGGTTTAATTTTGATATTCCAGGTCAAGTAGGGAATGACATATATATTTTAAAATGTGTGGTACTATAATGTGGAAAAAATACATTGGTTTAGAAACAAGTCCTAGAATATTGTTTGTCTATGAGGAAAGCATTTCTTTGTGGGATATCAGTATTTTCCCTTGAAATCTGTCCAGTTAGAGCCTGTTTTTTTTTTTTGTTGTTGTTTGTTTTTGTCTCCTGGCCTCAGGTCATATTCTTATCATGTAGTGTGGACTCCAGGTCCTGTGTGAACTTCTGTTGTGTATGTGAGCTGTTGTTTGTAAGCTGTTATATGTGTGAGCTATTGCTTTGGAAGGGAGGAGAATGCCCCTCCCCTCCTGTAAGATTTTCCTAGCCCTACGTCTCTCACATGCTAAGTGCTGCACACATACTCCTTTAACAAACTTACGTTTGTACTTCTTAGTGAGGAAATCTGACGAAGATCGTGCTCCTGCATTAAGATGTAGGAGAGTCTGAGCTGCGTTGGTTTGTTCTGCAATTTTATCCCCCCAAATCTACAATACTTGACATGGGCAAGGAAATCAATAACCATTAGTTGAAAAAAGAGAGAGCTGGGGATATGGCTCAATGGTAGTGTTCTTGCCTAGCATTCATAAGGCCCTGGATTCAACCCTCAGCAACACACACACACACACTCATACACACACAAATTCACACACAAATACACACACTCACACACAAATATGCACACACAAATATTCACACACACACACACACAAATACACACATTCACACACAAACACACACACACAAATTAAAAGGGAGAAAAAGGAGAGAGGCACAACCTTAGCCTACGTACATTATAACCACCCCATTTTGGTCTCGTGCCAGTCTCATAGAGTGGTTTTGGGATATATGACTCGATGATCAGGAAGACTGTGCCCAGTGTCAGCACTTTCCATATCACACCTGCTTTTCTTCACTCATCTAAACATTATCCTCACTGTGGCTTAGTTTCATTTTCTTTTCCACCAGGAGGTATAATATACAGATAGATAAAAAGTCTTTCCTATGTGCTAGATACTTTGTTCTAAATACTTTACTTACATAACCTTGCAAATCTTGCAAAGGACCCCATTATTATGAGTAGTCTATTAATAGGTACAGTATGTATGGAAGCCATGATTCCAACGCAGGTGAGTGCAGAATCATTGCATTGTCTCTTCATGGAGCAGACAGATTACTGAGCAGGCAAGTGAAGCGATTTATGTGAGTGATCGTTATGATTTTGAGTAAAATGTTTTCCATGGCCATGCACACGTATGCCTTCTCTGCTATGTGTGGAAACCCTGGCCACACATCACCCACTTTTCCAGAAGCCCAGGAACTGACTATACAAGCAGTAGCTAGACATGACCTGAAGTATGAGCTGGTGAGAAACACTCTTGTCTGACAAGACTTCGCTACATTATGCACCCTCCTCCTATGTCTGAGAATGAGGATCAGAGCTTGGCGAACAAGTTTCCTGCTGAAACTAATTAAACTTCACTGGAGTGATAATGATCTCAGTAATAATGCATAAATAATTCAAATTGATATAATGTTTCCTCTGGTGAGTATGGTCAAATTACTAAAATTTTGGTGGGGGTGAAATGGTCAGCTCTGCTTCAAACTTCTAATTCTTATTGTGAAGCTCAGGGCTGAATTTTGGGTTAGGATTGATCGTATCAAAGAATGTCTAAACTTAAGGAGGCATTAGAGGTTGTGGATTTAACACTTTCATTTTATTTATTTTTATTTATTTATGTTAAAGAAAGAGAAAGGTAGAGAGACACAGACAGAGAGAGAGAGAGAGAGAGAGAGAGAGAGAGAGAGAGAGAGAGAGGGACAAAATGGGCATGCCAGGGCCTCCAGGCACTGCAAACGAATTTCAGACGCAAGTGCCACCTTATGCATCTGGCTTTTGTGGGTTCTGGGGAATTGAACCTGGGTCCTTTGGCTCTACAGGATTTGCCTTAACTGCTAAGCCATCTCTACACCCCATTCTCATTTTATAAGAGACAAAACTAAGGACCAGAGAGGTAGCTTAAGAAAAACCATGAACATTTCTTTCTAACCTGAAAGTGACTCAGAGAGAAAGATACCACAGGGAATAACATTCTCGTGTGCTGCCTTCCTATTTAGTTACAAAACTGACAACACCAGTCAATAAAGGATTGTTGTTATTAATCTTCCTGCTCATCTTCCACAGGAACAAACATGGAAACACCAGACTCTCTCTTCCAAGGAAAGGATCACACATGCTCCTGGATAGCCAGGGGCAGATCCAAAGGCTTAGTGGGAGGACAGGGTATTAGGATAATGTAGTTTTGACTTCATCTGATTTTACAGGTTTGGATCAAGAAACACCTTTAAATAGATAACAAGGCCTCATACATACTTGTTGAGCAAATGAGGGATGCATCAAGAAATCACTGTGGAGGATAAATGGAGCTCTTATCTTCAAGGAAGCAAACACTATCCAATATCTGTCCTGTAATGCAGACACTTCCAGGAGAGATGTCTCTCCGTGGAAGACCTGTCTGTAAGTTGAAAAAGTAGTATGGGGGATTAAGAAAAGGAAAACAATCTGGGCATGGTGGTGCCCACCTTTAATCCCAGCACTGGGGAGGCAGAGATAGGAGGACCACTGTGAATTCAAGGGCACCCTGAGCCTACATAGCAAATTCTAGGTCAGCCTGGGCTAGAGTGAGACCCTGCCTTGAACCTCTCCACCCCCTGCTGCAAAAAAAAAAAAAAAGAATAGGAAAACTGAACCTGAAATCTAGAACAAAGGTATACTTTAAATTTCCCCAGGAAAAATATGTATATAAATGCACACACAGAATCATAATGTGACTATGATATATGAAATCATATATGTATATAGATATTTCATGAGCTAAAAGTGCTGTATTCCTCGAGTTTAAACATAACTCATGTAAGACACTGACTGAAGAAAGTTCTGAGTGCTGTTATCAATTATTGCCTCCTTGCTGCGAACAAATACCTGACCATAAAAAATTTAGGGAAATAATTTATTTTGTCTTATGGATGGTGGTGTCCATCTTTAAACAAGTGCCATCCGCTGGGGGGCCATCAAACACATGAGATTATGAGTGGCATTTTACATTTAAACTACAAGTCTCTATTAGTTGCAAAGCATTTTCTGTGGCACTACAGCTTCCAAAATATACAGATTGTGAGTGTGTGTGTGTGTGTCCTAGAAAGAAAGCGTGGTCTAGTTTTACTTACTCATTCATTCTGAGCAGAAGCAGAGCCCCTGGCTGTTTGAGTGTGCAGGCTTCATTCTACTTAGCCCACTGTCTTGCTGGCTGTGATGATCTGGAAGCCCAGCCAGCCAGTGTTCCTGAGTGGCCCAGCTCCAGAGGACTCCAGTGCCAGGGCTCAACTGTTCCTCCTCATCCCAGCTCCCACCCACTCTGTAAGAGACACTGAGATTTCTATCGGGCTCCACGAACATCAATTCAACAGTATTGGCTGAGGTTCCAGACGTGTCAAGGCCCTGTTTCTTAAAATATACATTCATACTTGCAAAGTTTGGTATAAGGGTTAATAATGTTTTGCAAGTTTTAGATACTGTGTGTCTCTGCAGAGTGTGCATTTTGTTTTGAAACAGTATTACTAATGGTAGCTAGCTTTTAATACTTATTTTTAATATTCAGAGTTTTGATTATGTGTATTTGTAGGTCAACAACATGCATATTTCTCCAGCATTTTAAAACATTCTGGTTTATATGTCCATTTATTCACATTAGAGTGTAAGATTCTTGAGGGTAGGATACTACCTTATTTTTAAGCTTTATTGAAGTATACCAAAACATTCAACAGTCTTTCTTTCTTTCTTTCTTTCTTTCTTTCTTTCTTTCTTTCTTTCTTTCTTTCTTTCTTCCTTCCTTCCTTTCTTTCTTTCTTTCTTTCTTTCTTTCTTTCTTTCTTTCTTTCTTTCTTTCTCTCTCTCTCCTTCCTTCCTTCCTTCCTTCCTTCCTTCCTTCCTTCTCTCTCTCTCTCTTTCTTTCTCACTCTCTCTCTTTTTTCTTTCTTTCTGTCTGTCTTCCTTCCTTCCTTCCTTCCTTCCTTCCTTCCTTCCTTCCTTCCTTCCTTTCTCTCTCTCTCCTTCCTTCCTTCCTTCCTTCCTTCCTTCCTTCTTTCCTTCCTTCCTTTCTTTCTCTCTCCTTCCTTCCTTCCTTCCTTCCTTTCTTTCTCTCTCCTTCCTTCCTTCCTTCCTTCCTTCCTTCCTTCCTTCCTTCCTTCCTTCCTTCTCTCTCTCTCTCTTTCTTTCTCACTCTCTCCCTTTTTTCTCTTTCTTTCTTTCTTTCTTTCTTTCTTTCTTTCTTTCTTTCTTTCTTTCATTCTTCTTTCTTTCTTTTTGTAGTTTCTCAAGGTAGCGTCTTGCTGTAGCCCAGGCTGACCTTGAATTCACTATGTAGTCTCAGGGTGGTCTCGAATTGAGGGTGATCCTTCTACCTCTGCCTCCCAAGTGCTGGGATTAGAGGTTTGTGCCACCACACTTGACCTCACCAGTCTTAAATTCTATGATTCTTAGTAAATTTATGGAACTATGCCATCAATTCTACATCATTACTAGAGAAATTGAATAATTTCTATAAACTCAGAATCAGGAATCTCATACTCATGTCTCTTCATGTTAAGAATTTATTTCTAGTCCTGTCTGGTCTAGAAACCCTATTGCCTTGGGGAAACATGTGGCAACTAGTCAGCACTCAAAAATTTATTCAATCAATGTATTAATGAATTAATTAGATTCTAGGAATGAACAGCTTCCTGCTCATGAAATCCCATTTGTGTATACCACCTCCTTTTATCAGGCATCTTCTCATTACATGAGAAAATCTGTGAGGTCATAGGTCAAGACACTGCTTTCTGAAAATGATAAAAACAGAGCTGGACAGATTGAATGATGGCTCATTTCTCCTAACTGCTGCTGATCCATCTATTCCTGAGCCAGTTATTAACAGAGCCAGTTAACTCCATCAGAGTCAAATTGGGATGATTAAAGTACTGAGAAAATTTGAGCTTTACATGATTATATATAGCATGGTCACATAAAATTAAATAAAATTGGGCTGGAGAGATGGCTTAGTGGTTAAGGCATTTGCCTGCAGAACCAAATAACCCATAAAGCCAGATGCACAAGGTGGCACAAGCATCTGGAGTTCGTTTGCACGGGTCAAAGACCCTGGTGCACCCATTCTCTTTATCTGCTTTTTCCCTCTCTCTTTCAAATAAATAAAACAAAAAAATTTAAAGAAATTAATAAATGTATTTTTAACTGTATTTTTATTGTTGCTGAAGACTAAAAGATTCTTAATTTAAGATGCAGTTTACATATGCATTAATAACACAAAAACTGAAGAAATTGAGCCAGGCATGGTGGCTCACGCCTTCATTCCCAGAATTTAGGAGGCTGAGATAGGAGGATCGCCATGAGTTCGAGGCCATCCTGAGAATACATAGTGAATTCCAGGTCAGCCTGGGCTAGAGTAAGACCCTACCTTAAAAAAACAAAAACTTGAAGAAAATTTTAAGATGTTATAAAATCATACTTTTTACATTATTTGGCAAATTTGGGAACATTTACCTTTCTGAGGATCCCGTTTTGTGCCCAGTCATTTAATCACTATTTTGAGCAAACGCACAGGCCTTCATAAAACTACAGTGAAAGGGGAGAGAATTACTAGAGGGGAATAGAATAAAAGGAAATGTCTTTTTACCGAAATGTATATTAATGATCTATATTATCTGTATTTTGGTAATATGTGCTGTATTTTACAGATGTTCGATTCTGTTCTGGAAGCAAGCATAACGTTCCTTTAAAACTGGCTCTGGTTGGCTATGACATTTGTTACCCTGCCCCTGAGGGCAAATTTCTGCTGGTTCAAGCAAAGGATGACATAGTTCTTTAGTGAAATGAGTTTTAGTTGGCAGCTGAATTTGTGCTGGACTTACAGAATACCACCCAGGACTTTCAAGTCCTATTCCTTGTGCATATTCAAAAAAATGTTGGCTGGGCGAGGGTGACTATTAAAAAACTTCAAAGCTTCTCTGGGTACCTAAAGTGATAATTCCTTTTTATGAAGCATTACTTATAAATTACTGCAATAAAGTTGTACTTTGTTCCTTTAAAACCCTCGCCTGTATATATAATTTATCAAAATGAATCGTTGTTTTTACGAGTTAGCTATTTTGTTTGTTCTCTCAGCTCCCTGGGGACTCTTACAGTTCTAGTTACAGTTTTAGCTGCAGTTCTAACACAATTATGCAGAATGCACAAATGAAACTGTAGGGAAATTACAGAGACCAGGAACACATAAACAATAGTGTATCCATATGATGGTAATAATGAGATGCAGTCAGATAATTTGAATACTACAGAAGTCATCAAGTTCATGGATGAGGAAGCCAAGGGCTAGGGGGATTCTGTGACATGTGGATGCTGAAGTAGAAGGAGAGACAGAAGATTTGACAAAAGCCAAGACTTTGAAATACAATTTACATGTTACTGAGCTAAATGGATTTAGCCATTGAAAGTCAGATAAAGGGATAGGGACACAGCTTGGTGGTATAGCATGTGCCTAGTATGTGTGAAGTGCTGGGTTCAATCCCCATCACCCTTAAAAACATCAGAGAAGTTAACAGATGTTAATTTTAGACTGATTTATAGAATACCAAATATAATATTTGCCATGACAGTCATTTCAGTTTTAAGACATTGGAACAATTTATCAGTTCAAAACTTGCATGTGACTTTAGTATCACATCAAATTCTGTTATGTTATATTATTTTAGAAAACATCTCATGTAAGTTTGAGTTAAAGGCTGTCCAATTTTACTCATTTTGCTCTGAGTCTACAGTAAATATTAAAAACAACTCGGATGAACTCCCTGGCTCCATATGGCTTGCATTCTTTTCGGAATGATAAATCACAAAGAATGAGTAAAAGTTACTTATCTTTCATGTATAGTGGAGACAATGCATTCTTTTTGGGATGATAAATCACAAGGAATGAGTAACTTACTTATCTGTCATGTACAGTGAAGACAATTAAAATGGGAAATGGGATGGGGAGTCGTTGAGAAAGTTATTTTAGATAAGATGATCCAGGAAAGCTTTCCACGGAGAAGACATCTGAGTTGTGATCCAATCAGAGAAGGTGGAGCAGCAGGTGTGAAGTTTTTTCAGTGCGGGGCAGTTGGCAAGTATAAAGACTGAGATAGCATGAAGTTTAGTGCATTTGAGGAATTGAGATATTGCAGTTACCTTCACGTGGCTGGAACAAACACCTGTCCAGATGCACCTGATGGAGGGAAGTTATTTATT
Organism: Orientallactaga sibirica; assembly: GCA_036365145.1. Taxonomy (NCBI): domain Eukaryota; kingdom Metazoa; phylum Chordata; class Mammalia; order Rodentia; family Dipodidae; genus Orientallactaga; species Orientallactaga sibirica. The sequence continues at coordinate 21,609,966 of JAEOAD010000006.1, forward strand.
TTGGCTTACAAGCTTGGGGGAAGCTCTAGGATGGCGGGGGAAACATGGCACGAGCAGAGACTAGACATGAGCTCCTGACCAACATCAGGTGCACAACAGCAGCAGCCGAATGTGACAAACACTGGCAAAGGGAAACTGGATATAACACTCGTAAGCTCGCCCCCAACAATACACCACCTCCAATAGGTTCTAAAACACACATTGCCATCAGTTGTGTATCACGCATTCAGAACACATGAATTTATGGGGGAAACCTACTTAATAAAACCACAAGAGGAAACACGAGTGAGTGAGGGAGAATGTGCTAGAAGAATCTAAGAAATGACGAAGGGCATCATGCATTTTTTTTATAGACCATGGTAAAGGACTGATATATTACTTGAAAGTCAAAAAGAAAGTCAAGAAATTTAAAGAAAGCAGTCATAGTTTTATCTATATCTGTACAGTTATTTTGGGTACTATTTGAGAACGATTGGTAGGAAGTATTGCAGTTTGTATGCAAAATGTGGCCCTCTGGCTGTCTGTGTGTTTGAATACTTGGTCACTAGCCAGTGGTACTCTTCTGGGAAGTTGTGAGACATTTGGGAGTACAGACTAGCTGCAGGAAGTAGGCTTCTGCAGGGTGGGCCTCTAGGTTTATAGCCTGGTCTTGTTTCCTAATCTGCCTCTTTCTTGGTACAGAGAGATATAAGCAAGCAACTGCAGCTCCTGCTGCCATACTTTCCCGGCCATGATGAACAGCACCCTAAAGATCTGATCTTTCCTGTCTTAAGTGGTTTCTGGTAAGGTATGGTCACATGATGAGGTCATTGTTAAAATACTTTTTAGAAAAAAAAATATTTATTTATGAGAGCAAGGGAGAGAATGGGTGTGCCAGGTTTCCAGCCACTGCAAATGAACTTCAGACACATGTTCCACCTTATGCCTCTGGCTTACATGGCTACTGGGGAGTTGAACCTGGGTCCTTAGGCTTTTCAGGCAAGCACCTTAACTGCTATGCCATCTCTCCAGCCCAAGATTTTTTTTATAAATGCCAAGGAGAATGATGTAGTAGAAAGGAAACAACTGTGTAAAAGTGATACTTGATGCAGCTGTCTCTGGGTGTTTGGAAATACACTTGGAAGGCAATGAGAACTCCTGAGATACATGGACTTGAATTTAGAGGTTAGCATGGTTTTAGGAAATTTCTTCAAATGCAATTTAGTTTCTGCAGCATGACACGGGAAATGGTCAATATATGGATTTAGTCAAGGATGTGGTTTTGTTGAGGTAGGAAGTGTGTGATAGTTTGAATTTATGGCCCAATGCACTCAGGTATTTTGGAAAACTTCCTACTTGAGCCCCTAGCAGGAAAATCTCTGCTACAAGGTATGTGTCACGGGGCGGGGGTGTGGATCTTGACACGTGTGTTTGTGGGCAGGTCTTGAGTCTAGCCCTAAGTTGCAGTTGCATTTCTGGTGGTTTGTGCTTACTCTTTTTTTTTTTTTGTTTTGTTTTGTTTTATTTTTTCGAGGTAGGGTCTCACTCTAGCCCAGGCTGACCTGGAATTCACTCTGTATTCTCAGGGTGGCCTCGAACTCATGGAGATCCTCCTACCTCTGCCTCCCGAGTGCTGTGAATAAAGGTGTGTGCCACTACGCCCGGCTTTGTGCTTGCTCTTTTGGTGTTTGCTGGTGTCTCTCTGCCATTGATCCACTGAAGTGAACCATCTTCTTCTACCATTGGTGGTGTTCCACTCTTTCCTCCCAGCCACTGCTTTTGTTTGGGTGTTTGTCCCAGCAATGCAAAGCGGATGGCAATAAAGTATACATGAATGTCAGGGTGAAGGCCATGGAATTTACACTATATGAGAGAAAAATGAGCACTGGATTAGAGGTTCCAGTGGACTCAGGATTTAGTGCAATTGGGAATCACCAAAGTAGAAACTGTAAGATGAGGAGTACGATACTTCAAATCCAGTTTTTGAGAGTTAATGGCATTATTGTTGAATGAAGTGAAGCACAGTTGAATGCATAGGTCATGAGAACCCAAACCGAAGAAAGGCTACTATGTTCAGGATGAAGTACCAAGCCCCACCAACAGGGCATCAGCCTGAAGTTGGGGTATTCCGGTAAAGATATATCAATTTTCTAAGAGTACTTCTGATGTAACAGCCTTCAGGTAACCTTTACAATCTTATTTCTAAGTACTTCAGTTTGGAGGACTATACTAGTGAATAATTGTGTGACCATGGACACTTTACTTAGTCTTAATTGAGTTTCATTTATAAAAGAAGAATATCACCACCAACACCACAATTGCTATTAGTATCATCGTCATTGTCACCATCATCATCATCATCACAACCACACCCACCATCCTTCTCCTCTTCCTCACCTCCATCACCACCATCATCATCTTCATCATCACCTCCATCACTAGCACCACCAGCAACTCATCACTGCCATGTAGGTTGGACCAATAAGTTAGGTACTCTATACTGGCTTTGTATGAAGCATTCTACCCAGAAATCTCAACCTTTTCAGAGATGCTGAACTAATCAAACCAGAGAAGGACTCTCCTGCTTCTAAACACTTTTTCTTCCCCAAATGTCTTAATGGGAGATGTTGTAAATGATTATTTTACATGTTGTGTGTTTGAATTGAGGGTCTGTCTGTGTTCTGCAGTTTCTTCTCAAAGTCGTGGATGTGAGAGGTGCTGTCCTTTAGCATCACAAGCAGCTGGGACTGTAGGTACAGACCACCTACCTCACCTGGCTATTTGATTATTTGGATTGCTTCTCCTCCTCCCTCTTTTTTTGGGGGGGGGGATTTTAAAGGTAGGGTCTCACTCTAGTCCAGGCTGACCAGGAACTCACTATGTAGTCTCAGGGTGGCCTTGAACTCACAATGATCCTCCTACCTCTGCCTCCCAAGTGCTGGGATTAAAGGTGTGCACCACCACGCCTGGCATGGATTGCTTCTTTATAGAAAAAAAACAAACAAAAAAAAAAAAACAAAAAAAAAAAACTCTATGAGATCAAGGATCTTTTTTAACAAAGGGAACAATGGCTGGTTTATAGTAATGATGAATCAATATTTATTACTAAAAAGGTAAACTGAAATTCTGTACGAGTGGATACTAAAATGAAGTGAAGCACAGTTGAATGCATAGGTCATGAGAACCCAAACCGAAGAAAGGCTACTATGTTCAGGATGAAGTACCAAGCCCCACCAACAGGGCATCAGCCTGAAGTTGGGGTATTCCGGTAAAGATATATCAATTTTCTAAGAGTACTTCTGATGTAACAGCCTTCAGGTAACCTTTACAATCTTATTTCTAAGTACTTCAGTTTGGAGGACTATACTAGTGAATAATTGTGTGACCATGGACACTTTACTTAGTCTTAATTGAGTTTCATTTATAAAAGAAGAATATCACCACCAACACCACAATTGCTATTAGTATCATCGTCATTGTCACCATCATCATCATCATCACAACCACACCCACCATCCTTCTCCTCTTCCTCACCTCCATCACCACCATCATCATCTTCATCATCACCTCCATCACTAGCATCACCAACGACTCATCACTGCCATGTAGGTTGGACCAATAAGTTAGGTACTCTATACTGGCTTTGTATGAAGCATTCTACCCAGAAATCTCAACCTTTTCAGAGATGCTGAACTAATCAAACCAGAGAAGGACTCTCCTGCTTCTAAACACTTTTTCTTCCCCAAATGTCTTAATGGGAGATGTTGTAACTGATTATTTTACATGTTGTGTGTTTGAATTGAGGGTCTGTCTGTGTTCCCCAGTTTCTTCTCAAAGTCGTGGATGTGAGAGGTACTGTCCTTTAGCATCACAAGCAGCTGGGACTGTAGGTACAGACCACCTACCTCACCTGGCTATTTGATTATTTGGATTGCTTCTCCTCCTCCCTCTTTTTTTTGGGGGGGGAATTTTAAAGGTAGGGTCTCACTCTAGTCCAGGCTGACCAGGAACTTACTATGTAGTCTCAGGGTGGCCTTGAACTCACAGTGATCCTCCTACCTCTGCCTCCCAAGTGCTGGGATTAAAGGTGTGCACCACCACGCCCAGCATGGATTGCTTCTTTATAGAAAAACAACAACAACAACAAAAAAACTCTATGAGATCAAGGATCTTTTTTAACAAGGTGAACAATGGCTGGTTTATAGTAATGATGAATCAATATTTATTACTAAAAAGGTAAACTGAAATTCTGTACGAGTGGATACTAATTTTATTGTTTACCTTTCTCCAGATTTTTGGAATGGTCTCTCATATAGCTATGGCTGGCCTCAAATTCAGTATGTTGTCAAGATCGTCCTGCCTCAGCCTCCAGAGTGTTGGTATTAAAGGCTTGGGCCAGTACAGCTGGTTAAGATACTGTTTTTTTTTTTGTTTGTTTGTTTGTTTGTTTTGTTTTTTTGGTTTTGCAAGGTAGGGTCTCACTCTGGTCCAGGCTGACCTGGAATTAACTATGTAGTCTCAGGGTGGCCTCGAACTCTCAGCGATCCTCCTACCTCTGCCTCCCCAGGGCTGGGATTAAAGGCATGCGCCACCACACCCGGCAAGATACTGTTTTTCTTAAGATGAAATGTGTAACCTTAATGCAGCTACTTTTAAGAGAATAATAATTTGAAACGCCAAGAAAAGGAATTTATACCTTGCAATTTTGAAGTGTGATTGTTTACTGTTTTAACCCCCAAGGTTTAGGCTTTTAGAGTAGAAAACAAATTGTGATAAGTTTACAATCAAATTAATTCCCTTGGAAAGGTGACAGTGAATCATTGTTTGGTGTGCACAACAGAGACTGAACTAATGCAATGTGTCCAGAGACAAGGTGTGAATCTCCAAGGGGATGCATGCTCCCTTGAACCTCCTCCTCAGCCAGGAGTGTACTGGGGTGATTTATAAATGGGATTCTTCCAAGAGTATAGGCACAATCTTTCAATATCTGACAGAAACTAAGCTGACATAAAGATAAAACATTCTGCCCAGGAATGGACAGTCTCATAGCTTCCTTTGACTCTCAAGTAAGTGTTCATAACTCATGAGGTAAAATTCTAATGTGATTAAAACTTTAAATTAAAATTATTAACATAGAAAATACTGCTTAGAATCCTTTCCAATCTGGGCATTTGAAAGTAATTTTTATTTAATATACTAAATTATATTGGCTTATTAAAAATTCAGATTTTTCTTGCTGCCTTATTAGTCAAAAATGACACTAAATTTTTCATATTCAAACTTCTTTTAAAGCAACAGAATAAGTTTATGTTTCATATAAATTATAGTCAATTGATATATCTCTATTCTTTGCTGAGAAATACAGTTTTGTCCACTAATTATTTTATGTAATTTTTCAAGAGATATTTTTCAAACATATTGCAAAACAATTTATTTTTCAAGAAAGTAAGAGAGGAGAATTGGCATGCCAGGGACTCAGCCACTGCAATAAAACTCTGGATGCTTGCACCACCTAGTGGGCATGTGTGACTTCACACTTGCCTCACCTTTGTGCGTCTGGCTTATGTGGGATCTGGAGAGAGATTGAACATGGATCCTTAGGCTTTGCAGGCAAGCGCCTTAACTGTGAAGCCATCTCTCCAGCCCCCAAACAATTTTTATATAAATTAAATACAGAAAAGCTGGTCATACTAACAAATAAATCAAGTAGTAGATGAGTCCCCTGAAGCAATAATGATTTTTAAAGAAAATTTATAAGAAGCCATGAAAAGCACACACTGTGTATTTAATACACAATGTATATATACTTTAGGCTACTTAAATATGATATGAGCTGGGATATCAAAAAGTCATAGTTTCTAAGCTTATGAGGTCTTGAAATAGCAGACAATCTTAAGGGTCTACATGAAAATGTTCTAGAAGGCCAAAAGAGAATATTGACTTTTTAAATATCTTCAAATTTTAGTTTTTAAATGAAAACTATATAATCACATATGCATTTTTACTAGTTCTTAATTTTGTAGAGTGATGATGAGTATAATTGAGCCAGTCTCATAGTTTCCTCCCTGAGCCAAAGGCTTTTAGGCCTAATTTTATAAAAACGAAATTTAAAATAGCATGCCTTTGTGCTGTTCCCCAATTACTTTGTTCAGCATAAGCTATTGATTTCCCATTAGGAAGATGAGAATGTAGCTCTTTTTCCTCCCTTTCCTGCATGTTCTCTCTTTCTCTCTCCCCTCCCCTTCCTCCATCCCTCCTGCTGTCTCTCCCTCCCTCTCCCTCTAGCAGCAGCTTTTACTCTCTCAATAGAGTAGACATATTTTGATAGAAGTAATGTTGCATTAATTAAGACCATAAAATTTCTATCATCCTCTGAAGCAAGCACTGAGGAGTGTAGAAGCTTACTGGGAGCTCTGTCAGTTAGCTGGGCTTTACTGTCAGGCAACCAGCCAGGGTGTTTTCACATTTTCATGAGCTGCCGGCCCTCTTCCCTTAGCCTTATGTCTATGGAGTCATTTCTCAGTTTTTGGATTCAGAGACTCCCTAGAGAAAGTTCTGAGTGCCCAGAGAGTATAATCCTCTTCGTGGCTGTTTTCGGAGCCAAAATGCCAGAGAGTTTCCAGGGGTTTGTTAACTTTCATTTTATCTGCCTGATTTAGGTCTGCTATTCTGCACTCTCCTAGCCTGGGGACTAAGTCTGGGAACTCTATCATGTGGTCTCAGTTTTTAGCAGGGTACTGGGGGGGGGGGCGATCATATAGAGTTGGGAGGGACAACTGATGAGTCACTAACAAACGTACCTGAAGCTTTTTGCTCCATTCACTTTCCCATCTACAGCCACCAGCTCTGAGCCTTTTGATCTGTAATATAAATCAAAGTGTTCTTGGCTTTCCTGGCTGCTGACTTAGGCTTTGACTTTCTAGGTTCTGCTAAGTCAGTTTCCACTTGTCCATATGCTTTCCAGGGTTGTTTGTGCCCTCCTTCTTTTGTTCTAGTAATTTAAGATGTTTAAAACCAAACACTGGTTTTTATAAAACATTTTCTTTGGACTTCAGAAGGAGATCAGAGTCTTATACAAGGTTTCATCCACCTTCTTTAAGCAGACACCAGGAAATTTGATTCTTAATAAAATTGACTCAAAGACAGAAAGAAAGAAAATACAAAATTTTAGGCTGGAGAGATGGCTTAGCAGTTTAGATGCTTGCCTGCAAAGCCTGAGGACCAACGTTTAATTCCCCAGGACTCACTTAAAGTCAGACATACAAGGTGGCACATGAGTATGCAGTTTGTTTGCAGTGGCTAGAGGCCCTGGTGCACCCATTCTCTCTCACTCTCTGTCTATCCCTCTTTCTCACTTTCAAATAAATACAAATGAAATATTAAAAAAGAAAATACAGATTTTCATATGAGATACATATAAAAACTCATCCAGTATGAACTTCGAATGACTCTACATTGGCCCAAGCACTTACAGAGCTGGAGAGACAAATTGATGCAGTCAAAAGAAACCCTATTAATCTTTTTAGTTGGAATGCAAAGCACTGAGTTTTGTTATGTCAATTTCTTACATATTCATCATTTTACTTCATTTTCATTTGTTCCCATTTCCCAAAGCAACCCCCTTCACCCCTGCTGCCTCTTGGCTGGTTCCTTCCTTCCCTCAGATAGACCCCTCCAGTGCTGCTTCATGTCACATTTCTTCTATCATACTCTCACAAAAATCATTTAAAAGTAAATTCCAGTTTTAATAAAAGATGAGTTCTATTACCTAAACATGTCATGTGTATAAGAGCTAGTTCTCCAATTATCAACTTTACAATCTAATCAAAGCAGGCTTTTAAAGATATCAAGACTGGCAGCCTGTATTATGTAGACATCGAGATCAATTCCACTATTATCAAAGTAACTCAGTCAACAATGACCCAACTACATTCAGATAGCAGAGGCTTTGAAAAGGTCTGACGTCTCTATTATTCAATAAGTATGACTGAACACTAGAAATTACATGAGCACCGATCCCCAGGTGTCTATTCTAATGAATTAGGACATGGGATTGCTTGAGACAACAGATTTAATTTAACCAAATAAATCCATGGTTAACTCATTCATTTATTGCCTCCAACCACTTCCACAGCTGGCGCGAACATTTGCTAAGTTTTAAATGAACAGAAGCCAAAATGTGTTGCAGTAATTAACTTATGAAAGCAATTAATATAAGCAACACATGCATGAACATTCTCATGTACAAGCACATATGGTTGATTAAAGCCAACCATAAATTAGATCTATTCAACCTTATTTCAAGGACCATTTTCACATTGTTTTTTGTTAAACACCCATATGTCTTAAGGAAGTTGACTAGTTGCATTATATCAATGACCTTAATATTAAAGGCTTTTGTTTGATCTGCATGGCTCACATGCTCTGTTTATTTTCAAGATGTCTGACAAAGTCAAGATTTGCTACCACATTTTTGTACAAAAGCCAAGTAAAAGTTAATTTTTCTGTAGTAAAGTAATATATTTTTTATTTGAAGAAAAACTGTAAGTTTTGAGGTTAAAATAAAAACAACAGTTGCTCCTCTCACATGCACTCATTTTATTCAGATTTGTTGTTGATGTCTTTATTTACGTTATTTTGCGACTTCACCAAGTGATATCTGGCAAGCATGTGTTAAGCTCATATTCACACAGGTAATTTTGTGAAACTCTATGATGATACAAAAGTACACATTTGATATATCACTTCTTTGCAAAAATGACTTAATACATAAAAAATCATCACTCACAGAATGAGATCAATAGAGAATAATAAAATTTAAGGAAATTTAGCTAGCTCAAATTGTTAGCACTTATTATTCCATCAAATTTTCCATAAAAATCACAATAGTTATAACGAAAAGAAAACAAGATAAATTATGTAAGTTAAACCCGAAGAAAAAGTAAACAATATGTAGTTTTGCCCTTGGTATTTTCTACCACAAGGATGTGAAAAATATTCACATCTTCCAAAGTTTTCATCATATTCTAGGTTAGTTTTATTGATAATTGTACTTAAAATTATAAACACCTGAAATAATCAGTGATAAATGACCATTTATAATGTTACTTTTTTTTTTGTTGTTGTTTTGTTTTTCGAGGTCCAGGCTGACCTGGAACTCACTATGCAGTCTCAGGGTGGCCTCAAACTCACAGCGATCCTCCTACCTCTGCCTCCCGAGTGCTGGAATTAAAGGCGTGTGCCACCACGCCGGGCTTTCAGTGTTGCATATTTTTTTCATGTTCTTATCTTAGGCCAGTTTCCCTCTACTATGAAATTTTTGGTTTTAACTAATGTTTGGCATACATCCCATTTAGTACAACTTCAAGCTGTACTCAACACACAGAATTTGTTTTCTAATTCTGAAAGGCAATGTCCATAATTGTCATATCTAATATTCATTGAATATTATATTAACCCAGACATTTCCTTTTTCTCATACAACCAGAGTTTTTTAAAATTTTGTTTATTGACAACTTCTATACTAACAGAGAATAAACCATGACATTTCCTTCCCCTCCCTCATTCCCCTTCAAAACTCCATTCTCCATCATATCCCCTCCCTCTCTCCATTAGTCTCTCTTTTGATTTGCTGTCATCATCTTTTTCTCCTATCATGAGGGTTTTGTGAAGGTATTGCTAGGCTCTGCGAGGTCACGGATATGGAGGAAGAGGGGGCGGAAAGAATGTAAGAGCCAAGGGAAGGATACAACTCCTTACAATGCAACCAAGAATTTTTTATGTTGATTGTTTTATGAGTCTTTAGGAGGCTCCATAGAAGTGGGCAGTTCACATTGTGTGTTTGGCCTTATCCCACGGAGCTTTATTTTCTCTTTCTTTGGTCAAATGACTCAGGATTTCAAATTCCTTCCCCATCCACATTAACAAGGGATGTAATTGGTGGTCACTCAATTAAATTGTACAAATATAGAAGGAATCTTAGTTTTAGTCACATTTGTACAAAACTGCCCAATGCATTGTGAAGTTGAGACTTGTTCATAGCATTTGTGAGGTTATGCTTTAAAAGTTCAATTTATAGAATTGATTTATTATAACTGATTAATCATAATGTTTCTTTCAGACACATGACTTATGAGTGGGAGCTGGTTTTAGGATGTTTTCTGAGTCTTTGAATTCAAGGATCAAGTCTTATTTATCTTTAGCTCTCTAGCACTTAGCAGAATGCATGGCACAGAATATTTAATTAATGTTGGGTGACTGGTAAAAAGAAATAATGAATAAAAAATCATAATCTTATTGATAATTATAGATCAGGGAACAGTAATGTGTGCATAGAGTCCATAGTAAATTGGACTAAGAATAAATGTTCTTCAAAGATACCAGATATTAAAATCTACTCTATGCTCATCTCTTTTAATGCATTTATTACTATCTGCCTATTCAGTGGTGTATTTTTCTAAATTGAGGCCCATGGTACAAAAAGTATGCCAACTATGAGGCATTCTGTTTACTTCTCTCATAATTCATGTATGTAAATTTTCCTCAAAATTTTATTGGAGATAGCATTTAGAAGCATGATAGAAAATTATTTAACTCTAAGATTCTAACTATGTAGAAAGGATTTTAATACACGTGTAATTCACAGGGCAATTATGGAGGACACCATGAAGAATCCTTGAGATTCCTCAGGAATTCTGTAGTGGGTCATTTCCAGCTGCAGTCCTCATACCATTGAAAGCCTGGGCATATTCAAGACCATCTTTATTTATTTATTTCTTTTTTAAATTTCATGAGCACCCAATAAAATATTTTCCCAGTAAAACTGGCCAAAAGCCAAGCTGTACTTCTGTTTTAGCTAGTTAAAACTGAAGAAACACACACTAAAAACTTCTCAATCTGGTGTGCACCTAAAGACCTGCCTCATGTTAATGATATTAACATGATGGCACTAAATCAATTTGCCTATCTGCTTCTAACTTATAAAACAGTTTTGTTGTTTAAGAAGTTCTCAAGTAGTAGACATTTTTAACACACACATTTTTCATTATTCTTTCTCATCTTTTTCATTATATGCTATTCTTTCAGCAAGGCTTTCAAAGGTCTTATTTAGTGCTCAGAATGCTTTAGGTAAAGGTAGCAGGACTATCTGTGTGACCAAAACCTGACTAGAGATCTGTGAGAACAAGATTATTTATTGTGAAAATAAGTGGAAACAATGACTTGCATCAGTTGCATATAACACTTGAAAAGCTAATAGTCATATGCTTAAAAAAATACACATTAGTAAACTGAATAAAATTGTAGAAAATTCACCTGATGAAAGCAATCAAGCAAGCAGTTTTAAAGAACATACAGGCATGGTGGAACACACCTTTAATCCCAGCATTTGGGAGGCAAAGGTACATGGATCGCCATCATGAATTTCAGGTCAACCTGGGTTACAGAAAGACCTACCTTAACCCGCCCCCCCCCCCAAAAAAAAAAGAAAAAGAACAAAGACCACATGGTCTGTGGTGCTTGGATTTACATTGTGATCTCTGAACATTTTCTGCTATGAAAGGACAAAAATTAGTCAGAGTTTTCTATCTACACTCTGTTTTTTCATCTCTCTCAACTGTAGTGATTCTGTTTTAAGACACTAAATTTATTTGAAAATCTTGTATTAGTCTCATTGCCACCCATCTAAATCCTAAAAAAAAAAAAAATCCTTTGTGTATGAAAATCTCTAAGGTTTCCAAAGTTGTAAAAGAACACATGACAGCAAAAATTCATCATAAATGAGACAACTTGCTTCTTTAGTTTGTAGCAGAAACAAGTCAGTATTTCAAAGTAAGAGATGAGCAACTATATTTTCTCCAAAAAAATAAAAAACAACAAATTTTTAAACTTGCCATAGTTGAAATATTTGAGAAGCACAGCGGGACTTGGTCCAGGGATATCTGCCACATGTTAAAACTACAGAATGCTGGTTGTAAAAGTTTTAGCATTTCCACATGGCTAATAAAGAACCACTAAGCACTACTGCAATGACCATAAACTTCCCCCTGTGGGACCTAAGTTAGCCAGCTTTGTAAAATTTAATTCCTTGTGTCAATAATTTTTGAAGCTTCAGTTTTTATTTTTTAAACAAAGTCTTTGAGTCTTAACTCTATCTAAACATGTATCAAGTCATCAGAATGATTTGCTGAACTTAGAAGTCAAGAAGTCACCAGGGTAATGAGAAACTTGGAGCACATCATTTGTCCCTACATGTTTTTAATAAAAACACAAATCTTATCATTCCCTTAAAAATGTTACATGAAGAACATTTTGAACTTTCACAATTAGAGACCCCCACACACACACAAATAATTGAAGTAAAAATCTTAAAGATATTGGGATTGTTAGCACCACTTAGATGGTGGTCATCTTTTCATATGATTTGAGGCTTAGGGAATCCTTATGCCTCAGTGTTTACACCACCACCTACTTGATCAGCAGTCAGCATTCCCATTAAACAGCACACCAGGAAGCAGAACAAAATGAGAGAGGGTGGGTACAAGATGGAGGAGAGGGAGAAATGATACCTCAGCAGTGATTGTGGTCAGATGTTTCCTATAAACAATGTAAGCATGTTTGTTTTTAATATAGTGTGGCTTTTCAAGAGCTGATAATTTCTCACAGCTGTAATATTAATTAATCTTTTCTAGTCAGTTCTGTGTCCCAAGCCAATAAAATTCTGTGGGGTAGAGCACTTTATCTTCTTCCTGGTAGTCAGTTCAATGGATGAGGGTGGATCCCTGAAGGCAAAGCAGCCAGCTAGAGGCATTCCATCTCTGGTCTCAATTCCCCACCACCCTATCCTCAGAGGAAAATAATTCTTGCACTGTACAGCACAGTGCAGGTCGGGCCCTAGCCAGGCTGCCTGCTAGGAGAAACCAGGAAGTGGCTTCTGTGGATGTGTCATTCTGCACAGGTCTGGAGTGACAACAGCTACAACCGCCGACTGTGGCAGCCTCGCTCACACCAGCCTTCAATGATAAAAAACCAACCACCCTGCCCGGAGACAGGCTGTCATTGGTCACAAGAAGGGAACCACCCCATACAATCATTGGCCAACCAAACCCTTAAAACCCCTACACCTCCCTGAATACACCTGTCTGCAGCAGATTGTCCACTGCCTGCTCTCATCTGACTCCTGGTGTCTGTGTCTTGACTCAGTGCCTCTCACCCCCTGCCCGGTGGAGACCCTGCATCCCCTCCTGGGCTGGCCCTAGGAGGGACCCCGACATTGCACCCACCATGTTGTCTGACTAGGAAGCCTCTTCCAGTCTCTTGCTGTTTCTCTTGCATTCTCCTCGCTTCCTCTGAGGTGGACCGTAATCTTCATTACATCAACTGGACCACAAATTTAGCCATGAAGTCTTTAGATGGCTTCTCATTGCATTACATGGAAGAAGCCCAGTCTTTGCCTTGGCTTACAGAGTTCTAACTGCCACATTCCTCAGCATTTTGCCTGCAACTCTCTCAAGTTCCTGGAATTACTAAGCAAGCTCCTCCTTTCAACACATTGTTTGATTGATCCAGAACCACTCTTCGTATCTGGCTAGACGATATCTAGACATATTTCTAAAAGGCCATGTTACCATGCCCCCTACACTCCATTGTACCTTTCCCCTTAAACAATCTCTTCTCGTGAGGTATTATTATAGGGATTTTTCGATTTTCACTGTTTCACTTTTCAGGTGAATTATAACTTTTTAAAGATATTTTTATTTATTTGCAAGCAGAGAGAGAGAGAGAGAGAGAACACCAGGGCCTCTAGCAGTTGCAAACAAACTTCAGAATCATGCACCACCTAATGCATCTTGCTTTAACATGGGTACTAGGGAACTGAACCCAGGTAATAAGATTTTGTAGGCAAGTGCCTTAACCTCTGAGCAATCTCTCCAGCCCTGTATCACAACTTTTACGAGGCCAGGCACTAAGATCAGTTTGCTCAGGTTATACTGAGAAGGGCCACTGAGAATGGTGGATGTTCAATGAATGGTTGAATATGTAAATGAGTGACTTTGTAGAACTCTTCTGATAATGTGGATGTGTTTGAGGTATAACAGCAAGATGCAAAAGCAACTATTGAGGTATAAAGCTTTCAATTAAGTGATTTGGATGATAGCCAGCTGTTTTGACCTTTAAAAAAAGAAAACATCTATACAGAGTTGACATATTTGGATTGAAGAGCTTCATTTGGAAACTCCCTTCGATTTCCCAAGGGCCTGCCATGCTTTGTTGATATCTCACCACTGCCCACTTCTTAGCCATTCACCGAGAGCTGCGCTTTCATCTGGCATACTCTCATTTGTCATACTTTTTTATATAGCCTTCTAACAAAAGTTAATTATTCCCTTTCTTAAGAGATGCAAGTGTTTTACTGTTTTCAGCAGTCTACCTATGTGTTCCTGCTACATGTTACCTAATAACATATTCAGTTTCTAAATATTTTTAAGAAAATCACTCATGGGTAGATTCAGAGAGTCATGCTTGAAAATAACAAAATATGAAAACTAGTTAAATAATATCCCTCTTGGGCTGGGGAGATGGTCCAATTGGTAAAGTACTAGCCTCACAAGCATGAGGACCTGGGATGGTGTATAAACCTGAATTCTCAGTTCTGGTGGGTTGGGTGGGTAGGGACAAGGGAATTTCAGGGGCTTGCTGATTAGCAAGTTGAATCAGTGAGCCCCAGGTTCAGCCAGGTTCAGTGAGAGACCCCATCTCAAAAAAAGTCAGGTGGAGAGTGATTGAGGAAGACCACCCAGTGATGATCTCTGGCATTCACAAACATGCACATGCACGCAAACCCATACACAAGCACACATATGAACATGCACACACAAATGCAACATACACATGAACTCTCTTCTTTTTTCATATGAATATACACATTTTTTCTTAAATGTTGGTCTCACTATGTTGTCAAGGCTGGTCTTGAACTCTTGACTCAAAAGAGCCTCTCACTTCAGCCTCCCAAGTTTCAACCTCCCAAGTGCTGTGACTGCAGGCATGTGTTGTGATGCCCAGGTTTCACTGGAATAACTTTTCATGTGAATGGTTTTCAGGGAACAGAAAGAATTGAGGGAGAAGAACAGAGGAGAAGAGAGGAGAGGTGAAGAGAGGAGAACAGCTGAAATGAGATGAGATCAGATGAGACAATACAAGAGAAATGAAAAGGGAAGAGATAGGAGATGCTTGCAGCATTCCTTAACACTTTCTCCTCAACATCCTTTACCTATGAAGCCAACAATACTGATTTTAAAAATGAAAATTCCAAGTTCCAGATTTAAAGTAACCCTATAATTGTGGGCAGACCAGGATGACAATTGTTCATCCTTCAAATAAGGCCAATGAGATGAAGGTATATGTGTGTAAATGTATGGATAAAATGAGAGCAAGAGAAGAGACCAGTCCTGCATAGTTCTGAGAAGACAAGATGAGGACCTGCCATTTGAAGGATGTCTTTGAGTGTGAAGAGCCAATTTCAAAGTGACACACAACACTAGTCCCAGAGCTGGAGATGCGCTGTCTATGAAAATTTGTCTGTAGGGTCTAGAGAAACAGGAGAATGCCAACAAATCAGGGATGGGATAGAATCTATTTAAAAAGACACATTTATTCTAAGTCTCCAAAGTGATGGGAAGACCTCCAATGTAATTGTATTGACTCAAGTTTTGAATATTTTAAACAAATTACTGACTTGATAGTTACAATATTAATTACTATTCAGAAAAATATACTATTTCAACTTCATAATTTCATTTGATTAGCTCACAGCTTTATTTTGGAATCTTCTCTTTCAGCTCAAAGCATTTAAAAAGTCTGTCATGAGTGCATTTCTCAGTTATACTGGAAGTTATGAAAATGATCTGTAGAGCTCAGATGAGCATGTGATGATGCATAATTATTAGAAGATTAGGAAGTATAATAAAACTTGTTTCCACATTCAAATTTCTTTTAGAAACAGGAATTAGAGTGGAAAATATTGTAAAAATCTCCCAAGTAGAAAGTTATTCATGTTTCTCATCAAGAATTGGCAAAATGTTCTCATTCATTAAATTCTAACTCATTTTTTCAATACATTTTCAGACTCATCTTTACCTGAAAATGAAACATTATATTCAAAAGTTTTCTTCAAAGATAAAGTCTGTGCTTACAGTTCTCTTTCTTTTATAAATAGCGTAACTTAGACGACTCAATATCAAGAAAAAAATAATGCAATATAAAATGGCAAAGGATGTGAACAGACATTTCTCAAAAAAAGATATACAAGATATGAAGCCAACCAATGAATCAATCAATCAATCAATGTCATCCATGAATCATTGGATTCAAAAAATGTCCTCTGCAAACATATTTCATTTATCCTTCAAAAGAAAGGAAATTTTGCTATTTTTAATATGATGTATAAACACAGCAGACATAATGGTAAGTGAAATAAGCCAGGTATAGACAGATATTGCATGATCTTGAGAAACACAGAACTAAGAAAGTTGAACTCATGAAAGCTGCAAGAAACACTAAGATAACCAGAGGCTGCTGATGGGAAGAAGGTTGGGGAGATTGTGGTTAATGATCAAAAAGTTCAGCTTGGGAAAAATAACTTTCCCCACAATGTGGTGATTACAGTTCATAGCAACCTTGAAAGTTACTGAGAGGCAATATTTATTTATCATTTTAAATTACATTTTTGGAGATGCTGGGCATTAGACCTACGGTTAAACACTTACCATGTAAGTGCTGTACTACTGAATTATATACCCTTGGTCCTAAGAGAGTAAATGCTAAATTGTTCTTAGCTCAGCCACTCTTCCCCCAAACAGGTGGGATTTATGTATATGCCTGACTCCTCATGCCCCTCCCCAGTTGCACTGTTACTGTCTCATTCACCATCCAGCTCTACATGCTTCTCCTCCCAACTTGCACAGCCCTCCAGTGTCAAATTGGGAGTGAGTCTAAGTACAGCTGCCTGTTTCAAATGTCCTTCCCCAATTGCCCATGGAATACCCTCCCACATATGAGAGTACAGGCTTAGCTGCTTGCTCTGAATACCCCCCCCCCTTTTTTACCCATGCTACCCACATAATGCAAATATTCTGGCTTGCAAAATCAAGGAATAGATGTACTGTCTCCTTCAAACTGAGGACAGCTAACCTACCCACCCATGAATCAGCACCAACCCTTTCCACAGATGAACTTCAAGCAACGCCAAGCTGAGCAGAGACAAGCTAAAACAAAGGAACACCCATCCGTAAGAAGACCAATTCAAACACTAAACACAGGTGTGCCAAAAACGTCATCAACGCAGTCTTTCTAGATGGGATAGTCTCAACACAAAATGTGTAACATGAAAAACCAAGGCAATATGTCTCCTCTAAGAATGTCTCAAAGTAAGTGACTTCAACATACCACTTCCTCCAGGAGGCAACAAAACAAAACAACATCAACAAAAACTAAAACAGAGAAACATTGGTTCTAAATGAAATCACAGAGTAAACAGACCTAACATGTGTACAGTACATTCCACTCCAAGACTATAGGATACACAGTATTTTTAGCATTACATGGGACTTATTCTAAAATAGATCATATATTAGGATTCAAACAAGTCTCAAAAAGATTTAGGAAATTAGGAAATTAGGAAAATTGAAATAATTCCTTGAATTTTATCTGGCCACAATTTAATAAAGCTAGAAATTAATAAGAAAAACTATAGAAAATACACAAGCTTTCTGAGATTAAACAACTCATTATTGAATAATAACTAGGTTACTGAAGAAATCTAGAAGGAAATAAAAAAGTTCCTAGAACTGAATGAAAATAAAAGCTCAATATACCAAAATCTCTGTGATGTAGTGAAGGCAGTCCTAAGAGGGAAGTTTATAGTCCTAAGTACCTACATTACAAAAATAGTGAGATCTCAAATAAAGAACTTAATGATGCACATGAGGCCCTGAACAAACAATAAGAGACCAAACTAAAAAATACTAAACAAAAAAAAAAAATAATCAAGATAAGGATAGAAATCACTAAAATAGAAATGAAATAACAAATAAAATAAGAACTGATAAAAAATGAATTCTTTGAAAAGATAAAGGAATTAGCAAACCCTTATCCAAATTAACTCAAAGGAAGAGATAGAAAACTCAAATCAATAAGATGAAAAGGAGACAAAAACTGATATCAGTGAAGCTGGGAGAATCACAAGGACATACTTCCAAAACTTATATTACACCAAAGTGGAAAATACAAAGGAAATGGATGAATTCCAAAGTTAAACCAAGATGAGAAAAATTCATCTAACTGATTGATAAAGTTCAAAACCAAGATGAGAACTCTTAACCAAAAATAATTTAAACTGACAATGGATCCTTTAATGAGTAATGAGATCAAAACAGTCATAAAAAAAATTCTCCCAGTCAAAAAGTCCAAGTCCAAATGGAACTGAAGAATTCTATCAGGCCTTTAAAGAAGAACTGAAACCAATGTTTCTCAAACAATTCCATAAAATAGAAAAGGCAGCTGGGTGTGGTAGCACATGCCTTTAATCCCAGCATTTGGGAAGCAGAAGTAGAAGGATTGATGTGAGTTCAAGGCCAGCCCCTGATACTACCTAGTGAATTCCAGGTCAGTCTGGGCTAGAGTGATTCCAAACCAAAATAGGGTTGGAGAGATGACTGAGTGGTTAAGGTGCTTGCTTATGAAACCTACAGACCCAGGTTCAATTCCCCAGTACCACGTAAGCCAGATGTACAAGGTGGTGCATTTATTTAGAGATTGTTTGCACTGGCTGGAGGCCCAGGTACTCACATTCTCTCTCTGCCTCTCTCTCATAAATAAATAAGTAAAATATTAAAAAAAAAAAAAACAAAATAGAAAAGGAAGCAACACTCTAGTAAAACTCCTATAAATACAGCATTACACTAACAATACCAGATAGAGACACAACAACAAAACTATAGATAAATAGCCTCAATGAACATTCAAGAACAAATCAGAAAGATCACTCACCTTTTTCAAGATGACTTTATTCCAGACATACAGGGATGGCTCTACATACATAAATAAATAAGTGTAATTGTGATGGTTAAATTCTGTCCTCAACTTGATTTGTTTAGGAATCCACAGACATTGCTGTTGGTTGGGTCACTGAGGTTGCTTCCAGGAAGGAGGAAGTCCTTTCCCCAGAGTGAGCCCTGTCCCCAGAGTGGGCAGCGCTCCTGGAGAAGGGCTTTATGTAAGGAAGCTCTGGGAGGAAAAAGTGCTGCTGCTGGTGAGTGCTTCCCTTGAACATGTTCAGCTATCCTTCCTAGGCATTGGAGCTAAGTCTCCTCAGCCTTCCAGCATGGATTGAAGACCAGTGTGGACTGAAGACCAGGAAAACTCCAGGCCTTTCGTGCTGGACTGGGACTGCTGAGGCATGTAGCCACTGCACTGAGCACCTACCAGGTTGCTTGACCCTCAGGCCAGTAGACTGCTGGTGTTGGACTGCCATAAGCCAATCCAATAAATTTCCTTTTTAATACAATTGACTCTATCCGTACTATTCCTCTAGAGAACCCGGACTAATACAGTAATATATCACATAAATAGATTCAAGAAGAGAAATTGCATGATCATCTCAATAGATATGAAAAGGTCTTTTCCAAAATAAACATCCCTATATATATATAAAATCTCATGCTAAACTGAAAAAAAAAAAAAACTCATAGCATTTTCATTAAGATCTGGAACAAGATAAAGGTACCATCTTTCTTTCTACTCCTATTTAATATAGTATTTAAAGTCTTAGCTAGTATGAAGATAGAAGTAATAAAAGGATACAAATTGGGAAGAAGTCAAGCTATCTTTATTTACAGATGATATAATTATTTATATGAGATCTTAAAGATTTTACTGGAGAACTATTAGAGGTGATAAACACCTTTAGCAAAGTGGCAGAATACAACATTATTGCAGAAAAATCAGTAGGTTTCTTGTATACCCATGACAAACATACTAAGACAAAATTCAGGGAAATACTCCTTTTCACAATAAGCACAGCAAATTAAGTACATCAGACTATCCTTAACCAAGGAAGTGAAAGAAATCTACAATGAAAATTTGAAAACACTAAAGAATGAAATTGAGGGAGACATAAATCAGAAGATGAAAACATCACTCATGCTGGGCATGGTGGTGCATGAATTTTATCCCAGCACTCGGGAGGCAGAGGTAGGAGGATCACATGAGTTCAAGACGCTACCTTGAAAAATTAAACAAACAAACAAACAAACAAACAAACAAAAACAAACCCATCACTCATGCTCAGGCTCATGCATCGAAAGAATTAATAGCACAAATGGCTAACTATTCAAAAGCAACATATAAATTTAATGCACTCCCAATAAATATTCTAGTACCATTCTTCCCAAGGAGTAGAAAAATAATCTTAAGGGATTGTAGAGATGGCTTAGTAGTTAAGGCACTTGCCTGCAAAAGGACCCAAGTTCAATTCTCCAGGACCCATGTGAGCTAGATGCACAAGGTGGCACATGCATCAGGAGTTTGTTTGCAGTAGCTAGAAGCCCTGGCACACCCATTGTCTTTCATCCATTCTCCCTCCCTCCCCTCCTCCATCCCTGTCTTTCTCTCTTTCAAAATGAATAAATAAAAATATTAAAGAAAAATAATCTTAAAATTCACATGAAAGCACAAAAGATCCCAGATAGCCACAGTTAAACTCAGCAACAAAAATATGGCTGGAAGTATCACAACACCTGATTTCAAGTTATACTCCAGAACCACAGTAACAAAAACAGTCTGTTACTGGCCCAAGAACAGATATGTAGATATGAAGATATGAAGAACAGATATGAATTAAATGGAGGAGAAGATCCAGGTATAAGTCCATGTGACTACAGCCACCTGACTTTTTTTTTGAGAATGGATCATAAGTATACATTGAAGAAATTTTTGTTTCTGATTCAAGGCATCTCAAATGTAGAGATTAAAATTACTTCTTCTGAGGCCAGATAAATTATATGGCAGCAAGCAGAAACTTATAATTCATTACTTAAAGAAGACTGTTTTCCCCACATTTTAGTGTCAAGGAAAACCATTATTCTTAAAGAACCAAACTAAATACAATCATAGAAAGTATTTGTTAGGGTTTTTAAAGATATATTTATATAAGAAAAATACTTCAAAACTACAGGCTGGAATTGCATGAGGGATCAGACCTGTTAACCTTATTATGAGTAAAAATGCAGAACACAGAAAAAGAAAAGAACATCGACCTTTTATTCACTGAAATAAATGTCAAGAAAATGTTAAAGGGTTAGAATTTCCTAATTCTGAAATAACACCTGAGTGGGGAAAGTCTTCACAAAGTAGCTTAATGACTACCTTATTAATGACTGAGCAAGCTATAAGTAATTTGCATGAGGTTACTGGCCTTAGACATGCCTGCCTGCCAATATCTGGTTGAGAATGTTCAACCTCACTTAAAAAGTTCAAGCCATTCTCTATGAGTAACCAATGGAGATGAGAGTAAGATCATAGCACAGACAGGCAGGATCCTCTCTCTGAGGTAGGTACGCATGGAGGCAATGGTGTCATGAGATAGCTTTAATGTGCAGCTGAGGACTCAGATCTGGCTATGGAGAGCAGTTACTGAGCCACGGCTCTTGGATTTAAGCAACAGGCAAATCTAATGTGATAAATTAAAATATAATAAGCTTCCATAGAACATACCCACTGTGGCACGGCAACTCAGTGTACATGGCTGGTCTGTGACCACAGGCATGATTAACACTGGCTGATACTTTTTCTGAAATGCCATCCTAGCCATGTGATTGACTGAAGTTATATAGTTTCTGAAGTTATATTATTTATTTATTTTTACATAGACTCTGAGCCAGCCACCAAGGTTTGGATCCTGGCTCTGGCATTTATAAGCTGTTTGTGAACTAAATCTTTTTGGTACTCTATTTCCTCACATAAAATTGGAAAAATAACTGAGTGAATAAGCAAAGGACACTTAGAAAATGCCTGACATATGGTTTCTGCTCAAGCAATGCTGTTATCATCATCACTATGGCTTATGTGTGTATTACTGTTGTAAGCTAAACACATCAGTGGCTTGTAAAAGATATATTACAGGGTTTATGTTCCATACACAACCTTTTCCTATGATTTGCCCTTACAGCCTGTTGAATATGAAGTTTAGGTGACTATAAATATTTTGTGTCTCTCTCATTTCCTCTGGCTTCAGATGACTGGAAGATGGGTATACGTTTGATCTGGAGCCAACTAGCTCAATGGATGGATGTGAAAATTCGGGATGTTTAAAGAAAGGCCATCTAGAATGTCGCTTAAAGTTAAGCCCAGGGCAAAACAAATCAAATTCTCATTGAAGTTATGAGAACCGAAAACCACAAGGAAGCAGAGACCTGAGGCTTATCTATGAAAAGAAGAAATACAAAACAATATGAGAGAGAGGGGAGAGAAAGAGAGGAAGAAGAGAGAGGAGGAGGAGGAAGAAGGAATGGAGAAGAAAGATGAAGAGAAGGAGGAGGATAAGAAGGAAGAGAAGTAGAATGGAGGACTACAAGGAGATAGAAAAGGAGAAAAGCAGAGACAGAACTTCAGCCCTCAAAGCCTTCCCGGTTCTACCACTAATGTCTATAGTCCTTTTCAACACTTAGTACATGTTACATGTTTAGTGGGCCTTCTTTAAATGTGTATTTTTTTTTTGCTATGTCAGTTTATAGCATCATTTAAATATATACAACACAGTGATCTCCAACTAGTAAGCAGGGCCCTAGAGTTTGGGGGGGTGTTTTGGCACTGCTTAGAGATTGAACCAAGTGTATGTGTGTGTGTTCCAAGCACATACACTACTACTGAGCTTAGGCAGGGTACTGTCACTTAGCTCCCTCTCGTTATACTGACATATCTGGTTTTGTGTAATTTTTCTGTAGAAGGAAGGAATGTAGAGCAGCAAACACTGAATCCTTCTGAAGTTTCGATTAAAAACTTTACCTTGGGCTCCATTTTTTCTTCTTTCCTAAGGTTGAGTTTCCTTCCACAGAATTCTGTGAAGAAAAAATTTTGCCTTTCCTCACATAAAGACCTTTCTCTGAATACTTGAAATAGAATTACAAAAGCAGTAACCTTTACATTCAGATTTTTTTTGGACACATGAACCATTAACATAATAATACAAATTTCCCTCTATTCCTGGCTCTATGCTAGTCAAAGCCCAGCCACAGAGTGTTCTAAAGAGAAAAGGTTCTAGAAAATACTATCAGATGTTGGAAAATAGGACTCTGTTCTTATATACATTGGCATAGGTTAAACCCAAGCCAAGTAGGGTTTCCTGACGAATGAATATGCTTATGTCCACTTGAGATCTTTAAGAAGATAAAGAGCAGGTATGTGTTCTTAGGATGCACCATTTCCTCACATCACTCAGCAATGCAAACGTACCTTGGGACTTTTAATCTCCATGAACGGTTTGGTTTTACATCGGGTGGGGATTGTCCTCCTTGGCCACCTGCACCTTCTCCAGCTATGACTGGAGACCCTCACTGAGTGGTCACAGTTCCGAAGCCAGAGTGGCCAGGATGCTGTCAGACATCCTCAGTGTTCAGCACAGTTCCCACAGAAAGAATCTCCTGAATCAAATGTCAGCAGTCCAGGTGAGGAGAAAGCCTGCTCCCGATCATACTAACTTGATCATTTATCTTAACCATCATTTGAAGGATGAGATGACAAAGGAAGCAGCTTCCTAGCGAGTGTCTCCTTTCCTAGACAGAACAGCTGAGGAAGAAGTAGCTCTTCAATCTCCCAGAATCTGCACTAGATTAAGTTCTCCGTGCTCCTGATGTTTCCAGTTTAACAAAAGCTTTACAAAATGTCTTTCAGCTTTATTGTATTCATTCTTTTAAAAACATTTCAAATTTACAACATAAGAGGAAAATAATGGCAAAATAAGTATCAGTAATTTTTTCCTAGCTTCGTGCCTTCTCAAGATGCATGCAGTCTAACTGACTTCAACCTCATGTGGCGGGAGACAGGGCAGAGCTTCCCCTCCTTAGAATGAGATTTTAACAACTATCCCTTCGCTCCCTTCCTTCCTTCCATACTAGCTTCTCTTCCAGTGTTCTGGGCTCCCTTTGAGCTCCCCATCTCTTCTTCCTGTATGGAGAGCTTGATTCTTCTTTTCCCCATTCTTCCCTCCCTTCCCCCCTCCTTTCCTTCTGCATTAATTTTTCTTTTCTTCTTCCCTTTTTCTCTACCTTCCTCTTTCCCCTTTTTCTTTTTCTTTCTTTCTTTCTTTTTTTTTTTTTTTTTTGGCTACTAGGCTTCTGCTATGTACACAGGTTGATCATGCAATCCTCCTGCCTCATCTCATCCTGCGGAGTGGCTGGATAATAGGCATATGGGCCGCCACATCCAGCAGAACTCATTCTGTGACAGCATCAGAATGCTGAAAGCATATCCATCCCTGTCAGGCCATGTGTTCATGATGCAGGAAGAGACAGGGAAATGACCTTCACCTTCCCTGTCAGGTCATGTGTTCATCATACAGGAAGAGACAGGGAAATGACCTTCACCTTCCCTGTCAGGCCATGTGTTTATCATGCAGGAAGAGACAGGGAAATGGCCTTCACCTTCCCTATCAGGCCATGTGTTCATCATGCAGGAAGAGACAGGTAAATGACCTTCACCTTCCCTGTCAGGCCATGTGTTCATCATGCAGGAAGAGACAGGTAAATGACCTTCACCTTCCCTGTCAGGCCATGTGTTCATGATGCAGGAAGAAACAGGGAAATGACCTTCACCTTCCCTGTCAGGCAATGTGTTCATGATGCAGGAAGAGACAGGGAAATGACCTTCACCTTCCCTGTCAGGCAATGTGTTCATGATGTAGGAAGAGACAGAAATGAAATGACCTGTCAGGCCATGTGTTCATCATGTAGGAAGAGACAGGTAAATGACCTTCACCTTCCCTGTCAGGCCATGTGTTCATCATGCAGGAAAAGACAGGGAAATGAACCATACCCCCTAAGTCAGGCAATGTGTTCATCATGCAGGAAGAGATAGGGAAAGGGAAATGAATCTTACTCTCCATGTCACACAATGGGTTCATCATGCAGGAAGAGATAGGGAAATACACGCTACCGTCCCATGTCAGGTGATGTGTTCATTATGTAGGAAGAGACAGAGAAATGAACCTTATCTTCCATGTCAAGCAATGTGTTTGTTATGTAGGAAATGAATGTTACCTTCCCTGTCAGGCAATGTGTTCATGGTGCAGGAGGAAGACGGGAAAATGAACCTTAGCAGCCCTGCAAGGCACTGTGTTCATGTGCGGGAGGAGGACAGGGAAAGAAATAACACTGACATGGAAGCAGCAGAGGAACAGGGTTTGTCTCTCAACTGCACCCTGTAAATGGCTGTACAGGTTGAAACTTCTAACCCTTGAGGATGTCTGAAAGGCATTATTGATTACTGGAAAGCATCATTGCCTGAGGCAGACATGTCCCAGCAATTTTCCCCTTACAATGAACACCACTGGGGCCCTTCCTCCTGCCTTCTCCTCTGCTCCCTAGTCTTCTTCAGTCAGGCAAGCCTACAGTTTGTCTTGGAGTGCTAACTTACTCTCTGAAGCCTGAGAAAGGCACCTGACTGAGGTGCACTGGGAGGCTCCTGCTTAACTTAACCCTGCTGTCTGTCACACTTGACCCTTATCAGGCCCATTCAGTACTAGAAAGGACATCAGGTAACTAGGGTATGGAGTGGCTGTATATTTATCTCATGGCTTTTTAAGCTTATAGAAAATAATGCTTGAATTTTTTGTTCATCTGATCATTAATATGTCAGTGCTAATACAACTAGTAATTCAACCATTTTTTTTTTTTTTTGTAAGTAAAAGCAAAGATAGGAAAATTAAGTAACTGCAGGAAAGGATTTGGGAAAACTCTTTGGATTTATTTAAGGGTGATGATATATTAAAAAGAAAAAACCAGCTGGGTGTGGTGGCGCACGCCTTTAATCCCAGCACTCGAGAGGCAGAGGTAGGAGGATCGCCATGAGTTCGAGGCCACACTGGGACTACATAGTGAATTCCAGGTCAGCCTGAGACAGAGTGACACCCTATCTCGAAAAGCCAAAAAAAAAAAAAAAGAAAGAAAGAAAGAAAGATAAAAGAAAAGACCACTACAATCTGAGGGAAACTGAAAACAGGAAAAATACCTTCCCTTTAAGATTCGAGAGTGATGACCCATGGAAGGAAGAACCAAGCAGTATGCAAGCACGCTCTCTTTTTCAGGTAGTGTTTAGGAAGCCGGACATTGACGTAGCCATAAGGAGTCAGTTGGAACCTCATAGCAATTCTCCTCTCTCCTTAGTGCAATCTCAGTTTCTTATCCCCTTCCTTTAATTTCTTTAATTTCTTTCTGGTCTCCCAACCAAGGCAAAGAGGCTAGGAGCTAATGCCAGTTGCATCTTAAATATATTAAGTCAGGAACAATATCTAGTGTTTATTGGGTTATGTCTATGTATACTTTAGATAAAACTTGAGTTCTTTTTGCTTTGTTTTGGGAATGAAAAACTCATTATCAATCCTGTATAAACAATAAAGTGACAAGGAGAAAGACATAAAATGAGAAATTGTTGGACAAAACCTGCCCATGATTCTGAACTGTTACTGTAGCTTGTAGAGTTGTGTTGTTGAGCTCAGTTTTAATAATTTAACATTAAAAATGAATTTTTCTCCAAAAGACCAATTCTATGGTGATGACTCAATTCCCCAAGATTATCTATCAGGGATAAAAGCCAGAGCTAGCTCATCTCCACAGCCCAGGAAGGGATTCAATTAGCAAATTTACATGGGGCTCTGTTTTCACTAGTTTTTCTGTGATTCTGGCTTTGGTGAGATTATTGGTACTAATTACAGTTTTCTGTCGTGTCTGTGCATTTCATTGGTCCTACATTTCAAGACAGATTTAATTTTATGTGTGAATATTCAAATACAGGCTCTTACATAAATAGTTATATAAGGTTATATGTAAAAACATATGTATAGTAAGTGAACATGTCGCTTTTCTTTTTTCTTTCTTTCTTTTTTCTTTTTTGTTTCCTGAGGTAGGGTCTCACTCTAGTTCAGGCTGACCTGAAATTCAGTCTGTAGTCTCAGGGTGGCCTCGAACTCATAGCAATCCTCCTACCTCTGCCTCCCGCGTGCTGGGATTAAAGGCGTCACTTTTCTAATGGATAGATTTAACAGTATTTAATAACAAATCACTGTGCTTCTGTGTCATTTGTGTGTGTGTTTTTGTATAAGTTTACACATGAGGCATACATCACTGAAGGTCTGGTATATTGTAACTATTCACGTTCATAACATCAATACGTGTTTGCTTACTTTTAAAAAATATTCTCTGGGTTGAGGAGATGGCTCAGAAGATAAAGTGCTTTCCACACATGTGTGAAGACTCAAGTTTGGATGGACCCCCAGCACCCATAGAAGTGCCACATAGGGTGTGGTGGCCCTCCTGGAATCCCAGCTCCCAGGAGGCAGAGATGGGATCCCTAGGACAAGCCAGAGAGCTAGACTTGGGTTCGAATGAGAAAACCTGCCTCAACAAGGAAACTAGAGAATGACTGAAGAGGACACCTTCTGACAACCTCTGTTCTCCACATGTAGGTATACACACATGCACGTATGTGCACTCACATGCTTAGGAACATCCATACACAGCACACCACACATACACAGGCAAAAATATAACATTTCCTAAAGTTTAAGTACTCAAGACTTAATTGGTTTAAGGAAGGTGTAACTTGTTTAAATGGAGTTATTCAATATGGATGCCATTTATCTTTTTTTTTTTTTTTTTTTTCTGGTTCTTTGTTTATTTAAAAGGAATAAAAAAGTGCAATCTTTTTGGCTGGAGAAATGGCTTAACATTTAACGCATTTGCCTAAAAAGCCAAAGGACCCAGGTTCGATTCCCCAGGACCCACGTAATCCAGATGCACAATGGGCACATGCATCTGGAGTTCATTTGCAGAGGCTAGAGGCCCTGGCATTCCCATTCCCTCTCTGTCTCTCCTGTCTCTCTCTGCTTGCAAATAAATAATTTTTTTTAATGTGCATTTTTTATTTGGGAGCTAAGATTTCATACTTGTTTAAATTTTTTAAAATAAGGGGCAAGGCATCCTTGAAGCCATACTGTTTCTTAAGCAGCCAAACTATATACTCCTTATAGTTAGGATAGACATGCCTTATAGCTAAAAAGTCCTTATTCATGTCTAATCTAAATATATCCTACTGTCAACTCTGGCTAATTCTTGTTAGTTTTCTTCAGTGAGGAGAGAAATAGATCAGAATTTTCACTGCAACACACTGTTTTTTTCTTCTTCTGTTCTGCTGAAAAACCATTATTAAGTTGTTCCTTTTGGCATCTCTTCTCTTAACTACATAACCTGAAGCTTTTTACCTTTCTTAATTAATAGCTTCTATTTTCTGATTCTTGTTTCATTTTTGTAACTCTCTCCCCACATCTGTTTTGAAAATGCAGAACAGTAGAAGAAGCAGCATTCTGAAATGAGAGGAGAAGCAAGAGAGCGCCGAGACAGCCAGGGGAGTGTGTACCGTCTAGGTTTTGCATGGTTCCTTTGACTAGGAGACCTGAGCTTAAATTCTTTTAAAGACTAGCTCCTCCTCAAGTATATAAACATATGGTTACCCAAGTCTCTGGCTTAAAGCCCGAGTGTGAGGGTTTAGCCTGTGGCTCTCCCGGAGACACTAATGGTTGGAAAGTACCTTTACTCCCAATTAATTTAGCCTCACTGTGCCTCGTCTTTGGTAAAGAAACCCCAATCCTTCATCTCTGTAGGACTTGACGTTTCTTAGAGCATAACTCAAGAGTTCTGTTTAAGTTATGGTTAAAGCCTACATTTTTTGTGCTTTCCATTTATTTTTCTATTTCACATTTACACTGGGGAGGAGGAAGTCCTGTCATAATAGGCAGATGTGTCAGCCTGAATCTGATCCCTCCCAGTATGAAACCAGCACTTGAAGAGGTTGTGTTCCTGAGTGTGGCTGGGTCTGGAATGGTGACCCTCTAAAGGAACATGACAAGTCCACCCCTGAGGCAGCCCCTTCTGGAAACAATAGATTAATGGATTCATAGGCTGAACATCATCTCGTTTCCTCTTGTCCCACTTACCACAGAAATTGATGAATCTGTCTTAGCTTTTCTCCAGTGCCTTAAATATCAAATTCCTTGTTAGATTCTTCTCCTGCCTGGACTAAGTCAGTAACTTTGCCAAATGCCTTCTGCGGGTGCCAATGCTTCTATTTCAAGTTGCTAAATCCATGTGAACAATGCAGAGCCCGACCGTCAGGTACAGGGACTCTCTTAATGGGGGTCAGGACACACTACTCCCAATAGTAGTCCCTTGGTATCTACCAAACATGGACCCAGAAGTCATGCTCACCTTTCCTTCACGCTTCTCCCCAAAACAGGCCATGAACTCTAGGAAAATCACTCTCCTACCTGCTCTTCTGATGAAGAACATGAGACCCTCTTTCAAGAACTGTTCTCCATATACTCAGAAGAAAGGAGCTCCAAAGACACAGGGCTCAGAGAAGAATCCAAACAAACTGAACTTGGTCAGTTGCCTGGTTACTTCCCCTCAGACCAGAACCTACTTCCTCCAATCACATTTTTTCCATGCCTATTCCTTCTCCATCAAATGGAAGAATAAAATTAGATGAGTATACCTATTTCTTTGGGAATTCATTTCCTTTAAAGGTTCCCAAGCCAGGAAAACTTATGCTAAATAAACTTGTATGTTTTTCTCATGTTCTATGTTTTATTATAGTAGTCTCAGTCATGAACTTAAGGTTGTAAAAATATATTTGTTTTCCCTTATTACATAACTAACTTAAAATATCCTAAGGTTTTATGCAAGAGTAGATAGACTTTATACAATTATTGGTGGAGAGGAACCAAGCAAAAAACTTACCAAAAATTCAGGATGGCTTTTGGATGGATTTTTTATTTTTTTTTTTTTTTAATTTAATTTTTTAATGACAATTTCTATACTTACAGACAATAAACTATGATATTTCCCTCCTCTCCCCCATTCTCCTTCAGAACTCCATTCTCCATCATATCCCCTCCCTTTCTCCATTAGTCTCTCTTTTAATTTGATATCATCATCTTTTTCTCCTATTATGAGGGTCTTGTCTATTACAATAGCATCTATATACTTTAGCAAATAGCTGTTTCCACATAGAGGACATTTAACACAGAATCTCTTTTCTAATTATACATAATGTAACTTCCTATGGGTACCAACATCCTAGGTCATGATTCAAAGTCTTTGGGTGTGGGGGGGGAATGTATGGAGAGATGGCTTAGCAGTTAAGGCAGTTGCCTACAAAACCAAAGGACCCAGGTTCCATTCCCCAGGACCCACTTAAGCAAGATGCACAAGGTGGTGCATATGCCTGGAGTTCATTTGCAGTGGCTGGAGGCCCTGGTGCACCCATTATCTTCCTCTCTCTTTCTCTCTCTCCCTCCCCCTCTTCCTCTCCCTCTTTTTCTCTGTCAAATAAATAAATGAATTAAAATTAAAATTAAAAAAATGTCTCCCAGGGAACCTCGGGACACAATGATAGCTAGGGTGATATGAAAACTATTGTTACTCCACATTTTCATGATAATCTGTGGCCTTGAAGGTTTATTTTTGTTCTGCATTTCTGTAATCTTACCACAGGAGATAGTTTGAGGGTTTTCCTAGGCAAGTTCCACATTAACAAGGTCACTGAGTAAAATCTAACAGATATCTACTTGTGATGAGAAAATAGAAAGGGAAAAGATGGATGTAAGAATGGCAGATTGCAGCTCATACTCCAGAGATTAGCATCTTCACCTAAGTCAAAGTAGGCTTAATGGATGGATAATCATGAATGGTAATGTGGAAGCATGTACCATGTTTTCAATGAAGACAAGTAGTAATACAGAATTCAAATAATACCAGTGTGGTTCTTTGTAGGATTTTTAGCTCTTACAACAATATGAAATACAACAAAGATATCTTTGGTGAACATTCTTATTGGTAGAATGGTCATGAATATTCATTCCTTTTTATGTGTCTGGCATCATGATAGATTTTTCGAAAACAACAACAACAAAAAAAACAAACCAAAACAAAACAACAACAAAACAACCACAAAGTATCCAATTTAAATCCCTCAAGCACTTCTTTGAGACTGTAATCATTGTAAGAGATAAACAACAGGCTCAGAACAGTTTGGTAGTATGCCTCTTCTCATC
The DNA here is from genome assembly GCA_036365145.1 of Orientallactaga sibirica. NCBI lineage: Eukaryota > Metazoa > Chordata > Mammalia > Rodentia > Dipodidae > Orientallactaga > Orientallactaga sibirica. The sequence continues at coordinate 21,641,320 of JAEOAD010000006.1, forward strand.
AAACTAAAATGTTCCACAACTCAAATTTAAACTTACATTCATATGATGATGAATCCTAACCATTTTGTGTTCCATGAGTCCACTAAACCTAAGTGCAGCAGAAAGGAAAACAGTGGGCAATGAGTGGGAAATCAGAGACACCTCGGACATAAAGCAGTAAGTATGCTGAATGAAAAGATGGTGGGAATCTTTATTCTTTAGTAGAAATATCTATACATTTAGTAGACATGTCTAATTCATTCATGCTTATCATGGAAAGTTACAGATTAACAAAGCCACTAAGTCTTTCTCACTTGCCTATATGTGCACAGCCATGTGCTGTCTACCCACATAACGTTCACTGAATCAGTAACTATTTTCAGTGAAGGTGAATATTTTGGATCCTATCCAAACTCAACCTATCAACACTGGGCATGATAATGCCATTGTTTACAGGAAATTTTGTAGCAACTCCCCCTCTATGAGTGTTCTCCTCTCCTGGATGTTAGAAAGCTTGTGTATTTGAACCTTGCCTTGAAGAATGAGGGGAGGAATGCATGCTGCCAAATGGGGGAATGGGAAAATGAATGGGCAAGGCTTCCAGAGCAAGAAGCCATCAGCAAAACTGCCAGCCCAGAAGTAACACAACCGCAGTGCTGAAATTGCACCTTATCTTTAAGGACAGTGATAAAACTGAAAAGCTACCTTGACAAACCAGATGAGAACGTTTTCTTTACTCTGGGATCAGCACACAACGAAAATACTTATGATGTTCTTACTCTTGCAGAATTGCATTGCCCCCTTAATCCTAATGCCTGGTTGGTGACAGCTATAAGGATTCCCCAATAACCTCATTTTCTTGTGGGGGGGGGGGGTGGATTTCTGTAACAGCATCAAAATTGGTCTGTTTGTTATCAGACATCATCAACTTATCTGTCACTTCCTGTTTTACAGGCACTATTCTAAGCATTGGTCACATTCACCATTCAACGCCTTGCTGCTTGTCTTAGTTCAGGGTGCTATAAGAAAGTACCATAGGGCTGAGCAGTTTATTAATAACTGAAACTTATTTCTCACTGTTTTGAAGACTGGAAGTCTGAGTTCCAGGTGCCAGCATAGTGGGGTTTGGGGGGAAAGGCTCTCTTCTGTGTTTTGGACTGCAGACGTTGATGTATAAGCGTATGTGGTAAAGGAGCAGCTAGCTTGCTCTTGGACCTCTTCTGAAGATACCTACTGCATTAGTGAAGCTTCCCTCCAAATGACTTAATTACCTCTCACAGGTGGTCATAACCATTTTGCCTGTGGCATGGCTCTCTTTCCCTTCCTCACTTTAAAGTCAGGAGTGTTTTCCCTCAGTTTAAATCTGATTTGGTCATTGTTCCATGTTAAGACACTCTTGGGCTTTCTATTGTTCTTGGGATAAAATTAAAAAAAAAAAAAAAAACAAAAAAAACCAACTGCCTAGCATGGCAAACAGTACTATCCAAAACCCTAATTTTGGCCCCATCTGGAGTCATGCAAATACAGACATGCCCTGTGTGTGAGGTTCTTTCCTTAGGTCTGTCTTATCCATTCCCACTATAAGCATGTAAGACAATGCAGGTCTTTCAGTGGTGGCTTCTTGAGGCAGTCAGTTGATGCAGAGCTCACGACTCTGTTTAGTTCCGCTCACAGGTAGGCACTAGATAACAACACACATACACCTTTTATATCAGTGGTTATTCATGTTCACCTTCATCCTCGTTCAGCTTCTCATTGAGGAAGCTGTCCAAAGACAGAGTGACCAAACGTAGAGGTCAAGGATATGGCAGAAAGGAAGTGGGATAGAGGGAAAGAAGTACTGGAAGGATAATTTACAGAAGAAAATGATTCAGTTTCTAACAATTTTATAATGTTATTTATTAAAATAAAAGTGTTAAAAATGCCAGGCGTGGTGACACACACCTTTAATCCCAACACTTGGGAGGCAGAGGTAGGAGGATCGCTGCAAGTTCAAGGCCACCCTGAGACTAGTGAATTCCAGGTCAGCCTGGGCTAGAATGAGACTTTACCTCAAACCTGCCTCCCCACCAAAAAAGTGTTAAAAATTATGAATATCTCCAGAGTGACAACTATCCAGGATAAATGAGAGAATAGATTGACTGTAATAAAATATAATTCTTCTAAGATGTAATGCTAGTATGATAAGCACTGGCTGGTAGTTAATTTCTATGTCTATCACTATACATCACTAAACATTTAACTTCTATGTTTTCATTTCCTCAACTCTAAGAAGATAAAAGGAAGTAAACATTAACATCTGTTGGGATCAAAATTCAAATCTTACCCTGAAGCACCTCAGTTTCTGATCACCATGGCCAGTCCTTCTACTTTGAATTGAATAATTCTTTCTGACGTCATGGGGGTCTAGCAAGGATCAATGCTAGAATGATTGTGATGCCTATTGTTTCATATTGCTTGTCAGTAGCCAGCTTCTGTCCAAGCTAAATTCAAATATTTGATTGACATTTTCTTAGAGATGTGTAAGAATAGCACCATAGTAAGTCTTGGGGCATAGCATCACCGAGAATGATATTTAGCTTGGCAAACATTATCCCTGCAATTTAGGTGTTAAAGGAACAGGTGACAGTCATGAGGTGATACCAAGTGGGTGGTGAATGACTATTGACGACTATGTAAGTGCATCTGTATTGTAAGTGAATGCAATTATTCCTGTTTCACATGGAGTAACTAAGGTCATTGTCAAATTGATTTATGTATCTTATTTCAAAGGATAGCATAATATATGCATTGTGCTGGAAAAATAGACCTTTGGAGACTACTTAAATGAAACATATGCATGCTCAACAGAACAAAAAATTAGTTGAACTGGCTGTAGAGATCTATACCTTTTTTCTTACATTTTATTACTGAAGAGATATGTCTTCTCAAAGAAAATTGGTAGTACTCAACAACAAGGAACAACATGTGATCACCTTTTTCATTGTCCAGTGGTAATTTGATAAATTTGATCTCATACTGAGGGGTAAATATTTAATTTCATGTTATTTAAAATTGCATATTGCTATAAATTTTGAAAATTTGAAATTTTGAAATAAATTTTCTGCATTAGTTGTAGTCAGTCTATTCATTTAGAAGTCTTCAATCTAAATTGGGGATTATCTCTACTTCAAAGTCTTTCTCTTAAATTGCACAAGTTAAGGAACCATCACAGAGGTTCCATCATGGAGGTCCTATAGGCTTGTATTTGGATACTGCTCCTCCCAGTATTTGGATTGCATACTTATGGGCATAATGATAACCATCCTTGTGATGTTTTTGGCTCTCACCATGAGCTGTTACAGCTTCCACTTGTCCTGAGTCCCATGCACAAACAGAGTCTGCTATGGGTCAAAGACAAAGTAAATTCTTACTTTGGGAAAATTAACTTAGTGATTTAATTTTAGGCCAGATTAATCAAGAGAAATATTTGGGAGCTTTATCTCATTAACTCTTATTTCTCTTTTCTGTCTAATTACTATTTTTGTTTTATCTACCAGCTATATATTTATCTATGTATTTATTTTTTTAAATTTTCTTTATTAATTTAATTAATTAATTAATTATTTTTTTTTTTTCTTTGAGACAGGGGATCACTCTAGCCAAGGCTGACCTGAAGCTTTCTCTATAGTCCAGGCAGGATCCTTGAACTCATGGTGATTCTTCTATCTCAGCCTCCAAAGAACTGTGAGCTACCACATCTGGTTGCTTTCTTGATTTTTAAACCCCACTATCACAGTTCATTTCCTCTTGTCTCCCCTGTAGCTGTTTACTCTACGATACACTATTAGTCTTTGTCTACATCCCACAGCCGATAATCTTATTACGTGTAACTTTAGTTCTACACCTACATTTTTCTTTCAATGAATTAAGATCTGAATCTGTCCCTATAACTTTTTGTTTTGCATGAAAACTTGTCTAATGAAATGTTAATTTTTCTTTTAAAAGTCTCCATTTATTTATTTAGGCAGAGAGAAAGAGGCAGACAGAAAAATTCCATATGCATGTGCCACATTAGGTATCTTGCTTTATGAAGTGTTGGGGAATCCAACCACAGGCTGCCAGGTGTTAGAAGCAAGCATCTTTGACAGCCGAAGCCATCTCTCCAGCCCTCATTTTAAAACATATATGAGAATTTAAACAAAGATGTTTCTAAAATAAGATCAGCTGTAGTATTTTTCTATCTTATATATTAAATTCCATAAGATGATCGATTATAAGCATATATTGCTAATTTCAGAGAATGGGAATATTTGCAAATGTAGATGCAGTTTTATCAACTTATAAGAAGAAATTGTTGAATATTTGCATAAAGCATGGAGATGAATTCAAATCACAAATATTCTTAATTTTTAAAAAGAAGATAGAAATGCTTACAAGAATTTCTTCAATTCATTTGATTCCCTTCCAGGCCACCAAATGAAATGATCCTGAATATCATCACAAATCAATTTACAGAGCTTTGCTTTATAAAACACAAAATTATTTTCCTCTATGATGTTGATCTCTTATTTTTGAATAATTCACATTAGTTTGCTGTGCCCAGCCCTGTTCCTTCTAAAGTTCTAAAGTTCCAGAAAGTTTTTCTTAATTTTACAAACTTCATATGCTTATATTATGTTGATAAATGTTATCTGGAGATAAAGTTCAAATGCATATGGAACATCTGCCCAAGGATAAAGTTTATTCTTTCAACCCTTTTATGGTTTAAGGGATAATACAGAAACAAACAGCATATTCTTGGTAGAAATGTTAAACTAATGCTCATATTTGTTGAGGGACTGTGGAAGAAACTTTCTTTGCCTGATAACACATTTCTATTAGCATTTTTGGTTAAGACTGGGCTGTGCAGTGTTTTTACCTCTCAGTACATGAAAATACACATGTGTCCTGAATAATGATGGGTTTAATGAGGCAACCAAACACTAGCACCAGAAGATAAAAAATGGAATGTACTCTCTCTACTCTGCTCTTACAAGATTTTTTTCAAAAAATATTTTTAACTATTTGCAATGGGGAAGGGGAGATAGAGACATGGGAAGAGGGAGAGAATGGGCAAATCATGACCTCCTATGATTGCAAGATAATGACACTGAAAAGATTATGTAGAAAACAATTAAAGAGACCTGCCTAAAAATAACACTCCAACTATGTTTCTGCATATTAAAATCAAGGGTCATAGTAATTACTTCTTAAGGTTCACTGTATGTATTAATCACTCAGGAAAAGGAAAAGCTTATATGTCTAGTGGTGTCACAGCATGAACGTGATTAAAAATAATTTGCAGAGAAAAGCAAAGTTAAGCCTTTATTCTCTTAATGATTTCAATTTGGAACATTACATGTATATATATGTGTGTGTGTGTGTGTGTGTGTGTGCATGTACACGTGCACACATGTAGGCATGTAGAGGCCAAAAGATAACCTTGGCTGATTCAGATGCGACACACTTTTTATCTTGAGACAGTGTGGTGCTTCTCGATGCCTTATTTGGCTAAACTGGCTAGCAGCTGAGCCTCAGGTGTTTGCCTGTCTTTGTCACCCCACCACTGGGATTACAACCTATACCACTATGCTTGGCTATTTTACATAGGTTCTGGGATCAAACTAATGCTTATAAGCAAGCACTTCACCAACTGAGCTATTCTCCCCAACCCCTGAGCATTACATCTTTTATAAGAAGTCATTACAAGACTGCTAAGAACTTTCAACAAATCCATTTGTAGATGAAGTTTGGTTAGAATTTCTTCTCCAGAAACAATAAAATTATTTTTCAGGCTTTGTCATAAATTGTCTGGAGAGTTTATTTTTAATCAAACTATAAACATAAACAGATGATATACAATGTTCTAGGTGTTCATATCAGAGAAGAAATGGAGATAATCTAGAAAGAAACACACTACAAGTTCATTCCACTTTTAGTGAGAGAAATACTCCTGTTAGAGAACCGAAGAGCTAATAAATCTCTGCAGGACAATTAGCTAGCTATTTGTGAAGGAAAAGTAACTTTTTATTATTTTTATTTTAGAGATAGCAAGAGCAAGAGGAAAGGAGAGAGAGAATTGGCATGTCAGGGCCTCAGCCACTGCAATCAAGCTCTAGATTCTTGCACCACATAGTGGGCATATGAGACCTTGCACTTACCTCACCTTTGATTATCTGGCTTAGGTTGAATCGAGAGTTGAACATGGGTCCTTAGGCTTGGCAGGAAAGCACCTTAACAATTAAGGTATCTTTCTAGCCCCAGGAAAAGTAATTTTAAGCCTTTGCCTGACAGTCTTTAGGAACACGAATGTTCATAAATACTGGGGGCTGAATGCAAATATTAAAGTCCCCTAAATTCTAAATAAAAATATAAATGTTTAGTTATTAAAAAAATCAATTTGAGAGTAGAATTCTAGATATTTATAAAATAATATAGTAAAAATAGTAAAAGTTAATATTTTTATGTTATCCAATGGAATACACTAAAACTAAAAGAAATTAGATAATATTGTTGAAACACATACAACAAAGTCAATAATGTATCAGCCATAGCCTACAGAACTTCAAAACTTTAAGAAAAACATTATGATCCTAGTTAGCAAACTGGTAATAGTACAACTTGAAAACTTACAAAGAAAATAAATTGATGGGTAAATGTGTTTAACTTGATTAGTAATCCAACAAAGTAAATTAAAAATATATAATATTTTATCATTAAAACAGTAAAACCTGTGATGAGAACTCCACACTGCAGAATGCATCAAGAGTACCAGCCTATTTGCAAAGTACCTCAGAAATTTGCACCACGTGTCTCAAAACTACTCATGCTTTTTTGTGTTAGTAATCACATTAGAAATCTATCTTCAGTAAATGATTTGAGAAAATGAAAGGCCTTATACCCAGAAATCTTCCTAGAATAAATGCAAGTAAAATACATCAAGAAAGGATGATGGTTGCTGGGAAATTATGACACATATACAGGATAAAGATTATATAGTTATTACAATTAATTTGAGAAGAACATTGAATATGAAGAGAAAATGCTATCATTAAAGGGCCTTCAGCTTCTGTATCAAACTCCAGACATGTGTGCCATCTTGTGCACATGTGTGACTTTGCACTTGTGTCACATTGTGTGTCTGGCTTATGTGGGATCTGGAGAGTCAAATGTGAGTCCTAGGACTAACAGATAAACACCTTAACTACTAAGCTATTTCTCCAGCCCCCTAGCTGCTTATTAACTGAGGTCTGAAAACCACTACTGCCACAGGATTTTAAAATAATATCTAAGTATTATTTGAAATTCTGTTCAGTCATCTTTCTCCCTATTAGATACTTTTATCATCACTGAGAAAAAAATACTTGATAGGAACAACTTAGGGAAGAAAGATTTCTTATAGGCCATAGTTTCATGATGGGGTATGGCAGCAGGGAATCTGGTATGGTGGTGAGATCCTATGAAAGGGTCTGATATATATCAGAAGGTCAGTAGGCATTGACCCAGACTGGAACCAAGACTAGTTGTAACTCTTCAAGCACATTCCTATGGCCCATGTCTGTCCAGTAGGCCCCATGTCCAAAAGTTACCACAACTTCCAAAAACAGTGCCACCAGCTGGAAACCAAGTGTTCAAACCAATGACCCTGTGGGAGTCATTGCACATTTAAACCATAATATCCTCTAACACTTTAATGAAGGTCAACATCAAAACAGCTTACTGGGTAAACAATCTATAAATGTGTATTTAAGGTATAAGTTATACCTATAGTTTTCTGTCCAACATATCCACCATGCATAACCAATTTAGAGACCTGTTTTACATGTTCTTAATTTCAATTACATTCTTTCAATAATTCTTATGGGATTCTATAATGATTTACAAATGAATTTGTTATAATTTAACAAACTTGCTTGGAGATAAACTTATAGAAATCAATTTGAATGCTAAACCGAGACTTAAGTTTTGAATGTAAACACACAGTTTTTTTTTTTTTTTTTTCCCTTTGGAGAGAGACAGAGAGAGCAGGAGAGGAAGACAGATAGAGATGGGTGCGCCAGCAGCCTCTCAGCTGCTGAGAACGAAATCCAGATATGTGCGCCCCCTTGTGGTCAACTGCGGCATTGCGCCCTTGCGTCACTTTGCATCTGGCTAAACGTGGACCTGGAGATTGGAACCGCTGGAGATTGGAACCAGCGTTCTTAGGCTTAGGAGGCAGGCGCCTTAACTGCTAAACCATCTCTCCAGCCCAGCACACTGTTTTAAAAACACCATTTTTTTTTTCCTGCTTTGTCCATTCTTGAGACTCAAATTTGTCTAGCTCATCTAGTAATAATTTCGCTGCATTTTCTGGGACATAATTGGGTTTTATGGAGTAGATATGAACATTCTTTAACATGTAGCACTTTTAACATTCGTTGAGGATTAATGTTAGGTATTTTCTCTTGCAGCAGGTATGCTGGGATTACTGACTTCTCCTGAAGAGTTCCACTTTACATGGGTACACACACTTTCACAACAAGGGCTTTCTCTACTAAGTCAGCTCCCCATCCCACAACAGCATACTTAAAGAAGGTCAAGATAGTATGCAATAATATGGATTCTTTTTGAGTATTTTATTATTTACTTGCCAGGAGATAGAGAGAGAGAATGGGTGCACCAGGGCCTCCTGCCACTGAAAATGAACTCCATATGCATGTACCACTTTTTATGTAGGAAAAAAGCCTCTAAAATCCTTCTTCCAATCTTTAAAATGACTCATAGTTTCCCTATACATAAGTAAACGTTAAATAAATGTATTAGACATATTATGGACAGGTTATAAAAAGATCCTTGGTGGTTTAATAATATGTAAATTAAGTTCACTATACAATACTTGGCAATAAAAAAATCAAAGTTACAGTAATTAATTCTCCTAACCCTGGTTTTGCTCAATTTTATATTCTATTTTGGGTGGGGGGTGGTTTGAGGTAGCGTCTCACTCTAGCTCAGGCTGACCTGGAATTCACTATGGAGTCTCAGGGTGGCCTCGAACTCACAGTGATCCTCCTACCACTGCCTTCCAAGTGCTGGAATTAAAGGTGCGTGCAACATGCCCTGCTTAGTTTTATATTCATTCAAAGATCCATGTAGAGCTGAGGGTATAGCTCAAAGGTAGAGTGCATGCTAACTCAAGGTCCAGAGCTTGGTTCATAGCACAGAAGATCAAAAACAAAGAATCCATGGCTGGAGAGATGGATCAGGGCTTAAAGGTGCTGATTTACAAAGCTCAATGGCTCAGGTTTGATTCACCAGTGCTCATGTAATGTCAGACACACAAAGTGGTACATGCCTAAGAAGTTCATTTTCGGTACCAGGAGGCCCTGTTGCACCCACTCTCTCTCTCTCTCCTCACAAGTAAATAATAAAATATTAAAAATAATCCATATTATTGCATACTATCTTGAACTCCATTAAAATATGCTGTTGTGGGATGGGGAGCTGACTTAGTAGAGAAAGCCCTTTTGTGAAAGTGTGTGTACCCGTGTAAAGTGGAACTCTTCAGGAGAAGTCTGTAATCCCAGCGTACCTGCTGCAAGATAAGAGATGGTGACAGGAGAATCCCCGGGGATTCTGTGGTGCAGCTAGACTGGTGAATACAGCAGTGGACAAGAGAGCCTACCTCAAACAAGGTGGCAGGCGTATGTGGACTAACACCCGGGGTTGTCTTCTGACCTCCATATGCATAGTGTGGCATCACATGTGTACACACACACACACACACACACACACACACACACACACACGCACACGTACACACACACAAGCAAAATGTGCTATTAAAAAAAAACAAACAAAACAACAACAACCTCAGTGGCATGCTTTTGAACTAATCAGATGTTCTCACCAGAATTTTAGCATTTCACTGGTCAACTAACTTAAGTATCAACTTACGTGGTGGTTCTCCACTGGGAATGAGCATTTGAAGTGAGTATGGAACTTTTTGAAAACTTCAGCCTTTGGGGGCTCTACCTTAAATTTCCTGGACCAAATTATGTAGAGGCGAGGAACCTGCAAGTGTGTGAGGGGTGTATGTGCATGCGTACGTGTGTGCGTGTGTATTCTCTCTTCAATAGCTCTAGGGAAAAACCACTCTTGTTCCTCCCCATTGAGAAGAAAACTCCAAATAGGAGTTTGTATTCTATTGTTTAATCTGGGATTTAGATTCTGGAGAAGATCTAATTGAACTCACTGACCACATAATAAATGTATGACCATGTTATTTATTCTCCCTGACTGTAATTGCTTCTGTCAAATAAGAAATTATCCACAGGATTAAAAAGTGTGATTTTTTTTTTTTGATAATCACAATAAGACAATCAAAGTGCTTGAATTTCCCTCTATGTAAGACAAGTTTTCTTTTTTTTATCCTTTAAAAGGAGAGAAATTATATGAACAATATCCTTTATATGATCTACTTATGAGAGTTTTTCACTTAATCAGACAGATCTGACAGTCTCCCCAGAGAATTATAAATATAATCAACCTTATCCCAGAGGAATTGTCAACCAAGACAAAAGCTAGAGGGCAACTCATTTTCATCACCTTTTAATACTTGATTTGCAAAGAAATTTGTTTTGCAGCCTTTCTTGATTCCAGAATAAAAACTCGAGACATAACCTTTCAGAAAAAATTTGAACATCATTCTTAACAAAGATATTATGACCTTCTGTCAGAGCTCAATGCCACTCAAATTGCCATACAAAAACCAAGTTTTCACAGAGGTAACAGTGACAGCTGTTGGGTTGAATGCCAGCCAAGAAATGGGAAAATATCCAGACCCTGGGGAATTGTGTGTAGTCAGGGCTGTTTTTTGAGACTTACTTTAAATGGCCCAAATAAGTTGTAGAGTAAGCATAGACCACATTTTCTGGGTAATGTTAAAGGTAAAATTCCAAGTGTCAGAACTATCTTGAATCAATAGAGACTAAAAATGTTAAAGGACTCAAGAAAGACACTTCCATCATCATCAGGCATGTCCTGTGTGTGTTAAAGGGCTTTCATGTAAAGTCATGGACTGGCCAACTTAAGACACTGCAAACTAGCTGATTGAACTTAAAATAGACATGATTGTTTAGAGAATGTTTTGAGTTGTTCTGAAGGTTATTATGAAGTTTTAAACTAAATTATTCCCAATTTAATTTATAAGACAAACAAACCCTTAAAATATTTTTAGAAGTGAAAGTAGTTCACAAAACCCTATAATTATATGAAATTAGAACTTCAGAAAGCAAGAAAATCGCTGCTTTAATAAGTAGAGGAAGAGGACTGGATTGTGAGGAGAAATGATAAGTGCACCAGTTGCAATTGAAAGAAGCTGTGAGGTGAGGGTTCTGGGATGGCATTCAACGGCTAAGCGTTTCTAGTGTACTTCAATAAGTACAAGCTGGAGCAGCACTCATCTGACTTCGAAGCACTGTGCATGGTAGGTGCTTAACTAAAATTCATTATGTGAATAGATGATCATGGAACTACTTTAAAATATCTACCTGGGTAGCAAAGATGGTATAAATAAATAAATGATATTCAATCATTAATACAGGAAGAAATAAAGGTCTTCAAAATACACCCGTAAAGATGGTGTGCAAGCAAAGAAATTCACCTACAGAGGTAGCGCTGGTTTTTTTTCCCCCACAAAACACAAAGTCAGTATTTATGAAGAGAGGCGTAGTATTTAGTTTAATGGGCTTCTAACACAGGAAGTGTATGCGCCAACATCTGTTGGGCTCTTTGCAAAAAGCATTTCTTTTAATGCCCTGGTGAGTCCCATTCTTTTTCTGATAAAGACAACTAGGTTTCCTATCCATAGTGAGAGATACCCATTAGTTAGATGAAATATTTCTCTACTCCTCATTTGGATTGCCTTATTGTCTGGAATTAGCATTTTTCTTTTAAAGGCACAGCATCCTGATGCATTCACCTCAAATGAAACTGGAAAGCAGGAATACCCAATATTTTTATGGTCCGTGTCCACCTTCCCATGTGCTGGGGTGACTCCACACTGCTTCCCAGAATTCCTCGCATAGAAAGATCTAATTATAGTACCTAGAATTTTTGTATTCTTCTGCTAGCACTGTGCATGCACAGTTGTTTTACAATTCTTACTTTTATTTTTGGAGATAAAGATGGAATTTTTTTACTCGATATGAAAGTTATGCTGCAGACAACTGACAAAAAAAAAAAAAAAAAAAAAAAAAAAACTGGTCTCTCTTTTCCTGGTATGTCCATATGCTCATTCTTCCCCTTATAACTTTACAAGGACTCTGTTCATATGGTTCTACTTTGTAAATGTGGCAATCATGACTGATAATCAATAGAACCAGCTATAGACACTGAACTTTTTTCTTTCTTTTTCCTTAAACATAAAGACTTCTGCTATTTTAATTCAAAGCAGATGAGGTTCATGACATACCTTGTCACCGATGTTTTGTTTCAATATGTAGACAAGCTATGATGTAAGACACACTGCATTTTTTTTTATGAAGGCAAGTACCATATAAAGTACAATTTCTTATAAAAATTTTAGTAGCCTGAGTGTCAGTCTGCATATTGCTTTTGAGCTTGAGGAGCTTTGATTCCCATTGAATAGCAGTTCCCAGACATTTCTACCCTCATGATTGGTAGAGGAAATCCCTCTGTCATAGCGTATTAGAGTTTGATTCATCAGTCTGAATTTTCCAAATCTGCCACAGAGCTGCCTTTGTAGTTAAGCCAACAGCCTAGTTGTTGGCTACAAGGCATTTTTTGGGTGAGCTTTCATCACAGGCATGACTTAACAACATTCTTTCTCATCATCAGGCATGTCCTGTGTGTGTTAAAGGGCTTTCATGTAAAGTCATGGACTGGCCAATTTAAGACACTGCAAACTAGCTGATTGAACTTAAAATAGACATACGGGATAGTCATGTGACAGAAAGGTCCTGGCACCTCAAGAGGTTATTTAGGTAGCATAAGCTTAAAAGGGGAGATGTTTGGGTGTTCAATAGGGAATGCTATTGATGAAGATGAGTTCTGGCCCTCTGGCCTCTGTGTTAAGTTTGGGAGTGTTAGAAACCTTAAGATAGTTCTCTTTATATTGGTTGCTTTTTGGGGGTGGAGGTAAAGATCAGCTTTCATTCTTCCTTAATAGTGTATATTGAATATACCTTAATGCAAATGTTAGGATAATACCTTACATCAAGATTAAGCTCCAAATCTAATGAAAAAGCAAACCATGGCATGCAAGCAAAAGGATACTTGGTCTATCAGTCAGTGGTAAACTAGAGTGTTCATAATATGGTGGACACAGCAATAATTAATACTCACCCTAGAACTCAGAGCTCCTGAAAGTCCATTTGTACTTGTTTTAGCATTCAAATCATGTTACCTTCTAGATTGTTAGCAGTTTTTAAGGCAAATGAGAGAGAGGATAGATAGGTAGAGAATTCTAGAATCGTTGAATTTGATCACTGGCATTACAACATTCTGTTTTAAAATTCACTCTAGAATCTTAGAATGGGTTAACGTATGTCTTTATTATGGTAAAGGTTAAGCAAGATAGTGTGAATGTAATTTACAGGGTGCTGGAGGCTAAAGTTAATGGGAGTAAGCAACTTCATTATTTTCAAGACATTCGTACATAACTGTGAGTTATATAACCACGGTATAGGTCTTGTGGCACAGATAGTCTCAGTTACATGTGTTTTGTTAAAAAAATCACTTTAATTTGTCACTTTTAAAAAATATTTTATTTTTATTTATTTATTTTTTTTGGAGAGAGACAGAGAGAGAGAGAGACAGAGACAGAGGGAGAGGAAGACAGATATAGAGATGGGTGCACCAGCAGTCTCTCAGCTGCTGAGAACAAAATCCAGATGCGTGTGCCCCCTTGTGGTCAAGTGCGGCATTGCGCCCTTGCGTCACTTTGCATCTGGCTAAAAGTGGGACCTGGAGATTGGAACCGCTGGAGATTGGAACCAACATTCTTTGGCTTAGGAGGCAGGTGCCTTAACCGCTAAGCCATCTCTCCAGCCCTAAGTTATCACTTTTTAAAGGAATTTTATCATTGATGAAGGTGATAACATAGTCATTAGGTAAGAGTCTTGAAACATAGGCTATATGGATAAGAAGGGTCCTTTATTCAAAAATCTTCACTTGAAGTTAGATAATTCTCTACAATATCTGAATTGGTACTTTTTGAACATGTTTATCTGATCATTTACAAATATTTGTTAACTAAGAATTAAATAACTAGACACTTTATGAAGACTTTCATGCCCGACTTTGCCAAATGCCTTACTGAAATATATATAATTCTGGTACCTGAGCCATAGATCAAGTAAACCTACCAAACTATAAAATAAGTTAAGTCTGGTGTGGTTTCTTCTTGACGAACCGATGCAGGAACTAAACTACACTCAAGATCACTGGCTTAGCACTCATATGCTATTCTGATACATATTAATATTTATTACTTATTTATTTGAGAAATAAAGAGAGAAATAGGCAGGGAGAAAGAGAGAGAGAATGGATGTGCCAGGGCCTCCAGCCACTCGAGATGCATGCACTCCCTTGTGCATCTGGCTAACGTAGGTCCTGGGTAATCCAACCAGAGTCCTTTGGCTTTGCAGGCAAGTGTCTTACCATTAAGCCATTTTTCCAGCCCCAAATGCTCTTTTTAAATAATCCTTTATAAAAATATTCCTTTTCATGAAATGAATCTCACTTGATCTTGAGATTCCCTAAAATAAAATCAGAAATATCATCTGCCTGACTGGAATCTTGCATCACTTTTCTCCATTTGTCAGAAAAATTCCACCACTGTGCCTGATGTTTATAGCTCTCACTTAGGAGTTTTACAGAAACTGGTATAGAGTTCATTCCATTCCAACTACTAGAATTCTCTTAGGATAGCTACATGTTTGATTCTAGGGGGAAGATGTTCATCATCAATCTTAATGTTCAACATTCTTTTGAATGTTCTGATGTGATGTGTGGGTGGGTGGAGATGGGATTCAAAGCTTGTCACTGGAACGTCTGATTGGCTTTTACCTAAGATATGATCGTTTCTCTCTGAAAATTTCTGAAATACAAACCTGTTTGCATAAAGAAGAAAAGCAAGGCTAGATGTTTTCATCCTGCTGTATTCTAACATTCTGTCCACTCAAATGGAACTAGTGATGGCACACTTCATTGCCATTGTCACATAGCCACAGCCTTACTGCTATTGGAAATAGCCCTTTCTATTTATTTATTTATTTATTTATTTATTTATTTATTTATTTATTCATTCATTCATTTTTTATTTAAGAGAGAGAGGGGAGAATATGAGTGCACAAAGGCCTCTAGCCACTGATAATGAACTCCAGACACATGTGTCACCATGTACATCTGGGTACTGGGGAATCAAACTGGGTTCTTAGGCTTTGCAGGCAAGAGCCTTAACTGCTAAACCGTCTCTCCATCCTGGAAATGGAATTTTTGAATGCAATCTGATAACTGCTCTGTCTCTTCCCCTGACCAAAAGTTTTTCAGGCTAGAGAGTTGCCACAGAAATGAACAATCTCATATAAAGTTTCAGTTACACAAAACAAGTTCTATGAGATCAATATATTGAATAGTACCATGAGCTAACAATATGATGTGGCATAGCTTAAAATGCGTCTTATATTGTGTGTTCTTAGAACAGCATAAAACCAAAAAAGTCTCTCATTTAGTGCTCAACATTCAACTGTCACTTATTCTCAGTGTTTTGTAACTATTTTTTGCTTTAACTTTTACTTCTTGGATACATGGCTCATCTGTGACTTCTATTCAATTAGTTGAAAATCACAAAAATAATCAGCATATAAATAGAACCAAACAAATCAAGTCTATGTTGTTCAAGGATTAGCTGTATTTTAATGGGGTTTTATAAACACAATAAAGCTAGTTAAAAATACTTTCTGTCAATCTTTGCCTTTTAATTTGCCTTTTTAATTATTTTTCACTTATTAGGCTAGAAATATATTTGTGCTATTTCTCAGTTTTACCTTTTTTCCTTTATTTATTTGCAAGGAGAGACAGCAAAAGCAAGACTGAGAGGAGAAATAAAAAGACAGGGAGGGAGGGAGGGAGAGAGAGAGATGAGGGTGGAGAATGGGTGTGTCATTCTCCTTCCAATGCAAACGAACTCCAGATACATGTACTACTTTGTGCATCTGACTTTATGTGGGTACCAGGGAACTGAACCTGGGCCATCATGCTTTGTAAGCAAGAACTTTTTATGGCTGAGCCATCTCTGCAGTCCCAGTTTTATCTGTTTTTCAAGTAAAATTTATTTATTTTTTTGGAGGTAGCATCTCACTCTAGTTCAGGCTGACATTCAGGCTGAATTCACTATGTAGTCTCAGGTTGGCCTCCAACAGACAGTGATTTTCCTACCTTTGCCACCCAGTGCTAGGATTAAAGGCGTGCACCACCACACCTGGCAATTCTAAGTCCTTTTGAGCTTGTTAGATGTTTTCCTCTCTCAGTTTTGGAGGTGTACTCTTATTATTTATTCATTCTCATTCTTAACCTGTAAAGATTAATGAAACTTTGGATCAATCAATATGTTTACCTTCTCTGGTAATAATTCATTGCCTGACCTTTGATTACTCTGATCAGTCCTCCTGTTAACAACTGATATGCTTTTGTCTACTTTTTGGGTTATATTATTCAATGAACAAATTAAACATTATTTTCTGGATTAAATCATATGTTATCTGTTTTCTTTGCCTATCACATTATGTTTCATTTAAGATCTTCCCGTGAGGAAAGATTCCTTATCCCTTATATCATTTTGACTAATAATCCTTTCCAATTTATATTCTATTGTTATCCAGTAATTTTAACATGATAGTGTTCACCATTCCTTTTGTTCCTTAGATTAGACATTTGTTCTGGGACAACTTATCAGTTTTCCTTTAGTACATTGTTTAGGAAAGCACATGTGTAAGAGTTGCATTTTTAAATGTTTTTATGTATTTATTTGCAAGTAGAGAAAGAGAGAGAGAAGAGAGAGAGAGAGAGAGAGAAGAGAGAGAATGGGTACATCAGATCCTCTAGCCACTGCAAACGAATACCAGACACAGGATCCACTTTGTGCATCTGACTTTCATTGGGTATGGGGAAAAGAAACTCAGTCCTTAGGATTTCAGGCAAGCACCTTAACTGCTGAACCATCTCTCCACACAAGGATTTCTTTTAAATACATTCTTTAGTTTTAGTGTTTTGATATTTGTTCTTGTGGACTAACTCAAAATGTTTTGCCTTTGTTCTTGGAAAATAGATAATTATACTTGTCATTAATATCTCCAACCCTTTAAAATAATTATTTCACTGTCTTCAGGATTCCATTGCTGTTCTTAAAGTCAATTATCAGCCTAAGTGTCATTTTTCTTAGGTTATATGCCTCTTTATCTCTATCTTTTAAATTTTTCTCTGTTTTGTGGTTTGCTTATATTGCATTAGGACTGATTTTCACTTAAAACTTTGGGATATTTGAATACTTGAGTTGGAAATTTTCCATCTTTCTTTAATTTTGAAATGTTTAATAGTCCTATCCTTGAATATTTTCTCTTCTCCATATTCTTTCTGGAATTCTGAACAAATGTTCCTGTTGACATATCATTCATATTTTTATCTTCCTATATTTCCTCCTTTTCCTTCTTATACTTTAGAAGTGTCTGATTTGATGTTCTATAATTTCTAGATCGTATCATTTTGTCAAGTATGATGCCTAGAAAGTAGCTCAACTTTCTTTCATTTCTTGGAGTGTACATGGACACTATGTGTAGTGTGGAGTATGTTTTGTATGCACCTGTGTGTGCAGATGTGTTCACTACATACACATGCATGTAGAAGCCAGGGGAGAACACTGGTGTCATCTTTGCTCTTCTGTGTTTTAAGTCACTGCTTCTGTTTTAAGCCTGGCTGGCTGACCAGAAATCCCCCATAACTCTCTGGTTTCCACTACCCCCCGAAATGGGGTACAGACATGCGTGAACACACCCATTTTTTAGGTAGGCCCTGGGGATTGAACTCTGGTCCTTTTAGGACTTCATGCTTGCTTGACAAGCATTCTTGCCCACTGAACCATCTCTTAGCCCCATGTTTCCCATTTCTTCCGGCATACGTGGAATGATCTTTCATTTCTTTACATTGTAGTTGCTTGTCTAAATTATGCTTCAAAGCTGTGTGATAAACTCCTGCAATCTTTGGTGGTCTCATATGCCTTTGTTTTACTTTGCTGCTACTATTGTAATTAGGTCATGCTGATTTTTTTTTTTTTTAATCTGTGAGAATTCTTGGGAGTCCTAGGGTCAGGTGCATTCCTCCACAGAGGCTTTTCTTCTGTTTATGTCATGTGTGAACTTAGGTTTTGAGGAACATGCAAGTAACATGATCTAAAGTCCATACTCACTTAAAGCTGACTTGGAATTCTCAGAGGAGACATTCTTTTCTCCCTCCAGTTAGCCAACATTTAGACACATTAATTTTTTCAACTCTCACTTTGTGAAGTGCTTTCCCCACTTTCTTTTACTGTTTATCTGTAGTGCTTATTCTTATTATTGCTTTAACTGGGACCCTCTCACGAGCTGCTTTGGTTCTATCTCTCTTGCATATGTATAGTCTAAGCTCTAGGCTACTGCGCATTAGGGCAAGCAAGTAGCATATGCCAACTCACTTCACTCTGGACCCAGACTTGCTCCCTAATTTATGCCTTCAGGAATTCTATTATTTTCTTGTGAGTGTGGCTATTAAAAAATATTTTTATTGACGAGAGAGAGAGAGAGAGAGAGAGAGAGAGTGACTATGGGTGTGCCATGACCTCCTGCCACTGCAAACAGACTCCAGACCCACGTGCTACTTTGGGCATCAAGCTTTACATCGCTACTGCAGAATCGAACCCAGGTTTGTCAGGATTTGCAAGCAAGTAAGAGCCTTTAATCACTGAGCAACCTTCCATTGTTTTGGCTATGGACTTTTAAAGTGATTTTTATGAGCAGACTTTTCAGGGTACCTGCTACTTTATATTAATAAACATTTCCTTTGGTTTCCCAAAATTCCTACTTTATAACATTTGGTACATTCTATTGTAAACATCAATTAAAGTTTCTAACTTTCCATGTTGACAGGAAGAACAACCATGTATTCACTTGTTCAGTTAAGAAATGCTTTTCAGTTTCTATCATTTACCATGTACTGATGCATGACTCAGTTGCTTACATGCTCAAAGGTTTGTTTAAGCTGAAATGGCAATGGTCCACTGACTAACAAATTAAAAACAATAAAGTAAGTCCTAGTTGAATAAATCGCCCAGTTGTTCTCTTAAATGTTTCACTTCTTACAATATCATTTTAGTCTTCAAATTGTCCCTGCTTACCAGTGCTGTCATGTGCTTTTAAAGACACTGAAACTGAGACTGAGATGAGTGACTTAGATGTGGTAAGAGAAACATGTAATACTGACGATAATAATCTAGACACGACCTAATTGAAAAATTAAATTCTGTCTTTCAATTGAATTCCCTTATATTCTAGGCGAAGACTTTGTATTCTTCAAACATAGTGTAGGAGCATTTAGTAAAAGAATTTAGACATAGGTTGTTGTACATACATTATAGATTTTTAAAAAATGTATATTTATTTATTTATTTATTTATTTATGAGGGAAAGAGGTAGATAGAGAGAGAGAATGGGCGCACCAGGGTCTCTAGCCACTGCAAACAAACTCTAGGCTCATATATCACCTTGTGCATCTGGCTTATGTGGGTACTGGGGAATCAAATGTGTGTCCCTAGGCTTTGCAGGCAAGCACCTTAACTGCTAAGCTATCTATCTAGCCCATATAATATAGATTTTATTAGAGTCATACTTCAATCTTTTTACTGGGTATGAAAGAGATTTATTTTATTACATAAATTCTGAGTAAACAAAGAAGATATATGTCTTTAGAATACTGATTCCTAATGCATACCAACCTGTAAGGATAGTAACCCCCTTGTGACATACAGTCGTATTTAATTTTGTCAAAGGCAGCAACTTGTACTTTTTTCACTACTGTGCTTCTGAAACATATCCTCCTAATCTGTCTTATTTTAGGTTCCAGCCGTTTGCTTTGTTTTCTCCACTCCCTTATCTCTTCCAGCAGCCAGGTGGCCTGGCCGTCTCTTATTCTCACACAGTGTCTACTGGGTGACGAGCTCCAGTGGGCGATTTTTTCCTGCAGGGAGCAATGGGCATTTTTCTGCTCTGCAGCCCCTATGCACACACAAGGCTCGCCAGATGATATTATCTCAAATGCTGCTCACCAGTGTTCTATTCTGATCACCCTTTCTTTCCCAATCAGCTTCATCCTGAGCCTACTTGTTTCACTGTAGTCCCTTTCTGCTTTTTTCTTTCTTTTCCTACAGGCCTTAAAAAGTTTTGGCTCTGAATTTTTAAAAAGAGTCTACAAAACCCAACAATGGGAACTTTTTACAAGATCCTGAGCTCAGCAGGAAAAGTTGTCTTATCAGGATTTTTCATGCTATTATTTCTCACTTTGTTTTATAAGACAGTACACCCAGGCAAAACACTTTGTTCATTTGACAACAATGAGGCATCAACTGGCCCAGAAAGAAAGGGTATAATAAGTACCTCGACAAAAAAAAAAAAAAAAATGTAAAAAAAAAATCATCTTGTTCAACATTTTGAGCCATGAGGAGCAGAGGTACAGGTCTTCCTGTCAGCAGCTCTCATCCGACGATAATTACCTCACACATCTTAAGAGTGAAGAAGAAAGATTGGTGAGATTACAGCCTACAACTGCTGAAATCGAGCTAGAAGAGTGGGTTTTTTTGACGGAACTTCGGCCTATGATTAATTACAAACTAACAACTGCATGAGTCATACTTTGTTAGTCACATGGAAACTCTATCTCAGTCAACTGGAAAATAAATGATATATAGATCTATTTTTCCCACAAGAAAAAAAAAAGTTCCTTCCAACACTAGAGATCAGAAACAATGATGTCTATACATTGTTGCCATACTTCCCTTGATTTCTTGGAAAGACAACTCAAAATCCACTGCCACCAGCAGAATATAAAGGAATGAGACAGCCATTCCTAGAACATGGGATGTGTGCTAAGAGAACAGCAACATGCCAAGAAACTAGCATAATGGCCTCAAAACCTTCAAATGTGTCTTTTAAGTACTGACTGTCAGAAAATTGAGTGCCTGAAAATGAAAGACAAGTATAATAAGAGTCTCAAAATTTATGAGCTTTTCAAAATAATTTTCTTAGCTTTATGTAATTTTGGGGTTTTCAGCTTCTCCTGAGCACAATGATGTATTCTCTCTTTTCATTCCACGGCATTTAGGGCCTTTTAAATTTATTTTTATGCTCTCATGAACTTTGAGGAAATTCATCCACATCTGCTTGCCTAAATCCAGGACTTTGATTACTACTATTATTTATTATTCATGTTTTAAGTATGGAAGTTGAGCCCAGGGCCTTATGCATGTTCAACATAAGATCTACAACTGAGCTACACCCAGCCATGTAGGCTTTTAAAAAAGAATATTTTCTAGTTGATGCTTGTACCCAGCTCTGTATTAGTAACAATTATGCAAATGAGTCTTAGAACCACCCACATCCACTTTTAACATAATGCTTTCCCTGCATAGCAGTGCTAGAATTCAGAGATTAAATATATCTGTAATAATAACTGCTCTTTTAAAATTTAGCTTGGGGTTTTGGGATTTTGAAGTAGGGCTCATGTTTTATGAAATTATTACTTAAGAAGAAAATATACTTTCTTTTTTTAAAAAAAAATATTCTTCTGTTCACTTAAAAGAAATCAAATGTATGGGAAGTATCCACAGAAATGCATCTTTTTCTCTCTCTCTCTCTCTTCTATCTATCATGAAAAGCATAAAAGTAAAGGTTGAATTCCAGAATGGCCATGTGAAACGAATCTCAATATGTAATCTGATCTATTCCCAGACTCTGACACCAATTAACATTGTAATTATAATTTTACTTACAATGCTTATTTTTATTTATTTATTTTTAACAAGTTGCAAATTTGTCAGATTCCTACTGGGTTTGCTCTTATGTTCCCTCTCGCCCAGCCTCATTCCACTGAGGCCCCACTCCAGCATGGTCACCAGCAGCATTGACAATCAGGGGATCCTAAAAGCTACAAAATCAACCAGCCAGGCAAGATGTACACACCTGTACAATACTAGCACACAAGCTATGAGGGCAACTGCCTACCCTCCGATTGGACACAACACCTTCTCGGTGGGAGGGAATTCATACCTGGTACTGGAAACCAAGTCAGAAGCCTATGGTTTGGAAAGTTATAGACCTCAGAAGGAAGTTCCTACTGTTCTTTGGCTAAAAGGGGAGAGTATGCCCATCAAAAAGTCTTCTAAATGTCTATATTTATCCCCTTTGACTCAGGCTGCTCTCACTCTCAGTTAGAGAATCTGCTTTTGATGGATGGTAGCAAATAACTGAGGAGACCCAAGAGCCATTAGTTCCATAAGAAAAGAAAGTCAACAGTCTAACAGTGTGCCGTTATTTCCATCACATTTTCTGTGGCACAGAAAACACTTCCTTTCCAATATCTGAAAGCATAGTTTGTTACTTCATCAATCGTCTACTTTACAATACTCGAATTGCCTTGAAGAAATTTGTTTCAGCTGTCATTAGACTGTCCTATCATATTTAGTACATAAGTGGTGCTTAATAATTATGCACGGACACCAACAGGTTTCCTCTATCCATCCTATGTCATAAAAAATAATCAGGAAAAAAAATAAAAATCAAGAAAATAATCAGAAAAATACTTAAGAAAGTACAAATTCGCATAAATTCATTTATGTTTTTGTTGAAGTTCATTATCTCCATTTTTTTTCTGTTTTTCTTCCTTGCTCCTTCTCTCCTTCCTTTGAGGAGACTCCTTATGCTATCCAGCCTGGACTTCAACCCTTGCGCTCAGTAACCTTCTGGCCTTACTCTCTTGAATTGTAGTGACTAAAGGCCAACACCATTGGATCTGGTTTCCTACCTGTATTGCTGTCCTTCCTAGAACTTAAGAACTAGTCATCCATTTAATGTGAAGGGTTCTAAAGAAGAGCGCCTGAGTTGGTGTCTCCTATAAATGATTACCCGTGTGACCAAGAACAAGTCAGTAAACTTCTCTAGGATTCATTTTCTCATCTCTAAGGTCGTCCTCATGATGTTCTTAATCACAGTTCCTAAAATGCAGTGAAATTCATGAAGCAATTATTGTCACCATCATGACCAGCAGCACAATTATTAGGTATAAACATAATCTAGTCAATATCATTAATTTCCTTCTTTTAATTTAACTTTGGGTCAATCCACCGATTTATTTGCTATTAGTGCAATTGCTTTCTTTCCCCTATTGAGCACTCTTAAATTTACAGTGGAGATTTTAGTCCCAGCAATGTCATGAAATGGTTTTGGAGAGGAGACAAAACATGTTGACATAGTTGATGGACTTGATAATCTATACCTGAAAACTAATCAGTGCAATGGATACTATTTATTAAAACTTCTAAGGCAATTCAGCAGAGCTCCAGGACATGAGACTGAAAAACAGAAGCATCAGTAGTGGTTTTATAAGCCAGCAATAGCCACATAGAAAATGAGCTGCTACCCACAATGTCAGCAAAACATTTAAGGTTCATAGTTATAAGTATAACAGATAGGTATGTGTCTATGACCTTCCTTGTTACACACATAAGTCAGACTGAAAGGCATAACAGGACAAATGAGCCAGGCTTTGTGGCATATGTCTATAATCCCAGTACTTCTACAGGCAAGTGGATTTTGAGTTTGATGCCAACCTGGACTGCATAACAATATTTAAACTAATATAGATTAAATATAGCAAGATCCTGTCTTTCCTTCTCTTATATGCTATATTAAAACCCTTCCAAACTTCAAAAAAAAAAAAAAAAGACACAAAGCAAGCAACCAGAAAAGGGTGAATGATAGATAACAAGTGCCATTTTCAGAATGTCCATGCCCACATGCTCCCCATTCACATGTTGATATCCTAAAACCACAATGTGATAGTATTAGGAGGTGAGGCCTTTGTGAAATTACTAAGTAATGGGATCTAAGCCTCACAGATGGGACCAATGCCTTTGTTAATACTCTTTCCAGCCATGTGAGGACACTTTGACAAGATGTCATCTAAGGTCCAGAAAGCAAGCATCTATCATGACGTATGTATACCAGTGCTTTGCTCTTGAAATTCTAGCTTACAGAATTGTGAGAAATAATTTCTGTGGTTTGGAAACCATACTGCTTATGGTATGGTATTATAGTAGCTTGAATAAAGTAAGGCAGAGAGACACAATATTATTTGGAGATGAGTTCTTTAAAGCCCCGAGAATGATGTCAATTTTCAAGCAAACAGTGCAAAGCTTTTTTTTTGGAGGGGGGGGAGGGTTAGATTCAGTAAAGAGAGTAAAAAAATGGACATTATGCAAATTTGAACATTTGCTTCTAGAAATAAACACAAAATCAATTAGGCTTGTTTTTTCATATCATGAATAATTTTTTTCTCCAAAGTATTGAAAGATATAAATTTGAGAAAAAGATTGAAATATTTTAGAAATGTCTGATAAGGTTATTTTAGCAATAAAAAGGATTTTTTGTATCAAATACAATGATAAGATGACAAAGAATTGACAAATTTGTAACATAGAAATGTACAATTTCTACCATGAAAAATGTCCATTTATAGAAGCTAGAGACCCTGGTGTGTGCATTCTCTCTTTCCCTTTATGTCTTTCCCTCTCTCTCCCTCCATCTTCCCTCCCTCTCTCTCTCTGTGCTTACAAAAAAACTCATTTTAAAAAGAAAGCGAAATGCAAAAATAATAAATCTGATGGGGCCTGGTGTTGTGGAACACAATAATAATCCTGGCACTAGGGTAGGACAAAAAAGATCAGCAGTTCAATGCCACACTTAGCTACACAGTCTGAGGCCAGCCTAGGCTACATGAGTCCCTGTCCCTTGTCACAAAACAATAAAAAAGAACAAGGAGTCATTTTTCATGATAAGAAATGGAAGATATATTTAGTTTAAGTATTTTCAAATATTTGGGTAGGACTAATCTACTGAACTAATTAATTGTGTTTCACTTTGAGAAAAAATAATTTATTTAAAAATTACTAGATATGAAAAATAAGATATTAGTTCTTGCCTATGAAGCCTAAGGACCCAGGTTCAATTCCCCCATACCCACATAAGCCAGATGCATAAGTTGGCACATGTGTCTGGAGTTCATTTGCAGTGGCTGGAGGCCCTGGCATACCCAACTCTCTCATTCTCTTTCTTCTTGTCTCTCTCAAATAAGTAAATAAAAAAAAATAAGACTTGGGGATGACCTGCTCTGAACACCTTCTGTTTAACAGGTACTTTTTTTTTTTCCTTTTCTTAAGCTCTATAGTTGTAGCAGACAGCTTTAGGTTCGCTAAGATGAACTTCCAGACCAGGCACAGTTATGGAGGAAGGGATATTATTTATTGAAGATTACAGATCCAGGGGAAGTTCCATAATGGCAGAAGAAGCTGGCCTGCCTTCACAGGGCCAAGCAAGAGAGAAAAACTAACCAGCCACACAGCACACAGAGCAAAAACTACAGCCAAAAGCCCAGCACACTTCAGGAACTCCTATTAGGCATACTTTACATATCTTTACAATGGAATCTCAAACCCACCACCGTACCTTAAGACCGGCCCCCAGTGACATTGCTTCTAGCAAGGTGATTGCAGATGCAAACTATAACTAATAAAACACTGAATATATTGGGGGACATATATTCAAACTACCACAATAGTACTCTATATTAACATCTTTCTAAATTTCAAAAAAATCTACAAAAATAAGATTTTAAGTTTACTTTGAAATCTTTTGATGAAATTAAAATTTAAACCCTATCAAATATTAATTTAAAGACCAATAACAACCTATTGATGGTTTCTGTATAAAACAATTTTTGGAAGATGTCAAAAGAGAAATTGATTAGGTTAAGTGAAAAAACAAGCTATAGATAATAATTTGATAAAATTTTCATTATGTTTGTGTATATGTCTGTATGCATGTATATGTAGGTGTATGTGTGTGTATATTAGTGTGTGGGGGTGAGAGGTGTATGTGCCATTTGTATGCAAGTATATGGAAGCCAGAGGACAGGTGTTAGCTTCAAGAATATCATCTACCTTTTCTGAGGCCAGGTTCTCTTATTGGCTGGTAATTTACCAAAATGGGCTAAACTGACTGTAAATGAGCTACCAGGGGTCCTCTTATCCCACCTCCTCAGGACTGGAATTTCAGGTGCATACCACCACATGTAGCATCTTTATGTAACTACTGGGGGATCTAACTCAGGTCCTCATGCTTGCTAGCCAAACACTTGACCATGTTAGCTAACTCCCAGCCCTCCTACCCAGAAGCAAAAAGACATAAATGACTATATACATCCTAAACATGGGGATAAGCATATAATTAGTCATAAAATATAAAAACGTAAACTGAGTGGGGAATGCAACAGATATGAACTTTTATCTGAAAATTTAGCTTGTCAAAAAAACTCAATTCTAGCAAAAACTTAGTATTTGATTATGGGAATTAAGTGAATTGGTGATCAAATATTATATTTTTTTCATTTTAATCAGTGAGATGTAATTGCATGCAGACAATATATATTACATATTTATATGGTGTTTTATGTATATATAATGTATCTCTAATGTAAATATTTGAATGCAAATACATGCAGAAGCCAGAAATAATAACAAGGGCATAGATTTCATGTGTTTAAATTGATTAACTATGAAGATGACTATTGAGTAACTGAAGTTACATTTACATTTCAAACAAACACAGTAAGTATAAAAATATTTCCACCAAGATGTCTCATATATGATAACTGAAAAATACAAGGAGAACTTGACCTTTACAGTGTGCTCTCAAGCAAAGTGGGGAAAAGAACATGCAATGAAAAGCTTAACATGGAGAAAAGCTTACTTGCCAAAATCTAGATGAAATAAATGTTGCTTTATTCCTGTGAAATATGTAATTTTATTCATGGGAGACTGCAGAGATATGATAAAGTAAGTAAGGGTGACTGTGGCAAAGTAAATTGTGTGGATTATGGAAATATAATGTATTTTTCCAAGCAACAAGAGCTAATAGAGACCTGGAGAGAAGGCTCAGCAGTTAAAGATACTTACTTGTAAAGCCTGAAGGCCTGTGTTCAGTTCCCCCGGTCCCCACGTAAAGCCAGATGCACTCGATAGCACGTGCGTCTGTCCTTTATTTGCAGTGGCAGGAAGCCCCAACAAGCCCATACTCACTCTGCCTGTCTCTTTCCCTCTCATAATTAATTAATTAATATTTTAAGTGGTAACAAAAATAAATGGACAACAGAAAAAGGCAGAAGTAAGAAACAGAATTCAAACATGAAGTAAAGGATTTTGTGTGAGGTGAAAGATATTTAATGTTGTCACATAAATTGTCACATAATTAGACATTCCTGCTAATAAGCATATAGTTCTGATTGTAATGAAAATTTGGTTAAATAAATTGCAAAGTTAATATTTAAAAAAGTATTTATATTATTGAGTAAAAAAAAAAACCATTAAATTTATTCTGGTGGTGGAATCATGATACATCTGAGAGACTATAAATAAAACAAAGCCAAGGGCTTCTGTGGCTATTGCTGATTTATGATGATTCTTGAAAGGAGTTTTGAGCAATATTGCATGAATTATTTTACACATAAAACAAACTTCTAAATGTCTTTACTTCTAAATGCTTCTAAAAATGAGATTCATCTTCATCAAAGACTTTCTAGCAGTGAGTATACTGAGAGATTTGCAGGCAATTTCAGAAACGAACTCCCGAAATATTTCATCAGTGCAATGCAATGGGAAGCAATGTCTATAGACTTAAAGAAAATGTACATATGACTTAAAAGTATATTGTTTTTCTTTTTAAGAATTAGTGGTTTTGTTTCACATATATACGGTCTTTTTTTTTTTTTTTTTTTTTTTTTTTTTTTTTTTTTTTTTTTTTTTTTGGTTTTTCAAGGTAGGGTTTCACTCTAGCCCAGGCTGACCTGGAATTCACTATGTAGTCTCAGGGTGGCCTTGAACTCATGGTGATTGTCCTACCTCTGCCTCCCTAGTGCTGGGATTAAAGGCATGTCCACCACGCCCGGCTTCATTTTGTATTTTGGGATGAAATTTTAAACAAAAATATTGCCTATAACTTACTTACGTATATGAATGGAGGGCTGAATTTGTGTTGTATTATTTAGAATATGAAACTCAGTGTCTTCTGTGCAATGAAGACAAGGCCTCACACTGCGGGGCCTCAGAGGAAGGAGATAATGTTCAGGAGTTCAGAACTCAGCACAGTGCCTGGCTTGTGGCAGCAACTGAATAATGTTAGTATTCATCCTACCATTCTTCATTCGACTAAAGGTCTGGGTGTTCTTTTTCTTATGAAATTATTCCCATTACACGTGAGAAAGAATAGGCATTTAGAGTTTGGTTTTGATAATTTCAGTAATCAAATAGAAAAATAACTTCCCAGGAAAAATGTCACTTATGTTATAATAATCTTCATAGTCTTTCTTAATAAACACATGTTGATAGACTACCTATGCCCCAGAACTGTATTTTCCACATCTACAACTTCACTTCCTTATTTATTCTTAATAAATTAAGTGCATATTTATTTCTTCTACATAGATAAATGAATTCACTTTGTGAAATTTTCCTCTAAAGAAATGAAAAATACAGTTTCTTTTTCTAATTTGGTAACCTTATTCATAATGTGTTTTGCAGGAAAGTAAAATTACGATATTCCTCTTTTACTACTGTGAATATAGTAAGTGAAATTCTTTTCAATATTTTAAAAATATATGCCCTTTCATACTGAAAGTAGGCATTCTCATTTATGATGTAAAACTGTAACTTTTAATGCTAAAAAGAAATCATAATTCATGCATTGAATATTATATATGGTTAAGATTTATTTATATATAATAAGGAGTTTTAACCCAAAGATACATTTTAAAGTCTACATTACTCACTGTCTTAACTCAACTACATATATATATATATATATATATATATATATATATATATATATATATATATACATACACACACATACATATATGTGGTAAAAATACGTGTTGGTACCTGTAGAATTGCTATCTTAAGAGTGTTTCTCATTTGAGGGAACCTTAGCTGCTTGTTACACTGCCTAGAAACCAAAAAAGGGTTTCCAGATTATTTTTAATGTACTAAAATCCATCTACATTTGATACGCTCTGCAAATGTAATTAAATGCTAAGATGGCTACTAACATGATTAAGGAGAAAGTACAGCTAGGCTTTTCTAAGCCAGTTAAAACCATTGTGCTGGCTGCTCCACTCAGTAATAAATCATATCTGATATCTGGAAGCAGAAATACCATGGAAGCATTTCTGTTATTTTCCTGTCCATAAAAGGTTGGGGGACTGTATTAGATAGAGGAAACTTTTTGGCGAGATCAAATGAAGTCTCACCTGAAGATTGTACAGGTTCCTCCAAAACTGTTTTGTGTGCTAGGGTTTGAGATTGTTTTTTTAAATTTGTTAAATTTTGGCAAATTTTAGGCAGTATATATATCTGTGGGAGGGTAACATATAATTATAAACAAAAATAAGTATGTCTACATCACCAGAGGTGAAGAGCATATCTTGCGTGTTCCAGTGGATAAATATAACCAAAATCATTGCACCAGGATATCATTTTGTATTGGTATAGTTTACATTGGGTTTTGTAATATTAATGAAAGAGAGAACTGGTGAGTAGGAATTATATGAATATAATCTAACTATTGAGAATGAAAACCAGATCTGTTTGACTAGAAAGAATGTGAATGCTAATGACTCTAGAAAGGTCTAGATAAAATAGAATGGAAATTCTTCCTGTAAGTATATAAGATGCTTGCGTGGGTCTCTAACAATAAAGAATGAGCATCCGAATTCTCATTTCTGAAAGGTTTTAGAGTTGAAACATCACATTTGTTTCTGACTCTGTTTTAGAAAAAAGGACTCTCTGGTGAGATAAGGACTATGTACGCTTCATGTTATTTGTTAAATGATTTTATGTGAAAAAATAATTTAACATGAAACATGGACAAAAATTGCAAGGCTTGGTATTCACAATCTTTTTTTTTTTTTTTTTTTTTTTTTTTTTTTTTTTTTAAGAGAAAGAGGAAATTGGTGGACCAGGGCCTCAGCCATGGATATCGAACAAATATGCAACCTTGTGCTTGCATCATCTTTGGGCGTCTGGCTTACATGGGTTTTGAAAAGAGATCAAACATGGGTCCTTAGGCTTCACAGGCAAGTCCCTTCCCTCACAATCTTTTTCATGTAGGCTAAATATTGGTCTTTATAGACCAACATGTCATATAATTTAGACTATTTTTGTTTCATTTTTAAAAAACATTTTATTTAGCCAGGCGTGGTGGTGCACGCCTCTAATCCCAGCACTCGTGAGGCAGAGGTAGGAGGTTCACCATGAATTTGAGGCTACCCTGAGAATACAGAATATATATATATATATATATATGTTAGCCAGGTATGGTGGTGCATGCCTTTAACCCCAGCACTCAGGAGGCAGAGATAGAAGGATTGCCATAAGTTCAAGGCCACCTGAAACTACAGAGTGAATTCCAGGTCAGCCTGGGCTAGATAAGACCCTACCTCAAAAAACAAAACAACAACAAAAAAAATTATTTGAGAGAGAGAGAGACAGTTAAAGAGAGAGAATGGGTGTACCAGGGCCTCTAGCCACTGCAAATGAACTCCAGATGCATGCACCACATTGTGCATCTGGCTTTATGTGGGCACTAGGAATTGAACCCAGGTCCTTAAATTTTGCATGCAAACATCTTAACCACTGAGCCATCTTTCCAGCCCCATTTTTGTATCATTTTATTAGTTACCACCAAGAGTGATTTACGCTTGTAAAATAAACCTTTAACTTTATTGAGTGAGTAGTTATTTATTTACTAATTGTTTCTAACACACATCGGTTTGTCTACCAGATTCCATGACGAGAGAATTGGCAGCCATATAATTACAGTGATCATTCTATAAAAATGTACATATATTATAAACAGAAAAAAAAAGCTAGCTGGCAATCTTCCATTTGTTTTCCAGTACTATCTAGTATGTTTGCAGAATCAGAATATGTTACACGATCAAATAAAAGATGTCATAAGTGACATGTTTAAATGACTTCTTCAAAACTAAAAGAAAAGTTAAGAAGTCCTTATATTTCTGTTTACTTAATGTCGACAGTACTCCTTTGAGAGTGAGAGAGAGTCATGCATGCAGTACCAGAGATTCAACCCAGGGCCTTACACACATGCTAGACAGGCATTCTACTGCCAGTACTACATGCTCCTTTCCCATTTTGTTTTTAAATTTTAAGACACAGTCTCATTAAGTTTCTCAGGCAGGTCTTGTATTAAGTATGTAGACCAGGCAGGTCTTGATGTTGTGATCCGCTTGGCCTGGTCTTCACACTAGGATTATAAGGGTGAGTCAAAACACCCAATGAATGAATGCTAGTTGGTATTTTAGAAAAGTGAAATAATGATTAGGACAGAGGGCACAGTATCCAGGCTGGCATAAAGTGAATGCTCACTGAGAGTGGCTGTTACTAATGGAAAACACCAGTCAGTCCCATTATGGGCCTGTGTACTGATTCTCACTACAAAATAAGACCTTCTCAAAACAGTACACGTAAACGGTTAAACATAAAAGGGAAACCAATTAACACTAGAAAATGGAAGTAGCAGAGAAACCATCATTTCCATTGAGAATTTTCAAAAGGCTGTATGTATAACAAATATGGTCCCAATAAGTGTCATTATGATAATATATACAAAAATTTGCATTACTACATTATTTGTTCTTTTCATATTTTTTTCTTTTGCCCTGGGCATAAGATTTATACCTGGTTGTCTATTAGATAAAAGGGCAGTTAAAGAAGTAATGCAATCTTTTTCAGAGCAACAGGATTATGACAGATTAATTTCACAATAAGTGACAGCTTTAAATATTTGGATGGTACTTTATCAGGATAAATAATTTATTGTGTTTTTTTGCCAAACTTATAAGGAAAAGCCAAGAATGGAACTATTAAGATACAAAAATATCACCCGACTAGTGGGGCTATTTTTCCCTATATCATTTTAGTCATAACAAAACTCCAGGTATCCAATTCTATCATAAATAATTTACTATGATTCCAAAATGTATTTTTTTCTTTAAGAATTTTTTAATGTTTTTCTTTTTAATTCATCAAAAAGAATTATAATCACAGGGACAGCTCTTCCAAAATAGTAAGCTCCTCTGCAGGTTAAAGTTTGATAAGACCATTTTAATGGTGTGGACTTTCCAATGTCACAATTTTGGCGAGAGAAAATTTGGTGTAATCTAAAATACAAACCATTAAGTTAGAAACTACTTAAAATGCCAAGTTCCTTGTACAGAACTCACCCATGTTCTCTGCTTGACCCTCATCATACCAGGGCTTGAGGGTGATTGCAAGGAGGTTGCACAGCGATCTAGTCTGGCCTTGCCCTGACACAAAGTCTCCTTCTCTGTGACACACCTGGAGGACAGGCAGGGTGCAGCACACCCCTTCGCTTCTCACTTGGAGAGCACTGCCCCCTCAATATTTTTTTTTTCTAACAAGTTTTACATCTTGAAAAGGCTGAATGTCAAAAAGCTATGTCAAAATATTCTGTCTTTATAAATACTATGCTTGTTACAAAAAAAAAGGGGGGGGCAGGAAGCCCACCGAAGAAAAGTCACTCATGTACTTACCTCAAGTAAATGGGGGAAATGGGCTGGGGAAGCACTTGAGTACAGATAGACTATGTGTAACTACAGAATCAAGGCATTTTTAGGTTAAAAAGTACCTAAATGGTCTTTTCTTTGAAACACCCTCCGAATGTTGGGATTTTCCACACACTACACTGCTCTTTCTTTAGGTAAGGCTCAGAACCCACACTGGCAGCAGAAGTCTTCTCCAAACCCAGATGCCACTGGTGAGGAAAAAACGAAGTCTAGTTGGAAACTTGGCATGACTCAGCCTCATCAAACATACTGCTCTATGCTGACAGCCCTAGACAGTTTTTTTTTTTATTTTATTGTGTTTTAATGGAGAAATACATCATCTGTTTACAAAATAGCTCTTGAAAAATACAAGAAGTACAGATACTATCAAACAAAGCAAACTCCAGTCATGAGACACTACTTACATCATGCAAATTTTTTTTTATAATGGAAACTAAATCCTGATCAGAATTTATTTCTTTACTTTGATTCTTACATTCACATCTTTATTTGGTTTCCTTTTTAGATAGTAGGGGTGTTCCCCTTCCATTCGGTTCCTCAGAGCACCACCTTCTGATGGGAGCTCAGCCGCCTGTGGACATTCCTCAGCGGACATTCCAAAACTGTCTGGTAGCTTTGCCTGGTTCTCTTTGTCTCCAGCTGCAGGTGCACAGTTACCTGTTTCCTGTCACAGTGCTGACACAATGGCTGTGGCACCTGCCTAAGCCTCCTGGCTCTCCACTGGGGCCCACACTCAACAACTACTTCTGGGGTGAGAACCAAACCTCATGTCTGGTCTCCTGTGTTCTCTGTGTTATGATTACAGTGAGATTTCTGTCAGCTGGTTATCCAGTTTCTGGGAGCTTAGATGTTCAAGAACCCAATACTTTTTTGAGGAAGCTGATCTTATCTTATGAAAACTAATAATGACTAATAACCATGTTTTTATTACAGAAACTTGAAATAAAAGCCTAACCAATATACAGGGTGCTTTTGTGCAAATTAGAAAAAGATAACCCCTCTGGACAGACCAATTTATTTTTTTTCCAAATGTTTCTTTTTAAAAAAAATCTTATTTATTTATTCATTTGAGAGAGATGGAGAGAGAAAGAGAAAATAGGGGCACACCCAGGCCTCCTGCCATTCATTGCAAATGCATCTGGCTTTATATATATACTGAGGACTCAAACCCAGGTCATTAGGCCTTGCAAGCAAGTGTCTTTAACCAGTAAACCATCTCTCTAGGCCCCGATTAATTTCAAAACAAGTCCTATATACACAATAGCCCAACCAGGCATCAGGATTAGGACATGTGCATATAGGTAAACTTAGAGCCCATTTACCTCCTACTTTAATTATGTCATATGCTGTATGGTGCTTCATGCTTAAGTCTTGATTCTGTTTCTTAGAGTGTAAAATAACAGCCTTACTTTTCCCTTCCACACATGATTTTTCCAATTATTAGTAATTACACAACAATTTCATTTCTTTGGGATAAACATCTTGACTTCCTTATTCTTCTTCATATTTATTTATTTTTATTTACTTTTTATAATTTATTTTTTTGTTTATATTATTCTAATTTTACATTCATATTGGTGACTACATTATCCTCCTACCTGTCCTCCCCTGTCCAATGGGACCCTCATCAATGAGGAATTTGGTTCGTGCACTGTGGGGGTAGTCAAGAGTTATGGGGGATAGGCCAAGTCTCTATGCATAATGACCCGACTTGTGGCTCTAACACTCTTTCCGCCCCTCTTCCACGAATTTCCCTGAGCCACGTTGGGGTCATTTTAGTTCTACTTCAGTGATGAGGTTTTGGGGGCCTCTGTGTCTCTGGATATCTGACTTAGTAGGAGTTGGATTTTCTCTGTGTTTATCTCCTTCAGCCTTTTTCTGGTGCTGTGATCCCCAGGAACGCTGTATATTGCCTGTCCCCTGCATTACTCTATGGTTTCAGCTGGGCCCCTGGTGAGGTGTTTCTAATGATTGTTTGAAACCTCCTTCCTTTCCTCGCTCTCTCTAAACATCTACATCGAATGTTTTCACCAATGTGTTAAGAAATCCTTTCCCTTATTATATAGCATTCTGAATTTCATTCAAGGTGTCCAAAGTCTCCAGACAGTTGCATTGGATACTTTAAGAAGTATTAAGTGTTCTAGATTAAATCACCACCACACAGAAAAGCTCCACAGTTGCATTTTCCTATGATTACTCTTTTAAAGAATAGAAAGAAAACTGTGAGGAAGTTTGGAAAGACAAAAGCTAGGCTGGTTTCCTGAGCAATATCTAATTAGTTTGAATCTCAGCAAGTTATTTTCTTCTATTAAGCAAATGTGCACTCGCTTCTATATTCCATCAAGTGTATAGACACATGTGTATTTATCATTCAATTATTAAAGTAATACGAAGGCCCTGTCTTGTATTAGTTGTAGCAGCATCAGAGCTTAATGAATTAGAATAATTTCATAAAGGCTAGACTGAAAAGGATTCACATAGATTATGGGAACAAATAATTTGAGCTCATGCAATAAAAGAGGAGGTGATAAACTGAAGATGCTCATGTAGTATTCTATATGGAGGAAGGATATTCTAATGAGATCTGGAGAGGTTATAAGGATGTTGATAATGGAAGTTATAAAATCAAGGACCTTAGGCAGAGCAGCTAGATCATGGCACCGCCTGAATTTAGAAATATTTCCATTCTTTAAAATTAATACACAAGGGCTGACCTGAATTAAAGGGTAATACTAAAAAGCTATTTGGGGACAGGTCTATGAGTCTAACTGCGGGCACACATGTGAATCATGGGTCTTTTTGTGTTTTTATTTTCCTTTTTGTTCTTTTCATTCCTTTTCTTTCAGATAATCCTCAGATCCTCACAGAGCAGGATTAAAAGGGAGATGGCTAACACAAACAAGGTAGAACAAACTAGAATCAGCATAATACGGACATTCCAAAGAGACATAATAAAGTTGTAAATATGAAGATTCCAGAATCAGAAGCTCATGTCTTGAAACCTAATTGTCATTTTATATCATGTGACATGCAGTCAAGTTATCTAATTTATCTAAGTATTAGTATTAACACAGATTGGGCACAATAATAGTTATTTTAAAGTATTATTGAAATAATCAAGATTAGGTTATGTAAAGATCTCAAGAAAGGATATATATTTAATAGTAGTATATTTGTTATTATTTCTCTGCCAAGAAAGTAGAGCCAGGCAATATAGCTCAGGGAAGAGCCTGCAAGAACAAATGGCTGGATAAAGATACCTAGTGGGTAATCTTGTTTTGTTTCAGTACTGGTTACAAGTACCAGCTTGCGTGTCCTCACTGTGCAGTTTCTGTTGACATCAGGAGATGAGGCAACAGGCCTTTGGTTCAAAATGCACTTCTCTTACTGTCACTTTATATTAAAGGTTCTAGGGATTTAAAAGAACTCTTTAGTCAGAGAGATAAATGAGTGCTACATACTCACACAATGACATGCGACCCTCTAGGAAGAAAGCTATATATTCACAGGTAATGTTATTATAGTCTTCAGTTGTCAGCTGGAAACCAGGTAGTGAGAAACTATGTAAATAAGATGTCCTAATTTCAACACAGTGGTGTTGGTCTTGGACTTGGGATTGAGCTACTATGTCATGTCTGCAGCTGGCATCTCACTACTGCAGGTTTTCTGGATGGCACAGTATCCTGTCCAGGATCCTTTATTATCAAAAGAACTCAGCAGAGGCAGTAGCCTGACAAAAAGATAATGCACTGAGTCTTGTACAGAGTAGAGTGACAGATGATTACATGACCCTGGAATAGTTCCAATACTGTGCAGTGGGTCCAATAATTCCCCTCAGGACCTTTCATTGTGGTGAATAAAATTATATCAATGAGGTCCTTTGTGGACTAGTTGTCTATCAGTGAAGTTCCCTGCTGACATTTAGATATGTTCATATTTGCATAACAGTAGAATTTGTGTGTACAACATCATAGATGTGAGGATACACTGTGTGGATAGACCTTGACGTTTAGATTTGGAGGATTTGTGATTCAGGTCTAGGTTCCTAAAACTTTTAAGCATCATGGAAATGTTACTTCATTACTGTAGAGTCCAGTTCCTCACTTACAAACTAAGGAATATGATATTTACCTCCAATTATGTACTAAGGATCAAATGGAGAAATGAAAGTCACATAATGTAGACCTGCAAGGAAGAAGGTTCTCAACAAGCGTTTGTTTAATGGATAAAGACACAACTATCTTTTTATGAAGTTGCTCTCAAAAAAGCAGGAGTATTACTAGTTGTGAATAACAGTGCTCAAATATTGATACAAATGTAACAAACTCTGTGTAGTTCCCCAGGACTCTATTTATTCTGCTTTCTAATAATATATCATATCCTCTGATTGAAACTAACCATTGTCTAAAACAAAAAAACACTAATATTTAAATTAATTAATTTATTAGCAAGGGGAGAGAGGCAGAGACTGAGAGAGAGAACAAGAACAGAGGGAGAGAATGGGTACTTGTGGCCTCTACCTGCTGCAAATGGACTCCAGATGCACGTGCCACTTTGTGCATCTGGTTTTATGTTGGTTCTGGGAAATCAAATCTGGGTTGTTAGACTCTTCAGGAAACTCCTTAGCCATTGAGCCATCTCTCTACCCTAAAATCTAAAATTTTTATTCAAACCTTACAAAATAATGGATAAGGAAGGGCAAGTGATTTAAAAATCCACAGAGATTTTGAGACACTCATTCATTCTTTGAAATTAAACCACATATTCCTAGTGTGACTGAGAAACTAGCTCATTCAAATAATTCCGCACAGCTGTAAAAACATCAAATTCACTCAAGTTTTGGCTGCTGCTAACATTTTAGTACTTAACAAAGATAACTTTAGAAGACTATTGGATTATTTTGTAAATAATCAAGATAATGCTTCAGACAAAAAATAAAGATAATCAGCTTCATGTACTACCTAGATTTTCTGAGTGGACACTTTCAGAAAAAGACTTTGGGACTTTGGAGTGGGCATTAAATTAGCAAGACTGCTAGCGAGCACTTACTAATGTATTATGCATGAGCATTATGTAGCCATGGTTGTGAGTAATACTGATGGCTCATTACTACTTTACTGATTATGAAAGGAAAGATGACAGCTCACTGTGTGAGGTAGTTGAGGCCATCATGAGAAGAAGAAGGAGTTCAAAAGAACAGGCACATGGATAAAAATAAATCTATAGGGGCAGGAGAAATGGCTTAGGGGTTAAGACGTTTGCTTGAAAAGCCAAAGATCCTGGTTAGATTCTCCAGGGCACACATAAGCCAGATACACAACGGGCACATGCATGTGGAGTTCGTTTGCAATGGCTAGAAGCCCTGGTATGCCCATTCCCTCTCTGTCTGTCTCTCTTCTTTCTCTCTCTCTCTCTCTCTCTCTCTTGCTTACAAATAAATAAATAAAAATTAACAAAATATATAATCAAAATAAAATAAAATAGGAAAATTATATGTTGAGGGAATTTATAAAGAGTCAGAAATTTTAGGCATAATTTGATTTTTGGGTACCCAGTACTTACATAGAGTGGCTGTGGTCCCTCTGTAGTGTCAATGGACAGGGGCCAGATGTGCATTGAGAGGCAAATTCCTCCCTTATGGAAGTCATTTAACCTCTGGTAGGAGAAAGTGGTGGATCAAACCATTAATATTCAAAGTGTCTACTTACATTATATACTGCTGATTATTGTTTGTGTAATATGAATTTAAATATAAGGCATTTTTAGTTGGAATGTTTTCCAATTACCCCTGTTGACCATAGTTATCAATCCTTCGTTTTTTTTGAACAAACAAAACACCATAACAGGTAAAATTCTATATTTGTTGTGAAAATATGTGTATCTGGAGAACACTAATGCCCTGCTTTATTGTCCAGGTGGAAATTGTCCTGTCTTATTTGGATCTACTTATTGCCCCATTCCCCCATTCATTATTTTTCAGAATGACTTTCTAGATTGCTTTCTTAGGAGTTAAATTTCCTTTCTCTAAGCCCTCTGGAGGTTTTTCCAATAAAATGCAATAGGCTTAATGAAAAAAAGTATTATGAAATCATACGCAAAATAGGAATCTAAAACAAAAAAAAATTAGGAAGATGTTATGAAAAGAAGGCAACTAGATCAAAGAAATACCTAATTCTAACATGGGCTGGATTTTTGGTATCCAAGCAGCACATCTTGCCTTCTAAAAACCAGACTTCTTTGGTCCAGTTTGTGCTCGGCTACTTTCTAGCAAGCAGGGATGTCCTAAATGTGTTAGATGGGAAAGGTATAATCCCAAACATCCAAGAATAACTGGGCTCTTTCAATCTCTGTTATTGTGTGTCTAAGCTTAACAGCCACATAAAAACTATAATTTTTCTACACTCCTTGATTTAATCCTTATGAGAAAGTAGCCGAGCACAAACTGGACCAAAGAAGTCTGGTTTAGACAGCTAGCATCAACTGAGTCAATAAACTGCTGCCAGTTTCTAGTCTATGTTCTCCAGAAAAATAATAACATTTATTTTTTGTCTGTTCCTAAAAATAACAGCACAAAGGTATTTAGCACCTAGAAAAACAAAGAAATGTACTGTACATATTTAAAATGCATTGCTTGGGTTTTTTCCACCCTAAGTTGAATGCAATCATTGAAAGATACATAAGAGTGGTAAAAAAAAATCACAACGAAATTTGAAATAGTCTGAGATGTGTTTGTTTTTTACAAAAATGTTTTTTAAGCTCTTTGCTGAGAAATAGAACAGTAAGAAAAACATGGCTTCCTAGCAGCATGTGAATCATGAGAATGAAGTCACTTGCTCTTATACCCTATGTCTAGTCATCAGTGTATCTTATATAGGTTGAAAGCACTGAGTCAATTTCCTTGTTAAATGCAGGAGATACGGAGGATTTCCACTTCCTCAACTCTAAGAGAATTTGCTCTCCTACTCCCCAAGGGGCAGTTCTCTGAGTCCATGTCTGGAGCCTCGTCAATCAGTCCAGTGACAGCCCATTAGACCTGATGTCAACAGATTCGTTTGGACCATCCGGTCCTTCTCCAGCAAATTCAGCACTGTGGGGAAAGGACAGGAGTTGCCTGGGCGGAGGAGGAGAAGAGGATTTGAAGGTGCAAGTAGACTCTCAGCCAGACTTAGTGCCCCTTCCAACCCAAGGGTTCAGTAAGAGTGAGCGGCCAAGAGCAGGCTGAGAGGGCATTAGGTAGAGCACAGGGAAATGTCAGAGGCCTGGTGAGGACAGGTACGGGTGTTTCCATACGTGAAAATGGCATGTGTAGTGATCACTGGGAAAGGGTATGGGTTTTGGGAGGTGGAAACCATAAATCCCTCCTTGAAGGTCTCTTTTCAAAAGAATATGCAGTTGTAACAGAAAATCCTGGGTAGGGACCCATAACGCCTTTTTTACATACATACATATATATATGCAATAGGGCAGGAAGAATATTATCTGCTATTTTAATTCATCTAATTCATTTTAATTCATTAGCTCTTTTGGACATGCATGTATGTGTCTGATGTGTGTGTATACACCACGTGGCAGTATGCAGGATGGATGTCAGACGACAACCTCAGTGTGCTTGTCCTCTCCTTTCTCCTGCTTGGAGACAGGGTCTCTCTTGATGTTGATGGACAGACCAGGCTAGCTGACCCCGAAGCTTCACCAGTCTCCTGATTCTGCCTGATGTTGCTTAGGCTCAGTGGAATTTTAGAGCACCATTTTGGGTCAGGCTTTATATAACTCTGGTAGTAGGCTTGTGGGGTAAGTGCCTTGAAACATTGAGCCATTTTCCTAGTCCTTGGATTGATTTTCCAACGTAGTTTTTCTAGAAACCTTTAATTAGGAATATCCCAGAAAATGGAAGAATTTCATTAAAATAAAGTCTAAGTGCTCACCCAGTTATCTTGTCCCACTGTTTTCAATTTTACTACTGGTCATCTGGGAATGTATATGTGTTTTAAATTCTTCTTTAAAGCAATTCCTTCCTTCCTTCCTTCCCTTCCTTCCTTCCTTCCTTCCTTCCTTTCTTTCTTTCTGAGGCAAGCCCAACAGAGTGGCATTTTTTTATGTGAGAGAATGAAAGCATGAAAAGAGAGAGAGAGAGAACTGGCGCACCAGGGTTTCTAGCCACTGCACTCAAACTCAAGATGCGTGTGCCACCTTGTGCACATGTGCAACATTGTGCGTTTGCATCACTTTGTGCATCTGGCTTACCTGGGATCTGAAGAGTTGAACATGGTTCCTAAGGCTTCACAGGCAAGCCCTTTAATCGCTAAGTCATCTCTCCAGCCCCTTTAAACCAATCTCAAATGCTTATTTTATGCATTTGGAATTTTGCTGTTGGTCTGTACAACTACAGCCTCCTGTTTTCACCTTGAATCATTATGAATAAAAAGTAAGATTCATGAGACAGATGCTGTCTCCCTCTGAGGCTGGATTTCTTTATTCTGATCATGTCTTTGAAGGGTGTAAAACTGCCTGGTGGACACTCTTTTAATCTTATCAACCTGGGAATAGTTTAGGACACTGGCTAGCAACACTCGGGTTGCTATGTAAAAATGTGTGCTCTCACATCCAATATCGACAAGACACTTAACATAAAGCTTCTGCTATGGGCATCAATGGTAATCTCCAGGAAATGGACAAAAATGCAATCAAAGTACTACCAAAAGGAAAACTACTCCAAATAGCTTTCCCTCGCCCACCCCTCTCTCCCTCCCTCTCTATCACACACACACACACACACACACACACACACACACACACACACACAGAGAGAGAGAGAGAGAGAGAGAGACACTACAACAGGACAATGGTGTGCCAGCAAAAAACATTAACACTAGACAAAAGAAAAATAAGGATCATAAGAATTAAATTCATATCCCTAAGCTGTATGAAATATAATGTTTCTGAAGGTATAAATAAGAATACATGGAATTTTATAAGGAAAATAGAATACTGCATAATATTGTGTAAAGTTCTGACAGTAAACAATAAATAAACTGATTCTTTTAAAGTCATTGACCCTGATCATATAAAAAGGAATAAAAAATATAATGCATACTCTGCTAACCATTTTTTTTTTTTTGGTATTGTATTAGTGCTTTTTAAGAATTACCTGACATATTGTTCAGAATAACCTTCTGGTCATGTATCTATTTATTTGTCTTCCACCCATTATTATCACTACTGTTATTTTACAGGAAACACAAACCTAGAAAAGGTTAACTATGTAAACGAAATTTATACTGTGTAAATAGTGAAGCCAGGGCTCCAACTACAGAACACCAAAGCATTTAGATATTTCTTTCCCCCTCAGATAAACCAAGTACTTCCCACAGGTCCTGATGAAATGATCAGATTAAAGTTGGAGCAGAATTACAGAGTCATCTTGCTGATCAGATGTCAGAGGAAGGCAAATTTATCAG
The DNA here is from genome assembly GCA_036365145.1 of Orientallactaga sibirica. Lineage (NCBI taxonomy): Eukaryota > Metazoa > Chordata > Mammalia > Rodentia > Dipodidae > Orientallactaga > Orientallactaga sibirica. The sequence goes on from JAEOAD010000006.1 coordinate 21,683,793, forward strand.
ACAGAGTAAAGTTGGATGCAGATCCCGAGAACTGTCACCGTGCTTGTGACTCTTAGGATTAGTAGTCTCATCATATGTGTATGTGTCACTCTGTCTGTGTGTCCTATCTCTCCACTTGGCTTTTTTTTTTTTTTTTCTAAATAAGGAAAGACCACTGTCTTTCCTTTAGCTTTCTAACCACAATCTTACATAGGCAAGAATGCCAACAAAAATAACAAAAGGGGGGAAGATTATGTTGATCAACGATATTGCATAACTCTAAAGAAGTAATAGAGTAACAGGTGGTGCACACTTTTCATCCCAGCACTTGGGAGGCAGGGGCAGGAGGATTGCCATAAGTTCGAGGCCACCTTGAGACTACATAATGAATTCCAAGTCAGCCGGGATGAGAGTGAGACCTGACCTCGTAAAACCAAAACCAAAAACAACAACAACAGAAAAGAGGAAGTAATAGAAGCGGAAGATAGTGGGAATGAGTTAAGATTTACTTTGATAAGAGTCCCAAATATATCAAACTACAAAGCTTCAGAACAGCCAGTGAAACATGCCACAGACATGGGAGGAAGGTACTTCCAAACTATCCATCACAAATTGGGTTGATGTGTGGAATATATAAACAATGCCAAAAAAACTTAATAGCAGAAACACAAATGGCCTAATTAAAGAAGTGGGCAATAGACCTAAATGGATTATTAACAAACAACAACCTATACAGGACCAGCAGGTCCTATGATAAAAGGTTCAACATCACTAATCATCAGAAGTGCAGATTAAAACCATGACACACAATGTCGCGAACATTACTGTTACGGTCACGTTCGCATTGCTGGCAGGAATCACATGTCACTTTACCTTGTAAGACTGGCCTTCATAAATATAAAAACATAAAAAAAAAATACTAGACAGAACAAGTGCTAAAGATGTGAAGAAAAGGAAACCACAGCACACAGTTGTTGGGACTCTAAACTATTATACTCTCTATGGAAAACAGTCTGGATGCTCCACAGGAAAAAAAAATATTGAAAATAGAACTAACATATGATCTAGCTATCCTTCAACTGGACATATACCAAAGGAAGTGAAACATGTATGGCAGAGAGACATCTGTCCTTCTATGTTGACTGAAGCACTAGTCATAATAGCCAAGAAATGGGAAAAAAAAAATCTTTCATCACCTGAAGAGTAGTTAAAGAACATGTTCATGTGCACAATGAAATACTACTTGGTTATAAAAACAACAAAACCCCATCATTTACGACATCACGCACAGCACCAGAGACAATGGGAACTAAGCCATGCATAGAAAGAGAAGTTTCACATATTCTCACTCACATGTAGAGTCTGAAATCTCAGGTCTCCTAGCTAAGAATGCAGCAGTGCTTACCTTACCTGAGGCCGTGGAGAGGAGAGGGGAGAGCCGGCAGGCGGATCAATGGCTACTAAGTTACAGTTCAATAAGAATAGAAGTCCAGTGTGCTATTGCATGGTAGAAAAAATATTGATAACCATAACAGCATAATTGGAAAAGAGAAGAATTTTGAAGTCTTTAACATAAAGAATAGAAAATGAAGAGATGGTTATAATTAAACTGATTTGTTCATCTTACCATGTGTATGCGCGTGCAAAAACACACACACACACACACACACACACATATATCAATCAAACTAAGAAGAGATTATTGTTTTGTTTTTTCAAGGCAGGGTCTCTCTAGCTCAGACTGGCCTGAAACCCAGTTTATAGCTCCAAGCTGGCCATGAACTCAAGGTGACCCTCTTACCTCAGCCTCAGCTAGGGTCAAAGGCATACACCACCACATTGAGCATGAAAATGTTTTATTTTATGTATTAGCTAAAGCTAAATTTAATTAAAATGAAATAAAACCAGGAGTAAGTATGCAAGTACAAGGTTTAAATAAAAAAAGAGGAATGATGGTATCTATGGCGATATAAAGATAGTATCTTATGTTGAAAAAAGTGACACATGATTGAAAGAAATGAAAAAATGTGGAGGAAACATTTATATGTTACATTTAAACAATACTTTTATTTATTTACAAGCAGAGAGAGGTAAGGGGACAATGGGAACACCAGGGCATCATGACACAGCAAACGAATTCCAGACGTATGTAACCACTTTGTGCATCTGGCTTTAGCTGGGTACTGAGGCAATTAAACCTGGGAAGACAGGCTTTGCAAGCCAGAGCCACCTCTCCAGCCCCCATGTGTTACTTTTCAGCCATGCTGTGGTGGTTTGATTCAGGTGTCCCCCATAAACTTCAGTATTCTGAATGCTAGTCTCCCTAGCTGATGGCAATTGGAAATTAAAGCCTCCTGGAGGCGGAGTATTGTTGGGGGCGGGCTTATGGGTATTATAGCCAGTTTCCCTTTGCCAGTGTTTGGCACACTCTCCTGTTGCTGTTGTCCACCTTATGTTAGCCAGTGGGTGATGTCCCTACAATCATGGAGCTTCCCCCTCAAGCCTGTACGCCAAAATAAACCTCTTCTTTCCCACAAGCTGCTCTTGGTTGGGTGATTTCTACCAGCAATGCGAACCTGACTGCAACACATGCCTTCTCATTGAAGCAAAATTAATTATGTTCTCCATATTTAACCTACAAAAAAACATAGTTTTCATTCCTTGATAGAATTTTTTCTCACAGTATTATGAAATAGGATGGAGTATGCAATTTAAAGGAAAATGCATAACTATTAGAGGGGCTGCTATTATGTTATTATAGAAAAATATTTGGACATTTTAATGAACATTCCTACATATACGAATGCATTCACACACATAAATAGACCTTATCTGAAGATGATAACTACAGTGTTTTGAAAATCTTTAATTTTTTATTAAATTTATGTGTGAGTGTGCAGATATATATGTGACAAGATCCCTTGTGGCTGCAAAAGCATGCCCAACTAGCTTTACGTGGTGGCTGGGGAATTGAACCTGACCAGCAGACTTTGCAAGCAAGCACTTTTTAACTGCTGAGCTATCACCCAAACCTTGCAACCTTTTTTACTGTGAGATAGTTATGCCAAAATTTCAAGACTAGTATTAAGACTTCTGTTATTTTCTTCCTCCAGTCTCCCCAAGTAGCAACACTTACATAACTAGAAGATCTTTATCAGTACCAAGAAAATGTCATAATACAAATAAGCAAGCTACAGATATTTCTTAAATTCCACCACTTTGGGCACTTTTCTAATGTATGTATATCATTTTATTTTAAAATTTTGTTTCACATATAGATCTGTGTAACCAACACTATAATTCAGATACAGAACTTGAGAGGACTGGGGAAAGGGTCAGATTTCTTGGCAAGAAAACTATTCTAAGATAAATGTATGGAGCACAAATCTAGGAGACAAAACAAATGGAAAAAAATTAAATATGAAGGCAAAAATATACTGCACTGTAAACATTAAAAAAGTGTTGGAAAATAGCCAGGCATGGTGGCACCCACCTTTAACCCCAGGACTTGGAAGGCAGAGGGAGGGGACTGCTGGGAGTTCGAGGTCAGACTAGTACTACAGAGTAAGTGCCAGGTTAGTCTGGGCTAGAGTGAGACCCTACCTCGAAAAACCAAAACCAAAACCAACAAAATAAATAGAAATGTTGGAACACAAAAATGTAAAAATTCATATTGGAGGATAACAACTTTTAGTAGATTTGGGCAAGTAGGAGTGTATATCACATGACATGTTTTACAGGGGACAGTGAGGCCTATGCCCACATTGACATGTGTCAGAGAAACAGCTCTTCTTCCTGAAAGGTGATATGAAGTGACAGAAAGAGGAACACCAGATCTCACTGTGCAAACACAAAGGGGCCTTTGAGGGGGATTATTAGAAAGGAGGAATGGGATAAGATAAAGGGAAGTGGGGATACAAGAGGGTAATGGTGGGGGTGTGGGAATACAATCAAAGCGTGTGATACTTTGGTATGGAAATGTCACAATAAGTGAAACCTATGATTTTGTACAATTTATTGATTAATATACAGGTAGGTTATTTTATATTATTTATTTATTGAAGAGACAGAGAGAGAGAATGGGGGCACCAGGGTCTCCAGACACTGCAAACAAACTCCAGACACGTGCCTTCTGCATCTGGCTTACGTGGGTCCTAGGGAACTGAACCTGGGTCTTTTGGCTTTGTAGACAAACGCATTGATTGCTAAGCCAACCTTCCAGCCCATTTTGTTGTTGTTGTTGTTGTTTGTTTGTTTCTTAAATTCTATTTATCTATTGATTAGAGAGCAGGGTGGTGGAAGGGAGAGAATGGGCATGCCAGGGCCTCCAGCCACTGCAAACGAAAACTCCAGACACATGTGCCACCTTATGCATCTAGCTTTCGTAGGTACCAGGGAATAGAACCTGGGTCCGTAGGCTTCATAGGCAAATACCTTAACCACTAAGCCTCTCTCTAGTCCTTTTATTTATTTATTTATTTTTGAGGTAGGGTGTTCTCCAGCTCAGGCTGATCTGTAATTCAATTCAGTAGGTAGTCTCAGGATAGCCTTGAATTCACAGTGAACCTCCTACCTCTGCCTCCCAAGTGCTGGGATTAAAGGTGTCCCACACTACACCTGGTGACAGGTCTTTGTGAAAGGAAACTTTAAAATAAATTCATATGTATATAGAGATACAAACATTATGAAAAAGGTAAGCAGAAGGAATAAAGTTATTAGTCAAATAGAAAAAAATGGATGATATAGAATAATTATTGGAATTAAAAAATTATACATTTTCATAGTTCATAAAAATGTTTATGCCAATATTGGAGACATTCATTTTCTGCATGCTATTTTTCCTTCTCATCACAGCCCAACACCTTGTTTGGAAAGATACCCCATGTCCTTTACTCGGTGAGTTGATAAGAATCCGGCAGTAATGCAGTAGTCACAAATCCCTATGGAGTATATACCCGGCACTAAACTATAACTTTACGCAATAGAAATGACCAAAATTCAAAACTGGGTCAAAGAATACCTTTTTTAAACTCTTGGGGAAAATATCTTCAGGAAAAAACACTTTCATATCAAGGAATTTGTGGTTAGGAAGTTATCATTAAAGGTAGGTATGAATGAGCAATACAAATATAAATGTACTTTTCTTGTGTAGTTATTTCCTCCAAATTGAAACATTCCTTTTTGGAAAAAGAGGTAGGAGGCTCATAAGACTCAAGAAGTTACAAGCCTCACGAGGCCCTTCTCGTAGGTTATAAAAACAGTGCGTGATTGCTGGGGAGGTGGTTAGGAGCAAAATGCAGGCTGGGCAAGGAGGTACTAGGATGGGGCTTCTGTGAGCTGTCACCCATCCAGGGTGGGATTTTTAGTGATAGAGCTGCCTTTGAGTCACCTGTTCTGTAAGCAGCCCATTGCCCATGCTCCGGCAAGCAACCCTAACAAACTCGCTGGTTCACCAAACTGATTTTGGGTGGAATTATTTCTTTAGTCTTTCATCAGTGCTCAATCTGACTTTTGTTTACATCTCCTCAGGAAAGCCAGACAATAGCACTATAAGAGAGTGGCTTTGAAAAAAAATAGCTAATTACTGTATTTCAACTTCAAAACCATGGCAATCTTAGAGATTAAATCGAGAGAAAAGAGGCTTTCCACTTTATGATTGTGCACCATTCTATCTCCGCATTCACAAGTAAGTGGGCAGTGAAAAGAGTGTAAGCTTATTTGGTTAGTATATTGTAACTATATTAAAGCACTGAGAATGAAAGTGTGGGTTCTCTTTTTAATTCTCATTAGGAATCATTAGATTTCACATATGAATGCGGTCATGCTGCACATGTCTTTCTTTGCTTGGCTTATTTCACTTAACAGAATGGTGTGATTTGTCTTTACACTGTGTGTGTATGAATCTAAATATCGGTACGTACAATCATGTGTCAATGCAAAATAAAAAGGAAGGAAGAAAAGAAGAATGCTTTAACAAGTTCTTGCCTCCTTATGGTCATATAATTTACTGTTGGAAAAAGCAACTGTGCCCAGCTTGTCACTTCTGTACATGAACGGCTTTGGACCCAGATCATTTCCTTCCGGGGAGGTTAAGAGCCCTTCAGAGCCGGGACTGGGGTTGTTGCCTTAGGAGGGAATACCTATCTTTCCCTGTGCTAGGGCTTGATGTATATTCCTTTGTTCTGCACGCGTGTGCGCGTGTGTGTGTGTGTGTACACACATGTGTGCTCGTGATGTGCACTATATCCCTTAGAAAGTCTCCAAAAATCTTTGCATTTCAGATTCCTAGGAGAGGGAGGTCAGAGTTGAAGGTCTTTCTAATGTAGTAAGATGAGTTGTGTGTGTTACTACATTGAGTACTGAGTGTGTCCACTGTAGAAGGAAGCATCACATTTCTAGGCCTTAGACCTTGTACCTTATCTCCTACTGGGTGTAAAAACTACAGCAATTCAGCCCGGAGTGACCTGTCAGTGATGAATCACACACCTATCTCTTCCTTAAGAGGTACAACTGCCCTTTAATCTTGGCTGTACAGCTTGGCCATCCAGTGAACAAAACACTGTATCTCTTGTGGCTTGGCAAATTGCCATACTTCTTTTCAAGTTTGGAATAGCTTCCCACATTATTTCCTTTGCCCTTGCATGGCACAGAATATCCTGAGAGTTCCTTTAGTGTGAATGTTTTTACTGATCACTCCATCATGACCGTTCATCACAGCACCTTCCTCATGTGTCAATAGGTTTGCCTTCATCAAGTTGCTCCTGCTGTACGTTCAAAATCAGTGGAATAGTATGCAAACATCCTGATGTCAACTATTTCTTTCATAATTTCACTGATGTTAGATCTAAAGGTCCTTTTCGTGATTTTGTCTTTATTTTCTACATTTTAATTTTTTTAAGTATTTTTATTTATTTATTTATTTGCAAGCACAGAGAGAAAGAGAGAGAGAGAGAATGAGAATGGGTTACCAGGGCTTCTTGCTTTGCTGATGTAAAGGAAATCTGAATGCATGTGTCACTTCATGCAAGTGGCTCTACATGGGTACTGAGGAATCAAACCCCAGTCCATCAGGCTTTGCAAGCAAGTGCTTTTAATAACTGGGCCATCTCCCCAGACCCCATCATTTTCATTTTTGGTTAGAGAAGCCCCTCTTTAGATTATACATTTTTAAACTAATTTATTTATTAATTTGAAAGAGAAAGAGACAGATGGGGTGGGGGGTGTGCATGAATGTCTGAGCCTCTAGCCACTGTAAATGAACACCAGATGCATGCATGACCTGGTGCATCTGGTCTACATGGGTACTGAGGAATCATACCTAGGTCCTTAGGCTTTACAAGCAAATGCCTTAACTGTTAAGCAATCTCTCCAGCCCTTAGATTATCATCATTTTTGTTACACCTTATCTCTCTTATCACAGAAAGACAAGAAAACTATACTTGGCTATCTGCATGTGAGCTATTAGGTCAACCTGTGAACTTTTGGATTAGCAGTGATCCTGTCTGATGAAACAGTGAGATAATTGGCCACAAAAATTAACATTAATGAAGCCAGGCGTGGTGGCACATGCCTTTAATCCCAGCACTTGGGAGGCAGAGGTAGGAAGATCACCATGTGTTTGAAGCCACCTTGAGAGGACAGTGAATTCCAGGTCAGCCTGGGCTTGAGTGAGACCTTACCTCAGAAAAAAAAAATTAACATCAATGAAACAACTTATGCAAATTTGTTATTTACACAATTATCAGTGTACTTAGGAACTAGCTGGTGAAGACATAACACAGCTTTGTGTGCTTTAAACAAATTACTCAAAGCTAGTATTGCGGAAACAGAATTTGAAATACATTTGGGGCCTGCTAGTATTTAACTCAACTTTGGTAACTGAAATTGTGGGCGTTTTAACTATATAAAGTTAGTATGCCTCACTGGGGCATGACATTCATGTTATGAATTTCCATGATAAATCTTAGGATGGTCACTTTATCTCAAGTGAGGGATGAATGAGAATCAAATGCATTAATGTACAGATATGTTGAATGAGGTGTAAAAGCTTATATTCCCTCAACTGCTTTTATACAAAAGATGTTTGCATATAACCTACATGCAACTTTTTAGATACTTTACATCTAGAGTCATTACAATTCCTAATATACTATACAATGCAAAAAATATTATTACTATGCTCTATTGTTCATAGAATAAGGAAAAATGCATATATGTTAAGTACAGAATTTTTTTGTTTCTATCTGCAATAGAGTGAATGCAGGTATACAAAATGTATGGTTGTGGAGAGCAGCTGACTCTACTGGTTAATTGGAAGCAATGATTTTCACATTTTTAGAAAACAGGCGTTTAGCTAAAATCTATTTTGAAATCTCATCTATACCAGAGGGCAAATCCAGCATGGTAGCTTTTATGTCTCGGCTAGTAGCTCTCATTATCTCCACCACTTAATATGTTCCAGATTCATAAACTGCTTACTTCTACGTGCATGGTGTTCATAATAGTTTTTCCTCCATCCGCAATCTCACATTAGACAAAATTTCATCAGGCTGTTTTTCCAAATGACATTAAACCACAAAAACATCATTGTCTTGGTGCCTTGTGTCAGAATATCAAAAAAAAAAAAAAAAATTACCAAACTAACTAAATGAAATGTTTGAATTTTAGATTGGTCCATAAATATGGATCTAAAAATGAGGAATGTACCATTAAAACCTAATTAGTTTCACTTAGATTGTTTTCTTGGGGGGGGAGCATGAATGTGTACATAATGACATAGATAAAAGCATAGATTAATTTTTTTTGTTTTGTTTTTGTTTTTGGTTTTTTCGAGGTAGGGTCTCGCTCTGGCACAGGCCAACCTGGAATTAACCATGTAGTCTCAGGGTGGCCTTGAACTCACGGCGATCCTCCTACCTCTGCCTCCTGAGTGCTGTGATTAAAGGCGTGCGCCACCACGCCCGGCTAGATTAATTTTTTACATTTATAATGCTAGCTTGATAAATCCTTCTATTACTTCAGCATTTAGTAAAATAATTCATTGACAATAATTGAATTATGGGCATTGTTTGGAATTCCATGAAGTTTAATTGGATTTTTATGTTCCCTAAAAACAAAGGTTCATATTTAATATAATTTAAATTTGCCCTGCTTAAAATTCTAGGACTGATAAAAATACTCAGTGGTCTAAATGGCCTATTTTCTCATCTTCCTATCAAAAAGGAGAACTTCATTTGAATGTTTCCTACTGGTAAGGCTTGGTGAGAACATAATAATTTGCCCTGGGTAAGGCTTGGTGCTGATTCTTTTCTAATGTGTGATTATTGATGATAAAACAATGGCTATTGATGAATGAGTGCTTGTATGGCACTTCCTGTTCCTCTGGATGAAGAGAGAATATAATTATCCATGGTACGAAATGTCAATTTCAAGAGCCATTTGCTCAGTGAGGTCAGGGACACTGAAAGAGTAATTATGCTATTTTTCCCACTGGCCACATAATGACAATAGGAAAACTGCAAGCCTATAAAATGACTCTTCCTGAAAGGCATGATGAAATGAACCTATATTCTTTAATCACTCCAGTACTATGGTATGGTATGGTGTAGTATGGTGTGGTATGTGTGAACGTGTGTGCATGTGTGTGTGTTGAGGGGGAGTGGAGAAAGAGAGAAAGGGTGGGGGACAGAAAGGGAGAGAAAGATAAAGGGAGGGAGTGCAGAAGGAAAGGACAGAGAGGGAAAGACAAAGAGAGAGGACCTGTTATTGACTTCACAATTATGACTCTTAGCCTGAGATTTTTCATGTTTTAACATTATAAAAAAAATTAAAAAGCTCAATGGGAAATGTATTCTCAAAGGTCTAAATATAGTTCAAAAAATCCTTTTACCTATACTAACAAATATTCTCTTTTAAGAGTGAATGATATACTCTTCACTTTTTTTGTTTGTTTGTTTTTGAGGTAGGGTTTCACTCTAGCCCAGGCTGGCCTGGAATTCACTATGTAGTCTCAGGGTGGCCTTGAATTCGTGGCAATCCTCCTACCTCTGCCTCCCCAGTGCTGGGATTAAAGGCGTGTGCCACCACGCCCAGCTTTCTTCACATTTTTTGATTGATTACTGCAAAAGAACTACAACAGAACTGTAGAGTTAATATTGAATGTTTTCCATACAATTGAACACTTATCAAAAATAAAAATACAGCAATTAAAGCTATATAATTTCCTTCTTGACAATTTTGCTATCATAGATAGTTCTAATTATTCAATATTCAGTGTTGCCTAAAGTGGAGTTTTAAGTGTAAATCAGTGCCATTAGTTAATTTGAAAGTGCAATGTAACTATATTTTAAAGCAGATGCACAGAGCTGCACGTGTGTCCTGAGTTCACTTACAGTGGCTGGAGGCCCTGGTGTGTCCATTCTCTCTCTCTCTCCTTTTCTCTATGTATCTCCCTGTTTCAAATTTTCAAATAAATACAAAATTAAAATAAGACATTATTTATTTGCATTCACCACACTTTATAACTTTACTAGCTGAGACAAGCATGCTTTTCTACTAAATTGTGAAGATCCACATCATATATATATATATATATATATATATATAGTTTTTTTGTTTGTTTGTTTGTTTGTTTTGTTTTGTTTTTTGAGGTAGGATCTCACTCTGGCCTAGGCTCACCTGGAATTAACTATGTAGTCTCAGGGTGGCCTTGAACTCACAGTGATCCTCCTACCTCTGCCTCCCAAGTGCTGGGATTAAAGGCATGTGCCACCACGTCCGGCTTCACATTATATTTTTAAAAGAAGTAATTTTTAAAAACTCTAGAAAAGAAGAGCTCAAAGGCTTCAAGTATAAGAAAATAGTAAGGAGAAGAAAATGCCAGTTACCCTAATTTGACCAGTATATGATATATCCATGTGCATGAATATTGCACTCTGCCAATATATGCAATTAGTACATGTTAATAAAAATGAATATAAGGCCACATATATAAAGAAGTCCATTAATAAATAACCAAAAAACCAATTCAAATCTTGAATATAATTCTACACCACTGTTTTTTAAAGTGTTTTGTAGTTCTTATATTAATTAAGTTATCATAACCCCATTGTAGAGACTATATCATAAAGCAGACATTGGCATGATCTGTGCTGGTTCTTGTGGGAAGTTGGTATATATGAAAAAGTCAAACTGACTTCATAGAAAGTGTGCAGTAAATCATAAATGTAGTCTTACTTTAAGGTATTGAAAATTACATTAATATTCAAAGTATATATTTCTCTAAAACTTTATAGGAAACATGGTAATATACTATAAAATAAAAATGAGAACTGAATTTCCGAGACTGGAGGGCACTGTTAGAAATGGCACTACTGACGAATTACTTTAATGAATTCCACTTAGACTCAGAATCATCCCTCTTTCCCAAGCTGTCTCTGCCTCATGTCAGTGGATATACTAATATATACTAAGTTACATTCTTGCTTTCTCATACATCAATGCAATACTTCAGCAAAGGCTATTCCATATAAAGGTGCAAAAATTATTTGCTAGCCCGTACATGAAGAGAAATTTCAATGTCATCTAAGATTCCATCTCAAGTTCAAATTTACTGTAAAGGTTTAGTCATGAAATCTAAAGCTTTTTTTATAGAATGCAAAACAAATGTATAGTTAGCAGTCAGCTTTGTGTTGCTGGCAGAAAACACCTGACCAAGAGACGTTGTGGGTGGAAAGGGTTTATGTTGGTTTACAGACTCAAGGGGAAGCTCCATGATGGCAGGGGAAAACAATGGCATAAGCAGAGGGGGAACATAACCTCCTGGCCAACATAAGGTGGACAACAGCAACAGGAGCATGTGCCAAACACTGGCAAGGGGAATCTGACTATAACACTCATAAGACTGTCCCCAACAATGCACTGCCTCTAGAAGAATTCAATTCCAAATTGCCACTAGCTGGGGACCTAGCATTCAGAACACACACATTTATGGGGCAATCCTAAATCAAACCACCACATTCCGTTTCTGGTCCCCATAAAATGAAAACCAGACAAGACGTAAAATGCAATGCATTAATTAAAACTTTAAAAGTCCTCATAGGGTTTATCAATTCTAATGCTGTTCAAACATCCCCATTGTCCAATGTCTTTTAAATAAGCTGTGATGCCAAAACAAACAAATAAACATAATGGCACTGAAAAAACATTCACACCACAAAAGATGGCACTGGGCATAGCAAAGAAATATTCAGACAATACAAGATTTAAAACAAGCAGAGCAAACATCAAACCCTGTAGCCCCAAGTCGGACAAATCTAGCCAGTGACAAATCTCCAAGTCCAATAATTCTAACCAGTGACAGTCTCTAGAATTCCAATTCCACCCCTCCAGCTACACTACCCACAGTCCCAGAAAACTGAATCTAGTGCTGGCAGTTCTCCTTGCCAGCCATCCCATAGTCCTGGGATCTCCACTGGGTCTCCACTGCAACCCACAGTTCATCCTCAAGGCTCCATCAGGCCTCCATGCAGGTAAGCCAACAAGTCTGTTTCACACTGCCCATGGTCATTTCCAAAAAACAAAACCATATTGCAAATTCAGTGATCCTCTCTCCTGCATTTGTTATACTCCACAGTACCAGGTGGGCTACCAACTTGTTAATCGGGGGGGGGGGCAGACTTTGGAGAACAGGACATTCCTTCAACATTCAGACCCCTTATTTAAGATGATTCTGCATTAATCCTGTTGTCCCAATGCAGAACACCTGGCCCAATCTCAATGGTTGTGCTCTCACCAACTGCAGCTAACCAGGTAGCAGTTTTGGCCCAATAATTTCATTTTTTGTGCCATATCTCTCTGCTCAAACCAGTCCATTTCTATGCAGTGTAATCCTGAACAAGTTCTCAGAACATGGGCTTAACAGCAAGCCTTTCACACAAACTGCTGCTAGTCCAGTCCAGGCAGAGTTCTTTCTCAATGTCATAAGCCAAACCTCACAGTCCATAGTTCTTATTGCATTCAGGTCTTTCAACTCTGACCAAAATGGTCCACCATGCTGTGCTTACAGCACTGCAGGGTATGTCTTAGGCCAAAACTCAGATTAACCTACATTCATCCTGGAAATCAGTCCCAAAAGGCCAAAGCCATAGAATGGGGTATCTAGCATCAACAACCCAACTCTCAGTACAAGTTTTACTGTTGTGGTTTTGTTTTGCTGGCAGAAAACACCTGACAAAGAGCAGTATGTGGGAGAAAAGTATTTTATGCAAAGGGAAGCTCCATGATGGCAGGGGAAAACAATGGTATAAGCACAGGGTGGACATCACCTCCTGGCCAACATAAGGTGGACAACAGCAACAGGAGAGTGTGCCAACCACTGGCAAGGGGAAGCTTGCTATAGCACCTATAAACCTGCCCCCCAAAATACACTGCCTCCAAGAGGATCCAATTCCCAAATTGGCAACAGATAAAGAACTAGCATTCAGAAGATAAATTTATGGGAGACACCTAAATCTAACCACTACAATTGGTTAGAATACAAAATGTTTTTCTTTCCTTTCCAAAGTCTATCAAAAGAAATAAAAGTTGCCATGAACTAATGGAATTAAATATATGCTTGCTAATTTAGTTAGGGTAAATAGGTGGTGTGCTGGTACATGTTTAACAACTCTTAGTAGAAAAAAACTGAACCTAGTCCATTGCATTTGTTGGTTTGCATGGTTAAATACATCCTTTATGACAGATACTAAGTTCACTATGAGATGTTCCTGAATGTGAAAGCTGGGAAGAGATGCTGAGCAGTCCACTGCAATATAATATCATCATGATTTAGCTATAACAGTGAACTTTAATAATATGAACAAAAAAAATAGAAGTGATGAGTTTGAGTATACTGTTTTAATATAATTTGCTGATGAGTTCATATTGTGAGCAATTTAACAATATATGTTATTAACAATTGACTCATAAAATTCCTAAAGCTGCAGCTGTCAGCTCTTATAAGCTGGTTGGTTGGAGCCACTTCCAGAATACTTCTGGGATATATATATATATATATATATATATATATATATATATATATATATATATAATTTATGTTTCTATAAATGTAACGAGATATATTCTACTTATTCATCTTTAAATTATTGTTTGTGTTCTCTTTTTGTTGAATATTCAATTTTCAATATTACTAAGCAGACAATAAACTAGCTATTTAATAATTACTTTTGGGCTGGAGAGATGGCTTAGTGGTTAAGGTGATTGCCTGAAAGCCAAAGGATCCACATTTGATTGGCCAGGACCCATGTAAGCCAAAGGCTGCAGGTGGTACATGCATCTGGAGTTCGTTTGCAGTGGCTAGAGGCCCTGACATGCCCATTCTCTCTCTATCTGCCTCTCTCCCTCTCTCTCACACACACACATAATAAATAAATCAAAATAAAAAATAGCCAGGTGTGGTGGTGCATGCCTTTAATTCCAGTACTTGGGAGGCAGAGGTAGGAGGATTGCCATGAGTTTGAGATCACCCTGAGATTACATAGGGAATTCCAGGTCAGCTTGGACTAGAGTGAGACCCTACCTAAACCCAAAATAAATAAACAAATAAATAAAATAAAAATAATTACTTTTACTGGAAGAAAAAAACTGACAACTGGAAGATATAGTTTATTATCCACTAATATTATGCATATGTGAATGTAAGAAGTGAAATGATTCCATCTCTGTCTTTTCAAGATCTGTCTATTGCTAGCTGTCTATATCCACTTATCTGCACTAATATACATATGAATATAAGCATGCTCTGGAAAAATTCAATTATTTTCAATAAAAATAACCCTACAAAATGTAATTTTACAAAATCAATCATAAATATTATCAACTTTGTTAATAAGTAATTTTAGAAGCATTAGTTTGCATTTATAATATATAAAGAATAATTTTAAAGTATGCAAATGACCATAGAGGATAGAGAAGTTAATGAAATTAAAATCAATTAAATATAGATATAATATATTTAATCAATCAAATATGCATATAATACTATATATGTGTGTATATAAATATATATAGATAGAGAGAGAGATCCTGTAATGTACTGCAGGTAAGATTTTTGTATCCCACATTCTCTATATTCTGATTTGTTCAGAAAGTGAGCTTCCAAGAAGTTGCAAGCAATGACAATAATTAGGCATTAAACATCGTGAATAAAACTTTGCTCACAGAAGTACAGCAGGTTGTGAATGAAGGCCCTGTAGCCACCATGTTTGATCAGAAGAGCCTTCCCTGACTTGGTTCCAGGTTAACTATTGTCACACACTACAAGAGGCACAAAACTGTACAGGTAGAAAGTGTCATTGAACTAATAATTTCAGATGTATGTTGACAAGTTTACATGGTACAGGTTTTTTAGCATGATTTGCTTACTAATTAGCTACTTGAAATACACCAACAATACTGTTAAATTGTTTTTGAATTCAATAGAACTTTAGAAATCATTTCCTTCAATTATTGATGAGCCAACTTCTAAGCAATCAGTTGCTTTTGGGTTTAGAATATCTTGACAAGAATTTTCCTGAGTGCAAAGAATAGGTTAGGCAAGAAGCAAGTTTTCTTTTCTTTTATATGTATAAAGAATTTTATTTAGTTATTTAAGAGAGAGAGAGAGAGCAGAGAGAGAATGGACACTCAGGGCTTCCAGCCACTGCAAACGAACTCCAGATGCATGTGTCCCCATGCATCTGGCTTACTTGGGTTCTGGGGAGTTGAAACTGGGTCCTTCAGCTTTGCAGGCAAATGACAACTGCTAAACCATCTCTCTAGCCCCAAGTTTTCTTTTTAATGTATAATGAATCACAAAGATCCAAGGCCCTCCACTTAAAACGAATGAAAGAGATTATGACAACTTAGTCCATATTTTATTTTTATTTATTTATTAGAGACAGAGAGAGAGGGAGAGTGAGAATGGGCATGCCAGGGCCTGTAGCCACTACAAACGAACTCCAGATGCGTGGGCCTTCTTGTGGGACCTGGTGAATTGAACCAGGGTCCTTAGGCTTCTCAGGCATGCACCTTAACCACTAAGCAACTCTCCAGTCCTTAGTCCATATTTTATAAAATATAATTCGATCTTCATATCGCCCTCTATGCTATGAGTCAGGTATACATATATTAATATAAGGCAGGCCAGCTATCTCAGAATAACACAGCCCTGTGCTAGTAGCACCCAACTAGGAAAACATGGCTTGTCAGAGAAGCTCCAGGGTACGACTGAGGCTTGTTTATATAACACGTTCATCTGAGGATTTCACATACTTCACAAATAAATACTTGTCAATTTTCACAGCAGTCCCAGGAACCAGATGAATGTGAAAAATTATTATTCCCACAGAAGAGTTGGGGACAAGAGTCATATAGAGATGTGTCTATCAGGATCCACAAAGAACTTGATATAGTGCTTCTGCTCTGCATACAGTAGAATCTGAACAAGGCATTTAATGGATGCAGACCAGAGCCCAACTTGACGAGTCACAGCTCTGTCTTCCCACTGCACAGAAAGCGGACCTCAGGCGATTCTGAAATAAATGCAGTTACAGGTCATGCCAACTGTGCAAGTCATCCCAGACAAGTCAACTCCTCTAGAGCCAGCTAAAGTCTAGACACTGGCTCATAATTCATTTGGGCTCAGAAGCAGTTCTGTTTGCCCTGTGATCAGCTGTTCTGAGTGTTCTGAGTGGCCCAGAGACATCTCTCACCTGACTATAATTTGTGTGATACAGAAATTATGGATGCCTCTAAGTGATTATTTTCTGTTCTTCCTGAGTTAAGAAAAGACTCTTGCCATTACAGAATCTTTTATGTTAAAATTAAAAATTGACCCAAATTAGAGGTGGCAAACCATAACAATTGACATTATCAGAAAAACATATCTGTAGCTGAATCTTTGGGGAAAGTACAGTTGATCCACAAATATGAGAGTACTGGAGATTTATTTCTGAGTGCTTGTTATAAATTCCAAGAAGTTGGAGACTCAGGAACTATTTGTGAGTTATGGGAAATAAATCTACTGGGCTGTGGGCAGGGAGAGCTCCCTGAGCAGAGTGAAGGCATGGTAGGAACAAGGGTTCAGAGACATAAACAGGGTACCTCTCCTTCCAATCATGGGGTGTTAGGCATAAAGAAACATGGATATAGGAAGTTCTAAATTCCTGGTGCTATTTTTCAGGCCTCACTCCTTGTACCCATTTTGCACATCTGGCTTTACATGGGTACTGGGGAACCAAACCCAGCCCATCAGGCTTTGCAAGTAAGTGCCTTTAACTGCTGAGCCATCTCTCCAGCCCTCCTTGTCCCCAGCCTTAGGAATCTACTTAGTGAGTATGCAGTATCTTACCTCACAACCAACTTTTCCCATGGCAGCATGAAACCTCATGACATGACTTCATGGCTCCTCTGTATTTCTCAGGCCTGATGAAGAGCAGTGCCTTTGAGGGATTAGAAATACCTGCCCTCATTCTCCTCTGTACTTCAGTATCATGGATCATTGTTTGGGGCCTTCCGCCTTGCATGTGAATATTTAAAAATCACTTTGGGAATACTTAAGTAAAACAGTTCAAATTCCATTTTATACCTGATTAGTTAAACTGCCTTACTCTTTTTTTTTTTTTAATTTTGTTCTTTCTTTCTTTCTTTCTTTCTTTCTTTCTTTCTTTTTATTTTTTTGGTAGCTATATTACAGTGGTGCAAACTCAGATGTGCATAGCCTTATCTATTAGATATCGGAGGGCTGGAATGATGCAAGTTAGTCATTTTTTTTTTTTTTTGGAGTAGTTAAAAGTTTTAGAGATGAATAAAGAGTATTTGAGTTAAACAGCCAGGTCAGAATCTGCCTCTTTATTCAAAATTGCACAAGAACACTTTGATTTTACTCTCATTAAACAAATATGTTTGTCATTAAACTCACATGACTCACTGGTAGTGTCTATGGACTCTGCATTATTATTAGTGACAAAGCTTATCAATGGTAAAAGGCTGCTTGACAGGTTATTATTATGATAGTGCATGATGAGATCTCTGCTGGCCTTTTGAGAGCTCAGCAAAGATCATAGCTTTACCAGGCTTATCTTCTCTGGGACAAGGACTAGACTAGTTTAAAACATTTCCTGTGAAAATGGATTATTCTGGGGGTTGAGGAGATGGTTCAGTTGTTAACGTGCTTGTCACGGAAACATTAGGACCCAAGTTCTATCCGAAGCACTTACATTTAAAAAAAGACAGGAGCAGCCAGGCATGGTGGTGCACATGCCTTTAATTCCAGCACTTGGAAGGCAGAGGTAGGTGGATCACCATAAGTTCAAGGCCACCCTGAGACTACATAGTGAATTCCAGGTCAGCCTGAGCTAGAGTGAGACCCTACTTCGGGGGGCGGGGAGACAAGGGCAGCAGCATGTGTCTGCAATCTCTGTGCCCATGAGACTAAGACTGGGGGATTGTTCGACTCCCATCTAGTCTAGCCTAACCAATGAGTTCCAGGTACAATGAGAGACCCTGTTTCAAAAACATAAGGTGGCAAGCTTTTGAGAAAGACATCTACCAGATTTTGTTGATAAGGACACAGTAATGCATACATTACTGGTGCTCACAGTATACTCTACACATGCCAACCATTGGAAAATTTTTGATAGCACGTTTTGGATGTCCAAATTCCTAGTTTGAGTTTAAGTCTCATGCTTTACCAACTGAGCTAGCTGGGAACTCTAGTTTGAAATCAAATTGCATAAAATCCTGCAACTTAAAAACAGTCAAATAAATTTGACAGTGAAGCAATATGAGCTGGAGAGATTCCTCAGGGTTTAAGGCATTCACCTGCAAAGTCTAACAACCCAGGTTCAATTACCCAGTAGCCACATGAAGCTGGATGCACAAAGAGGTGCAAACATCTGGAGTTCCTTTGCAATG
This sequence comes from Orientallactaga sibirica, assembly GCA_036365145.1. NCBI lineage: Eukaryota > Metazoa > Chordata > Mammalia > Rodentia > Dipodidae > Orientallactaga > Orientallactaga sibirica. The sequence continues at coordinate 21,702,726 of JAEOAD010000006.1, forward strand.
GCTGGAGGTATTGTTGCACCCATTCTCTCTCTCTCTGCCTTACTACTGGTATACAGATAAAAATATTTTTAAAAAGACAGTGAAGCAATATGATTATTTAAGATCGCATGAATGTAAGTCCTCTGAACATATTCAAAAATATGTCAGGTAACTATACCAGTGACCATAACAGGACTTGTTGTGACAACAGTAGCTAGATGATTATTTTAAATTTATATATGCTAATAGCTCTGACATCTTTATAAAGTCACCTGATGTTTTGAAATGAAAGCTCTTTACCTTTTAACTATATAAAAATTCCCTTTATATTTGAAGTCTGAGCTATACAGAAATATTGGTGCTTGTGTGTTTTCTTTTTTGTTTTGTTTTGTTTTGTTTTGTTTTGTTTTGATTTTTTGAGGTAGGGTCTCACTCTAGCCCAGGCTGGCCTGGAATTCACTATGTAGTCTCAGGCTGGCCTTGAACTCACAGCAATCCTCTTAGCTCAGCCTCCCAAGTTCTGGGATTAAAGGCATGGGCTTGTACAGATATATTTGACACCATACTCAGTTTGCTATTCTTTTGCAAATATGACACATACTTCGAGATTAAATAGCGCTGGGATCAAGTTTTAAGTGAGGTAGCATTCTAATAAGGACTCTTTAGGTATGTCTAAGATCTGAATTCCTTGGCAACAATCCATGTTGGTTCCATGGGTATGTGGTCTACTGCCCTAGAGTTCATTCGAGAAGATTCTGGACATTTATATTCTAGTCTTTTCATTTGTATACACTTACACCCTCTCTGCATTTACTCTGCCTATCAACAGTGCACCTGAATTTCTCATAAAGCAGACAATATTAGAAATAGCCTTCTGCTTAAGAAGATACTGAGGAATATGAAGGCTTTTCCATAAGGCCTTCCAAACAATCATTTTAGTTTAAGATCAGTCCCACCAAAGTCTGATTTCCCAGTGATTCTGGCAGCTACAATTATAGTTTCTTGGACTTAAATGCTTAATTAGGAGCCTTTGCAAAGTTTTGTGTCAAGCTAAAAATATTTCTAATGTACACTTTTGCTTACTCAAAGCTGTATGGAGCTGTAATTTATAAAGAAAACTTGTTTCTTTAATTGTTGTGTCCGTCAACAAAGAACAGGGAGCAGGCACAGAATAATCTGCTTATATTTAGCTGCTCCAATGGCCACGAAATGTCACAACCTTCATGTCATTTAGGGAAAGGTTAGGGATGCCATTTCTACAGAGCCGAATGTTTGGTAATTTGTTTTGTATTTAAAATTACATACTACATGGAATTTTATTTTATCAGTATAATTTTGCTCATGTGCAATTTTAAAGGTAAAGTCATGAGTCACGTTTTTTAGTTGATACCTACGGTTTGGTGTTAAGGTTAGTCATCACCGAATGTAAGATTAATTGAAAACACAGATTATCCTTTAGAGTTTGGATTGCAAGGTTTATTTTATTGCAATTCTACTGTTTTCTACTGTCTTCAGTTACTGAAGAATACATTTCATTATAGAACAGATCTACACTGTCTTCAGTTACTAAAGAATACATTTCATTATAGAACAGATCTACACGTGAATACACTAAAGAGAAGCACACGTGCTCAGGGATGACTCATGTAGTTACCAAGGATGACAAGCGGAAAGAGGGAAAACAAAGGGAAATAGGCAAATAAGAGGGAACAGTGTCTTCAGCGTTCTCTGGATTTTAGAGCTTCTGCCCATCTATGACTTGGAGCTTTCCAGAGAAGCTTTCAGGGTGTGCTCTTATTAGGTAAAGTCACCCCTCCCAGTAACCTTGTACAGGAGTAGTTACAAGCTCAAGATGGGAGATCAGGATGGATGGATGTTAGACCCAGTCTTGCCATGTCTGTCATTGTGGCACTGGATGAAAATGTGCAACATTCCTGAGCGTCAGGCTCCTCCTCTGACATGCACATGCTGCATGACACAAGTCACAGCTCAGGCCTGGCCCTACAGGCCTGGTGAGTGCTTTCAGGTTTTGTATAAAGATAGAGCAAAAAAAGGACAGACATGGGGACACTTGACTATGGATGTAAGGGGAGAATTCTCTCTCTCTCTCACGCTTCTCTGTCTCTTTCTGCCAGTCATTTCCACAGATGGTGTGCCTATATTGGCACACTCATTTCCACATCACATCAATGTCCCATAGTTACGGTTTGTCTCACAGTAAACACTTTCCTATCAGAAAACTTCTGATCCTGATAGCTCATAAATACTTACAGATGGCATGTCTGTATAGTTATTGAAATTTACCAACTGAATGATATTGTTAATCTTATCCCTGAGCTAATTTGATAAAATTAACGTGTATTTAATGCACATTAATTAAAAAGCAGTATGATGTCAGTTGGGTACACTGACCACTACAAACAGTCATCTAAAAGACATAAAGTATTATCATCTTTTTAGTACATCTGCTTAATAATATTTTGGATTTGAACATCAATATCCCTCAATAATTGTAGCAATACATAGAATAACTCTGTTACTGAAACAAGTGGATAGACGAGTTATGTATTTTTTATGAAATAGGTCCCAGGGGGCTAGGGACATGGCCCAGTTGATAAAGTGCTTGCCACTCAAGCATGAGTGTGTGACTTTGGATCTTCAGCACCTATGTAAGAGCCAAGGTGTGGGTCCATATTCTTCTAATCTGAGTGATAGGAAGGCTCAGATAAGAGGATTTCTGGGAGTTGCTGGCTAGCTAGTTTGGCCAAATTGTTAAGATTCAGGTTCAGTGAGACCCTATCTCACAAAGTAAGATGGAAAGCTATTGAAGAGGGTACTAAATGTCAACTTTTGATTCCCAAAAGCACATTCATATGCATGTGAAAGCATGTGTATACATATGAATGTGTATGCAGTCCATACAAATATATATGGGAAAAAACTTGAAAGATGTCCTAGAACTCAATATTTACTTAGTACTGTATATCTAAGTGTAGAAAAGAATGGCCTATTCATGCATACATTATATATATTTTAAGGTATAAGACAATGTAATATTGATAGAAAAATACCTATTGAATGATGGTAAATAAAACACCATGGAAGAAATACAGCACCATAAACTTTTTTTAAAATTTTAATTTATTTTTCCAGCTTCATAAAACAAAAGCCATACATGTTAAGAGAATGACGTGTAATGTTTTACTACATTCATTATCTTTAAGGTAAAAACTTCCTAAATAATGTTTTCTTAGATTTTTGAAATGTATGGTACATTACTGTTATCTATAGTAATTGTACTGTTCAGTTACATCCTAGACATTCTTATTTCTTCAACCTAACTATAACTTGGTGTTCATCATTTCCATTCATAATTTCCATGCCTCTGGTGACCAATTTTTTTTATATTACACATATGATTAGAATCATGCACAAATGTGTTTTTTCTGTGCCTGACTTATCTCATAACACAACGATCTCCAGATTCGCCTATGTTGTTGCAAAGGAATGGATTTTATTCTTTCTATAGTTGCCTAGTATTCTATTGTGCATGTATACTCTACTTGCTTTTATTTCTTTTTTAAAATATAATGTTCATTTTTTAAGAGAGAGGGGAGGATGAATGAGATTGCCAGGGCTTCCTGCAACTACAAACAAACTCCAGACACATGTGCCTCTTTGTGTATCTGCTTTTATGTGGATGCTGAGGAATCAAACACAGGCCAGCATGCTTGGCAAACAACCACCTTTAACCACTGATCCATCTCTCCAGCACTTCTTTATTTTCTTTATCCATTCATAATTCCACATCTTGAGTATTGCATATACCAGTGCCCGATAACAATTATAGTTCTGGGAAGAGCAACATAAGAAAGACTGCTCAAGTCTATAGGCAGTTCCTTAGTATCTGAAACATAGCAAAAATGTAAGTGGGCACTGAGTTGGATTTCTATAACAGAAATGACATAATGGTAAAGAAAGTAGACAGCATGAGTTTCTTTCAGGTTTATGACTTCCTTTTAAAATGACTGGAAAGATAACTCAGCAGTTTAAGGATGCATGCTTGCAAAGCCTGCTGGCCAGGGTCGATTTTCAAACCATCCATGTAAGCCAGAGGTAAAAAGTGGGGCAAGCATTTGGTGTTTGTTTGCAGCTGCAAGAGCCTATATACATACATATTCATATTCATATATATACATGTATACCTTGTCAATTAAAACAAGAATAAAAAAATGAAAACTATCTGGATGGTGATTTTAGGTCCCAACAATGACAGAGGAGAGAGTTTACATTTAGAGTCCAACAAGATAACTGCCTACTAAGGTTTACAAAAAAAAAAGCTATGTTCTTTACAGTGATAGAACAGTATCCAGAGTCCCCACAACACAATTCTTACAATGTCAAGGATGTAATTCAAAGAAATTTGACAAAAATCTAGGAAAAATATTATCTGCTTTAACTGCCAACAACCAGATGACCCAAATATTGGAAGTATAAGACAACACCTTCAATCAACTATTGTGATATGCTCAATGTGATTAGATTCAATATTGGATAATGAATAAACTGATATAAAACTTGAGCAGAGGAAAATACACATTACAATTTCCAATCACAAATATAAATAACATTTGCTGGAAAGAATATCATTTACTTATTTGATCAAAAGCATTGTATGGGGTTATTAGTCAAATGCATATTCCTGAAAAATCCCTAAAGCAAAGGCTTTGAAAGGCTACAGAATACTTAATTCTAACCCAAGAAAAAAATCTCCTAAGCACTTGGATTCAATTAAATATAAAAAGTGAACTAAAACATATGAGAAAATGGAAATATGCAAATTCTCCACTCAATTCCACTTTCTAACAGGCTTCCAGATATGTAAACTAGTACGAACTTGAATTTTTCTAAAATCTTTTGTTGTAACTACTTTTTAAAGCTGGTGGTTTCTTTTATGTTATATAATGCAAAGAGTATAAATAAGAGCCATAATTTATAAGCAGTGCTGTTAAGCTATTGTTATTGAGTTATGCTGTTTATATATTATTCACAGCAAAGATAAGGAATATTTTTTGAATAATTACTACTTAATTTACCAAATCCCTTTTACAACGCATTATTTTGTCTTCTTGTTTAAAAGAATCTATTGTGTAAGCTACTTTGAGGAGAACTTTGTAGTATGCTTCAGAAGAAGCAGATGAATTAATCAATAATGGTGAGCAGTGGTGTGGATAGAAAACAAAAAACACAATGTTGGATGGTGGTACACCACTTAGCAAATTGGTGATATAAAGTGATAGCTAAAGATATGATGAGAGTTACCAAACAAGTTGATGTTTCTAATCTATATTATTAGCTTCCTGTTTAGCTACATTAATCACATCAGTTAGAACTATAGAGTTTTCCCCATATATCAAAGATAGCATTTCTAATATGAAGGATCCTAGAGAATTTATAGTCCAACCCCACTTCCCAGTTCACTCTCTACTTTCTCTCTGCTTACGTGAGGATGTGATGCTGGCTGTCTGCTACCAGCATCCTTTCCCTTTCATGATGCATTTCCCCTCAAACCTGTAAGCTGAAATAAGTCCTTTCTTTCCATAAGATGCTTTTGATCAGTAATTTTGTCCAGCAATGAGGAAATAACTGATACACTGAGAGAGAAGAGATACATGAAAAATTTTCACTCAGTTCTTTATCAAGCAGGCTTATAGAAAATAAAACATACAATACCAAGAAAGAGAAATCCAACTAGGTATCATATGGTCAAATGACTTCTACAGGTATTTATTATCATCTACAAATTGCAATGTATCATTGAAACAAAGGGAGCAAGAGAAAGGAGACACAGAGGAACAAAAGCTGTCTAATACTCACAACATTCTCTTAGTAATTGAAAAGGCAAATTACCTATGATAGATAGTAGTGCCAAACCACATAGGTAGCTGGACACTATTAAATACATTACCATGTCTATATAAAATGGATACTTATAGTAATGACTTTGTAAATCTCTGCTAGTTTTTCTCCAACAAACAACAGTGTAGTCTGTGATGTGCAGTTAAATGTTTGAGAACTAGGTCCCCCCAAAAGAAACACAATCCCAATCTGCAGCATTTGCCAAATTTCTATGACATATTTTTCATTCATGGCTCATTTCACGCTATCAATATGTGGCAAATGAGTATAGAGTTGGGAAGAGAAATGCCATCATTAACACATTATGATGTAGGTATTCTAACATAGATATAATAGATGTAAACATTCCTGAGAATTAGAATTATCATAGTAAGAGAGTAATAGTCAACAAATGACAGTGTTGAATATACATATTCATCTCTATCTTGATCTAATTTCATCCTTTTGTATTTATTTCATCTTTAATTTTATTGGTAATGCATTACATTTTAAGTTCATTTCAGTAATGGTCATGCTTATCAAGTAGCTTGAAAAATTCCTGAAAATTCAATATTCAAAATTTGCTTCTGCTGTATTGCATGAAGGTGGAAAACAGGCTGTGATGAGGGAAAGTCATAAGGAGAAGGGAAATAAGAACAAGTTTTATTTGAAAAAACACCATTATGAAATCTGTTTTTTTTTTAAGAAATCTATTTTATTTTAGTTATGAGAGAGAGAGAGAGAGAGAGAGAGAGAGAGAGAGAGAGAGAGAATGGGTATACTGCAAATGAACTCCAGATGCATGCTTCACCTTGTGCAGCTGATTTATGTGGGTCCTGGGGAACTGAACCTGGGTTCTTTGGCTTTGCAGACCAGTGCCTTAACTACTAAGCCATTACTCCAGCCCAAATCTATTCTTTTTATGTTAATAAAAAATCAAAGAAATTCAATAATTAGCTCTTGTGAGTCATTAATGAGCTGGCCTCAGCACAAGATTTACCACTGTGGTTTGATTCAAGGGTCTGACATATAGCTTTGAAGCCAGACTCAGTATTCTCAGGTGTTACTGATGAAATCATCTTGTGTCTGCCTGCCCCAGTACTTCTATATGTGTAATTCTACCTACCTAGCATGCTTGCTAGTACATCTAAACCATAAAAATACAATTTTCAGTGACAAATTAGTCCATTATTTCAATTCACAATAATCTCCTCAATTCTTATGATAAATTGTTACTAACACAACATAATGTTGATGAAATTGCTTCTCCTCAAAAGTAAGTGGAATTTTATTGAAAAGAAAGTATGTTTCTTTTCTTGTGACATAACTCATAAAATTTTGGTCAGTTTCCCTTTCTAGATAGTTGAAGTTGGTCTACTACAAAAACTAAAAAGGAAAGAGAGCCTCAACCGTTATAGCTGGTTGCAATGTTTAATTAGCTGGATTGTGGAGTAGAAAGGGACTCCACACATTTGGGAATACATTTTCAGCAAGAGTAAATAAGTTTCATTTCAAGAGTTAATTATGGGTAACTGGGGCTGTCATGTTGGGGATGCTTCTAAGGGTGCCTCTAGATTTGTCAGGAAAAAGAATGTCTATCTACCTAATCTACTACCTATCACTGTCTATCATCTGTCTATATCTATTTATCATGCCTATCATCTATCGATTATCTATCACCTATGTATCTATCTATATATCAATCTATCATCTATGTATCTATCAATTTATCTATGTAGCTATCATCTATGTATCTATCTATCTATCATCTATTTATCTATGTATCTATCTATGTATCTATCTATGTATCTATGTATCTATCTATGTATCTATGTATCTATCTATCTATCATCTACCTGTTAAGCAATTGACTGATATGTATTACAGTCACTATAGTTAATGATGATGATGAATGAAACCAGTATATGCCTTAAATGTCCTTGGTCTGGTTTTATGCATACAGTATTTAAAGATAATTAATGGTGCATGTTGCTGGTAAGGAAAGAAAAAAAAAAACATTTAAACATATTCCTGACTTTGGAGACATCACACATTTGAAATAGAGCCTGATTAAAATATGATAGTGACTTGAGAAAAATTATGTTAAGACATGATCACATAGCAAGGACAAAAAAAATGACTCAATTAAAGCTTTTTTTGTGTGGGGGCTAAGGGCAAAAGGGCAGATTAAAATGATATAAAATAAATGGGAGTTGGACTCAAAAAAATCATTCATGATTATCCACCTATAATTCATGCTAGCAGCACTTAACAAAAATAGCACTGTTAGAATTATGGTCATGATATGTGTTATAGCAACCACACAGGGATTGTAGAATAGTACTAATTATATGTGTTAATAGAAGTCACATGGATGTCAGGATAGTATCAATGATATGTGTTAATAGCAATCATTCATGTATGTTAAGAACAGAGTATAAAGGGCCCAAAAGGTGGCTCAGAGGTTAAAGGTTATTGTTTATGAAATCTGACCTGAGTTTGATCCTCCCCAGCACCTACGTAAAGCCAGATACAACGTGGGACATGCTTCTGTGACCCCAACACACCTACTACAGTGGGAAGTTGACCCAGGAGAATCTGAAATACATGGGCCCGCCATACTGCCATTTGTTTTTAGCAGCAAGAAGCCCTGTCTCAAAGAAAGTGGAAGAAGAGCAGAGAAACCTCAAGTTTGCCCTCTGAGTTCCACAAATTCACTATGGCATACACACAATACATACATATGTATATACCCATCCAAATAAATATATTACTTTGAAAAAATTGTTCTTGCATTATTTTTAAGTTGTATAACACAGCTATTTCCACAGATAAGAGGCAAATCTAGAGGCAATAAATAGATAATTCTAAAATTTCTTTACCTGACCAGGGAAGGTTTTCTGGGGGGAGTACATGTGTGTGTGTGTCTCTGTGTGTATGTGTGTGTATACACAGGTGTGTATGTGTGTGGGCACTGTCACCTTGTTTCCAAAAGACATCTGTGTTCTGTGAGTCAGACTGCTTGTGTTCAGGTGTTTTCAAATTATAAAAATCCCTACAAGCTGTAAGAACGTTCTAAGGAATTCTGTTGACAGCTGCTTCTCAGCAAAAAAAAAGTTATTGATCCTATTTAGGCACACACTTCAGAGTCTGAACATCCATATTATTTAATACTGAAGTACTTTCAGGAATTAGAATAAGAACTACTCTTCAATTGTATGGTTCTGGGCAAATTATCCTAATTTTAGGGTGCTATGCAGTCTATTAAATCCCATTTTTTATAAAACCCCAATTTAATGAAATACTATTTTTTAAACTTGTAAAGTACATAGAATAATTTAACAAACACTCATCTATGAACTCCCAAATTCAAATGTTCTCATTTTGTCATTTTGCTTCTTATGCATTCATATGATTTTTAAAAGAACTATAAATGTTTGATAAACTGGAGGTCTGACCTCTTTCCAGAACACTCTCACTCGTCTACTTCCCCCACCTGATACAATTGTTATTTATAGACCATTTATAGTACTGCATAATGTCTCTTACTAAATTTTCAAAGGTATAATAGTTATACATATTATTTTTTGCACTGCTTTTTTTCTTCCCATTGTTTTGATACTATAGATATTGACAAATGTAGATGCCCATCATCTAAAATTGCATTATAGTTACTCCATTAGAGAAATATGTCACAATGTAGTTCCTAGTTTCCTCTGTCTGTAATATATCAACAAAATTGATGTTTTATGATATTTAATTGAAAAAAATCAATTCTTAGCCTAGCATGGTGGTGCACACCTTTAATTCAGCACTCAGGAGGCAGAGGTAGGAGGATAGCCATGAGTTCAAGGCTACCCTGAAACTACAGGGTGAATTCCAGGTCAGCCTGAGCCAGAGGGAGATCTTACCTCAGAAAAAAAAAAAAAAATCAATTCTTACAAAATTAAGAAACAAACCAAGCCAAAAATTCTATGTTCAATCCATGCTGCTCTCACTCTTAGTTGAAGAATCCATTTCTTTGTTTGTTTTACAGATGGCAGTAGAAAGTTGGAAGAATCAAGGTACATCAATATGGCAAGAAAGGACAGCCAACTGCCTAGCACTAGAGCACAAGAGGAACAACCTATTTTGCAAATGCCAGGGCCCAGAAGACATGACAGAGGAAGTGGCGATTTAAAGATGTGTGTTGTTCTTACTGCTATCCTGACAACCAGCTTCAGGGAGATGACAATGGACACTGAGTACACTCAAAACTCATCAAAGCAGAAACCCAGAAGTTTCAGAAAGTTTGAAACTAAAGTAGACTTATAACAAGCCCAACATGGCTCGGGGAACACAGTGAGATTGGCATTTCTGATGCTATCTCTTCCCTGGAGTCTCCATTGGAGCTTTGGGCCATGAGCTTCTTTTTCTTCTTGAAACCTTATGTTACTGTGAAATCCATAAATTCATCCTGCAGGATTTCAAGTATATGTTTTATGAATGTAAAATCTCTCCTATCACAGTGTTTTGCACAGAGGATGCACTCAGGAGGTGTATGTTGAACTAATAAATAAAGGTGTTAAGAAAGAATGATCTTTAGTTTTATAAAGTCATCTCCTTTTCACAGAGTCAACTACAAAAATGCTTTGGGCCACATTTATCTCTCATTTCCCTAATTGCTCTATGAAATTTGACTTTAAAAATGAATTCCTTTTCTATCTTTAGGCTTTTCAGATAGCTAGAATTTATTGCAATAAGTTGTAAGGAACATTCCACATACTGGTGTCTTGGAGGGGAATACATGGCAGCATCTTTGGCTAGGAAAAGGACTATGGGAAAAGAAATGGCAGGCCATGAGCAGATGTGGGCCACATTATAGTTGATTTAATTTTACTTTGGTATGCACACACACAGAGTATGTGCTATATAATGATAGTCAGCAATGTACTGAATATACGACAGTGGCAACATAATATTGTATTGCCTAATTATACAGCAGCCATCCTTGTGTAAGTAAATACTATGATGTCTATAGAAAGAAAAGCCTCAAAAGGACACAGCTTATAGAACACATCTCTATTATTAAGCAACATGATTTTGTGTGTGTGTGTGTGTGTGTATATATATGTATATATTTACATTTATGCGTACATATTTATATACAAAATGTGTACATGTATGTATATATCATGTATAACTACTCTTTCATAAATAAGTTTATTTTGAATTTTATTAAAAGCAAGAGTAATATTTATATTAACTATAAATATTGTTATATTTAAGCGGCTGGAATGCAAGGACATTGAAATAAAAGCCATCTTTCAAACAGAAGTATAACATTACTTTCTGTTCATGATTTCTTATAATTTTCCGGTAGCATCTGATGTAAAAAGACCGATTGGCACTGACTTTCACTCTTTTTTGAACCTTCCTTCGTGTAGGCTTTCACCCAAGGATTTTTTAAAATCTATTTATTTATTTACTGGGTTACTCGGAAATCAAATCCTTAGGCTTCACAGACAAGTGCTCTAACCACTAAGCCATTTCGCTAGCCAGATGTTCACTCTTTCTAAATCCACAGAAAATGACTATTGTTTCGAAGATCAGCTCATTATGATATCTAGTTTTCTTCAAGTCATTAGCAAGGCTAATCAGCAGATCCGATGACTAATCTCACAGGAAGAATGCCCGGTGACTGAAGTACTTCTAATCTTCCATAGGTGTATTTGCGTCTTTTGATGGGTACAGCAGCTGGAACAGGTATCTTTATGTTGAACACATGTCTTTCAGCTTTATCCTCTGAATCAGTATGCAAAAGTTACAGTCTCCAAACTGAAGCTCCTTCCATAGATCAATGAAGGGAAGCAGGAGAGGCCCTGAGATTTGGAGTGAGCTTTCATCCAGTCTCATTCTGTCTTAACACCCAAGGTTGACCCAAAGAACACAGGTGTGAATGGACAACTGTGTTGGCCTTCCAGACATCGCCAAACCCTTCTATATTTGCTGACGTGCATGACTGAGACTCATTGTAAAATTATAGGTGAAGCAATCAATAATATCAGTTACTTAATATGCAAATAACTTGTTTTGTGCCTTCAAAATTCATTCAAAAAATGTTCAATGCCTCTTTTGGGTCTGAGGCAATTGACAAACAGGATTGACTGACTCTTAATGCCTGCTTTCTGGTTGCCCAGAAATGGACTGGGGCATTCTCTTTTCCTGAGCAAATGGTTTGGCTTCTTGAAGACCCTCAAGGTTATATGTACTGAGTATGGAGGCCCTCAAAACTTCTGTGAAGTGCTCTTCCCCAGGGCCAGATTGGCAGTCTGAGGGAGACTGTCTTTATCTTGTCCACCCTCACCCATGAAAGTGAGACTGCTCTCTAGGGTCATACCAGCTGATCCATCTTGGTCACAGCTCTGTTCTGCACCCCATGCCTCAGGCTGATTTTTTTTTTTTTTTTTTTGGAGAGAGACAGAGAGAGAGAGAGAGGGAGGGAGAGGAAGACAGAGGTGGGCACGCCAGCAGTCTCTCAGCTGCTGCAAATGAAATCCAGAAGTGTGGCCCCTTGTGGTCAAGTGCGGCATTGCGCCCTTGCCTCACTTTGCAGCTGGCTAAACGTAGGACCTGGAGATTGGAACTGCTGGAGATTGGAACCAACGTTCTTAGGCTTAGGGGGCAGGCACCTTAACTGCTAAGCCATCTCTCCAGCCCAGGCTGATATTTCTTTCCACACTTTGTCAGTGGCAGTAGGGAGACACACAAAACAAATGAACATACCTGCAAGACCTTACATTCCAGTTAAGGAGATAGAAGATAAATATATAAAACACACAAGGGCTGGAGAGATGACTCAGTGGTTATGGAACTTGCCTGAAGAGCCTAACAACCTAAGTTTAATTCCCCGGTGCCCATGTAGAGCCAAATGCTCAAAGGGACACATGCATCTGGAGTCTGTTTGGAGCAGTTGGAGGCCCTACCATGCCCATTCTTTCTGCCTGTCTCTCTTTGCAAATAAATATATATATTTTTTAAAAAGCAGTATATATATATGTAAGACATGCTATGGAATTTTTTTTTTTTTTAATTTTGCGAGGTAGGGTCTCACTCTAGCCCAGGCTGATCTGGAATTCACTATGTACTCTCAGGGTAGCCTCAAACTCACAGTGATCCTCCAACCTCTGCCTCCACAGTGCTGGGATTAAAGGTATGTGCCTGGCTTCGGGAATTTTTTTAAATTATTTTTATTATTTAGTTGCAAGCAGAGAGAGATAGAAAGAAAAGATACAGAAAAAACGGGCATATTAGGGCTTTCAGTTGCTGCAAATGAACTCCAGAAGCATGTGCCACTTTGTGCACTTTATATGAGTACTGGGGAATTGAACCCGGGTCATTAGGCTTTGTAGTCAAGCACCTTAACTGCTGAGCCATATCTCCAGCCCCAGGATTTTTTTTTTTCCTTTTCTAAAGGGAAAACCATAAATGAGAACTCAGAGTATTGCAGAGGATGACTAAGCAACATTTTCTTTGTTGAACAGACTATGAAGGATTTAGAAGGCTGACAGTCTCAAGATATGGAAGATTTGAAGGAAGAGGTATAGTTATACCATGAATATCAACACAAAAGAGATCAGGGCATATCAAATACCCATCACTTTTTCACTTGCCTGTTCATATAGCAAAGTTCACCTGGCAGCTAAAGGCTTGATGAGAATAGATGCCACTATCTAAAGTCCTCAAAGAATTATGATGTTTGATAAGGTCTCCCCGAGTGTTGAAAGAGGATTATTACTGTCTATCCTGCCTAATTCTTAGGGCTTCTGTGAATATCAAAGAAAGTGGCTATAAAATGGTTCTCTGAAATCAGTTAAAGCTCCACACACTGGAAATGCATTATCACTGCAAAATGGCTTTAGAAATAAGTGAGGTGGTGACTCTTCCTCTGTCCAAACACTATTACTACAGCAAAATGATGAGACGGGGGGGAGGGGGGGGAGGAGGAGTGGTCAGGGAATAAAGAGAAAGTGAGGGAAGGAGAAAGAGAGACAAGGAAAAGCAGGAGCAGCAGGAAGAAGAGCAGGAGGAGGACAAAAGAAGTGAGGAAAGAGAAAATGGGAAAAAGAACAAATACAGGTTTTGATTTGTAATCATGTGTCATTTTGATCAAGTTATTAGCTGACTACCTCCAGGTGAAGTGACACCTTCCTTATCTACCTAAAATCATTGGTAAAAATGTTATTCTCTGTCTGTCTGTCTTCTATATCTCTCTTGGCAAATAAATAAATAATTTTGAAAAAAAGAGTATATATAAAAGTCAGACATGCTATGGGAATTTTTAAAAATTATTTTTATTTATTTAGTTGCAAGCAGAGAGAGATAGAAAAGATATAGAAAAAAACAGGCATATTAAGGCTTATAGCTGCTGGAAATGAACTCCAGATGCTGAAATTATTCCTTACCATTAGATAAAATAATTTCTGATCAATTAATGATATAAAATAAGAATTTAATCCGGGCATCGTGGTACACATCTATAATCCCAGCACTCGGGAGGCAGAGATAGGGGGATCACCATGAGTTCGAGGCCACCCTGAGACTACATAGTAAATTCCAAGTCCACCTGGGCCATAGTGAGACACTGTCTCAAGAAACAAAAAAAATATAGATAGATTTTATGCAGATAATTCATATAATCTATTCAAGAATATTTAGTTTACAATATTAGTATGGTTCATTTTAGGTTCCAATGTTCTTTATACCTCAGTCCTAGCATGTACCAGGATAGAGAGTGTATCAACAGTTGTGTCACAATTGCAACTCATGGAACTGTGAAGCATCAAGTAGACCCCAAATGATCTGGGTCAGGGACTCTAGAAAAGCCTGAGACGTGCAAGAAAGACTTCGTTATACAACTGTTAATGGCTCACAGGTTGTTACAAGGCCAAGTGCTTATGTCCAGAAATGAATGCTGAAAAAATTATAGGCAGAGTATAAGAAAAAATTGCTAAGTCTTGCTAAATTGTAATTCTACATACAATCAATGGCAATGGCAAGTAATTAGCAACAAGAATCTGACACGTGACTAGCATGGGTATACTAAGAATATATGAAAATTATCCCTCTGTAAAAATTTCAACATTGAATGCTACCAACCATTTAGTACCTACATGGTTTGATTTGATTAAAAAAAAAAAAAAAAACCTTCTATGCAGGTGTGGCAGAGCACATCTGTAATCTCAGAACTTGTCAGACGAATGCAGGAAAAGCCTGAGTTCAAGGGCAGCCTCAGCAACATTGGCCACATAGCAAGAAGAATGAAAACAGAAGAAATTCACTTGCTTTCATTTAGGTATGAATTCAACCATTTCAAATTCAAATTTATAATTCCATAGAGTGGGGTACTTAGAATAATGCTGTCCCTCACCCCCATGTCCTAATTTCCAGAATCTATGAATATGCTGGCTTACATGGCAAAAAAAATTTTGTAGATGTGGCTAAGTTAGGAATCTCGAGATAGTAAAGTTATCCTAAAAGATCAAGCTGAATCTAAAATGACCATAGAGAATCAGTACACTCCGAGCTAGGGAAGATTGAACAATAGATATAGAGGTTTATTGATTCTGAAGTTTTGTTTATACTATGAACTTTACTGTATGGACAAATCACACGTTATTCCATTCCACTTGTGTTATCCCTTTACATCTCTTCTCCTCCCCCATTCCAATCAAGTCAGATTTTGAACCTAGGAATGCAGGTACCTCTAGACTCTGGACAATGGAAGGAAATGAATTATCTCTTAAACTCCCAAGAAGTAATGAAACTCTGCCCACACCATACCTTGAGTTTCACAAAACATGGCCTATTTCAGACTTCTAACTTTCAGAACTAGATAGTACTACATATGTTTAAGCAACTAATTTGTATCTTTTTTCAAAAACAATAGGAAACTAATATGCAGAATCTATATTGATGTCCTTTTCTTCATAAATGCTGTATGTTTGGTAATAACAAACAAAAGAAAAATTATTTAAGTAAAAAAGTGCACACTTGTAAGTTCACTGATGTACAAATTAAGATGGCACGCTTCAAAGAAGCATTCCAAGGACATCTCTCCTATTGCCATAACTGGAGATTTTAACTGGGATCATCTAAGTGCAGACCACCAATATGACCATGTGCAGCAGACAGCAATAAGGAAAATACATACAACATTCACTGATGTCTTCCATATGGAAACTAGAAGTGTCTACTATGGAAACTTTTGTGTCTAGAAGAGGCTTTGCAGAAGTTCAGTTACCCAAAGGACCAGATGCACAAGCAGAAGCTGACATAGAAAAAAAAAAAAAGAGTAACACCCCACAGGAAGAAAATTAGCATTAGTGTTGTGGGATGAGGAAGACTGAGAGTTGCATTCTGAATAAGTAATTGCAGGGCTTTGATAGGCCCTGGTCAGATAAGAGTGTCATTTTTTAAACATTTTTTGGCGGACAACCTCCATACATAAACACAATGATCCTGATTAATATTTCCCTCTCACCATTGTCTTTTGTCTCCCCTTCTTTATACAACCTCTACACTGAATACCTAGGGAAGGGTATCTTTAGTAGAAAAGTTTGAAGGCTTCTTTAAGGGAGAAAGGAAGTTAATATGGAACAACAATGCATGAAAGGGAAAAGACTGAGCAGGAAATGACCAACCTTTCGGAGAAAGGCAGATAGGAGGTGTCAGGACCGAGAGGCCTACTCACGGGCTGTGATGAGAGGTAAAACACAGAGATGCAGTCCTTCCTAATTTGTTAAGCAAATGAGAAGTATATTAAAGTTATTAGAGAGAAAAATAAAAATAGTCATCTGAAGCTATTTTGAATATGAACGCAGTTATTTCTTTTTAAAAAATATTTTATTTTTTTAATTTATTTGAGAGAGAGAGAGAGAATGGGCATACCAGGGCCTCCAGGCATTGCAAACAAACTCCAGACGCATGTGGCCCCTTGTGTATCTGGCTTATGTGGGTCCTGGGAAATTGAACCTGGGTCCCTTGGCTTTGCAGGCAAGCGCTTTAACTGCTAAGCCATTTCTCCAGCCTGAACACATCTATTTCTAATTCAAACATACCATTACAGAGAGTTGGTCCCTCACAACCATGTTCTAATTTCAGTGACAGGCACAAGGCATAAGGTGACAAGGTACTAGGAACCCAGTTCCCAAGAAATAGAAGATCAAAATAGTAAATAGGTGAGGTAAGAAATTGTTGTTTGGTTATTGTTTGAGAAATGGTATTACTACATAGCTCAGCATTATGTGGGATGGGACTCATGATTCCTCTGAGTCAAGAGCTAACATCACATGCATGTGCCATTATTCCCTGCTTTTAAAAATTACTGCTTAAAAAAAGTAGAAGCAAAAGGGAAGGAGGGATGATTTGAGATGAAGGTGTCAGAAATTACCAGATGTGGAGAAAACCCTGATATATTGTATCAAAAATCCTTTGAAACCTCAAGAGTGGCCAACCTGCAATAAACACTATTCAGAGGGAGAGATAAATGGCTGTGACATTTCACTTGAGATTGAATATTTAGCTCACAATGTCTTCCACAGTGCCTGAACATAATATGTGAAACTCAATGAAAGGCAATTTGGGAGGCAGACAAGTAAATCTGTCTCTCATTTATATGCGAACTGCGCTTGAGCTCAAGAAAAGGATAATGTGGGCAAGTGCTGAAATGACAGCGAAGAGAGTCAGAACCTAGGCTGGCTCTGGCATGCCTTCCTTAGCATGGCTTTTTAGTGGAGGGCGCAGTGCATGCAATAAGAATTCTGGTAGGAAGGAACTTTCATGGACACATTTTGAATTGCTTGGGAGAATTCTCATATTGGATTACTATGTGAAATACCACCACCATTTATAAACTACCGCTACCACCTCTGAGCTGTATCTAACATCTGTTTCTTGTAGTTAGCTGTTTAATCAGTCTTTTTATCTTCGCCTCTTCATATCTCCACTTTTCCATCAGCAATTGCAGCCACATGGTCACTGGTGGTCCCTGCCATTTTCCTTTTCTGCCCTTGAACTCATGTCAACACATGCAGGCATTATCTGTGTGCTAGCTTCTCCTTCCCATAAACCCAGCCCAAAGTCCAGTGAGATGATTTATAAATGTACTCATCAAATGTTCCAGTAAACACAAGATGAACACACAAAACCAAATTTGGAAAATGACAATTCCTATAATGCTTCCATAAAAGTTTAAATTCATAAACGCAACATGGATTTTGGCCCAGAGGCTCTGCTGGTGAGTAAGGCAGCACTCCCCCATAGAGAAATAGGATCCATTTTAGTGGTACCTCAAGGATTGTCTATCTTTTTTGTGAGTCTGTCTTTGACTTGATGCCATGGAGAATTAAAAAAAAAAAAAATTAAAAAAAACCTACCCTGTCATTTTATTCTTCATAGAATAGGGATATGAAGGCTTCGTACCCATTAGTTATTATATTCTGATTTTTTATACACATATGCACAATCTATTAAATCTATTTGTAAAAAAAAACAGAAGAACAAGTTTGTAATGTGTAGGGGTGATTATATTTACTTAATATTCCTCTTCTACTTATCGTCATAATAGTCAAAATAATGATGTATAAACACAGACTTTTTTTTTAAGCCCAGCTCAATTCTCACCAGCTGGGTGCCTTGTCCCCATGACTCAATCTCTCTACGCCTCAGGATTGCTAAATATCCTGTTGATGATAATAGCATTTGGATACTCCAATGGAAACCAAGATTTTTTTTTTTTTTAACCTGGTCAATCTAAACTTCCACTCAGTATGACAAGAGTTGACAGATGTCTGTAAAGACAAAAATAGACTAAGGGATGATTTCCATGGCAGAGAGTGAAAACCTCTAGCCCCCAAATAGATCTATCTTGGTAGCCAGGGTTTCAAGACCTCGGCTGTGGTGAGTGAGAAAAGTGTAAAGGGACAGGCAGAGGAAGAAATGGAATCAAGATGATCAAAGAGGGGGCAGAAAGGGTTTAGAGGCAGAGAGCAAATGTGACAGTCTACTCCCAAGACTGTAACATGCTATTCAGGAGGGGAAGTCAGGTGTTCTGGCAGTGGGTAGACAAACAGAAAACTTGGATGGGTCACCTTCAGAGAGGCTCCAAAGCCACTGTGCCAAGGCTGAGATGGCAAAACGTGATAGGTAAGAAGTTTCTCCAGGGTATGAGGGGAGCCCAGCAAGCATGCTTATCCCAGCCCATTGGCCAAGGTCCTTGTGCCCTGGGCTGGGAGCCGAGGAGACCTGCAGTCTCTCCTGGAACATAAGGACACATTCACTCTCCGTGACAACAGTTTGACCAAGTTGTCAGTTTAGACACTCCTTACCTGTGTTGCTTTTGGAATACTAGATGATTCTTACTATTGAATATTCTTGGAATCAAGTCTAAAGAGTTTTGATTTAAATAGTGACTTTATAAAAATATAAGTTTTCAATTATAGAAATATAAATCATGTAAAAATATCATGATTTCATTTTAAATTCTTGATATTTTTATTCATAGATAAGCTGATATACACCTTTTGTATATAACCCATGTTTGACTAACTTCTTGGCATTTCAATTTATGAAATGGACAGCAGTAGTAATAAGAACTTTTCACAATGAATACACGCACAGACAGTGGCTTTTTAAAAACATGTGTTGGGCTGGAGAGATGGCTTAGCCATTAAGATGCCTGCCTCCTAAGCCTAAGAACGCTGGTTCCAATCTCCAGGTCCCACGTTTAGCCAGATGCAAAGTAATGCAAGGGCACAATGCCGCACTTGACCACAAGGGGGAGCACACATCTGGATTTCATTTGCAGCAGCTGAGAGGCTGCTGGAGTACCCATCTCTATCTGTCTTCTCTCTCTCTCTCTCTCTGTCTCTCTCTCTCTAAAAAACAAAAAAAAAAGTGTGTCATGTTGACACTTAAAAGCACATGTCATGTTTACAAAACATACCTATAGCTCTAATAGAAGAACTATTTTAAATAGAATGCTACAAATATAAAACTGCCATTTAAATACTTATGATTTATTAAATAATTGAAGTATTTATGAATATTTTAAAGATATTTATAAATATATGTGAAAATATATTTATAAATATAGATAATTGATTTTTTAAATAATGTACTTAACATATAAAATAAATTGAAAATATTTAAAACTAAAAAACTTTGTGGGGATTTTTGCTTTGTTTTTTTGAAGTAGTGTCTCACTATGTAGCCAGGCTGGCCTGAAACTTGTGATGTTCTGCCCTTGGCTTCATGAATTGGGATTGTAAGCATGTGCCACAATGCCTAGAGATTTCAACTATTCAATTAAATCTTTGATAAAGAATTATTATCTAATCTTGTCATGAAAAATTCCAAAATACAGCTATATATTCCAAATTATACCTATAATTGCTCACTCATAAAGATATAGAGAAACGTTTCTATGTTAATATTCATCCTTTCATACACTGTGTCAAATATTACACATTAATCTAAAATAGTGCTGAGATATCACTTAAATAAATGACAATGTGTATATAAATTTCAAAATTAGCTGATCTTGCCATTCATAAAACTAGTAATTACAATAGGCACAAAAGGCCAAAAAATACAACTAAAGTATATAGCATTTAGAAAGATACTCTTCCTAGCAGTTTTCTCTTTGTCATATTCTTAGTCTAATAAATAAGAAAAGTTTTTAAAATTATAAAAACTTCTTAAAAGCACCTGCAATAATGCAGTGTATTCTAATAAATGTTCCCAAAGTTTATTGAATTAGGAGATTTATGGTTTCAATCAACAGAGAAAGCAAGGTAATTTTGTAAACCTTGCTGAATTAACTTGACATATGACTTCTTAATGGATTTTTTTTATTATTCAGCACTTCTTCACATTTAATAAAAACTAAATAAGCATACTTACATTTTTTCTAACTCTTGATTGTAAAGTGGTTAATTCCATGACTTATAACTTTAGCTTCATTCTCATTGAGCATAGATATTTTTAAAATTTAAATGAATATAGAAATATTATATGTCTTCCTGATCTATTGAAGGAATTTTGCTGTTTCATCTGTAAGTATTAATTGATTTGAATTCTTTGACATTATGGGGCTCAGTTTCTTTGTTTATAAAGCCAGGATCTGGTCCTGGGGCCCCTCAAGATACTGTCTAGCAGCAGTTCTGACACAATGACAATGATCTTAACTTTATTCTCAGATTTAAGCATAGCTTAAAACTGCATCACCAGTTGCCTTTATGTTTGTGTAACACTATGTGTCTTTATGTTTTTTGAATCTAATTATGAGAAATACTTTAAAACAAATGCTGCAATTTGGTATTTAATGAGCATTTTCTCACATGAATGGTATCACTGTCGAAATGAGATTGAGGCTTGCATCTAACATGTCTCAGTTCAATAAATAGTAGTAAGTGGGAATACATATTTTCATCATTTATATTATTTCTGATAATAATAGAACCTTAACTATGCTTATTTACAGAATCTGAATTGAATGTCATTTTAAAAAATATTTTATTTATTTGAGAGAGAGAGAGAGAGAGAGAGAGAGAGAGAGAAGCAGACAGAGAGAGAGAAAGAGATTGCACATGCCAGGGTCTCTAGCCACTGAAAACAAATTCCAGACAAATGTGCCACCTTGTGCATCTTACTTTACATGGGCACTGGGGAATGGTATCAGGGTCTGTTGGCTTTGCTCGCAAGTGCCTTAGCTGATAAGCCATCTCTCTAGTGCCAGAAATTTCATTTATAAGATGGGAGCCTCCTACATATGCTTTGTTGAAAAGTGTGCAATTCTTCATACTGTGTCTAAATTCACGCCAAGTCTGAATAATACCTGGCATATCTTCTGTATGTCTCATGCCACTGAAATGCTTGCAACTGACTCCTGTCTTTATTTTTTTTCAAGATTTATTTTTATTTATTTACTAGAGAGAGAGGGAGAGAGACAGAGAGAGAATGGGCGCACCAGAGCTTCTAGCCACTGAAAACAAACTCCAGATACTTGTGCCACCATGTGCATCTGGCTTACTTGGGACCTGGAGAATTGAACCTGGATCCTTAGGCTTCACGGGCATATGCCTTAATCGCTAAGCCATCTCTTTAGCACCGACTCCTGTCTTTAAAATGCAAGGTAGATGTTAGTGGTATCCCTTCCTAATACTTACTAGATGCACTACAAAAATATGGTTTCTTTTGCCAGTTGTAGAAAATTTGTGAAGAAATAATTCAGTCTATTTCTCTACTATTACCAATACAATGGTAACAGAAAGATAAGGAAATTAATTCTTGGGAAGACGGGCCACATCCATCGATGTCCATGTAGCTGGGACAAATAAGGACTCAACCACCTCAGAGATTCTCCTGGTGATTTCTGCCAGTGTTAGTTGTCACAACAGTCTAGATTCAGAAATGGATATTAGAAAATTGGTACAATTCAACTATATCCTTGTGGTAATTTGAACAAGATGTCCTTCTTCCCTAAAGTGGTTTGAGTATTTGTTCTCCAGCTGGTGGGATTTGGGAGGTGGAGTCTTGCTGGAGGAGGTGTGTCACTGGCTTGGACCTTGAAGTTTATTAGCCCAGCTCCAACCCCAGTACCGAGACTACTTCCACCCAGTTGGTGAGAGCCAGCTTCCTGTCTTCGCCACTTTTTCCCACCATGATGAAGCTTCCCCACAAAATTGCAAGCCTGAATGAAACCCTTGCCTTCCACAAGGTCCTTTTGGTTGGGTCTTTTATCCCAGCAATGAGAACCTAACTGCAGGAGTCTTTGATACCATATTTTACTTGCTTTTTAATTTTTTTTTTAAATTTTTTACTTACACCCAATTTTCATTTCGGTTTTCTTTCTGATAGTGCAGTGGAGCCTTTCAGTTTACAGTGCTGTTTTAAGTGTGGCTGTTTTTTGTTTTTTTTTTAATTTTTCGGTTTTTCCAGGTAAGGTCTCACTCTAGCCCAGGCTGACTTGGAATTCACTATGTAATCTCAGGGTGGCCTCGAACTCATGGCCATCCTTGTACCTTTGCCTCCCGAATGCTGGGATTAAAGGCGTGCACCACCACGCCGGCAAGTTTGGCTGTTCTTACAAAGTCCTTACTATGCTTGTGTTCTTAGGAAAGGTCACCTGTTTCATTTTAGGAATAATACGCAGTATCTCTGGCCAGGTTCCATACTTGAGACTATAAAAAAAATTAATAAATAAAAAAAGCAGTTTCTTCCTTTATGACTTCTCACATTCTAGGACATTTTCATAATTTCCATCCATTGATGTGTGTGTGTGTGTGTGTGTGTGTGTGTGTGTGTGTACCAAGGAAGTGCCTTTAATTCTCTGTTGTCAAGCACTTTCACCTGTGTCAAGTCCAAGGCTTCAATCATCTCCTGTATGTGACTGTGAAAAAGTTTCTCATACATTCTGATATTGAATGTCCTGCCAGCACTTTCAACTTAATATGTCCCAAGTTAAACTCATCATCTCCGTGACAGTCTAGCCCTTCATTCTGGGCCACCTGGCTCCGCTAATGGGACCATCATGTGTCGCTGGGAGGCTCAAAGTGAGTCATATCAATTTTGTCTTCTAAGTGCCTCTTGCACTAGACTTCTAGTTTCTAAGCTTTTGCCAAATGGTTCAACTCTTACTCCCTTCACATTCCTCATTTGAAATTTGATGATCCGTTTTGATGACTGGTCCTTCTAAAGCTTAACACTAACAGCATTGTGAAATCTACAGTGTTCCTTGTGGCCCCATCACTGGCAGTAGCCAGTGTAAATTTCAAAGCTTAACATTGAAGGTCTAATTTTCAACTTCTGCTTACCAGTTCTTTTGAGGTTAACTAAACTGCCTCCCATGCTTCTTGAATCATCCCACCTCACTGCATTCGATTGTGCATTTCTTTGCTCACAAAATCATGTCTGCTGCTCACTGGCAAAGTCAAAGTGCAAGGGTTTCCTTTCCATGCCTTTCCCTCATCTCGCCTTTCTTTTTGGCCTCACAGAATTTTACATCTTCTGTTAGTGTTTGCTACTGTGTTTTTAACCTTTTATAGCATTGGCTCATTTTGCTGTATTCCAGATGAAAATAAATGAATTATAAGTACAAAATAGGGGGAAGGAGGTTGCCTCAGAGGCTGGCTCTGAGTCTGGGATTCCGCCTGAAAAAAAAAAATTAAGAATAAGAAATAAAGTCCTGAAGGACATTTCCTGTGTCACCTCTCTGACTCTAAGGGCTCCTTGCAGGCAAGTACTGTGTCTCATTCTTCTTTGTATCTCTTTTTAAAATAATTTATTTTTTATTTATATTATTCTAATTTTACATTCATAATGGTGACTCCATTATCCTCCTCCCTCTTCTGAAGGGACCCTCATCAATAGGGAATGTGGGTCATGCATTGTGGGGGTAGTCAAGATTTATGAGGGATAGGCCAAGTCTCTGTGCAATCTTTTTGAACACCAAACATTTGAACTCCACACATTCACTTACGTTTTAAAAAAAAAAAAAAAATCCCAAATTGAATCCCATACTTCCTAGCCATGGTCTGCCTATCCTCTTTTCTCCCATCCATTTCCCTAACTGCTACGTGCTCTTTGCTTTCTGAATTAATTTGACAGGATTCTGTGTGGAAATTGATGCAAAATTACGAATAGTACACTAAATCATTGCCTACTTAAAACCCTAATTAAGGGTTCTATTCTGTCAAATTTTCTTCTACTTAAAACTCAAAGGTAAGAATATTCTGTTTTAAAAGAAAGACATAAAAAATTAACCAGGAAACAGTTCCTCTTTATTGTCACTATGGCCTGCATTGGTAGTTTTCCCATCATCTTTGCCAATTAATAAGGTGATAAAAAGAAAGGTGAGGATAATATATGATTGCTCACATGTTCTAGGAGGTTTAAAATGTAAAATCAATTTGCTGTAAAGGATTTAACAAGGAAACTCACATGGTATTAGAAGGAAACTGGTTATAGAGAAATTAGAATTTCATGATATGCACTTGGAATTGCAATAAAGAACAAAATAGACACATGCTTGGCATCTTTCTGTATCAAGGACTGGCCTTTATAAGAGTTACCAGAGAGTTGCATGGTATCAGTTAGCCTTCATAGACACCTCTGAGGTTGATAATGGTGTGTAGCCCTTATTTTACAGGTGAGGAAACTAGGATAGAAGGGAATTAAGTGGCTTCACTAAGGCAAAAGATTTAGCAGTGGTGACGTAAACTCTGGAGTTGAGAAGTGAGGCTTCGGGTTGGGAAGTGAGCCGTCACACCTTGCAGTGGAATGCAGCCAGTTCATCCGATAGGTCCACGTCCCTCATGAACAGATGGACAGGACAACCACCATCAAGCTCTGGGTTTCTCAGTGGGGAACCTGATTCCTTTGAGCCATGTTGACAATTTTGTAATATACAATCACTTTCAGTCTTCTGCTCTCTGTACTCTGCTTCTCCTCCATGCTTTGCTACTCTGGCACTATGCTGGAACTTGCCTTTATTTTTCAGCAACCCTGCCCACTGACATTCATGCTTTGACCTTGCCTGGCGCCATAGTTCTCTGGGTGACTCTAGCACAAACAAGGATGCAATACAGTGAGCAATCCACAAATACCCCAAAGCCCAAGCCCTGCTCCTACATGCTGCTTTCAAAATTATGACAAAGTAAATTAAATGAAGACTTCTTTATAAGAAGTAGTACATGAGGTGGGTATGAAAAGACAGATAGTAAAAGCTGTCATTTCTCTATTCCCAAATACGCACAGTGTGTTCATGATCTAATAAAAATACTGCAGTGTCATATTGCTGTCACCAGGTTTGATTCCCCCAGTTTGGTTTATAGTACCCACCTAAACATAGATGCACAAACTGGGGCATTTATCTGAAATTCATTTGTAGTGACTAGAGGCCTTGGCATGCCCATTCTGTGTGTGTGTGTGTTTGTGTGTGTGTGTGTTCTCTTTCTGCTTGCATATAAATAAGTAATTTTTTTAAGAAGGAAATACAGCATGAACAAATTTAATGTGCCACTTACATTGGCTTCTAAATAGATAAAGACTTTGAATCTAGCCCAATTAACCCAGTTCCATCTACACACAGTTAATAAGTCACTTTGTGATTATTTATTTATTTATTTATTTATTTATTTATTTATTATTTTAGTAATTCATTTGTTTTTTCAAGGTAGGGTCTTGCTATACTCAAGATGACCTGAAATGTACTATGGAGTCTCAAGGTGACCTTGAATTCACAATGATCCTCCTACCTCTACCTCACAAGGGGTGAGGTATAATAAAGGGGTGCACCACCCCTCCCAGCTTGCCTCCATTTTGAGCAAGTGTAGTGGTCATCATACAAAATGGCTCTTTGGCTTTTCAACAAACATTTACCATCAAGATAGCTGCAAGGTGCTTTGTATACCAAATGAATCAGTAAGTTCATAAGAGTAGATAATGATTCAGACACTAAATGTTTCTCAGCTGAATATAAATGATATTCCCTGTGGACTCCCTTTTATTATGATTTCTTTCAATAGTCAAGATTTTAGCACCTACTCTGGGTAGTAGTAGCACTGGCCTATGCATTGCAGGAGTTCACAGATGAATGGCATGTGGAACTTGGTGCCCAGAGGCTCTCAATGTAGTGAGGCAGGAAGAACAAGGCTCACATATGTTCACCATGAGACATGCTGAGGGGGTATAGAAGATTAACTCTCAGAAGAGTCTCTTGTAAGAAAACTGCTCACTGACAAATGAAGCTGGGTTGGAGATAGAAGCCTTCTCCCAGTTACCAGGATGCTGAAAAGACCTAGGTAGCCTGTTGGGGGAGGAAAAATTATGAAAGGTCTTAACCAGCAGTGAACCCTGTAAACTGGGCCAAATGTGCCAAGTGGTGAAATGGTGGCATATCTGTTATGGGGAAATCAACTTTTCTCTGATTGGATTTGAGAGCCAGTCTCTGGGAGGGAATTTCTGCTGGTAATGAAAGCCTAATTAAAAGCCTATGGCTGGAGAGGTCCTAAGTCTTAGGTGGGAAATTACTACTGATATGTGGCTCAATGCATATAATATGCCCACCACAATGCCCTGGTTTTATGTTTATGTCCATATGTTACTCTCAGTTTTGTGAGAGAAAATTCTTTCAGTAGGCGGTGACCACTGGGAAGATTCAAAATTCATCAAAATCCTGATAAGAAGTGACAATGGAGTGTTCAGCACTCAGTCATCTCTATCACACTGTCCAAGAATCAGTGACCACTACTCTGTTCCAGACACAAAGTGGCTATGCTATTCATGACGCATACAGGCTCATGCTGCCTATACAAGACCTGTGAAATAGCGGGGAAAACGACATCAAACTAGAAGAGAAACTAGTTGGAAAGAAGGGATTTGGTGAAGGACAGCAGAGAAAAGGGAGGGTGGTAGAAGGAGATTATGCTCAAAATATACTGTCTCTCTCTCCCCATATATATGGAGGCTGTCAATTCAAAACTTAAAAAAAAAATGTTTTGTTCATGTTATTTTTAAAAAAACAAAAACTGGGCTGGAGAAATGGCTTAGCATTTAAGGCAGTTGGTGGTAAAGCCAAAAGACCCAGTTTCAATTCCCCAGTACCAACAGAAAGCCAGATGCACAAGGTGATGCATGCATCTGGAGTTTGTTTGCAGTGGCTAGACGCCCTGGCACGCACTCTCTCTCTCTCTCTCCCTCTCTCTCTCTTTCTGTCATCTATCTGCCTCTCTCTCTCTCTCTCTCTCTGTCAAATAAATCAATAAAATATTTTTTTAAATGAAAACTGCTGGTAAAATACAGAATGTTGGTAGGAGGGACACTTGCATGTATCATTTATAGCATATTTATGTGCAATCAAAAAAAATAAATTATGGTATTTTACTATGAGAGGAGGAAAGAATTTGAGCAGAAGATGACATCAAATGGACCTTCATGTTTATTCTCTAGGACTTATATTTTATTTTATTTCCTCTGATTCTGAAAACATAAGCAAATCCTTCTTCTGGGAGAGCAAAGAATCAAGCCTTCGTGATTCTTACTTTCTCTCAGAGGTATCCATTTTAGAACTGGCCATATTGGGAACGTAGTTCAGGGAATAAATGAAGCTCAGTGAAATCTCTGGCAATTTACACAGGCTGACCCTAGAAACTCCAGCTTCCCCTATATTATAAAGCCAACTCAAGAAATCTGTGCTTAACTAATGTGATGCCACTGGCACTGGTGCCATGCATGAGCTTTAGGAAAGAAGACACGTTCTACACAAACAAATCAGTGGAGGCAAGTGAAAGCTTAGTTCTAAGGAGCACGAGACAAGACATTCTTAGTGCCTCTAAGTTAGCCAGCAGACAATGTTACCATGCTGCTTCAGAAAGAGACATGATAACAAGACACTGACAATCCATCATTTTCAGCAGTGGAAAGGAGTTTTAACTCTATACATCAGAATGAAAAACACATGTTTATGTTTCAGATAGCTTTTCATCCTGCCTTCAATCTTAACCTTAGTATTTATGACCAAACATGTCCAAAGAGGCACTTTATTTTTATAGCCAAGCTCACAGAAAGCCAAAATGGCACCTGAATGACTTTTCCCCACTAATTGCTTACAGTCATAACTTGTAGTACTAACATCGTACTAGCTGGGAGTGTTTTCGAAAAACCAAGCACTTCCTTTTTTCATTTCCAAGCACAGTGGAAGAAATAAGAAGGTTCCCCAGGGATGGGGGAGGACGGGTAAGAAATGAAATTTGGATGCACTCATGACTTCCACAATGTGGAAGAAAAATAGACCTCTTCTCTGGCAGACACTAGAAATTCTGGTTCTCCAAACCCCAGAGAAGCAGTCGTGAAGTATGCAGGTAACGTGTTCTGTGTGGTATAATGTCTTATCTGCCTCAGGAACATGGACCCTTATGTCTTTGTTTCTTTATTTCCCACTTATCTGGAAAGAGATGCCTTTCCTCAACAGGTAAATTAACGAAAAGAAAGGGCAATCTCTTAGAGTGAGTGACAAAGTTTACCCAATGATTCAGAAAACTCACTATGATAGGACCCTGAGCAAGCATGCCTAAATGATATGACATCATTGGTAAGGGACATTTAGCTGAAGGAACCCAAAAGGAACAATCTGCGCCCTCAGATACAGAGAAATGACAAACACGGTCAAGGGGAGTAAGAGTTATGTGCTTAGGGCGGATTTCACTGGAGCACGGTTTAATGACATGTTAGCTTAAGCAGGGTGAGTAGTAAACATTTACTGCCCATGGTATATAATGAAGCCGTGGGGGTAATGCCTTTTATCAGAGGCTATTTCTTAATCATTCAGCACCCATTAACAGTCACAACAGAGGCAAACAGAAACTGTGACATGTGCCTCTAAAAATACTGCTTGCTTATTGGCAACTGCTTTCTGGAACAAGTATTTTGTGTTCATTGGAACCATTAGAGTGTGAGCGAAATTTTCCAGCAGTTCACAAAAATACCCGGACCACATCAAGGGCAAATCTATGAGCTTTAGAATAAAATGAAAGCAGGGGGAAGCATTAGAAAGCAACACATCTCTGTTGTCTAGATCGACTGTCACTAAATCCTCCTTTGTCTCAGCATAATTAGAATCACATTGTAGAGAGGGGCTCTACATCAAATTTCCATCAAATAGGGTCAGCCACCAGCCCACATGGATTATTTTCACACATGTTCTTCTGTGTACAAGGTTTCGCCATGTCAACATGGATATGACTCAAAAAATGTGGTGTCACTTTTACAGTCACTCTTCACTCACCACCTGGCTTGGGAAAGGCACTTTACAAATGCCAGGGCACAAGACATAAAAATAACAAATAAAAAGGGCCTTTCATTTTTTTTTTTTTTTTTGAGCTCTAAATCAATTCGTTTTAAATAGGTACAATGAATGGATCATTAGGATGAGGAACATAGGAAATAGGAGAAAATTTATGGCTAATTAAAAGGTAGCAGGCCTTCATGGTGGTTATACTCCACATAGGAACATGGAGTTTTAAGAGATTTTTTTTATTTGGTTGATGTAGAGGTTTTAACTTAATATTATAGTATAAACAAATAAATCAATTCAGTCTCTCTTGATGTTAGATCACTAAGTTTTCCCACTCCAAAAATGAGGCTATGTTTTGAAGACACATTTGTCTGCTTGAAGAACTCTACCCACTAAGAGTTCCTGGTGAACCTTCCATTCTTGCTGCCAGTAAAATGCATATTTATCTCTCGTTATTTCCTTTGTTGCAACTTTTATTCCCAGGATAAAGTCCCAGATATTTGATATTCCTTTTATCTTCCTACTGTAGTTTTACCATTTACCCTGTTACCTTAAAATCGTTTTGCTTATATTCAAGAGTCCAATTTTTTATAATTTGCTGTGTTTTACTCTTTTCATAAAATAATCCATCTATTTTGCTACTCAAGTGATTCAAAGGAAGATAATTGGGTTTACATCATTCACAAATGAAAGTATTCTTTCTATGAATAAAGTCTAATTTTTAAAGATCTTTGAAAAGCCACTTTTGAAAAATAAAAAGATGAGAATTAAGATGAGCATTAAACATTTAGTTGAAGAATCCATTAAGTCAAACATTTCTGACCAATACTTCTCAATATTGATGCCCTGTGAACATTGTGATAATGTCACTTATTTTCATTTTCCTCCCGTTTATAAAGAGGTAAAGCACTTATACCATGTAGTCAACCTTCAGAAATTGGAGGGAGAATTTGGTATGTGACTGATTTATAGAATAAACCCAGCGTTGGTAGGAGATCTCTACTATAGACACCTTAGGAAAAGTTCTCTGGAACAAGCTCTATTTTTCGAAACTGAAATTACTAAATACAAAGTCTTAGAAAAGCTAAGGTCCTTGCAGAGATGTGTACCTTTGTCTGTGGGACACATAGCTCCTAGGCCTCAGTAACAACAGTGTGTGACTTTTTCCCATTATGTATCTGATGTTCACTCAGGTTCTTCTTGAGTCCATTACATAGATGTTTATATGCAAACATTAAAATGATGATCTTAGTTGAAATGAGATGAATGCAGACACAAACAATTGTGTAAAAGGGGAAAATAATGACATGAGATTGGGTTTAATTTTACTGCATGAGAGATAGAACTGAGTCAATGGTTAATTTTATTGGAAGATTAAGTTCAGGATTGTTTATTCCTTGGTACAAAAGTGTGTGGGTGATATAAAACTGCTCCCATTGTTTTGCTGCATGAAGGATGATAGGTCAAGTAAGACTTCATTAGGAAGTACGCTTTTACTCCTTGAAACTAACTCAGAAAACATGGCATGGGTGGGTGTAGGAGTAGGCTTTCTTTAATAATTGTTTATTAGCCTTATTACTAAGAGTACATGATAAATGTTCATAAAACAAGGTACTAATAAGCAAAGCAACCTAGTTTTCTATGCCTTGATTTAATATGAATTATTTCAAAGCACTCTAAATATCCAGTAATTAGAACACTAAGAAGTTAACTGTTAACTTATAAGTTAATAAGCTAATAGTTACCTGATGGCATAGGAAAGATCTAAAATTAAATAGGAAATAATGAGTCATATGTGACAAATAGTTTGATGTGTCAACTTGTCCAAACTATAGTACCTAGGTACTGATCAAGTAGTAATATTTCTTGCTGTGAAGGTATTTTGCAGATATGGTTAACATCTGTAATCAGTCCACTCTAAGAAAAGGGGATTACCTGGATTATTTAGGTAGACCTCATCAAATGGGCTGAAATTCCTAAAGATCAAAACTAAAGGTTTTTCAAAACTAATCAGATATTCTGTTTCATCATTTTCTGCCTGAGAGTTTCTGGCTAGTTGGTCCTTCCTACAGATTTCAAACTCACCAGTCCCCACAGCTGTGCGTGTGTGTGTATGTGTGTGTGTGTGTGTGTGTGTGTGTGTGAGAGAGAGAGAGAGAGAGAGAGAGATGCCACTGTAAACAAACCCCAGAGGCATTTGCCACTTTGTGCATCTGATTTTACATGGGTACTGGTAATTCGAACCTGGGCCATCAGGCTTTGCAAGCAAGTGCATTTGACCACAAAACCATCTCTCCAGCCCAAGACTAATAATATTTTTTGTTTGTTTTTCTAGGTATGGTCTTGCTCTAGCTCAGGCTGACCTGGAATTCCCTATGTAGTATCAGGGTGTCCTTGAGCTCACAGCCATACTCCTACCTCTGCATCCCACGTGCTGGGATTAAAAGCTGTGCATCACCACACCCAGCTCACTAAGACTAATAACTTTTAATGTATTTAAAATATAATTTCTATTTTAATATTTTTCCCCAAAAGATAGATTTTTCTGCCTCTGGCAGAGTCCTGGATGCCATGGTCACAAGGGCATATTGTGTAGCAATACTTACCCCACAACCAAGAAACAAAAATGGAAGAGAAAGTTGTTCCACAATCACCTTTAAGGACTCCTCGCTGATAACCTAAGGTCCTCTTACAAGACACCAACTCCTTTAGTTCAACCACATTGTAATATTGATATTGGAGACACATGGGCATCAGGAATATTCAGTATTCAAACTGTAACATGAGAAACATCATGAGTTCTGTCTTGTTATTATTTCCTTACCCTAATAAATCTCTATTATAGCCAATAGCATATATAACATAGTCTATAAATGATAAAACTCTAATTTAGGTTCCCAATCTGAAAGTTATTTTAGTCACACAACCTCAACTAAGCTAAATAATACCACTAAAAGCATGAATTTAATTGGCTGCACTCTGCTAGCATATTAGGAGTACTTGGTAATGTAACTGTAACAAATAGTATTGATATTTAATATTTGATAAATTAGGTATGCTAGCTCAAACCTGTAACCCCAGAACTTTAGATGCTGAGAAAGAAGGACCATGAAGAGTAAATGACATATTTGGGGTATCTAGTGAGTTCTTGGCCAGTCTGGGCTACAACATGAGAATCTATCTGTAAAAACATGGATAAATTGCCAGGCATGGTGGCACACGCCTTTAATCCCAGCACTCGGGAGGCAGAGGTAGGATGATCGCTGTGAGTTAGAGGCCACCCTGAGACTACATAGTTAATTCCAGGTCAGCCTGGGCCAGAGTGAGACCCTACCTCGGAAAAAAAAAAAAGGGAAAAAAATGAATAAATTAAAAAGTGATATAGCCCATAACCATTACAAGAAATTATTTTATATGTTGTTCTGACTAACCAGTATAGTTAATAAATTAGTTATCATAAGCAAATTTAGGATTAAGTGAAAATCTAGTTATTCCATGAAGTTTTACAGCAATTATAAGTAATTGATTCCTAAGAAGAAATCAGGGGAATATATTTGTAGCAGACAGCTTCAGGTTCGCTGAGATGAACTTCCAGACCAGGCACAGTTATGGAGGAAGGGATATTATTTATTGAAGCTTACAGATCCAGAGGAATTTCCATAACAGCAGAAGAAGCTGGCCTTTCTTCACAGGACCAGGCAAGAGAGCAAAGCCAACCAGCCACCACAGCACACAGCAGAACTACAGCCAAAAGGTCACACAGCACACTTCAGGAACTCCTGCTAGGCACATTTGCATATCTTTACAATGGAATCTCAAACCATCACCACACCTTAAGACCGGCCCCCAGTGACCTTGCCTCTAGCAAGGTGATTGCAGATGCAAACTATAAAGTAATAAAACATTGAATATATTGGGGGACATATATTCAAACTACCACATTCCGCCCCTGGCCCCCAATATATTTAGCTCCTGGCCCCCAATAGATTTATAACTATCACACATTGTAAATTGTACTCAGTCCAATTTCAAAGGTTCTCACAGTCTTGATCAACTTAAGATAGTGAGTCCTGTAAAATCAAACAAGTTAAATACTTTCAACATGTCAAGGCACAGAGTAAACATTTTAACTGATATAAGGCATAGCAAGGAGAAACTAAAACAATGCAAACTCAACCACCATCAGTAGTCATCAAACTTCTGCAGTTCAAGTTCAATATAACCATAGACTGACAGTCTCCAGGTTTTCCAATCCCGCCCCTCCAGCTGGGCAGAGTCGCCAGGGAAAACTTTCATCCCATGCCAACATTGCACTCCATGGTAGCCCTTTTGCACAGTCCTGGTATATCCAAAACATCTTCAAGTCTCCATGCAAACCACGGTCCATCTTCCAAAAGGCTCTTCCAGCCTATTCCTCAGGGACTTCATGACCTGCTTCATGCCACATCTCAGCAGCGGCTCCTGGAACCGTGTGCAATTCATGACCATTCTATGCATTTTTCATATTTCCAAAACTAATACCAGGTGTACAGGACACAGCCATATTCTTAATCCAGGGACAAAATAAATCATAGCCTTGAAAAGCAGGTTCCTTCTCCAGTCACCTCTTTCCAAGAGTTTGCATTTCTAACAGTCTTTCCTCAGGCATCCTCTCCATTGTTTTAATGCAAAGCCGTCCGACCACCTTCCTTCCAGCTTCCTTAAGATTGCTAATGTGTTTGACTATAGCAGCTCCATTAACCTAAACCAGTCTCAGTGCCTCTAATTTTAACTTGCTTGAGGTTTTCCAACCTAAAATCTTAAAATCTCAGTCCGATATCTTCAGCCAAGCACATCAGTCCATTACAAATTTAACCTTGATCAAACTTTCTGGGCCTGGATAGCAGAACGTAGCCATCCCTTATGCCAGTAGCCTAGTTCCAACAAAGTCCTCTGCAGTCTTTCCTTCCCCTTAGAAAGCTCATAAGCCAAGCCTCGAAGTTCAATACTGTCTGCACTTAGCATTCTCAAACTTACATCAGAATAGTCCATAAAACTTGGCTTACCACTCCAGAAGGCATCTTCAGTTGCAAGCACCAAGTCCATGCCCATTCCTCCAAAACAAAAATTCCAAAAGACGAATATCCACACGGTCAGGTTCATCTCACCCCACTTCTGGTACCACTTTACTGTAGCAGACAGCTTCAGGTTCGCTGAGATGAACTTCCAGACCAGGCACAGTTATGGAGGAAGGGATATTATTTATTGAAGCTTACAGATCCAGAGGAATTTCCATAACAGCAGAAGAAGCTGGCCTTTCTTCACAGGACCAGGCAAGAGAGCAAAGCCAACCAGCCACCACAGCACACAGCAGAACTACAGCCAAAAGGTCACACAGCACACTTCAGGAACTCCTGCTAGGCACATTTGCATATCTTTACAATGGAATCTCAAACCATCACCACACCTTAAGACCGGCCCCCAGTGACCTTGCCTCTAGCAAGGTGATTGCAGATGCAAACTATAAAGTAATAAAACATTGAATATATTGGGGGACATATATTCAAACTACCACAATATTTCAGCAAATCATAAAGGCAGTGAGTTCATAGGAACTGAAATGCAACATTTCTGCTCTGTATAGCTCATTTTCTTACTTAAGTTAAGAATTCATCTGCCGGGGAATAATCTCATTATATTCAATGAACGGATTCAAAACTGGCTCTACTTGCCCTTTAATCTTATTACAGCATCTATTTGTATTTCCATTTCTGACCTTTGGAATTTTTGTTAAATTAGGATTTCTTGTGAAGTTTAATATTTCAGTCTTAAACACGACAAAAACATCTAATTATATTGAATCCTTAAATAAGCTTTCATGGGTCAGCAAAACTCTCACCATCTTGTAATTCCCACTTACGATGGCAATACCTCCAGGATGAAGAGTGTGGCCATGAACACAGGACAATGTGACGCATAATGTACTTATGGGCGGGGGATGGTCTGTATTGCTCTATCTGTGCCTTTAAGTCTCATTCCCCTTAGCAACAGAGACATTACTATAGTCTGTGGCCTCAGATACAGGGTGCTTGTGGCACTCCCAAAGGTGAAATCCCTGACCCTGGTCTTAACTGTCACCAGCACTTCATGAACTGAAATGATCACTAGCTGACACATAATGCTTCTGGCTCCCTGTGATAATGTATGACCTTTGAGGGTGGCACCTGCTTTACATCACTGTCAGGGCTGGGTGCTGGCATTTAAGACAATCACATAATTATCAAACGAACAGTTAAAACTACCTATGATAAACTTCCAATAATGGGAGATTTTTAATATGGTGTCAAATATCTATCTATAAGGCACTCTGGAATTACTTCAAAATATATTATTATTATTATTATTATTATTATTATTGCTTCCATGCATTATACTTGATAATGTCTTGCTTATAAAACTCAAAGATAAATGTTTATGAACTCATACACTAATTGAATAGCTATTTTCTAGTAGACCAAGGAACATACCAATTATGTTTGCTGGTAAAAAAGAAAACAATTCTTGATCATAGAAACAAAAATATGATAAAGAAGAAAACAATTTACTTACATTTCAATAAACATTTTAGACTAGCAAATTACCACAATGATAGAAATTTAAAAAATGATAGCACAGCTGGGTAAGGGAAAAATGGTATGTATTTTCTTTCCAATTTGGTATAAATTTTGTAATAATTCCTACCAATCATGTCAATGTGCAATTCCTCAAGTATTATTCAAAAAAACACTGAATGCATTTAATAAAATCTTGTATTTGTATTTCTGCTCTAGAGTACTTCACACTGCTGCAAGATAAGCAGGTCTTGCCCTCAGTGGGTCTTAATTCAAAGATGAGCAAACTTTCAAAAATATTTAAATTGATGATGCTCAACTGCATAATTTATGCAGTCTCTTTCAGTTCTAAAATCCTACCACTTCCTAAGGATGCATTCTTACATGTGAAGGGAAAGAGGAGTGAGATTCAGGTTTTATGTAACTGTAATATATTTAAAACAACTTTTTTCAATGGCTGGGACTCATTTTTTGGCTAAGCCACCTCCTTGTCTCAGGGCTTTTGGTCCAACTCTGGTGGAACTGATGAGTCTGACTTCTTCCCTCCTACTTACCAATGTCTTGATCATGAAGTGATGTTGTATTTTGTCAAAGGCCTTTTCTGCATCTATCGAAATGATCATGTGGTTTTTGTGTTTCAGCTTGTTTATGTGGTGTATTACATTGACAGATTTCCGTATGTTGAACCACCCCTGCGTTCCAGGGATGAAGCCTACTTGATCAAGGTGGATAATGCTTTTGATGTACTGTTGAATTCAGTTTGCAAGAATTTTGTTCAGGATCTTTTGTCTATGTTCATCAGAGAAATGGGCCTATAATTTTCCTTTCTTGTGGCGTCCCTGCCTGGTTTTGGAATTAGGGTGATACTAGCTTCATAGAAGGAGTTAGGGATCTCTCCCTGTTCTCCTATTGTGTGGCACAGTTTGAGAAGAATTGGTTTCAGTTCTTCCATGAAGGTTTGGTAGAATTCTGCTGAGAAACCATCTGGTCCTGGACTCTTCTTTTTGGGGAGGTGTTTGATTACCTCTTCTATCTCGAAGGGTGTGATGGGTTTGTTTAGGAAATTAATCTGCTCTGGGCTTAGCTTTGGTAGGTGGTATGTGTCTAGGAATTCATCCATTTCCTCCATATTTTCCTGTTTTATGGAGTAGAGGTTTTTGAAATAAGTCCTAATAACTCTTCCTATTTCACTCATGTTTGTTGTGATCTCTCCTTTTCATTTCTAATTTTGTTGATTTGAAGTGTTTCTTTTTCCGCTTGATCAAATTGGCCAGGGGTTTATCAATCTTGTTAATTTTTTGAAGAACCAGCTCTTTGTTTTGTCAATTTTCTTAATTGTCCTCTTAGTTTCCAATTCATTAATTTCTGCTCTGATTTTAATTATTTCTTTCCGTCTGGAGCTTTTTGGGTTGGCTTCTTCTAGCCTTTCCAATGCCTTTAGGTGAATGGTCAGGTTATTGATTTGGGATCTTTCCATTTTTCTTATGATGGCATTTAGTGCTATGATTTTTCCCCTAAGGACTGCCTTCATTGTGTCCCACAAGTTTTGGTATGATGTGTTCTCATTGTCATTGAGTTCTAGAAATTTTGCAATTTCATTCTTTATTTCATCCACAACCCATTTATTGTTTAAAAGTGTGTTGTTCAATTTCCAGGAGGTAGAGGGATTCCTGGTGGAGATCAATTAGCATCATCCATCCCTGAAGTATTTCCTTCATGGGCATGTGATATAAATTGATTTAAAAAGTCAAAACAAACAAAAAAAAACACCTCTCAATGTTGCTTTGCCATTTACATTTTAGAAAAAGGAAGTTTTGTCGGGTGTAGTGGTGCACGCCTTTAATCCCAGCACTCATGAGGCAGAAGTAGGAGGACAGCTGTGAATTTGAGGCAACTCTGAGAATACAGAGTGAATTCCAGGTCAGCCTGGGTTAGAGTGAGACCTACCTCGAAAAACAAAAAAAAAAAAAAGAAAAGAAAAGAAAAGAAAAGAAAAAAGAAAAAAAAAAAAGAAAAACAAGAAAAGAAAAAAAGAAAAAGGAAGTTTTGGATTGGAGACATGGTTTAGCAGCTAAGTCCTACAAAACCTAAGGACCCAGGTTTGATTTCCCAGGACCCACAAAAGCCAAATGCACAAAGTGACACGTGTATCTGGAGTTCATTTGCAGTGGTTAGAGGGTCCTGGCATGACCATTCTTTCTCTCTATCGCTTTCTCTCTATCTCTCTCAAATGAATAAATAGAAAAGGGAAGTTTGTTTCTACTTGTATGAGGATAATTTAGAAGTGGTACTTCTGATGACATTTTGAAACTACTTTAGAACATAAAGGCAAGTCAAAGAAAGCAAAGCAAAGAAATTGTAAGGACCAATTTAATAACAAACTTTAAATTCTCTTATCGAATTATACCTGAAACACATTAACACCCTCAGAAACCCTCAGCCTCTTTCTTGATTAAACCAATTTATTGGTGTTTCTGTAACCAAGAGAAAGCTCAGGAAGAGGTCTTATGACTGGAGCAGTTTCCTTCATGAACGGGACAAATTACCTGACCAGAAGCAACGTACGGGAGGAAAAGATTTATTTCAAGCTTTTAATTTTTAAGGGAGGTTTGGTTGGGTAGAGAAAAGTATGGCAATTAACTCACAGTTTTACATTAGCAGCAGCAGCAGGATAGAGAAAGAGAGAGAGAGAAAGAATAGTAACTGCCGGGCATGGTGGCACACTCGGCACTTGGGAGGCAGAGGTAGGAGGATTGTAATGAGTTCGAGGCCACCTGAGGCTTCATAGTGGATTCCAGGTCATCCTGAGCTGGAGTGAGACCCTACTTTGAAAAACCAAAAAAAAAAAAAGGCTTGTTTGTAAACAGCCA
This sequence comes from Orientallactaga sibirica, assembly GCA_036365145.1. Lineage (NCBI taxonomy): Eukaryota > Metazoa > Chordata > Mammalia > Rodentia > Dipodidae > Orientallactaga > Orientallactaga sibirica. The sequence continues at coordinate 21,741,896 of JAEOAD010000006.1, forward strand.
CTAGGCTATGTTCATCAATTCCAAGGTATGCCCAAGCAACACACTGCCTCCAGCAAAGCTCCACATGATGGGGAACAAGTGGGAAGCTTATTCATAAACACTTGAGGTTATGAAGGACATTTTACACTCTAACAATCATATTGAACACCTGGATCCCATAGACTCACGATAATCTCATGATGTGAAATACATTCTGTACGACTTGAAAATTTCCATAGTTCTTATCATCGCCAACACCATTCAAAAGTCCAAAGTCTCTTCTAAAATTCAAGACAGTCCCTTAACTGTGAGCCCTATAAACCAAAGCAAGTGTTAAATAATTCTAATATATATTGATACAGAGTAAACACCCCCACTGGAAAAGAAGGCATGACAAGGAAAGAATGGGCCAATGCAAGATCAAATACCTGCTGGGCAAATATCAAATTCTGCACTCCCTGTCAGGCATCTGGGACTCTGGTCTGTAGTTATTTTCAGTTTTGGTACAGTGGCTGTAACATGCAACCATTCAACACAGGCTCTCCCTCTTCCAAACTCTGCCTCTCTTATCTTGTTTAATTTCTTTTTCTTATTTTTTTAATTTTTTATTTATTAGAGAGAGACAGGCAGAAAGACAGAGAAAGAGAGAGAGAGAGAGAGAAAGAATATGGGCATCCCAGGGCCTCTAGCTACTCCAAACAAACTCCAAGTGCATGCACCACCTGGTGCATCTGGCTTATGTAGGTCCTGGGGAATTGAACCTGGGTCCTTTGGCTTTGCAGGCAAGTGGCTTAACCACTAAGCCATCTCTCCAGCTCTTGTTTAATTTCTTTTTCTTTCTTTCTTCTTTCTTTCTTTCTTTCTTTCTTTCTTTCTTTCTTTCTTTCTTTCTTTCTTTCTTTCTTTCTTTCTTTCTTTCTTTCTTTTTGGAGGTAGGGTCTCACTCTCTTGTTGTTTAATTTCTTATAGCAATACCGTGGCCAGTAACATGAGATGCCCAAACACTCACTCATTAAATATAATAATCTAGTGTTTTCTGGACATCTGGAAAAGAAGGCACTCCACCACATATCCAAAATTATAGTAAGTTTATCTTGACAAGTGTGAAATATTACCCAGAAAAAGGGTATTGTTAGTGCTTACACTTTCCAAGGCAGTATCTTCTACATTTTACAATTCTTTCATCTGTTTAAAAAAGAAAAAAACTACAATCAACCAACAAAGGATTAGTAATGAGTTCTGATGCATTTTACTTCCTACATACATCTCAAAAATAATTTTTTTCAGATTTACTATTGCTGTGTCGTGATTTTTTTTTCTTTCTTGTTTTTGGTTCATCTTAGAATTTTTAAAAAATTCTGTCCTTTCTAAATGCCTGAGATTTGGCTCAGTGGAGATACCACTTTTTGAAACAACTCCATAGCTAAAAGTGTATATAAACATATGTGTAGCATTTCAATGTTCATTTTTCACTTGCAAATGTGTCCCAAAAGCTATAAATAGAAAGTGCATGCATATCAATGTGCACAGATATTCATATACATATGAATTCCTACTATGTCTTTTTTCAACTTTCACAATAGTACTTCATTTTGAAAATTTCATTAACTACCATAAATCTGAGGCTCTGAGACTGTCCACTCTTTAATAGAATTTTAAATAATTCTAGCATTCCAGCAATGTCAAGAATTTTCTTCTACTCATCTCCTCTCATTCTTTGCTCTGCAAATACCAAGCATCAGTTCTGAATGTGGCACTAGATGCTAAGCACACATGGCATTTCTCAGTACCACACACACAAAAATGAGATTGTGTATTTGAAGCACAAAGCATAAAGCCATAGCACACAATCGGGTCTGAAATCAAGGCTGATTTCCCCATCTCTCTTTCCTCCCTTTACTTTCTCTGCTCTGAAGTATATATGTGTACACATAAGGCATCTCCCTTTTTGGAGGAATGACATGTTCTAGAAGGGGTTTTAAGTATATCACAAAACTCGTCTTTAAAATAGACTTGTTTTATGATTCCCTTTGGATATCCTAAAAAGAAATAACTAAATAAAACAATTTGTATAAGAATATAGCTCTCCTTTTACATTTGTCATATAAAAGAAAATTATTAATAATAATAATAATAATAATAATAATAATAAGATATTTTCAATGTTTGGACATGATGCCTTTGATGAAGAGATACGACTGAATTGTTGGGTGGTGGCTCCCAAAACAGAATTCTCTCAACTGAAGCTGCACAAGTGTTTAGTAATGTGGGTATGTTTTATTGGCAACTCAATGCCACAGTCTGTTCTGCCATAAACAGCATGATTTTTTTTTTTTTTTTTTTTCAAATGGTGAACTCTTGGTAAACTTCTGAACAGAACTAACTGCAATTATTTCTTTGTACATTAGATGAATTCATGCAAAGTTCAGTGAGCATTAAAATTGTGCAAAATACTTTGTGTTTCTTTACAAAATAAAGATAGCCTTGAGTTCAGATGATTTTAAAAGACTTTTATTTTGCCAATACAAGTTTGATAGGGTAATGTATATGATGGCTTTAGTAGACCTCTACCCATACACTGTAGCCATCAGAAGCCTTCTCTCTCATTTTAAAAACTCCTTCCAATGGAAAGGAAGAGCTCATACTCACTGAGATGTATTAACATCACACATTTAATTTCCAAGCACATATTTAAGTAAAAATGCATTTTTAAACTGTAGTAAAGTATAACATATTGTTCCAAAAATTCCACTGGCATTTTGTGTTACAATGAAGATATTATAAATGTTCATTTGTATTCCTAAATGTGTATGGATAGTTTCTGGGTTTTGAATTTGCTGAAATGGCCTTGAAATAAAGACATTCATTACATGCTTACACAGAGACAATGTAATAGGGTTGCTTTGCTAGAGTAATTGGAACCCTGCAGCTATCCTCTCCTAGTTATTACATAGTAGCGACAAGATTCGAGGTACATAAAATACTAGAGCCAGGCTGAATTGTAACAACATCTCAAAGTCCATTTAAGAAAATTAAGATAAAAAAAAAAAACATGAGGTGTCATTGAAATGCTCTAAGTCAAGACTTTGTGATTAAAGAGTATAACCACTTTGAGTGTCAAGTTTATTTAAGATCTAGTTCATTACAAATGACTTCCTTGTAAGACGAAGGATGTAGCAAGATCTTCCCTAGGAAAGCAGAAACCACACCACTAACAAACAGTGATCAGGAGAAATAAATGGGTAGGATAAAGCAAGTGGTGTCCATAAGACACTGGGAGAAGAGCAAAAAAAAAAAAAAAAAATTTTTTTTTTAATTGCAAGGGCCCCTGGAGAGGACACCATGAAGACTAACCTTAATCTTTTCCTGTTTCCCTCTCTCTCTCTCTCTCTCTCCTTTCTATGCTCTCTTTCTCTTTTATATTACCTATTTTTTTCTTCCTTCATCTTCCTTGGCGCTGGCTTGTAACTCCCAGTACCAGCATGCAGTTAACTTTCACAATGAGCTGTTGATCAGAGAGACCTACAAGGGTTCCCAAAAGAAGACACATTTCTGTCAAGGTTCTTGTTGACCCACCAAAAGTTAATGGTAAGACCCTACTCCCGAAGACACCATATGCTGTTGGAATGAAACATGGAGTGACCTGGCAAGAATCTGCAAGAGGGTCAGTCCCCAGACAGTTAGCTTGTCTAGTGCCAGAGGGTGCTATACAAGCAACTGGGGGAAAATGACTGCTATCTGTCCAAACAACTTGTAGTGTGTGTGCTCACACTCATAAACATGAACACACATACACATCATACATACACATACCAAAAATAAAATGATACAGTGATTTTTTTTTTTTTTTTACTGATTATGTATTAACTATTTTCATATGATTCCTCTTCACTAGAATGCAAAGTACTGGCAGGTGAAGTTCATGCTTGCCATGGTATCATTTTTATACCCCATTTTAATATACTTACAAGATTCTACATATGACATAGAGAAGATGCTCAAAAATATGTCCTGAATAGGAACAAATGAATATAATTTGTGTATGTGTGTACATGTGCGTACACACACATTCATAGGTACCTGCATATGTCCATGTGTGAAAAGCCAAAGGACAACCTCTGGTGTTGTTCTTCAGATGCCACCCACTGTCTTTTTTTTTTAATTTTTTTTACTTTATTTTTGGAGAGAGAGAGAGACAGAGAGAGAGGGAGACAGATAGAGATGGGCGTGCCAGCAGTCTCTCAGCTGCTGTGAACGAAATCCAGATGCATATGCCTCCTTGTGGTCAAGTGCGACATTGCGCCATTGCGTCACTTTGCATCTGGCTAAACGTGGGACCTGGAGATTGGAACCGGGTTCTTCAGCTTAGCAGGCAGGCACCTTAACTGCTAAGCCATCTCTCCAGCCCTCACCCACTGTCTTTTGAGACATGGTCTCTCATTAACGTGAAACTCACCTCATTAGGCTAGACTGGCAGGCCAGTAAGGCTGTTTCTACCTTCTCCGTGCTGAGATAACAAGTTCAAGCCACCATGCTTGACTGGCCCTTTGTACATGAGTTCTGGGAACCTAGATCAGAGTCTTGAGCTTATAAGCAAGCACTTTACTGACTTAGCTATCTCTTCAGCCTTGAACATAATTTTTTGATAAAAAATAATAGAATTTTATAGTACTGTATAGCTAGAATATAGAAAATATAGAATAATTTATGTTTATGCTTAATAGTTCATGCTTTACTCTTTTAATTTCTTTAGATTCCTAAATGGTTTAGTCTTTCCAATCACACACAAAAAAATCAGTTATACAAGTTATAGTTTCTATCTTTAATCTGTAGCTAAACTTGATACCAAATTGCTATGGCACTATGGTCACTTTCACTGCATTCTGGCACTCAAAGTAGTGAAAGTTTCTCTGTATAAATGAAAAGGCCACTGAAGCCAAGACTTTCACTTTTTTTGAAGCTTATATTGTGATTACTTTTGTTTTTCAGAACACAAAAACAAACTAGGTTTCAAGGAAAAAAAAAAGAAAGAAAAGAAAAACTTGTTAGTATAATGTTTTAGGTATCAAATATTTGTTTTAAAAAGTTTTAATACTTAATAAACATTGTAATGGACTCTGGATAGACATACAAATTATGTCAAACATTTATCTTGACAAGTTGGGTCTAGCTTGGCCATTGGAGGATCCTTTTACCTTAATACTGTTCTTCTATTCTCTTGCATTGGGACCCATCCAAGTTCATTATAAAATGGCCCTTTGTGAAATATAAGTACATTCTGCCCAACACTCTTATCCAACAGATCCACTCAGAGCAAACCAAAATGACACCTCCCTTCCTCTGTCTCTCACTGAGGCTTCAGGGAAATAGCCCTGTAGGAATTTACTGAGATGTCTGACCTGCTATTTTACTACCTGGTGCAGCCCACAATAGTTACAATTCACTTTTTCATGTATCTTTCTACAGTTTCCCAAATAAAGAAATTAAGTTAGCTATTTAAAATCAATTGAGATATTAATATATGCAGGAAAAGAATCACAATAGACACAAAGTTGTACAAATACTAGATTGGAATTTGAAAATTGTAAAAAAGATGTGTTTATGTGTCTTATGATTTAAGCTTATAGAAGTATGATCTAACGTAAGTCAACTGGCCTCATATTATCCCAAGGAAAACTGGGATATGACTATTAAAAAAGAAAGAAAAAAAAAACTATGGGCTTGATAGATGATGGCTCAGGAGTTACATGTGCTTGCTTGCAAAGTTTGGTGGTCCAGGTTTGATTGCCCACAACCCATGTGAAGACTGACGTCCAAAGTGGTGCATGCATCTGGAATTTGTTTGCAGAGGCAAGAGCCTCTAGGTGTGCCCATTCTGCTTTGTTATTCTCTCTCTCTCTCTCTCCCTCTCTCTCTCTCTCTCTCTCTCTCTCCTCTTGCAAATAAATAAATAAATAATAAATAAATAAATAAATAAATAAATAAAAGGAAAAACAAATAGTGGTGAATTAAAACAAGAAATGACCCCTCTGGCAATTTTTTTGTTTGTTTGTTTTCTTTTGGTTTTTCGAGGTAGGTCTCACTCTGGCCCAGGCTGACCTGGAATTAACTATGTAGTCTCAGGGTGGCCTTGAAGTCACGGCAATCTTCCTATCTCTGCCTCCCAAGTGCTGGGATTAAAGGCGTGCACCACCATGCCCGGCTTCCCTCTGGCAATTTTTATAAGTAGAAAATATTAAATTATATAGAATAAAATATGAAAATATATTAAGTCTTATTGGGAAATATGAAAATGATAATATCTGCCTCATAAAACAGGCCTAATATTGAAAGTCACCATACCTCATGCATTAAATGCACTCAGCTTATTCAGTTAAAAATGACACAGGGATGGAGAGATGGCTCAGTGGCTAAGGCAATTGCCTGGAAACACAAGGACCTGAGTTTGATTCCCCAGTAACCACATAAAGAGATGCACAAAGTGGCTCATGCATCTGAAGTTCTTTCCAGGGGCTAGAGGCCCTGACATGCCCATCCTCTCTCTGTCTGTCTCTCTTTGCTTGCAAATAAATAAAACAGATTTTACAAAAGCAGCAAGACATACACATTCATTCCCATATCACCATTAATTTATGTATACTATGTAAATACATGTATACTCATGTAGTTAATTAATCTAAACAATATTGCATTTAGTGAAGGCTTGTCTTCATCAAGAAAACTGCACATCCTAAAATTCTCATTTGTAATTAGTCTGTAACACTGACCTGGGGATGGCAAAGCTGGGTTCTATACCTAGTTTATCTGATGGGAAGAGGGCCAATCATATAACCTCCAGGTTTCATTTACCCCATATATTAAACAGAGGGAATGATAGCTTAGTTGCTCCCAGCCTTGGTCTTTCATTGGTATCACATCGAGAAACGAAAACAGCAGATACTTTGGCTTCAGGCTCAGAATCTGTGGCTTGCAGAGGGACTGGGAATTACCTTATAGATGTATCTCCTCCAGTGGTTCTAATGTGAAGTTAGGGCCAGGAGCTTTGAATAGGTATGACTCTTTTGCACCAACAAAAAGGAAGTACAATAAGTTTTTAGGATAGACCATAGTTTTTCTAAGTTTATAAAGTATGAAACATGGGTTGAAATAAAGTAAAATTCGGTCTCAAACTTACACCTAAGATAGAAAACTTTTCTTTCCCATTTTTTAAATCTTTTTTTACGGTGTTTCATGAATTTTATTTATTTATTTGCAAGGAGAGAGAGAGAAAGGGTGAGAGAGCTAAAGTAAGCACCAGGGCCTCAAGCCACTGCATACAAACTCCAGACGCATGCCCCACTTTGTGCATATAGCTTTATGCGGGTCCTGAGGAATCAAACACAGGTCATTAGGCTTTGCATACCAGTGGTGTAAATGCTGAACTACCTCTCTAGCCCCCATTTTTTCATCTTTTACTCAACTTTCCATGAGCCCATCGACCACTCAAGAACTCAGTGTGTATCTATGAGACTCAAACATACACAGAGAAAGCAAACACTGGAATAAGTGTAGGCCCTGGGGAAATCAAGAAATATTTTTGTAAAGAAAAAAATAAGAAAGTAAAGAAACAAAAATCAGATTAGTGCTGAGATGACTGCACCTACTGACTCAGAATAGGCAAACAAAATCATGTTGGGGCCCCCAGGCTGACAAGCTGGGATTAACTGGTGCTTGTACAGGAAGAATGTGTCAATCAGCAAAGGAACTGGGAAGTTTGGAAGTGCAGGGGCACCAAGGTCATGGAGGTAAATAAGAACAGGGATGAGCAGGGTGACTCAGAAGGATGAGCCCCAGCATGCTGACTTGTGGCCCCTATGCTGACAGGTCCAGACTGGGGACCTGGAGACTCTGGTTTACTTTCCTTCCTCCTGTAGTCCCTAGTCCATGTGTTCTACACAACTCCTAGTCACTACGGTTTCCTCACAGATGGCCTGTGAATCATCGTGTTGTTGTTGTTGTTAATACCAATACTTGAGCCTCACCAGAAACCACTTTCGAATTACTTCTGAGTGGTGCTGGATATTGTACTTCTGTATAGCTCAAGTGATTTATATCCACAATATGGAGTTGGCAAACTATTTCTGACAGGGGCCAGCTAAGTAAACATTTTAGGCTTTTTGGGCCATATGGTTTCTGTGGCAGCAACTCAATTTCTCTGTTTTAGTATAAAAACCGTCACAGACAATGAATGAGTGAGGCTGTGTACCAGTAAATCGTTTTTTTTTTTTTTTTTTTTTAACAATGAATTTTTTTGTTATGTTTTGTTTTTGAGATAAGGTTGATGGACATCATACTATGTAGCCCAGGCTGGTCTCACGGCAATCCTCCTGTCTCAGTCTCATGAGTCCTGAGACTAAAGCCAACAGGACCTGATGAAATTTTAATTTAATTCATTATATTTCTATCTATCACAATATTTTGCTCTTCATTCAATGTCATTGCTGTATGGCACAATGCAGGTTGGGGCCTAGCCAGACCACATGCTAAAAGAAACCAGGCCACACCCCTGGGGTTTTCTCACCAGGATGGCGGGTAGTCAATGACGGGTAAGACCCCATGAGATGGGGCAACCTAAGACAGGCACCGTCACATGTGATGATCTCTTGGGGCCTGGGGTCAAAAATGGCTTGGCAAAGCACCATGCCTCCCAGGGTCACCAATAATAAAAACAAAAAGGAGGATATGTATGACACAATGCAGGTTGGGCCCTAGCCACACTATATGCTGAAAGAAACCAGGAAGTGGCTTCTGTGGATGTGGCATCCTGCACAGGCCTGGCGTGACAAAAGCTACAGTCCCATGCTTGCAAGCAACCTGCTGTGAGATGATCTGCCCGGAGACAGGCTGTTATTAGTCAAAAGAAGGGGACCACCCCATACAATGATTAGCCAGCCAAACCCTTTAAACCCCCTACACTTCCTTGAATAAATGAGTCTGCAGCAGCTCACCCTCTGCCTGCTTCCACCCAACTCCCAGAGTCTGTGTTGTGACTCCACGCCTCACCCCCTACATGGCAGAGACCCTGCCGTCCCTCCTGTGCTGGCCCAACATATTGCAACTTATAAAATGTAAAATATTCTCAGTGTGGCTCTATTGAGGTAGATGGGGAGAAGCAGGATTTATGCCACAGGAAAGCTAAATCCAACCAGTTCGTAGAGTCAACGCCAGTAACCAGCCCACATCAGGTTCCCATTTTAATATATAAGTCTCCAAATCTGCCATCGGAAAGCTAGGATTCTGGAATAAATGAACTTTTGGCCTTTGAATAAATTAAGTATTTCAGAATCCATGCATCTGAGATCTAGACTCCTGGCATTGGTAAAAATTCCTAAGACTGGTATCTTCTTTGGGGAATCCTAGGAAAACAGCTGGCTTTTCTCACCTGTGAAAGCTTCCACCTTGTGCCATGACATCTCTCTACTGTGTGGGTACTCCAAAGTACTTATTATATACTTATTATTATAGTCTGTAAGTTCTACAATGGTGCCTTCTGATATGATAGCCTACCACCACATGTAGCATTTGACTATTTTCAGACATGGACAGTCCAAATTGAGTGTACTGAAATATAGCTGAGTGAAAACTGAGCATGAAAATAAGGAATAAATCTCATTAATAATCATTACATGCAGCAACCATTAGTTCAAAATGATATTTGGATATACTGATTTAAATAAATTATATTATCAAAAGTAATTTTACAATTTTACCCATTTATTTTGTTCTTCTGTTGTGTATTTGGAATGTGTTCTTGCTATGCACTCTATTCAAGCATTCCTTAAACTAGCAATTCTCCTACCTCAGTCTCCCAAGTGCTCGGATTACAGGCATTCACCACCATGTCTGCCTTTTTTTTTTTTTTTTTTTTTGCCACTTTCAATGTTAATCATTGAAAACATACAACAAAGGACTCAGTCTGTTTCTCTTGATGACACTGCTCTACAGGACAGAGGCTGAATGCACGCAATGGCAAGACTGGGAATAGGATCTGTTCTCAGTTTCTGAGAGGAGAAATGCAAACACACTTCAAAGGGGGTGATGATTAAGTTCAATGTGAACTTAAAAGGTGCCGCAGAGGAACAGCAGATGAAAAAAAAAAAAAACAGAAAAATTCTGCCTTATACCTATCTTTACTGATAGCTCTGTCGTGTTTTTCAGCCACTATCTCAGCTCCAAGGTGTCATTAATCTTTGTTAATGGAACCTTTGCCCCAGACCAGAAAGCAAGGTCACAGTGACAGAGACACTTGGACAGCAAGTGTGTGTTCCTTCTGAATCCTGGCAGCAAACACTTCCTATGTTAATTATACAATAGTCTTGCTCTATATGTTCTCCATTCATATAAGGGCATAACAGCTTACATTACATAAAAGGAAACAAGAGAAATCCTAAAGCACCCTGATATGAGGCAATGCATTTGATAGTCATTATCTTTCTCATTAGCATGTTTACACTTTAATTTGTACATCTTTATGGGTTACATTAGGGTAATTCAATACAGGTATACAGTGTAATACATTGCAAACCAATGTAATAAAACCAGTAAAACACATTACAGTCTCTTGAACCATTATCATTTTTGTGTGTTGGGAATTTCATATTCTTCTAATTACTTCCAAACATATCATGTACTTGCATTGCCTGACAGTTACCTAAGTAAGCAAAAGAAGGCCTAGGAGTGATTTCTCCGCTCTGTTTTTGTTGTCTGTCATTGAATGAGTGAACTTGCTATCCTCCTCCTTCTGGCCCTGCCCCTCTCTAATGATGGCTGTTTCATTCTGATCTATAAAGGTGACTTGTTGATCTCTACAAATGATTGCCATTATCTTTATGGGCTGATGGTGCTTGCTAGGTGCACAGCTTTTGACCATTTGTTGGTTGCATTGGTGTGATTTGGTGGTCCCATTTGTAATCTTTGTCTTTGACTGATAATTAGGCTTTGACCTACTGTGGTTCATTCAAAAATCTATTACCATCACCTTTTTTCTTCTTCTGGGCCAGCTTTCATTCTAGAAGCTAGAAAAAAAAATTTAAAGCAACTTTTCGATCTCCTTTTTAGGTAATTCGATTTTGGACGTAGGTAGAAATTCCTAGGATATTTCCCCACAAAAGGAGAAAGCCTTACTACTAGTAGCTCCCTGATCCCATTCCACTGGGCTGTGATTTAGCTGGGAGAGAGACAAGACTACATCTTGCAACAATGAGAGAACAAGTGTAAGCCTTCCTCACGGTGGACAAAAGGCCAGATGGAGTTAGTCTTGGATGACACTGGGGGGAGGGATGACTTCCTCCAGATTTCTTCTTGTGTGAGAAAAATGAGTTTGGGACTTGATAAATTACTGTTTTCCCAATTTTCTGTTATCTGTAATGAACACAATCTCAACTAATACAATAACTATTTCTGAGTGATATAATAATGTCTTTTTTTTTCTTACTGGAAATCCTTAACAACTGGGCCTCTCTTATGTCTTTCATCCAAATTTCTCTGCCCATGTTTTTCCTGTCAAGTCTTTTTTTTTATTTTACAATATTTTTTATTGACAACTTCTATACTTACATACAAAAAAACGCATGATATTTCCCTCCCCAACCCCCATTCCCCTTTAAACTCCAATCTCCATCGTATCCCCTCCCTTCTCCATTAGTCTCTCTTTTTCTTTGATGTCATCACCTTTTTCTTCTATTATGAGGGTCTTGCGAAGGTATTGCTAGGCACTGCAAGGTGATGGATAGCGAGGCCAATTTCTGTCTGGGCAGCTGCATTGTAAGGAGTCATACCCTTCCTTTGGCTCTTCCATTCTATCCACCCCCTCTTCCGCAATGGTCCCTGAGCCTTGGAAGGTGTGACATAGATGTTTCAGTGCTGGGCACTCCTCCATCCCTTCTTCTCAGCACATTTTTCCTATCAAGTCTTTTCCTATCAGATTCAGAATTCCCAGGTAAGGTTGCATACAGGTAGAAAATGCAATGCCTTGAGAACCAAGAGAGGTTTAGAGCTACAGACAAGAACACATACAATCAGTGTATTTCTACTGTCACCGAAACGTTGGCTGTGTTCTCCAAAAGGAAGGTCACTTTGCTCAATGTGTGTCTACACCTTTAGTCAGACAGGTGGAGGATGAGAGGGAGACAAAGCTCCCAAGATGACTGTAAGGCAGAGGAAGAAAATAGCAGTTTCCCGTGCTGGAATTTGCATCTCATCTCCACATTGGCTGGCCTCATGGGTGCTCTAAGACATATTTCAGTTCTTTATGATCTGCATAGCCTATTATGCTCTGTGGTAAACTCACACAAGCTTTGTCATCCCAGCAAAATCATCAGGCTCTGTTTGGAAAGGCATTCCTCCCCTACAGATAAGAAAAAGAAGCCTCCAATCCCCAAAGAGCCAAGTCAACAAAGGAAAGTTGAAAAGATGCCCAGACAACAGCACAGAGACATATGAACTCAGAAAAGGAAAATGTCTTTTTCCCCTAGAGCTGTTTATTCAGAACTTTTCAGTGTAACCAGGTGACACTGGGAAAGGTTGACACTGCTATAGTTCTCCAGTCTCTCTTTTAACACAATGACACCCTCTCCTTTCTTTCTTCTTCTGCAAAGAAATAAATACCTAGGATAGTTTGGGTGAAATAAGCCTCTCTTATTTCCTATATAAAGCCATGTTGTATAACATGTACACAGGACAGGCCAAGACATATTCCAAAGCCAACTGACTTGAGCTGAGCAATGTTGAATGCGCCTTGCATACTTTAGTTTGGCTGGTCTCAAGCTCACTATGCATCCTTAGATGGTCTTGAACTTACGATCCTCAGCCTTCACCTCCTGAGTTCTTGAACAATTCCCAGCATTTGGGAATATAAACCAGGGCTTCAGGCATGTTGTGGTTTGAGTCAGGTGTCCCCCATAAACTTAGGTGTTCTGAATGCTAGGTTGCCAGCTGATGGAGATTTGGGAATTAACGCCTCCTGGAACTAGAGTATTGTTGGGGGCAGGTTTAGGGGTGTTATAGGCAGTTTCCCCATGACAATGTATGGCACACTCTCCTGTTGCTATTGTCCACCTTATGTTGGCCAGGGGGTGATGTCCACCCTCTGCTCAAGCCATCATTTTCCTGCCACTGTGGAGCTTCCCCTCGAGCCTGTAAGCCAAAAAAACCTCTCCCACAATCTGCTCTTGGTTGGGTGATTTCTATCAGCAATGCGAACCTGACTGCAACACATGCTAAGCAAGCACTCTATCAAATGAACTACATTCCCAACTCAACTCCCTCTAGTCGTCTCTATCATTTCTGCTTTGTCTCTGACCTTAGTCCATGTGTGTCTCCTGGGTTACCTAGACCACATTTACCAATTACTGAATCAGGTTTTGATTAATGCCGGGAGTGGTGGCTCACATCTTGAATCCTAGCACTGGGAGGCAGAAGTAGGAGGATCGCCATGAGTTCGTGGCCACCCTAAGACTACATAGTGAATTCCAGGTCAGCCTGAGCTAGAGTGAGACCCTACTTCAAAATAAAAAAAAAAAAAAAGTTTTGATTAAAAATGGGCATGCTCCTTGACTCTGTAAATCATTTAGTATATAATATGAGTAAGAGATTGTACTTTTGGAATGACACATGGTAGGCAGGTAAATATATTAATAAATAAGAAAATATTACAATATTGTAAAATAGATGGCAGAGAGACAAGAGACAAGAGGAGACACTTCAGAGAAACCTGATTTAAAGGATCACAGAGCCTGGTGCCTGGTGTGATGGTACACTTGGGGGACAGAGGTAGGAAGATCACCATGAGTTTCAGGCCAGCCTGAGACTACATAGTGAATTCCAGATCAACCTAGAACAAGACCCTACCTACTCAAAACCAAAAATATAAAATAAAAATAAAAGATCACAGATTGTAAGACCAGCACTTTGTGTTCAAATATTATTCATTCATGAAAACAAGCACAAAACTTCACAGGAATGAATTTTAAGAGGAAAAATGGCCATGCTTTGAGTGTGTTTGGGTGTTTGTAGAAACAATCATTTCCTCTGTATGTATATATAATTACAATATGTTTATTCACATGAAGAATGACACATGTGGCATTAAATGCAATTGGGAGGGCAGGCATGTGAAAGTTGTCCTCAGAAGTGCTCAGTTCACCAGGTCTCCCTCTTTACCATCAGCGTGTGCTCCAAAGCACTTGTAGCAGTGTGTGTGTGTGTGTGTGTGTGTGTGTGCGCGCACGTGCATGCGTGTGCATGTGTGCACGTGCCTGTGACTGTTGAGTCTTAGTGGGCAGCCCTAGCAGACCTCAAACATATTTGTATAAATTCTTTTCTGTGAAAAAATCAATGGTAAAGAGAATCAATTGAAGAAGATGGTTCAGTAGCAAAAAAGAAATGATGTAGAGTTAATGTTCAGTCCATACCATGATTTTGGCAGAAAGCAAAATGATTTTAACACTGAATTTTTTCATGTTAATTCTATTTGGCTAGCTCTAAAATTCTACAATTCTATGTTGCGAAAACTCAGGGTTTCCAAAAAAAAACTATGAAAAGAGGTCCTTAATGCAGGATTGCTTGCCTGGCTTACCATACCCTTTGCAAACAGTTCCTGATGTTTCCAGGATTGAATAAGAGTAGACTCTATCAACCTGGGGGTCAGCACAAAGGCCAAATTTAAAGCAGGCTTAAGCACTTTCATACATTTTTGCAATCGCAGAACTTGTTCTGGTTATAAACTAAATCTTAGCTTCATGTTACTGTTCAGGCCAGGGTTAAAACAGTCCTCTGATTTTATAACTCAAAATACTGAAAATGTACATGAAAGTATCAATATGGAGGTGGAAAGGAAGATCTGCCCTAAGAAATCCAAATGGGATTTATTTATCAGGAAATGGGCAGTGGGAGGAAATAAAGATAGATAGAGAAAATGTTCATCAAATACTCAACAAAGGCCATGCGCTGAGGCTGGAGAGATGGCTCTGTTGTTAAGGTGACTGCCTGCACATCACAACAACCTGTGTCAGATATCCTAGCACCCACATAAAGCCAGATGCACAGAGTGGTATATGCATCTGGAGTTCTTTTGCAGTGGCTACATGCCATGGCATACCTATTCTTTCTGTCTCTCTCTGCTGACAAATAAATAAATAAACAAACAAGCATGCACATATTTATTATATGTAATTCTAAATATACTCAAAATCAAATTCTAAATATATGTGAAAATAACTAACTGGAACTCAAATCGAGTAAATTACTATGTTGTATGTTGTATTACTTTCCTAGGACTGCTGTATCAAATATCCACACAGTTGGTGTTTCAAAACAACAGGAATGTATTCTCACATAGCATGGGGTTTCAAAGACTAAAATTAAAGTGCCATCAGGATTATGTTCCTTCTAAAGACTTTAGGGCCAGTTTTTTTCTTGCTTCTTACAAGCCCCTGGTGGGTCTTGGCAACCCTTAGTGAGCTTTGGATTATGGGCACATATTGGCAATCTCGATTTCCTTTACTGTCTTCTCTTTTTATCCTCTTGTATTCTTACAAGGAAAACAGTCACTGGATTTAGAGACTCACCACGTTAATGTCACCTTAATAAAGAATGACATCCAAAAAGATACTCTTAGGCCCTGCAAAGAACCATACATGTGTCTGTTCATCCCGTTACAAATGTCATATATAAAAACTATTCTCTCTCCCTGTCTGTCTCTCTCCTTGGACTGCTACCATCTTTGACCTTTTGCCCAAGGCCGTTGTGCTAGCTTCCTAACCAATATCCACATTAGCCACTCTGCTTGGACTCAAGTTCTGCTTCAACCACTTCTTAGATGTAAGATATTGGGTTATATCACATATCAGGTCCTGATTTCCTCACCTGTGAATGAAAACAGTTGTATGACCTTTATGCTGTGGCTATGATCAAATCATGGAATCTATGATCATTAGTTACAAAGTACCAGGTCGAGAGTGACAGACTATAATTATTAGTCTCCTTGTTCTGAAATCCATCCCGCTAATGACTGGCATGGCCATACTTCAAAAGCTCAATTCTGATGTCATTCTCTTCCTTAATAGCTTGTACTCATCCAGATAATAATTGTACAAACTAAGTTTTCAGTATATGAAGTGCTGCTCTCAAATCCCTCCCACATTCTCCAAACCTCACCCAGTGTGCTCATATGCATTAAGCCAGAAGGTTTGTCTTCTCATGCCTCCTGGCTTTTCACCTGGGGCTCCCAAAGCTGAAATTGTGAGTACCATGTCCACCTGATGAATATGGACTTAAATGTGGTCAGTGCTCAGCTGCCAGACCCTTGGGAAGGATTCAGTGAAGCCTTCGTAAGAGCTCCTTAGAACCTCTCTTGCCTGATGCTTGAGCATAAAAATCCCTCACATGTGATTGAGATTATTTATTGGCCTATCTTCTTTGGTTCACTCACAGTTTTTCGAGGCTAGGAAGGATGTATTTTCAATCCTTCAAGCTGCAATTACTTGGGAGGAAATATAACATATGGGTAATAACATATGTTTTGGGGTTAGATAGACCTGTGCTCTGCCTTTTAACCAGCTGTGTAACCTTGGAGAAGTTACTTAACCTGTTAATTGCAGTAATAACTATGCCTCCCTACTGGGATTAAGGTAATGTTTGTTAGCATGTAATGCCAAGAATATAGCAAGAGGCATTGAAAAATGTCTGTAAAGATGTGGGTAGCAAGTCACAACTTAAAACAAAATCATTCAAGCCTGCAGATTATTGCTGCCATAAATGAAGAGTCTTTCATGACATCCACCATACAATTGTTTTCTATTCAGCCTTAGTAATTCTCTTGCCTTCTTTTCTCAGCCTTCATCCAAATACTACTTTCTTAAACTCATACCTATGCTCATTCACAGCAGATTACCTCACTTCCTGCAACAATAAAATATGAATAGCAAAGAAACAACAGCCATCACCCTCAAGCACAATCACTTTTAACACCTCCATGCTCCCCCACCATGTTTGGAGAAAACAAACACACAAACAGTCAACAAACTTGCATATGTATTCATTAGGCAGGCTGCATCCTCACTTTCTATGTGTAACAATTCAATGTATTGTCATCTAGCAAGATGCCAGCCCTGATTTTGCATGCATCTGACCTGAGTTGCCTTTGCATCTTATTTCAGAACTCTGCCCACCTTGGTATTTCACCAACACCTGCTTTGGAGTGAGTATCTTTCCCTTTAGTTACACATGTTCTAATTAACATATCACAATCAGACAGCCAGTCTTCTCTGGCTCTGCACAACAAGATGTCCTTACTTCTCTCCTTCCAATTTCATCAAGGATCGTCTGGAAAAACAGCCTCCTCTTCACCCATGTTCGATCTCTCTCCAGATCTCATGTAAGCCAGATGCACAAAGGTGAGGCAAGTGCAAGGTTACACATGGCCACGAGGTGGCACAAGCATCTGGAGTTTAATGGCAGTGGCTGAGGCCCTGGTGTGCCAATTCTATCCCTCTCTCTCTTTCTCTCTAAAAATAAATAAATAAAATAAAACATGTGTTCCTTTCCAATTTTGTTTTGGTAAAATTGACAAATATATATATTGTGTTCATTTGCAGGTGTGCTACATGGTGGTTGGTACATGTACACCAAGAAGCTAACTAACATATCCACCATGTCCTATGGCATTTATCTGTATGTGTGGTAAGATGTAAGGACTGCATTTTGAAGTTGTCATGCATGCCCTAGTATTAACTGTAATCACAATGCTGTGCACTCCGTCTCCCATATCCCTCTTCCACAGTCACCAGAGCTTAGCATAGTGTATTACAAGGGAATGATCATGGGTGGTGTGCCTTGTGAAGTGTACTTGAAGTTTATGGTAGGCTCTCTGGAATGTAGAAGTGAATCAAACAGAACTGGAAGCAAATTCTCTTGGTTCTTCAAAGAGTCATGTCAGTGATCTCCCCTGATAATGTCTCTAGGATAAGGGTACTACATGAATAAGGCTGAATAACTTGATAAAAGTTTTGATGGTGGTACTTTCTTTTTTCCAGAATCCTTATTAAAAGCTGCTTCACTGACTGTATGCAGAGCTGCAGCTAGGGGTGGAGTTTGGTAAAACACTAAATGGATTCCAGAGCTCCTGGGTACTCATTGAGATCTATGGGACTTCAGTTCCATGGAATGAGGCGGAGTCCAGTTCAAGACACCATAATCAGCCCCTTTTTCCAACTGCTCCACTTACCGCACCCTCATCAATTAATATCCATTTCTTTAAATACTTCTTGAACAAACTTCTCCATGTGTGGTGGTTTGAATGTAAAATGTCCCCATAGGTTCATATGTTTGAATACGTTATTCAGCTGGTGGTACTGCTTTGGTAAGTTTGTGGAACCTTTTAGAAGTGGAGCCTTGCTTTATATACTAAGTGTGCCACTGGGGGCAAGGCTGGAGGGTTTATAGTTCAGCCTCACTCGCTCGCATTCTCTCATTGATTTTCATCCATTCATTCTCATTGTCTCTCTTTCTCTCCATCCCTCCCTCCCTCCTTCCCTCTACTTCCTTCTTATTGATGTGATTATTCCATACTTTCTGCTCCTGTCCTGCTTTCTCCACCATAATGGACTCTACTCTCCAGAACTGTCAGCCAATTTAAACACTATTCCTTTCATACATTGCTTCTGTCTGGATATTTCTTAACAGCCATGAGAAAGTAACTGAAACACCATGGTTACCAAGATTTTTCTAAACTACCTCTTCACCATCCACTTCTTGAGCACTACAGTGACCTCTGTGATAGCATTATCCCAACTTATGAGACAAAGGTTCAAATCATTAAATGGTATAAAGCCATCTTTTATTAATCTTTCCCTGCTCTCTGCTCATCTTTAGTAACAATCAACAGCATAGAGTTTCCCATAGAATACATTTTATTTTTACCTCTTCCATCTTTTGACTCCTGTGATCAACTTTTCTTGGAATATTCCTTCCCAGGATCTACAACTATTCAAATCATCTGTTCCTTAACTCATGACTCTTGAATTGCTTCCACATAAAAATGTGTTTATCTGCTCATTTCTCTGCCTTTCTCTGCCCCCATCTCCTCTTGACAAAGGATAAAGTTTTATTCACCTTTCTAATTGTAGAACCTTGATTCATAGTTCTTCAAACATCATAAATACTCAGTAAATGCTTGTTCAAATGAATAAATGAATTCCAGCTTTCCCACAAATTTATTATGACCTTGGGCAAATCCCAAATTCTCTGGCACTCAGATATTTCATATGAAGTTAAGGAGCTGAACTAATCTCTTAAATGTCCCTTTCATTTCCAACATTCAGTGAGTCTCCTATTATATTTGTTGAAAGAGTTTAATGGAGTGAAAATTAATTTGTAATACTCTGTAATTACTAACAAAACCATTCCCCATTTCATCACTCAGCTCTTTCCATGAAGTATGATATCAAAGGAAAAGAAACTCTAACTTAAAATATCTGTGAGTAAGCAATAGTTAATAAAGTTTCTACCTTAATATGTTGGAGTAAGCAGAAGTGATTCATGTTTATTGAATTTAGTTGTTAGAAACCCATTCACACCAGCAGACAAGACAAATAACCATTCCTTCATCAGGATGATGTTATTGGGTCATAAAATGTTATTGTGCTCTATCTTTGTATATTCTCATTTTTAATTACTTAATATCACACATTAATGTGTGATATTATTCAGATTTCTTCAGTTTTTAGCAACCTGCCCTAGGATCCTCTTCATGATA